>VSMA01000001.1:3600000-4200000 GCA_009194965.1 Coniochaeta sp. 2T2.1
GCCGGTCGCAATGGTGGACTTGGACTCCGCTTTCGTGCCTCTCTTGGTAGTGAATCTGAAGCTGGAACGGTCCTAGTCGCAGATTTCTCCTCTTCCCTTGCTGGAGGCTTCGACGCCTTCTTCTTCTTCGGCACGGGTGCCTCATCCGCATCCACATCCATGACAATTCGCGTATCGAACTTGGTCTTCTTCAGCACTGGCACATCGTCCGCATCCGCCTCATCGTCTCCGAAACTGAGAAGCTGCTTGCCGCCTTTCCTCTTCTTTGTCTTCTTTTCTGCTGCCGGTTTTTGTGATATCGTCCTAGGGGCGACCCTTTCCCGCTTCTTCATGTCCTCAAACGGATTGACTAGGATCTCAATGCTCGTAATCTGTGCAGGGTATAGTGGCCGTTCCGCGCCCTCCTCAAGCTCTGCCTCGCCCATCTTCTTCAGGTTGTAGATCGAATCGCCTGCCACCCGTCCAAACACCGTGTTCTTGCCCGTGAGCTCGTCCGTCTTGTCGAGCGTAAAGAAGAACTGGCTGCCATTCGAATCCGGCCGGCCCTCGTTGGCCATGCCCAACAGCCCTCGCCGGTTAAACTTTAACCTCGAATGAAACTCGTCCTTGAAGTTCACTCCTGACGGACCGGCATTCTTGCCTTTCCTCGTGTCCATGGGCCATGGGTCAAAGTCGCCGCTGAAAGCACCTCTGTCGTATATCGACTCGCCACCTTCTCCGGTACCCGTGGGGTCGCCACCTTGGAGAATGAATCCCGGCACCAGGCGGTGGAATATGGTGTTGTCGTAGTAGCCATCGAGGGCAAGTTGCAGAAAGTTCCGGCATGTTAGAGGTGTTTGTTTGGCGAAGAGCTCAACCAAGAGATCGCCTTGCGTGGTGTGGATGATGGCCGAAGCCGTCGGTTGCGGCTCGAGGTTGTAGATGGCTGACATTCTCGGTGCTGCCGCTGTACAGCTTCTTCCTTGGATTGGGTGCCGTAGGGGGCAGGGTTTGTGGTTGTAGTGTTGTTTGGTCGCAAAAGAGATTCAGACGTCAAAGTTCGCGATGCTTTGACGCCACAACGTGGTTGGAGAAGCTCTAGATGTGGCTGGTGACTTGAGTGCGGGGCTATCCACAATCTTATCGCAGCCTGGCCCGAGCTCTCTGACGACGAAGCTCCCCGTGTGCCAGGTTGCTTCCCCGAAAATAGCTCCTGCCAAACTGCAAGCATCAACATTTCTACTGATCAACCTACATATTCGTCCAATCTCACGAGCATCCTGCGTCCTACTGTCTTCCTCGGCGCTTCTGGAATAACAACTTTTTAGCTCGCGTTGCTCCTTACTCGTTCCTCAGCTCTTCCGTCGTCACCATGTCGTCTCCGTACTCGGTGACGCCGAGACTGAAGTACAACACCGTCGGAGGTGTCAATGGCCCGCTAGTCATCCTCGAGAACGTCAGTACATCTGGACGAGGGCCAGATCTGCTACGAGACACTGACATCAGACAAAGGTCAAATACCCCAGATACAACGAGATTGTCTCCCTCACACTTCCTGATGGCACCGTACGGTCTGGTCAGGTGTTGGAAGCTCGAGGTAAGTTTTCCATTTCTGCTATTCTGGGTTTCATACTGATAAACTGTCTCGATAGGAAACCGAGCCATCGTTCAGGTATGACCCGGAACATACAACAGTCGCCGAAGCATCCGCTTAACCGATATACTAGGTCTTTGAAGGCACCACCGGCATCGATGTGCAGAAGGTACTTGGAGATTTGGACCATATATATTTGGGGAGGACTGTGGCTAACCCGATGTGCAGACGAAAGTCGAGATGTCTGGTGAAAGTTTGAAGCTTGGCGTCTCGGAAGACATGCTTGGTCGTATCTTCGATGGATCCGGACGAGCCATCGACAAGGGCCCCAAGGTTCTCGCCGAGGAGTTCTTGGATATCAACGGCAGCCCTATCAACCCCTATTCCAGAGTAAGTGACGGCACGGGTCGATCTTAAGGGCTCAGCTGAATAAATCTAGGTGTACCCCGAAGAGATGATCTCGACAGGTATCTCGGCTATCGATACGATGAATTCCATTGCCCGTGGCCAAAAGATTCCCATTTTCTCTGCTGCCGGTCTGCCACACAACGAAATTGCTGCCCAGATTTGCCGACAGGCAAGTTTGGTGCAAAAACAAGGCATCACCAACAAGGGAGTCCACGACGGCCACGAGGAGAACTTCTCTATCGTGTTCGCCGCCATGGGTGTCAACTTGGAGACTGCCCGTTTCTTTACCCGTGATTTCGAAGAGAACGGCAGCTTAGAGCGGACGACCTTGTTCCTCAACCTTGCCAACGATCCTACGTAAGACTTGATAGACGACTACTGGTTTGATCATGACTAACACATATGGCAGTATCGAACGTATCATCACTCCCCGTCTGGCGCTCACCACCGCCGAATATTACGCCTACCAGCTCGAGAAGCACGTGCTGGTCATCCTCACAGATCTGTCAGCATACTGCGACGCCCTTCGCGAGGTCTCAGCCGCACGAGAGGAAGTGCCCGGTCGTCGTGGTTTCCCCGGTTACATGTACACCGATTTGTCGACCATCTACGAACGCGCTGGCCGTGTCGAAGGCCGCAACGGTTCCATCACCCAGATCCCCATTCTCACCATGCCCAACGACGACATCACCCACCCCATCCCCGATCTGACGGGCTACATCACCGAGGGGCAGATCTTCGTGGACCGCGCCCTGCACAACCGCGGTATCTACCCGCCCATCAACGTCCTCCCCTCCCTCTCTCGTCTGATGAAGTCCGCCATCGGTGAGGGCATGACGCGCAAGGACCACGGCGATGTTTCCAACCAGCTGTATGCCAAATACGCCATTGGACGCGATGCAGCGGCCATGAAGGCTGTCGTCGGTGAAGAGGCGCTGTCGGCTGAGGACAAGCTGTCGCTCGAGTTCCTAGACAAGTTCGAGCGCCAGTTCATTGCCCAGGGACCGTACGAGGCGCGTACCATCTTCGAGTCCCTCGACCTCGCCTGGAGCCTGCTGCGTATCTACCGCAAGGACATGCTTAACCGTATCCCCGCCAAGATCATCAACGAGTACTATGCGCGCACGGCGGAGCAGCGCAAGAACAGGGGCAAGGAGAACCAGCCGCCTACGAAGGGCACGCGCGATACGTCGGGCGAGGAGAACCTGATCGACGCGTAGATGTCAGGCTCGGTGTCGGTGCAGGAGGGGTGGGGAAGAGACGTGGATGGAGCAATAGCGTCGTTGGAATTTGGCAAGGGCAGTTCCTCGGTCTCTTTCGGTGTGCCGCTGTGTATCGGTATGCAAAACATTGGGCTGTGATTAGGGCGAGGTAACGCGAGTTTGCTTTTCCTGCTCTCTATCGTATTTTACCCTGCAGAATACAATCTTTGTTACACACCACCGGGTTCTGAGTCCTGTATTCTTGAATGCACGCTCGTCCGGGTGCCCGTATGTCTCAGAATGTTCTCTCGAATGTCTAACGACGTCGGAGGGTCCAAATGAACGGGCCAATCTGGCTCAGGCCAGACATTGTGGCGCTCGGCAACATGCAGGGGATCGGAGCAGGCCCTGCAAGGCGCTTCCAGAAGGGGTGAATACGCTTTTCGGGAGAGTCAACATTGAATGAAGAAATGTGGACTTATCAAGCCCCAAGCTTCAGCATTCTGAACCGGACTCACGCCTCGAAGAAGGGTCCCTCAAAACGTCCACAGCTGACAACAACCATGGCGGAATTGGTGTTGATGATCTCCAGCCTCCAACTCCGGATGTGCTGCTGTGCAAGTGCGGAGAGAGAGGAGGAATCAAGCATCCTAGCTCCAGCGCTAGTCCCACTTGGGCAGCTTCAATGTGGAGGCGGGGCGCCAACCCCGCATTCTGACTCGGGACCGCTTCGGCTCCTCCATCGCCGTTGACGAACGACGTCCCATGTCAGCCACACCCGCGCCAATGAAATTGACATCGCATATCCCCAAACGTCATTTTCACCGTTGAATTTCACCGAGCTCACTTTCGTCATTTTGCCGGCTCCGGCTGTGTCGCTGTTCGTCCTCTCGGTGCGAGACTTTGCGACGGCGAGGCTGAGGTAGTATCAACAGAAGCAGCTTACCAAGTGCTGATGGTTGTACCTGCAGCTGACTCTCTCCCTTCACACAAGAGCTCCCAAATGATGGCATAACGCGTCCGGTCCTTCTCTCCAAATCCGAAGCTTATTTCTTTTGTTATACCGGTTGGAGGAGCATACGAAGTATGGGGATCCAGATATGGAAGTGATCGAAGTGAGTATGGACGGCTTTCCCGGGAGGACGATCATGGGATCCTGTCAGAGCACAACGTTACCTGCCATTCCTGTTTGTGCCTACATCTCCAGCTTTGCATTTCCCGGGAACAACAAGTTTTGTTCTGCTGTCGGTCTGTCGGAGTGCTGACCCCAGCTCCATCCTCCCTCGCACTCATGCACGCCCCGCTATCTGGATAATCGGTGAGATGTGGTCATGAGGGGAAGCTTGGGACCTGTATGCGCCCGTCGCACCGCATATCTTTCCGGCTGTTGAAGATGGTCCTAATATCAGCTAAGCTCTCTCATAGGTCCGCGTGTAACAACCTTCCCCAGCATTCACCGTGCCATGCATGCTTCTTGAGCTCCTCTGCTACCCCGGACCAGCAAAGAGGTGGAGTAGAGTTCATTTCCAGTGACGAGAGAAGCTTGATGGGACCCCTACCACATGCAAGCTGCATCACCGCCGTTACGTATTCCCCCGGTTCTGCGATGCGATCGTCGCCCTCATAAAGAAGCTCTGGTCCTCGCCTCGTGGAGCTATCCAAGCTTCCCTGTAGCTTCTTCTCCCACATTCTCCGCCCCTGTGCATCCCAATTGCTTCTTGGCTTTGAGCTCGGCGGGCAGAATACGAACGTCTCCGTATCAAGAAAGCAACCAAGCAAGTATGCGTGCCAGCCTCCTCTCTCTAGGAGCTCTGCTCCTGCCGGCCATATACGCGCAGTCAGGCGCGGCAAGCGGCTCTCCCACCGGGCCAGACCAGGACGGCAAGTACTGGATTTACGGACAGGGCATAACGGCGGCCTTCATCCCATATGGTGCCTCAATTTCCAACCTCTTCATCAACGACAAGAATGGCGTCACGCGCGACATTGTTACCGGCTTTGACAACGCGACCTACTACGAGATTGACAAGCAGCATGGGCATTTTGGCGGCGTGCCGGGCCGCTATGCCAATCGCATCAAGAACAGCTCGTTCGAGATTGACGGGGTGACGTACAACATCTTACCCAACGAGAACCCCACCCCGGACCACCCAGACGGCGTGGACACCCTACACGGCGGCCCCAATGGCTGGGACTGGCGGAACTTCACGGTCGTCTCCCACACGAACAACAGCATCACTTTCTCCATCGTCGACCCGGATGGCGAGCAAGGCTTCCCAGGAGAAGTCATCTCCTATATCACCTACACTCTGGGCAACCTGACCTGGGACTTCAAGATGGTCGCTATTCCGACCACCAAGAAGACTCCCATCATGCTGAGCAGCCACACGTACTGGAACCTTGACGGCTTCTCCAACAACGAGACCAACCTCGTGCTGAACCACTCCTTCTACATGCCCTACGGCGGCCAGAGGGTGGGAGTGGACAACATCCTTATCCCCACTGGTGACATTCTCGCCAACCAGCCCGGCTCCGTAAACGACTTCTGGAGCGCGCCGAAGCAGATCGGCGAAGGCTTCTCAGACCCCGAAATACAGGGTAACTGCGGCTTCAACTGTTCCGGTTACGGTAAGCTTCCCTCTCCCACAAACCCTCTTGCGTACCATACTAATTCTCTACCGCAGACACCTGCTGGCTCGTAAACCGCGAACAGCTAGGCCCCTACGACTGGCGCGCCGACGGTGGTTTCGTCGCCCGCCTGCAGTCGCCCTGGTCCGGCATCCAGCTGGACGTCTACTCCGACCAGGAGGCATTCCAGATGTACAGCTGCAACGGGCAGAACGGGTCCGTGACGCTCAAGAAGACGCAGGGCCTGCACGACGGCACCTTCGAGAGGACGATCCCCAAGTATGGCTGCGTCGTGCTCGAGGTCGAGGACTGGATCGACGCCATCAACCAGCCCGAGTGGCAGAGGGGCAAGAAGCAGGTGTTCGAGCCTGGTGGCGATCCGTATGTCTTGCAGGCTAGTTACAGGTTCAGCATCAATGACACCCAGACGACGTCTTAGGGAGATGGTTGTTTGGGGGTTGATGATGCTGAGATAGGGGGCGGTAGGTGAGACGAGTAAGGGGAGGAGATGAAGGGAAAGGAAGTTAATGTATACCCTTCCCCCCCGTAATCTAGTCTAATCCAATCAGCTTGCTAAGGCTGTGCTTCATGCGCATGCGCATGGGCTTGAACTTTGACTTCTTTTCTGTGCTGTCGGTAACGTGCTAACAGATAACTCTTCCCTGTTTCCTCAATAGTCCTTGTGCATTACCTCGTCGTACATGCTGCAAGGTCACCAATTCTCCCTTCCCTTCTTATCCCAGTACGCCTGCCTCCCTTCCTTGGAATTCAGATACATGTCCTCTGGCTTCGTGCCGGGTTCCAAGGCCTCCACGGCCTCCACGGCCTCCACGACTTCCAGGTCCTCAAGCTCCTTGTCAGGCCTGGATTCAGCAACAGGCTTGGCCTCCGGCTCCCGCAACCCAGCGTCTGTCTTGTCCTCCTTCAGCACCTGCAACTCAATCTCCTCCCCGGCAGCCTGCTGCTCCGTATCCGCACCAGCCTCCTCCGCGGCCTTCCTCTCAGCCTCAATCTCCGCCGCTTCCATCTCCAGCAGCATACGCGACGTTATATTCCACTCCTTCGCCCTGTACACGTCCCACCACATCCTTCTGCCCCTCTTGGTCACCATCTCATCCTCCTCCCCTGCCGTCCATCCAAACCAACCACCAACGCCCATCCGTCCGATTCTAGGTCTCTGGAACAGCCGTGGCAAGCGCCGATGCACCCTCACCACACTCCTCCTCGTCCTCCTCCTGTTATTTTGGGGTACAGGGTTAAGGTTAGGGTTAGAGGTAGGGCGGTGATACTTCCACGTCCACCTCTCCCTGAGCCCGGCCTGGACCATCTTGTACAGGCCCCCGAACACGAGGAAGCGCACGATGACGAAGATGAGGTAGCTCTGAAAGTCGTGGCCGGGAAACCCGATGCCGTGTCCCCCGGCGCGGCGGCCGGGGTCTGCGCGGATGGCGTAGTTCTCCTGCAGGGTGATGATGGATTTCAGCCAGGAGAAGACCATGGCGATGTACTCCCATTTCGAGACGGTTGCGCAGATGCGGAAGTAGATTAGGGCGTAAACTTTTGACCATCACGCACTTGTCAGCCGGTTAACTTTGAAGGGGAAAAAAAGGGGGGTAGGAAAGGGGTGCTAAGGAAGGTGGAAACATACAAGTAAATATACAAAACGGCAACAACTCGTCGAACCACGCGAACACGACGGTAGGCGGGAACCGCGCCCTCATCTCCCACTCCTCCATCGCGTGGCGCCTCGTGACGCGGAAATAGACGATGACCGAGAAGAAGAGCATGTGCGTGGCGCAGTAGTAGACCATCTGGTGCTGGGGCCGGTTGGCGTAGATGTCGAGCTTCGGGGAGGCGAGGATGGTGTTGATCAGCCTCGTGTGCGGAGTCGTCATCGTCGCCGCGCCGCTGGTCCTGGTCCTGGTCCTGGTGTTGTTGGTGCCGGTGCCGGTGGTGGTGCCGCTGGTGGTGGTGATGATGGGTTGGGTTGTCGTTGTCTGGGCGTGCGCTGCGAGGGCGGCGTTTACGCGTTCGAGACAGCCGGGCACGGGTGTCGTCGCGAAGGTTTGGGGGATTCCCAGGGGGACGGGGGAGTTGTTGGGTGTTCTGGGGGGGTTGGGGCGGACGGGCATGGTGGTGGTGGTGCGTGTTGTGGTCCGGTAGGGAGTTGTAGTGTTTATAAGACGTTGTAACGTTTGCAAAACGAAGAGAGTATGGAGGATAGATAGGGGCTGGAATCAGAAGTGTCCGCGCAGTGTTGACATTGAACACCGGTGATGATGCAAGTATCTTGGTCTGTGTACATGGCTAAGAAGACCTAGCGAAGCTGCCCTTGCGGGAATGACAACTACCTACCTCACATGGTGGCGAGGTGCCGTTGCTGCTTCCACTTGGCTTCAACTTGAAGGGACATGTTCCATCTTCAGCAAGCACTTGCTTCCTGAGCATCAAGTTGTATCGCAGCTTCGCCAGGTCGCAACCAAGAGACCAACTTCCATGAACGGCATCCTGCACTTCGATGCCTTGACGGAACGAGTGGACTTCGTGAGCCGTCACTGTTGACATCAGGGGTCGACTCTTTCTGGAGACACACTCCTCCACCTGATCTCGCCAGCCCGGAGTTGCTGGAGTTTATTCTTCGATATGGATTCCCACATCAACAACCCTTGAGTCCGAGCTCGATTCAGTGTTCAGGGAAACTTCACCACGGCAGAATTGATTGCGGAACATGCCGCCGTGTCGGGGGTACGTACTCGGACATCAAGGTGTCTCCGTCATCACCCCGGTCATTTTCTTATCGTTATCGCTTATCGCAAGCTTGGCGAGGAAAGAGTCAAGGACTTGGCGACAAATCCCTTTATAAGTGAACCGATTGGGGGTGGATTGGGAGTGGGACAGGCCAAGGATGGGGGTGGGTTAGCACTACCTAAGTTGCGTTGTATAGGCACATAACGGTAAAACGTCGGTAAGGAGATTGCGCCATCTTTACCGATAACCAAGCCGCCCCCCGGGCAACCTAGGACTCCAAATGCCCGTTAGGACAGTACATCCTGCTTGAGGCGCTCCAAGTATTCGACCAGCTCCGGAGCTTTGGATGGGACGTACGGTTCCACTGGATTCGGGCCCACGTCGGCCGGCCAGGCAACGAAATCGCCGACCGAGGCGTAAAAGAGGTCGCTTACCCGGAACCGGCAAGCGCCCGTCCCGCAGTCTACGCGGATCTTCATGGCGACTACGAAGCTCACCATCCGCCAGGTCATGCGAGGCGAGTGGGCCACCGTATGGGCGACAGCCAAGTACTGCAGAGAGCTCTACCGGCTCGGCGTGCGGTCCGGTGCAAGGCAACGCTCGACAAACACGTGGGCACGTACAGGGCGATCAGCTCCGCAATCACGTAGATGCGTACGGGCAAGATCGGCATCCGCGCCTATCTCCATAGTATCAACAAGGCCGACACCGACGCGTGCCAATGCGGGCGCGGGCCGCAGACAGTGCGGCACATCCTCCTCCTGGAATGCCGGAACTGGGCGCACGAACGACACCTGATGTGGGCCGGCAAGCAACCGTGTGTGGACGTCCGGCGCACTCTCCCCCGTAAGGTACGCTTGCGACTGTCATCGGCTCCGGGAGCCTGATGGCATATCCGAGTCCTCCAACTGTTGGTCTAGGGATTACCAGGTCTGACCGCGGCTGACTGGTTCATACCCTTCGCCAAAGATGCGTATTCACATTTTCCGCTTCCCACCCTACCACCTACTTCCCTCTCCAATTCACTTTCCTACCTCGTAATAAACCACGACTATCGACGGAAACGAAGTATTATAATACGTTCTCGAGCTCAATCTAATACGTCCAGGGTTTAAATATACCCAATAATTCCAAACGTTAAGTGCTAAGTGCTGAGTTTAGCTACTAACGATCTTGATTCGCGGCCTATCTCCTCGTGGATAGTAATCCTAGACTTCTCTACGATAGCACTAACGATCTCAAGCCCGTATATAGGCTCCTATATCGAGCTGTCTTTAGCAGATAATACTACCTCTAGGATCTTGAGAGGTGTGTGCTCAGGTGCCCTAAGCCGTATTCTAAGCTAGATCCTTAGGGTGGTAGGATTCGTCTGGACGTGTCCCCTCTGTACTCTGCTCCTCGGTGTCTTATAGGAGGCAAATACGTAAGGGTAATGCAGCTGTCGGTGGGAGTACAATAGGCCGCCATATGGATTAGTCGAATGTCATACGTTAATTGACCACCGTTCTGGCCTGTTTAAGAATCCGCAAATTTAAGATATAGGTCATGTAGTCTAGCCTGAATGAGTTGGTCACGAGAGAATACATAAGACCGCCTAGTATGATGTACTTCTTCTTGCGAAAGATACTCCCCGTTCTTATAAGCTGCGTCTCCTAAAGGAAATCGAAAATCGAAAATCGAAAAATTTCCGCTTTTCCTCGTCGAGTGTGGAAGCTTGACGATAGACCGGGAGTAATGACATGTCCCGCGTAAACTGCCTACGAGGAAATACCCTTGTGTCGACCGTGCAAATTTTGACCTCCTCTTGGGTATAGTAACGATGGTGAATCGATGCCCTTAGCCCTAGAATGGACACAAAAAGAAACCCATAATCGACATACAAATAGGCCTGTCCCTTCTACACTGTTGTTCCCTATGCCTTAGAGGATAAAGGCACCTACGACCTAGGGCATATATAACTAGCGAAACCCGGCGTGCTCATAGTCCTCCTTCGGTGATTAGCCCTGTGGTCAATCCTGCAGGACCAGCCCCTGTTTACAACAGCCTCGCTTGCATCCCTCACAGAGCTCGCTTTCATGTGGTAGACCTGTCTCGCGGTGTACTGTAGAGGCTCGACCTCGACGCCAGCCCACTTCTTATATTTGTCCATAGCTTGCGCCAATATCTCGATTCAGAGTGGCATAGAGCGAGTGTACACAAATATTTACTGTCCCCCAGAAGCGCGAAACGAATACGATGTTGGAGGCGAAATAGCCAATAAAGGCCCTGCCATGATACACGTTGTCTACCCACAGTAGCTGAATCCTTCGCCCCCAAAGTTTGGATTCGTAATAGGCAGCCATTTCGGATAATAAGTCTAATTATGCGGCCTTGGCACACAACCCTTGCCCAATTTCCGCTGCCTTATAACGTGTGGTGGGCGCTTGCAACCCGATTTCCACACAAACAACCGCGAAAGTATATGGGTTTGAGGGCTATGGTCCTACTTTCGAGGCGTCTTCTCGCCGCCACAATTATTCTCAGCGCATTTCTACAAGCAGAGGCACAAGAGACCGGACTTCTAACATTCTTCGTCCCCGACTCTGAGCCGAAATCCCTAGAAGTCTCCATCATAGCCGTCAACACCGCAGTTAACCCAATAGCAACATACGAATCCGACCCCGTAACGATCTTGCTACTCGACTGCCCCAAAGCAGAAACACCCGCCAACGACGCCTGCCGCGCGGCTGGTATCTACCCGGCGCAAGCTTACCACACCCAAGGCTCAGTCTGGGGAGGAACAACAACCTTCGCGGCCGACAACAGTACAACCACTTGGCGCTGCGAACTCGGCTCTCCATGGACAACAGGCGGCACGAGCACACGGTCCGGCGATGGTGCGCGATGCTCCAAGACCATCGTTGCCAGCGGCGCGACAAGGACCGAGTCATCTGCCTTTGACCCTTGTTACAGAGTCGCCCACCAGCTTCCCATCGTCGTCACGGCAGGTGGTGAGAAGCTAGGCAAAGACCCGTACCTGACCATCAACGCGACTGAACTGGACTCGATATATAGCAATATGGCGACCTCTATGGACTGTCCATCGACCACAGAAACTGTCTGGGTGGCGAGTTCTGGCAGTACGTCTCCGACGGGCTCTGGTACGCAGACGACGACAACCTCGTCGCAAGAATCACCGACGCAGACGCCGACGGCGTCGACGGGGAGTGGGACGACGGATGGAAGTGCGAGCGTGACTGCGCGTCCGACTGGCGGTGCAGGCAGGCTGTTGACGAGTGCTGGTAGTTGCTCTTATTTGCTGTTTGCGATACTGGCAGCCCTGGGCTTGTGGGAGTTAAAGTGGCTGTGACGATACGCGAGACTATCTTTGGAAGAGAATATGACTTAATGCTGCGGCGCGACCTTTTTAGGCTTATCTGCGAGCCACGCTCAGTAACAGGGTGGTACCTGTCCTGGACTGTAGCGCGAGATGTCAGCTGAGCAAGCGATATATATTATCCTGCTTGGAGGAAGGAGAAGCCTTAATACATACCTCAAGCGTGCTGGGTATACAAGTCCCAGCTCGTGATAAATACCTATCTCACTAGTCGCAGAATCTCAGCCCTTGCCTGACTGCGGTATTTGTTTGTGGTGCATGTACACCACACGGGCCACCCACCCGCCCCACCCACTGCACCTAATCAAATCATACGAAGAAAAGATTTTTAAATACTGTCGACCTTTTATGATGTACGACCACTTCGACAGGGAGCACGCGATATAGCTGAGCGTTGTGAAGTATATGTTATGTACTCATCCCAAGTGTAAGGGGGAGGTACTGGAGTTCAAGCACTTGGACCATTTAAAAACCGGGTAGAGAAAGTCCACGGCGTCAAATTCTTTCTGGATTGACCGGACTATCTAGAGCCTAGAGAGCCATCATCTGGCGTTGTCGGAAGTTGAGAGCTAGATAAAATGGTGCCGGTACGAGGGCCGTAATCTAGCAGCTCTTTTCTACTGGCGGGCTTTTTCTGCTGGCACGCATCTCACGCGTCTCAATCTATTGCCCCGCTGACCTAAGCGACCCAAGGTAATACTGAGTTGAGTAGCTGATACAAATCAACAACCAACTTGTGACAGGGACCATTACCGCACGCCGAGAAGTAAATGAGAACCTATGAAGCGGAGGAGCGCCTCACGAGGAGTAGCGCCTCTAAAAGTGGTGAAGTGCCTTACGGGATGGAGCTAGTCGACCTAATCGTCTTACGCCTATTTAATATAGAGCCGGAGAAACTACTTAAGTTCGGTATTAATCCGCTTAATCTAGCCGTTAGTCTCTAAGTAGTAGTCGGACGACGGCTTTAGCGTAGTTCCGAGCGCTTAAGATAACACCCTCTAGAACGTAGATACGAACTATATTCCTCTATCGGAAACGATAGTTTCCGGTAAACTATAAAGGTAATAGACCTTACTTATAAACTACTTAGTTATCTCCTCCGCCGATAATAACTATATGAAGATATAATAGTATATCTTAATAAGTCAGTCTATTATTATTATAACGTAATTATAGACTATATTACTGTATTTATAGTTCGGAAAAGGAGTAATATAATTTACTAAGATATTCTTCTATAGTATTATTAGGATAAGAAGCGACTTAAAGAAGCTTGTAGTTATAAAGCACAACTTCTTCGTTTTAATATAAAAAAAGTAACCGGTAATATAAGAATAAACTATCTCTATTATATTATACTACTAGTAAGTATAGTTTATAATATCGGTCGTTTTAATATAACTTAAGTAATCCGTACCTATTATATCGTAAGTTTAGTAAATTAAATTTACGTAAAGGTTAATATCTATAGAGTCGATTATTATTATTATTATTATTACTTATACGCCGATGTGCCCGGAGGGCATTCGGTACCTCTACCTGTCTATTTACATAGGAAACCTTACCGAAGTTGGACTAAAACCTACGTACAACGCTCTGGCCGCAATCTGGGGCGACTGCACGTTCTCGGCCTTGCTATACTGGGGTCTCACCACCGCCAGCTTAGTGATCCCATGGCCAACCCCCAATCACCATCCACCCCTGTACACCCGGCGCTCCTACCCCGCCGCCCCCTCCTGGGCCATCTCGTCCTCCCTCGCGATCTCTTCTGCGAGCCTGAACTCCGGGAACCTCCGGAGGCTGAGGAGCCACTTGACGACGGCCCCTGCCGTGGCCGGGCCCGCCGTTAGCGCCGCGAAGTCTCTGCTCGTACGGAGTGCCCTAGGGCTTACGGCTCGCTCCAGTGCGCGTCTCTCGTTCCGCAGCTCGTCACAGAACACCGTCAGATGGAGAGGCGTCTCCCTCGCTTGGCCGCACTGGCAGAGCGGCGTCCATACGTCCGGAACCCGTCGCCCGAAGAGGAACGCCCGTAGGCCTACCTTCCCGGTCCGTATCTGGACCAGGAGCGAGCTCTCGTGCTTCCGCAGCGTTCTGTGCTTCCGGAGCGCGCCGTCGAAGTCCGGGCTGTCAGCCGGCTGCGTTATGCGTCCCGGTCGTCTCGTCGTCGCCCTAGCGAGTTCCAGGTTCCATCGCGTCTCCCAGTCCCGTCGGAGAGCATCTCTAGTCTCGAGCTCGTTGCACCACGCTTCGGCCCATGCCCCGGATCTCTCGCCTCCCCATCCAGTCCGCGGTTCGTCCCTGTCGCCCGTCGTTCGCCGGCGCCGCCGGGAACGAAGTCTCGACGCTATCGCTGCGCACGCGTCACGGATTTGCGCGGCCCTACCTGAACTGTGGAGTCGGGCCTCGAAGTCGGCTAGTCGCTTGTTGAGGTAGAGGTCGATAGGCGGTACCGCCGTCTCGACTTCTAGGCTTCTAATGGGTGTGGCCTTGTAGGCCCCAGCCACGATCCTGAGGCTCTTTGACTGCGCCCCGTGGAGTTTCTTCGCGATTCCCTGCTGCTTGTAGAGTCGATTATTAGGTAGTCTTTAAAGTATATACGGCTATAAGCGACTTATATCTTAGCGATAGGAATCTTTAAGGCCTTACTTAAGATTAGGGGCTAGTAACGGTACTACCGGCCGTTAGTAAGTTATACGATAACTTCCTATAAGAACGGAGATGTTATACGGGATCTGCCATTATATAGCTTAGGTATGCTGAATAATAGTTGATATAGTTACTATAGTAGGGGTCAAGATATAGTATAGTAAAAGGTTATCCTTCTCCTAAGAAAGGAGAAGTCTCCTACTACTTATAGAGAGCTTGCCTATTACGTAAGTAACCCCAGCTAGTAAATAGCTAAGGTTCTCAAGTAACAAGTACCGCTTTCTACGAAAGTAAAGACTATATCTCGTAGTAGTATCTAATTATATAATAGATAACGCAACGGAGAGGGACTGATTTTGCTGTTTCGGACATTGCTAATTGAAATCGCGAGATAATCCATTTTGGACGCCGGAATTGAATCCGGCGATACCGTTTATCCTACTCTACGTACTTGTATCGATCGCGCAACGACGATATAGCGTACGATAGCGGACCCGATAGTCGTCGACGCGGGAACGCGTAGTATCGCTTAGAGCCGCTACTACCCGTAAGTAGGTAGGAGCGCGTACGGACTGTCCCTAGCAGACGCGTCGTAAACGCGTAGCGAGAACGGGAAGCAATAGACGGACGCTATCGACGAGTTGATAAAGACAATCGTAAGCTTAGTAATCCCAGGCAAAAAAGAAGAGGTAGCGGAAGCCCTAAAAGGCGTAATAGGAAAGGTGATCGACGAAGCAAAATAGACGTAAGCTAAATAACGCTCTAAAGGCGGATTTATACCGAGCGAAATAGACGAGATAATCAAAAGGACGGTTAAGGAAACGATTATAAAGCTAGGCGGCGTATCTATAGTAGTAAACGCCTCTTAACAGATATAGGCTTAGGCCGCGGGCGCCGGTATCGGTACCGGCGCCCTAGTATAGGAGCCGCGGATAGTAGTTCCGGCTAGAAACGCAAAAGAAGTGATTATCCGGGCGAAAGACGTTACGCCTGATATCCGTAACCGGGCAATAAAAGATACCCTCGAAGCGATTAATAAGGCGATTAGAAGTAACGTAACGGTTGCCGCTCGGAAGATACCGAGTAGCGATATAGTCGTTACCTTTCGCGACGCTATAGAAAAGTATACGGGAGAACAATAGGTATAGGACGTATTTGGACTAACCGTCTAGGCGACTCGACGTAAATACGCTGTATTCGTAAAAGGAGTGCCGGCGGGACCGCTAAAAGCAGCCTAGAATCTCCTCTAAGAACTACAAAAGATAAACAGGAAGGTAATTATAAAAGCCAAACTAATATTCCGTAAAGATACGGGTAACCCTCGGGTATCGCTAGTTGTATACCTAAACGATATAGAAGTAGCTAAGGTCCTTTACGACGAGGGACTGATTTAAGAGGCCTAGATCTTCTACTACGAGCCGTATACGATAGAGCTACAGTTCCGCCAGTATTATAGGTACTACGGTCTGGGCTATATCGTACGGTACTATTCGAAATAGGCGCGTTATTAGCTGCTACGCCGGAGTAGCGTACCGGGATAGTAAAACGAGCTGTCCCTAAAAGGGGCCTAACGGAAAAAAGAAGTACGTTAACTATAGTAGTAGGTACGGATCGTAGGAACGGGGCTGCCTAACCGCGAAGGCCTATTACGCGAAGATCGAAGAGGTATACTAATACCGGCTAAGGCAGTTCGTAGTAACTGGAAGCGGGTCGACAATCTCGTCGCCCGGTACCGTAAGTAGCTACGGTAATACTACGCCGAGCGAGAAAAGCGGTTAGTAAGTGTAGCGATAACGCAAGAGGCGGGCGCCGGGTATATCGCCGCTAGCCCCCCGGGCGAGAGGCCGACCGCGCGTAGACCGGCTCCCGCTACAGCCGACCCTCGGGGCTACGCCGATTTCGCAACTCCTATAGAGGCAAGGTAGTAAGCCAACCTAGACGTAGCAACTACCTAGTACCTAGTAATAATACTTAGAATCGTCTATTAGAATACGGTAGGAAATAAGGCGCCGACGATAGTAGCGTTAGAAGATAGGAAGAAATACGATATTATTGCGATATAAGAGCTGTAGATCAACCCGCAGCTTAAAACAACGTATTATCCGAACGGGGGGAAATACTATAAGGTATATAGAAATAGGAAAGCTGCGATATACGTATACAAGCGATACGCAATCGCCTCGTAGAAGCAGCAGATAGGACGAGACTAGTATAGTATTATATTCGGTTACGGAGGCGAGACGATTACGGTCTAGTCGATATACTTACTAATTAGGGTCGCGACCGAATAGTAGGTTAGCCCGATCTACGAGTTGAAATCGACGGAACCGAGAGGCCGTAATATATTCGTCGGGGACTTTAACTTCTACTACCCTTTCTGGGATAAAGAGGATAGGGAGTCCCGGAGGGCGGGGGACCTATTAGAGCTCGCTAAACGTTAGGACCTTTATTTCGTTACCCCGTAAGGAGAGCCGATTAGGACGAAGTAGAGAGACCGTAACTTAACAATCGATCTAGCGTAAGCTATAGATAGCAACCGGATAGAGTTCTCTAGAGATCTAGGCTATACTAACTCTAACTATTACGCGTAGTTTATCCGGTATAACGAGGGAGAGCCGTAGCCGGGACGTAATACTAGCAAGGGCTAGAACTGGAAGAAATTCGATAGGGGACTCGCTACGGCGGAGGCTATAAACGTAGAACTCCTACAAAACCTCTCGATAGAAGAAAAGATAGATAGGACAGCGGACTCGCTCGTAGAACAGCTTATAAGGATCGCGGAATTGGCGGCGCCGAAGAAAAAGATAGGTATAAGACGTAAAGTAGGGTAGTAAAGCGAAGAGGTCGAAGGGACGGTAACCGAGGCTTAGGTAACGAAGAGGCGATACTAGGTAGTACTATTCCGATATATATAGGAAGATCTATAGGGAGCTTACTCCTAATAGAAAAAGGTAATCAAATAAGCGCAAACGAAATACTAGTAGTATCTAATAGCCGAGGCTTCAAGCGATAACTCGTCGATCTGGAAGCTAGAAAGATAGGTAAGACTTAGGAGCTACGTCCCGCCGGAGGCGTTAACGATCCCGCCGCTTAGGAATAATACGCCCGGCGCCTAGCTAGCCGTAGAATACGTAAAGAAGGCCTAGGTCCTCGCGGAAAGGTTCTTTCCCAACCGCGAAACGGACTTCTCAGATATCGTAGAAAAGGCGGCTTATAGCGAACTAATACTAATTGAGATAACGGTTAGTACAGAAGAGGTAACGAAGGTACTGAGTTGGGGATCGAGGATTTGGGTGCACCTTAGCCACAGGGCAAGCCACAGGGCCCCAGCTTCAGAGACAGATAAAAGGGCCATCGCTGGCCTTAGATTGACTTGATCAACAAGCATCCATACACACTCTTTTATTAGTAGGCAGATAGTCTATTATCATGACTTTCATCACACCCTTTTTACCAACGCCCTCGCGAGGCACTTATCTACTTGACTACAACTCTGATTGATCTACTTCAACTGGCATTTCGTTGATCAAGTAACACTGTACATGGATACCATCAGCTTCAGAGTACAGGGACCCTTCAAGTCCAGATCCCTGGGACGCTCATAACCGTCAATATGGAGGTATGCCTCTCGACCTGGATATCTGTTGGTTGGATGAGGTCTTGCGGCCTGCCCCCAGTTCAGTACTATAAGATATAAAGGCGTAAAAGGTACTAGGAATAGAAGATAACCTCCCTATCGGATTCCTTAAGGCCTATAATAAGCCGGTAACAGAAACGATCGCTACGCTCGCTTCCGTAAGCTTTGCACTCTTTTACTTCCTTCGACAATTCAGAGTAGCGGAAATAATAGTACTCCGCAAGCCCGGAAAGACAATAAACTAGTACCAAACGGTAAGCGGATACCGCTCGATCGCGCTCCTTAATACGATCGGAAAGGTTATCGAGGTACTAATTAGGCGCCGGGTAATATAGGTAGCGGAAGAGAACGGGCTCTTACCCGATAAGCAGATAAGAAATCGCCCGGGGAGATCTATAGAAGTAGCGATCCGGTTCGTTACAGACGCGGCAAGGATTACGTAGCGGGAAAGAGGAATAGTAACGCTCCTCTAACTAGATATTAAAAGCGCTTTCGATACGGTTAACTATATAAGGCTAATCGATACGCTCCGAGACCTAGGATACCTACGATAAGTTACGTCGTAGGTCCGTAGCTACCTAATAGAATAGACCGTACGGCTATACTTTAACGGAGAGGTATTAGTACCGATTAACCTCAAAGCCGGCGTTCTATAGGAATCGCCGCTATCGCCTATCCTATTCTTACTCTATATCGCCTCTCTCTATTAAGCGCTTACGCAAGACCCGAGTCTCCTAGTAATAGGATTTGTAGATAATACGAACCTTATAGTATTCGGCCGAGACGAAATAGATAACTACTATTAACTCCAAAACGCGTAAAGGGTATACTAACGGTAGGTAGCGATAAAGGGAATGGATTTCGCCCCTGAAAAGAGTAAGCTCCTTTACTTCAGCCGTACTTACGTAGCCCCGTAACAAAGGGTCCGCCTAGAGATAGCTAAGGTCGTACTAATCGAGTCCGCAAGATTCCTCGGTATCTAGCTAGACCGGAAACTCCGGTAGCGTACCCAACTCAAGTAGATCAATAAGAAGCTTACAATATAATAGCTTATACTAAGCAAACTCGCGAAATCGATATAAAAATATAGTCTTATCCGGGCAAGAGAGATCTATATAAAGGTAATCTGTAGCGCTATCGCTTATAGAGCGGCCGTATAATATATACTAACGATAGATAAGTAGCAAGGGATCGCGAAGAAACTCTACCCGGCGCAATCGAGGAGCCTAAAAATCGTAGTAAGAACGTATAAAGCTACACTAGTCAAAAGCTTAGAGACCGAATCGGCGGTCCCGCCTATCGACCTCTACTTTAATAAGAAGCTAGCCGACTTCGAAGCCTGGTTATAGGATATAGAAAAAGCGGCGCAGATCCGGGATATATACGCGGCGATAGTAATACGGCTTCGCGGCTGCCGCCGATAGTAATAGGAGACGAATAACTAGGAGCAACTACGGAACGGCTAAGACGGGGAAAAGTCCGGGGAGTAGGCCCGGAGGTAGTACGGCGAACTTAGGTAGCGACAAAGTACTCAAACGGGACTAGAAGACGCGCTAGTACCGAAAACTCGCCCGGGCGACGATATAACGACGAGGAAAGATAATATAACTAGCCGACAACCCGGACTTTAATAAGGTACTCTAGAAACATAAATCGCTCCGGAAATACGAGAACTTACTCCTAATCCAGATACGGATAGGGAAAATAGGCTTAAAAGTATTCCTTTTCGAGCGGCGCGTCCCGGACGTCTAAACGCCTCTCTATTAGTATAACAAAGTACGAAAGATACTACTCTACCTAACGGTATTTTGTAACGAACTATAAAACGAAAGACGTAAATTCGAGTAAGCCGTAAGCCTTAAGGCGCTACAGACAAGTAAAGATTTCGCGACGTTAACGTCAGATATAGCTACGGCTAGAACCGTCGTTAGATAGCTCCTTAGCCTCCGGCGGTTCCCGGAGTTCAGGCTCGCCGAAGAGATCGTAAGGAAAGACGAGATAGAGCAAGCAAGGGACGGTACGCCGGAGGCGCAACTAAGGAGCTAAAGGGGGGAGGAGCGAGGGAGGTATATTGGGATTACTAAGCTAGCGGTAGTAAGACCCCAGTCTGGCAGGACCGAGAACGTATTATCGACCGCGCTTCGCGGTATATTGTTATACGTAGGTTTTAGTCCAGCTTGCGTAAGGTTTCCTATATAATAGAATAGGCAGAGGTACCGAATGCCCACTAGGCATACCGGAGTATAAGTAATAATAATATATTTTTTGAAATACTATATCTAATCTAAGCTTATATTATTATTAGTTTATCTATTAGTAATAGATTAAATTGTCTAATTATATAAGAGTCCGCTTTTTATATATTAGTTTATAAAGTAATAAGCCCTCTTTAGTATAATAAACGGCGGGACGTATTACCTTAACGTATTTACTCTTTAGATTACCGTAATTTATTCCCGATTACTAGGCTAGACTATTTTTATTTTACTACGTCTTTCGGTATATATAACTACTATTAATATAGTAATTATATTTATTATAAGCGCACCGGGATGGTGAGACGAGCTGCCCCCAGAAGGGGCCCAACGGAAAGAAGAAGTGCGTCAACTGTGGTGGTAGGCACGGATCGTGGGAACGGGGCTGCCCAACCGCGAAAGCCTACCGCGCGAAGATCGAAGAGGCATACCAACACCGGCCAAGGCAGTTCGTAGTGACTGGGAGCGGGTCGACAATCCCGTCGTCCGGCACCGCGAGTAGCTACGGCGATACCACGCCGAGCGAGGAAGGCGGCTGGCAGGTGCAGCGACAGCGCAAGAGGCGGGCGCCGGGCACATCGCCGCCAGCCCCCCGGGCGAGAGGCCGACCGCGCGCAGACCGGCTCCCGCTACAGCCGACCCCCGGGGCCACGCCGATTTCGCAACTCCTGCAGAGGCAAGGTAGTGGGCCAACCCAGACGCAGCAACCATCCAGCACCCAGTAATGATACTCAGAATCGTCTACTGGAACACGGCAGGAAGTAAGGCGCCGACGACGGTGGCGCTTGAGGACAGGGAGGAGTACGATATCATCGCGATACAAGAGCCGTGGATCAACCCGCAGCTCAAAACAACGTACTGCCCGAGCGCGGGGAGGTACCACAGGGTGTACGGAAGTAGGAGAGCTGCGATGTACGTACACAAGCGACACGCAATCGCCTCGTGGAAGCAGCAGGTGGGACGAGACTGGTATAGTATTACATTCGGCCACGGGGGCGAGGCGATCACGATCTGGTCGATATACTCACCAATTAGGGTCGCGACCGAACAGTGGGTCAGCCCGATCCACGAGTTGAAATCGACGGAACCGAGAGACCGCAACATACTCGTCGGGGACTTCAACCTCCACCACCCCTTCTGGGATAAAGAGGGCAGGGAGTCCCGGGGGGCAGGGGACCTGCTGGAGCTCGCTGAACGCTGGGACCTTTACCTCGTTACCCCGTAGGGGGAGCCGACTAGGACGAAGCGGGGAGACCGTGACTCAACGATCGATCTAGCGTGGGCCACGGATGGCAGCCGGATAGAGTTCTGCGGGGATCTAGGCTATGCTGGCTCTGACCACCACGCGCAGCTTATCCGGTACAACGGGGGAGAGCCGCAGCCGGGACGCAACACTAGCAAGGGCTGGAACTGGAAGAAACTCGACAGGGGTCTCGCTACGGCGGAGGCTATGAACGTAGAGCTCCCACAAGACCTCTCGACAGAGGAAAAGATAGATAGGGCGGCGGACTCGCTCGTGGGACAGCTCACGAGGATCGCGGAATTGGCGGCGCCGAGGAAAAAGACAGGCATAGGACGTAAAGTAGGGTGGTGGAGCGAAGAGGTCGAGGGGACGGTGGCCGAGGCTAAGGCGGCGAGGAGGCGATACCGGGCGGTACCATCCCGGTACACATGGGAAGGTCTGCAGGGAGTGTCACGGCTTATCCAGAATGGTTCCTAGTTCCACACCCTTCAAAAGGACGAGAATCTACAAGTTGCCCAACTTGTGATTCATACTAGGATATATAGCGCTTGTGAGGATGTAGAATACAGTGCCGTTACATCACCCCCCCCTCTACAAGTGCTGGCCCCCAGCACTCAAATACGCCCCCAATTGGCATGTTCATCTAGAGGGGTTTCGTGCGTATGGTCAATTGGAGAGGTACACGGGTTCTCGCTATAGAAGTCCTGAACCGTCTCCTTCACCTACCCGCATGTCCCGACGGGGCTCAGTGTAAGGGATCTATACCCATATGTCACTCCGTCGTTCATTTACTACTTGCCTCAACAGGTTATCAAGTGTTCTTTCGCGGTGAATGACAGCGGTGGGGCTCTAGATCGGGTTCGAAGTTGGAATTGACGCCAACCCCTTAACTTGTAGATTATGTCACGGCTTATCCAGAATGGTTCCTAGTTCCACACCCTTCAAAAGGACGAGAATCTACAAGTTGCCCAACTTGTGATTCATACTAGGATATATAGCGCTTGTGAGGATGTAGAATACAGTGCCGTCACAGGGAGCCTGCTCCCAACAGAAGAAGGTAATCAAGCAGGCGCAAACGAAATACTGGCGGCGTCTAGTGGCCGAAGCTTCAAGCGACAACTCGTCGATCTGGAGGCTAGAAAGATGGGCAAGACTCAGGAGCCACGTCCCGCCGGAGGCGTCAACGATCCCGCCGCTCAGGAGTGACACGCCCGGCGCCCAGCTGGCCGTAGAACACGCAGAGAAGGCCCGGGTCCTCGCGGAGAGGTTCTTTCCCAACCGCGAGGCGGACCTCTCAGATATCGCAGAGGAGGCGGCTCACAGCGAGCTAATACCAATTGAGATGACGGTCAGCGCGGAGGAGGTAACGAAGGTACTACAAGACACAGGGGCGTGGAAGGCACCAGGAACAGAGGACAACCTCCCCGTCGGATTCCTTAAGGCCTGCGGCAGGCCGGTAGCGGAGGCGATCGCCACGCTCGCTTCCGCGAGCTTTGCGCTCTCTTACTTCCCTCGACGATTCAGAGTAGCGGGGATAGTGGTGCTCCGCAAGCCCGGAAAGACAACGGACCAGTACCAAACGGCGGGCGGATACCGCCCGATCGCGCTCCTTAGCACGATCGGAAAGGTTATCGAGGCACTGATTGGGCGCCGCGTAGCATAGGCAGCGGAGGAGAACGGGCTCCTGCCCGACGGGCAGATGGGAAATCGCCCGGGGAGATCTACAGAGGTAGCGATACGGTTCGTCACAGACGCGGCAAGGACTGCGTGGCGGGAAGGAGGAATGGCAACGCTCCTCCAACTGGATATCAAAGGCGCTTTCGACACGGTCAACCATACAAGGCTGATCGATACGCTCTGAGACCTAGGATACCCACGATAGGTTACGTCGTAGGTCCGTAGCTACCTGACAGAGCGGACCGTACGGCTACACTTTGACGGAGAGGTATCAGTACCGATTGACCTCAAGACCGGCGTTCCACAGGGGTCGCCGCTATCGCCCATCCTGTTCTTACTCTACATCGCCTCTCTCTATCAGGCGCTTGCGCAGGACCCGAGTCTCCTAGTAATAGGATTTGCAGACGATACGAACCTCATAGCATTCGGCCGAGACGAAGTAGATAACTGCCGCCAACTCCAAAACGCGTAGGGGGTATGCCAACGGTAGGCGGCGACAAGGGGAATGGATTTCGCCCCTGAAAAGAGTAAGCTCCTTTACTTCAGCCGTACCTACGCGGCCCCGCGACAAGGGGTTCGCCTAGGGACAGCCGAGGTCGCACCAGTCGAGTCCGCAAGATTCCTCGGTGTCTGGCTGGACCGGAAACTCCGGTGGCGTGCCTAGCTCAAGCAGATCAACAAGAAACTTGCGACACAGCAGCTTGTACTAAGCAAACTCGCGAAGTCGACGTAGGGATGCAGTCTCATCCGGGCGAGAGAGATCTACACGAAGGTGATCCGCAGCGCCATCGCCTACGGAGCGGCCGCATAGCACATGCCAACGACGGATAAGCAGCAAGGGATCGCGAGGAAACTCCACCCGGCGCAATCGAGGAGCCTAAGGATCGTGGTAGGGGCGTACAGAGCTACGCTAGTCAGAAGCCTAGAGACCGAATCGGCGGTCCCGCCTATCGATCTCTACCTCAATAAGAGGCTAGCCGACTTCGAGACCCGGCTACAGGGTACAGGGAAAGCGGCGCAGATCCGGGATGCGTGCGCGGCGATAGCAATACGGCTCCGCGGCCGCCGCCGACGGCGACAGGGGACGAATGACTAGGAGCAACCACGGAACGGCTGGGGCGGTGAGAGGTCCGGGGAGTGGGCCCGGAGGTGGTGCGGCGAACTTGGTAGCGACAAAGCACTCAAACGGGACTGGGAGACGCGCTGGCGCCGAGAACTCGCCCGGGCGACGATACAACGACGAGGGAGGGTAATACAACCAGCCGACAACCCGGACTTTGACAAGGTACTCCAGAAGCATAAGTCGCTCCGGAAACACGAGAGCTCACTCCTAGTCCAGATACGGATAGGGAAGGTAGGCCTGAGAGTATTCCTCTTCGAGCGGCGCGTCCCGGACGTCTGGACGCCCTTCTGTCAGTACGGCAGGGCACGAGAGACGCTACTCCACCTGACGGTGTTTTGTGACGAGCTACAGGGCGAAAGACGCAGACTCGAGCAGGCCGTGAGACCTAGGGCGCTGCAGACGAGCAGGGATTTCGCGACGTTAACGTCAGATGCAGCTACGGCTGGAACCGTCGTTAGATGGCTCCTTAGCCTCCGGCGGTTCCCGGAGTTCAGGCTCGCCGAAGAGATCGCAAGGGAAGACGAGATAGAGCAGGCAAGGGACGGTGCGCCGGAGGCGCAGCTGGGGAGCTAGGGGGGGGGGGGGGGGGGGAGCGAGGGAGGTGTATTGGGATCACTAAGCTGGCGGTGGTGAGACCCCAGTCTGGCAGGGCCGAGAACGTGTTGTCGACCGCGCTTCGCGGTATATTGTTGCACGTAGGTTTTAGTCCAGCTTGCGCAAGGTTTCCTATGTGATAGAATAGGCAGAGGTACCGAATGCCCACCGGGTATACCGGAGTATAAGTAATAATAATAATATATATCTCGCTCGCTTAGCTGTCTCGCTCGCTATATACCTACGTTAGTACTAGAGAAAATATATACCGTATAAGATTGTAATAGGGTGGTACGTATTCTATTCGAATACGTAGGCCAAAGAAGAATCTATCTTCAGATGGGGAAAGGAAAATGGGGGTGGGTTTCCTCCGTGGGTGCGGAGGGCGTTATTTAACTGCGGAGCGGAATAAAGGAAACTCCGGCTCCGCACCCCTGGGCGGTCAGACCTGGCAATAGGCCAGGTCCATTCCCAGGCACCAGCCTGTCACATGCCCCTTCCTCCCTCTTAGCGGGGCGGAACTCCCGCACCCCCGGGGCCTGCAAAAATAGCCCGGGGCTGGAGGCGTCATTTTCTAGAGCCGGAATCGTTACTTCGAACGCCCTACGCCGCCCGGAGTTCTGCCGCACCCAATTGACTTATCCCTCACCCGTACCGCCGTTCCCCAAACAGTCCCTCGTCGAACAAGCAACCTCTCGGCCCCCCCCCCCCCCCGACCTCGACTACTACCGCCCCCCCTTAACAACAACAACATGGCTCGCAGCAGCCGTAACGTCGCCGCCCATAAGGAGGAGTACGACGACGCCGGCGAGGAGCTCCCCGCGCCCTGCGCCAGATGCGTCTGGCACATGACCAACGCTAATGGCGATGGCAAGCCCTTCTGCCGGCGCCGGGCCGGCCGGACTTCGTGCGGCTGCTGTGCGGCCCTGCACCAGCAGTGCCTCGTCCCTGGTAAGTAACCCCCCTACCCCCAACCTGTCTAACGCTGACGCCCTATAGCCGACGACGACGCCGCCGCTGTCGCCGCCGCTGTCGCCGTCCGTACGGCCGCCCTCCTCCCCGCCAGCCGCCGACGCTCGGAGGCCTTGAAGGTCGCCCACACCCAGTGGCTGGCCTACAAGGCCGTGAAGGCAGCTGCGGTGGAGGAGGGGCCGGTGAAGGAGGAGAAGCCCGCTGCCGCCCCCTCCCCCAAGAAGAATAAGCCGTAAGTCCATCCATCCCTCGCTCTTCCCGCCCCTACCCTCGATCGACACATACTGACGCAACCCTCCGCAGCACCTCGGCCGCCCCCGCTGCCCCCGCTACCCCCGCTGCCGAGATCGCTTCCGCCGTGGCCGCCGCCCTCAGTCCTGCCCTCGCGCAGATTACGGCCGGCCTTGCCTCCCTGGCGGCGCGCACTCCGAAGCGCCGGCGCGACTCCACCTCTCCGTCGGAGTCCTCTTTAGAGGAGGACTCCTCGTCGGAAGAGGAGTCGTCCGGCGCGGAGGAGCGCGCCCGCCAGCGGAAGAAGGGCAAGGGCAAGGGCAAGGGCAAGAAGGAGGAGAAGAAGAAGAAGAAAAGGAGGAAGCACTAGTCCCCGGCGCTCCCCCTCCGCCGCGGTGTCTTGTTTTTAGACGTTCTTAGGTTCCTGCCCCCCAGGCATCAACGTCGTTAGGCCGTCGCGCCTTCCCCCGTCCCTGTTTGAACTGACTGTACTCGTGAACCGGACCATCGTAAAGTGCGGCGTCGCCGAACACCTGTTCGAACGCATCTAACGCCGCAGTCTCCGCTACTTCTTCCAAGGGTTCCCACGTCGGTTCTTGATAGCCTAGCCACTTAACTAGCACCTTGCGGAACGTACCCCGGCCTCGCCTTACAGTCGTCGCGCATAGGACTTCCTCTACGGCGAACTCGGGGTCCCCTAGATCCCCCAAGATGGGCGGTGGCTGCTCGTCCTGCCTCTCCTGGCCGGGCAGAGGGTCCTCTGCGGCCCTCTGCAAGACGTCGACGTGAAAGCGGTTGTAAATCCCCGTAGGTAGCCCGCTGAGTTCTACCGTATGCGAGCCCGCCAGCTTCGCTACTGTGTACTTGCCGTATACCCAGTCCAGCTTCTTCTTCGGTCGGGGGGTCTTGTAGTTGCGGAGATCGAGCCAAACCTTGTCCCCGACCCTGAACGACTCTGCGGGCTGTCGGCGACGGTTGGCATTTTCTTCCTACCGTACCTGCGCCGCGGCCACTGCCGCTTGGATAAACGCCGTAGTCTCGTGAATATGGGAGAGGAACTCCTCTGCTCTTCTCTCCGGCGAGCCAAGGCGGCTCTGCGGCTCGTCGATCTCCAAGGGGCTGATGTGGTAGCCGTGGGTGGCGAAGAAGGGGGATAGTCCGGTGGAGGAGCTGTCCCGGTTGTTGATAGCCAGCTGGGCTGCGGGCAGCCAGCCCGCCCAGTCGGACTGGGCGAAGTTGATGTACGCCCGTAGGTATACCTGTACTTCCTGGTTCATCCTCTCTGTGGCCCCGTCGGTCTCCGGGTGGTATGCGGTACTCAGCCGCTGCTCGACCTTCGCCAGGTAACACAGGCGGCGCCAGAACCTCCCGACCCAGTTCGACCCCCGGTCACTAGTGATGGCTTTTGGCAGCCCGTGGAAACGGAAGTGCGACCAAAGGAAACGCTCCGCGCAGGCCTCCGCATCCATAGACGCCATGGCTTCGAGCGTGACGGCCTTATTCAACCTGTCGGTTATGACCTATAGGTACCGGGCGCCATCCTTCCCGGATGCGGGCAGCTCCGTGATAAAGTCCATAGAGAGCTCCTGGAAGTACCTGTCCGCTATCGGAAGAGGTTTCAGGAGGCCTCGTCTGAGGCCGCGGTAAACCTTCCCTCTTCCGCAGACGTCGCAGTTGCGGACGAACTAGCGGAGCTGACGTTGGAGGGTCGGCCAGTACCAATCCCTAATGAGGATCGCGCTCAGCCCGTCCTTCCCCGGGTGTCCTGTAACTGCGGCGTCGTATGAGCGCTGGATGATCCTGGTGCGGAGGAGACAGTCGTGGGCGGGGACCCCCTCCTGGTCTGTCGAACTGCCTAGCACCCACAATCTCCCTCGGTAAGTTAGACGGCCCGCGTGGTCGATAACACAGTCGGAGGGCTGGATCTTCAGCCCGAGGCCCGGAGGGAACGCCCGCCCCTGGTTCTTTGTCACGGCGAAGACCGATCGATAAATATCGTCGCTACGGAGGGCATCCTCCCAGAGGCGCTGGAGGTCGGGGTCCGAGGGGAACACGTGCATCGGAGGAGGCCACTCCTGGGTGGACGACGAAGAGATCCTGATCTCCGCGGGCACCGCCAGCGGCCTCCAGCTGCGGAGGGCCCCCTCTGGTATAAGTTGTGAGACGCGGCCCTGCTCCCGCTCGTCGTCGATACCCCGCGGGCGGTCTTGGTCCCTTCGGGACAGGGCGTCGGGGACCACGGCTTCCTTCCCCGGCCTATACTGGAGCTGGAAGCGGTATCGGGATAGTAGCTCTGCCCATCGTGCCTGTCGTTCGGACAGCTTCTGCCGGGTCATGAAGTACTGGAGGTTGCGGTGGTCCGTTACGATAGTGAACTCCTCGCAGCTGCGGAGCTCCGCATCCCACTGCTCTAAGCACTTGATGATCGCGAGCATCTCCTTGTCGTGGATCGGGTAGTTGACCTCTGCCGCGCTCAACTTCTGGGAGTGGAAGGCCACGGCCTTCCTTCGGCCATGTTCGTCCACCTGCATCAGTGCGCCCCCGAGGGCCCATCCAGAGCAGTCGGCCTCGAGGAAGGTGACCTTGTCCGGGTCCCAGTGCGTCAGGATGGGTGCGGTAGTGAACAGGGCTTTCAGTTCGTCAAAGGCCTTCTGTTCCCCCGGCCCCCAGCGGAACTGCACTCCTTTCCCTGTCAATGCTGTGAGGGCTGAGATGACCTCGGAGAAGTTAGGTATGAACATGCGGTAATAGTTGGCGAACCCGACGAAGCTGCGGACCCCCGTTGTCGACGTCGGGGCTTCCCATTCTAGGATCGCACGAATCTTCTCGGGGTCGGTAGACACGCCCACCCCCGCATGTACGATAAAACCCAGGTACTTCACCTGCGTAACGGCGAACTCGCACTTCTCCGGATCAAGGTACAAGCCTGCGGCCTGTAACCTTATAAGTATCCTCCGTACTTGTACGTTGTGCTCCGCCTTGCTCCCGCTAGTGTAGATAAGCACGTCGTCGACGTACGCGGTACAAGTTTCGTCTAAGAAGTCCCGTAGTACGTGGTTGATATATCGTTGGAACGTCGCGGGCGCGCCCGCCAGTCCGAACGGGGTGACCATCCATTCGAATAGTCCGTACCGGGTGCGGAACGCTGTCTTCTACTGGTCCCCTTCCTTTATCCTGATCTTGTGGAACGCCGATACGACGTCGAGCTTGGTGAACCACTTCGCTTTGGAGAGGTTCCGCAGGGTCTCGGCGATTAGGGGTAACGGGTAGCGGTCCCCCCGAGTGATGGCGTTCAGCCCTCGGTAATCGCAGCAGAAACGGACGCCCCCGCCGGGTTTCCGCACGAAGAGTACCGGCGCCCCTGCCTCGGAGCTACTATGGCGGATGTACCCTTTGGCGAGGAGGTCGTTGAGGGTCTTCCTTAGGACCAGCAGCTCGTCTCTGGACATCCCATAGAGGGGGCCCCACGGCGCGGGCAAGTCCCTCCCTTCCTCGTCCTTCTTGAACTCGATCGCGTGGTCGAGTCCTAGTCTCGCCGGTGGCAAGGCGCCGGCCTTTTCTGCGGACTACAGGGGCAGCAGGTCGTGGTACCGTACGGGGATCTTCTGTTTCAGCTCCTCCTGTAAGGGAGGTATCTTTGGCTTCAAGGCCTTTTCGACATCGGCGAGGGTGACAGCTTGTATGCGGGATTCGAGCACTGCGGCGCCGTAGCGCTTCTTGATCCTGCGGAGTTCTGCGGCAAAGAGGGAGGCGGTGAGGTGCTTCCCCTCTTCGATTTCTTTAGTCAGCTGGGAGGCTTCCTGTCTCCCCAGTAGCGGGACAGCGCAGCCCGCACGCCGGTGGCGTACGATTCCCTTATGCGGGATGACATAAGCCTTGTTATGTACCATCCACGGCAGGCCTAGTATCATCGGGTGTTCCAACTGCGGGACGACGTAGAAGTACACGAGCTGGGTGAACCCGTGCATCTCTATCAGGGCGTACGAGACGCCCTTAATCTGTGTGGTTTCTATGACCCCCGACGCACCCTTTATCAAGCGTACGGGAATCTCGATCAGCGGGAGGTTCAGCTCCCGGTGTAAGTGCTCATCCATTGCGGTATAGCATTCACATCCGGTATCGACGAGGGAGTACGAAAGGTGGCTTCCATTGAGTGCAATACTGACGAAGGGGCTATCTCCGTCCATCCTTGCCTTATACTTCTCCCATCGCCTTAGGGCTTCCTCTGAGGGCTCCGGTGCCCGACTGTGCCCCGGAGCTACTCGTTTCCCGAGTCCGATGTGTCTTCTACCTCTCTGTTGGTTTCCAGAACGGGTTCCGCGGTGGTGAGGAAGCGGACCCTAGTCTGGTTGCTAGGGCGTTGGGCCCTCCTGTACGGGCAGCCACTCTTGAAGTGCCCGCTCGCGCCGCAGCGGAGGCACAAGCCTGCTTCCTTGCGGCGATCGATCTCCGAGTCCGGCACCCACTTGGCGCGGGCTGTCGTCGCTGGTGGCTTCGGGGGTTGGGGACTCCGTACCGGGAAGGCCTTCTTCTTCGCGCCTATGGCGTTGACTCCGGTCATGATGGTGTCCCCGCCGGTGTCAACCCGAGGCTGGGTGACGACCGGGGCTGGCGTCTTGTTGCTCTGCGGGTTCCATCGGAGCTGGTCCGGGTTACCCTTGAAGAGGTCCGACGTCTCGTAACGCCGGGCGATAGGGTGGACTGCGTTGACCCAGTCGAGGTACCTGGTGAGGAGGGTCGTCGAGATCAGTTGCTGTATTAGTCCCTTGCTGAGCGACCCCCGGAGCTATGCGATCTTGGAGTCGTCCGTCTATGAGTCACCCCCCGCGTCGGCTAGGAGCCGCTGGAACTCGGTTATGAATGCGGAGAAGGTGGTGTTCTCGCCTTGACCCAGCTCCCGCAGCTGCCCCTGTGCCGACTCCTTCTCGAGGTGGCCCCCGTAGATGAGGTCCAGTTGGGCCATCATGAGCCCTGGCCGGTAGGTACCGTCGCCTCCGTCGCGGTAGAACTGCGCGACGGCCTGTTGGGCGTCGTGACCCAAACAAGCGAACACGTTTTCCCACGCGTATTGGTCTCCTCCGATGAGGTCCCTATCTAGGTTGAGCTTCTTCCGTATGCTGTGGGCCCAGGTCTTGTATATCTGTTTGTCTTTCTTCGTGCCCTCGAAGGACTTGGGCCAGTCCAGGGCTTTGCGCTTGATGCCGGGCTGAGCATGCGGGGTCTCCTGCGGGGTCTCGATCACAATCGTGGGTTGCCCGGGGTGAGGTGGCGTTTGTCCTTGGTTGAAGTTGGGGGCTGGCGTCGGGGACGGCGTGGGTGCGGCCGTGGACGTGCCCTGGCCGTTGACGGCGTCGTTGATGGTCTGCGACAGTCGAGCAACATTTTCGAATAGCGGGTTAAGCCGTTCATTTATACTGCGTTCGATGTGGTTGTTGTTCGCCTCTACTACTTGCGTGAGCATCTGGTAGAAGGGTTGTAGTTCGGCGGGTATCTGCGCGGGCTGCGGCATCTGCGGTGGTGACTGCGGGAGCGGTACGCCCTGCGGGGACGCACCTTGCTGCTGGTTCTGCTGGTAATCCATTGCGTTGGATTCGGCGGGTGTGACTGCGGAGATCTGAAGATATGTAATAGGGTGGTACGTATTCTATTCGAATACGTAGGCCAAAGAAGAATCTATCTTCAGATGGGGAAAGGAAAATGGGGGTGGGTTTCCTCCGTGGGTGCGGAGGGCGTTATTTAACTGCGGAGCGGAATAAAGGAAACTCCGGCTCCGCACCCCTGGGCGGTCAGACCTGGCAATAGGCCAGGTCCATTCCCAGGCACCAGCCTGTCACAAAGATTATAACTTTTCGTACCTCAAAGTATAAGAGTATTTAGTTTAAATACCGAACTACGATTTAGGAATAGAATAGATAAGCACTACTTTTCCTACTATTTAATATAACACTTATATTGCTCTCTTATAACCTAGCTTGAATATGATAGGGTACTCTCAGTCTTCATTTCGCGTCCAGAACTTCCATCCTTCACGGTCTTCCCGTACCCCTACGCCAACCAGTTGCTCGACACCCTGAGCATCGACGGCATTCTCAAACTCTTCCTGGTTGATCTCTTCGCCGTTCCCTCCACCAGGACCATCTCTGAAAACGGCGGGCCAAAGTACGCCAACTCCGTCAGCACCTAGGATCGCCTCGTATTGCTGAAATCCTTCCGCAATGAACTTCCGTTCGAGTTCTTCTACGGTTTCCTCGTTGACGTCGGCGTTTCGCCGGAACTTGCTGATGCAAACTGGCGTGGAACCTCTGGACGCCCTGATCAGCTCGGTACCCCACACATCCTATATTCCACTGCCGTTACGAATACAACTGGACATACCAATATCGAATCATCTTGAAGCGATAGTCACTCGCCCGGTGACCCTATCATACCCTTTTTGGGAGTCCCGGTCCCGATCCATACCTCGGGGGTGATGACCTTTAACGATCAATGCTACGATTCTCGCCCTAGATTCTCCACCTCTTTGCCTCTGTGCTAAAGTACACTACACGCCGGTGGCCGTTGAGGCCCTATACGTGCTAGCCCGACCTTGCAATACCTACCGATTGCAACGATGGTGGAATACCTAAGCCTGCGCAGGGCAGGCCAAGTGCGACGACCATGTACTCGGACTTAAAATTAAAGGTGTACACCTCCACGGGTACAACGCCCACCAGCTAACCCAAAGCAGTAGCAGCCTAGCCTTTTGAGCACTGTTCTTCAGAATTCAATTTGTACCACCTCGATGGCCTACAGCCCGATCGAATAACTACCTATGTGTAAACGAGGTATTCTTAATGTATCTCACTTATTTGTGAGGTTCTGAGTGGTCTGAAATAGTGGCTCTCGATCGCGATATCGTTGTGGTCTAAAGAACTGTGGGAGGAGTAACCTGCCGTTGAAACTGCCAATAAAACTACCTCTTGCGGGAGATCGCCAGGAGTGCTGCTATATCTAGTTAGCCCATGGGGCAGGAACCGAGCTAACATCTAAAACTGTGGTGGAGGTGTAGGACCCTCAACCCATTGCCGTCACACCAATGCCTGGCCAATCCGCAACGCTGTACCACGCAGCCGTCCTAACTGTCAACCAGATGTTAGCCAGAGTCCAGATACATGTGGTAGAGGTAGGTAGTCTTCAGATGTATGGATCATTACTCGCGACAGTGATGTCGGCGCCCACGTTCGGAGACGACTGAGGTGTGTCCTGTGGTTGGTCAAAATACACGTCATTTTTGGGGGACGTCGGCCTCCTGCAGCCCGCGGTTGCCGGCCGGATCTGTTCCGGCGTCTACTACAAGCGAACCGTTGCGGACGCTCCTGCTTGTTCAAAGACTTTTAGAATCATTCCAGAAGTGGGCTTGATAGCAATAGAGATAGATCAATTAGTGAAATCCCAAATTGCGCATGTTTTGCAACGAAACTGACATCGCAGGCCTCTTTGCGCCCTGAGTAAGTCCGAAGTTCCAGACCAGTGTGAGCAATTTTTGGCGAAGGGGGAAACCCCGCCTTGGAATGTGTATCGCTATCTGGGGCAAGAAAAGAGGGCAATTCGGCTCGGAACATCCTCCAGAAAATTTCTCCGAACTTGATCATTGACCGCCCTCAACGCCCATACTATACCGCTGCCAAAAGGACCCCACCACGCCTCGAGAACTTGTTTACTGCCGTTCAAGGAGAGGAGGCAGAGAGACTTGGAGTTGAGCGTGATCGAAAGCAATATCAGGAGTCCCTCATGGACTTGCATTGATGGCAGACCCTGATCCCGATTTGGCAGCACAACTGCTAGCCGCGTTCTCTGCTCCCGCCCAGACAGGTGCACTCCCAGTTGCGGACTTCTCCTCTCTCTCATACGATGAATGGCAGTGGGATAACGACCAGATTGCTGACCTCCTACTAGAGCAGAAGTCTGAGCCCCAGACTGACCCTGCTCCCGTACCAGCCTCGCAGGAAACTCTCCCTCTCCCTCTCCCTCTCCCTCAAGGCACGCTCCCCCCACAGGAGCAACCTTCACCAGAGACTTCACAACCACCACGGTCATCACAGCCATTACAACCGGAGAACATCAAACTGGAGCCCCTATCACAAGACCATCTGCACCACGAGCCTCAGCAGCAACCGCAGCAACCTCTGCTGCAAGAGCAACCCAAACCAGACCCCTCCACCCAACTATCCTTCCCGCTACTCTCAGCACCACCAGAACCACTACCTCAGGCGGTGTCACAATACCAACAACACGAACAGCTGAAACAAGAGCCTGCACAGCCAGCGGCCCTATCTCAAGAACCCTCACCTCGGCTGTCCTTCCCGCCCACCCATGCACCGCAAGCGGCTGCTCCCCAAGAGGTATCAGGACAGCAGCAGGCCAAACAAGAGGTCAAACACCAACTCTCCTTCCCGCAAGGCCCCGTGCCGCAGCAGGCGTTGTCTCAAGGGCCCTCACGTCAACTGTCCTTCCCGCCGGTCCCGGCACCGCAAGCCACTACATCTCCGCAGGTGTCACAGCGACAGCACTTAACGGAGCCTCCGCAACAAGCATCTCTACCGCAAGCAACTGCGGCGCAAGACCCCCCACAACAGAACTTCCTACAACAAAACCTTCGACATGATATTTTACAAGCACTACAACAGTCGGGTCTTCCAGAGACGCACCAGCCAGCTGTTCCAGAGGCGCCATCCTCACCACGGAAACGTTCGCGCTCGCGAACTGCGGTACCCGAAAACCACGAAGACACATCCGAGAAGCGACTGAAGACGGACCACCATAACCTGGAGCACCGCGATGTCGATCTCAGCGCTGCCAATTGGGACATCTCTGCTATGATCCAGAATGCTCTGGGCTCTTTCGACGAGCAGGTGAACCAGCCACATGACGAGCAGCACAATGGAGCGGGACAAGAGCCTGGCACCGAGCCTCGTCAAGGAAGGCCTCAGGCACCCAAGAAGGTTGAACAGAAGCGCATGAAGTTCGCGAGCAATCCATACTACGTTATGCGGACTATGAGTTTGCCGTTACTCGGAAGTTTGGTCAGTAAATGCTCCTTCATACAGACCAGCTTCCCTTGGCTAACGTTGTCGCATGTACAGGCTATCCAGATACTCCTCGCACTCTCCCAGCAATCTCGAGAGGAGACCGTGGCACTCATGGCCGACAACGAGTTAGAATTCCGCAAAGCCTATGATACGCTCAAGACCGCCCTGGGCCATGCGAGACGGATATTTTCTGAAGGATCTCCGCTTCTATTCGCCGACGAACTCGACATCAGCGACTCGGAGGATCGGGAGACCATTCGGATGTCCAACTTGGCCGCCATCAGTACCAGCGCCTTTTCAGGGGACGGATCTTTACTTGCCGATGTGCACGACAATTTCCCAACCATTTTCGTTCCTGAAGAAGGGGACTTTGTCAAAGATCTGAAGCCTTTGTACTTGGACTTCAAGACTCAGTCTATGCTGTACTCTCTTACAACGGCGCATACCCCTCAGGAACGGTCGGATGTATTGGACAGATTTTTCCCTCCAAACTTCGACGATCTATTGACGCAACGTCACGGTGATTCCCTGTTCCAGAGTAACAGGGAAGACCTGGTCTCGGAAGTAGGAACAAGGAGGCAAGCACTGCTGGAGTCAATACTTGACGACGAGAAGAGGCGTAAGTGACCTTTGTACAGCAAGAGGATTCCCGCTAACGGCTTGCAGAACGGCTAAAAGACGAGTATCCCATCAATGGATTCCTCGATAGTCTCGTGGACTACCTGCAGAGCCATCTCACCATGGTCATAGACTATGCAGAAAAATACGGCATCAACATACCGGTCAGCGAAGAATCAGTCGTCAATGAGCCTGTCGAGAATGGAGATGCTCATGACGACCATGACGAACTATCGGCATTACTTCAGAACGCGACCGCGAAACTTCTGGACGGCATGGATATGGATAGATCAGCTGATCCATCATCAGATAGCCTGGGGCTTGGGAAGCTCATCCAAGAATCTCTGCAGAATCATTCTGCGCCCGTCAAAGATGAGGGACCAGAGAGCAACAGTAACGATGGTGGACTTCTCGAGTCGGGGGGCTTGGCTTCGTTGATTGCATCGAAGTTGACAGACTTCGACCAGTTTGCGAACTCGTCCAATGCCATTGGTAATGAAGTGCCTCAACATGGTCTACCGCAGGTAACACAGGGTAAGTTGTCAATCTGCCACTTCGTTTTGGCTGGTTTTCTGACAATGTCCAGCCTCTATGCAGTCTGCCTACACGGCGCAGTACAACCAAATCCAGCAAACGCAGTACTATGGTTATGGGCAGCCGCCGCCCCCTCCCCAACCTCCAGCGGACGGAAGCAACCTTCCGCCCAATCAGACGTTTCCCACGTCGGTTCTGTACGAGAGGGCCCGGCAAGCAGCAGTCGCAAAGTCGTCCTCTGCAGCCCGCCGCGAGGGTATCCACTCGACTCGCAGGGCCTGGACCCCAGAGGAGGAAAAGGCTCTCATGGCTGGCCTCGACTTGGTCAAAGGCCCTCACTGGAGCCAAATTCTATCCTTATTCGGTGCTAACGGAAGCATCTCCGACATTCTCAAGGACCGCACACAGGTCCAGCTCAAGGACAAGGCGCGAAACCTCAAGCTGTTCTTCCTCAAGACCAACTCGGAAATGCCATATTATCTACAATGTGTCACGGGAGAACTTAAGACACGCGCACCCGGTCAGGCAGCCCGAAAGGAAGCGGAAGAGAAGGCAAGGCAGAACTCAGAGGAGGAGCAGGCCAGATTGCAGGGGATAATGACTCTTGCGGGCGGACTTCAGCACAACCATCCGCAGGTTAGGAGTTCCATAACTGCTCAACATACGCCTGCCTATGCCAGAACCACGCCCATGACTCCCCATGCGAACAGTGCCCAGCTGAACCGGGGCATGCATACACCAATCACTCAGCAGACAACGCTGGCACCAGCGACTCCTAGTATGCAGCAAAAGGCTCCTAATACGCAAGGCTTCTCAGGGGCGTCCATGGTCACGGCAAACATCTCCAGTATTGGCACTGCCGCACCGGAAACATCTAGCATGGGCACTGGGACTCCAAACATCAGCACTGGGGCGCAAGTGACACCCAACGTCGGAGCAGGTGGAGGTATTGCGGGTTACAATTCGGTGAGCGCGCCGCCGCAGCCTAGTACGACAGCCACCACACCAGCGTCACCTGTCGTTAAGAGTGAGCCACAGGAGCAACCGGTCCTGATACAGCCGAGACCGGTGCCGCAGCCTATCCGGCCTGCTGAGCCTGCGGGTATCACCAATGGCTTTCAGCAGCAACAGCAGCCGCAACAGCCTCAACAACTTCAGCAGCATCAGCAACAGCAACAGCCTCAAGTCCACCACCCTACGCAGCAAGCCACACCTGCGCCGGCCGCTGCTCAGCCTCGGATGCAGCTTTCGTTCCCGCCCGCTCCGTCGACACCGTCCCACATGCATTCGTCGCAGCCGACATCCCCAGCCAGACCTCAGTCGCACGCGCCCACACCGGTACCAGAGCGTGTGCAATCCTCCACCCCAGCTCCGCACACGCCTTATCACTCGCTCCCGCACACACCATACCAATCACATCACACGTCACCAGCACCGACACCCACCCCGGTCGCTGCTAATCATGATCCCGTCGGTGATCTCGCTCAGCTGGCGAACTACCAAGCCCCTCAGCAACACACGCCTCAGCAACAGCATTACCGGCAAAATAATCAGCAATCTTACCAGACCAACGCGAACCGGTCTTCCAACGAACATCACGAAAATCACGACCAGCATATTATCCATCACGATCCGGAACCGAATGCGGACATGACGCTTCTGCAGACACTGCAGGCCGCGCTGGCTGCGGCACCGTCGGGCTGATCAACAAGGCGTGCGACGGTACTTTTCGATCATACCTACATGCAGTCAGTTTCATTACGGCGGAGGCCTTTTGCTTTTATCATATATTGCGATTGAAAGGAGTCAACAGCGTTTTATTAGAAGACCTGGGAAAGTCGTTTTGGTTAGTATAGAAGATTCGCTCAACGCAGGAGTTTGGACGGAATTGTCAGAACTAAGAAGGAAATGGGAGAAGTCGGGCATGGCCGTTGGAGATACCTCGCGTCTGAGAGTCACCAGATGCACTTCCCAAGCTGCACAGTTTTGGTTGGCACCATCATGGACGGTCCGAGGTGCCATGTTTACAGGTCGGGCTCTTGCCTCCTCCGCATGGCCTCACCTCAAACACTCGGACATCTATCCAACCGTATCAAATCCAGTCACTATCACTTCACTGCCATCCTCTCGTGATCCCGCCCACCAAATCAACGTGATGTAGCTACACGTAGGTGAACTCAACGTAACGTTCCTCACATAAACAAGACCCGCCAGAATCAAACAACCCGGGAAGCGGCATATGGTTCTTCTCCGAAACATCGGGCAAACGACAAGTCTGTGTCACCGCCTGTGACCTTCGAACTACAAGCAAACAATACCAGCCCGAGTCTGAGGCCGACCAATGTCAGAGATGTGTTGTCTCAGCAGCTCGGCTAGGCAGACAGACAGCTCAGAACGCTCGGTTGCACAAAGTACCGTTAACAGGACTGCCGTGTATCACTTACTCACCGGATGACACCTCCACGTGCATATGTCCTACCTACCATAGCCATTTCGTGTGATCATCAACACCTCTTCCAGAAACCCCATTCACCAACCGTGGCAAGAGAACAGGACATGTACGGATCCTTTCTGGTCACCACAGGCGAAGAGAGGCGTGAATCGACACCAGGGTTCTGGGGCCAGACACACGGGGAACTCGTTACCGGCGACAGTACGAGTCGAAAGTGGGCAAGGAATGTATCATCGATGGTGCGTATGAGTCTCCTACCCGGTTGTCCGCTGGGTTTCTGGTAACCACGATGTAACGGAGGAGCACGCAGTGAACACGCCGGAATGCGGCCCATGTCTTCGGGCTCCTGCTCCTGGCTCCTGGCTCGGAAGTCTCGTCATGAGGCAGACAGGACTTTGGGAGGGCCAGTGTGACGACGCGGTCTCCTATATATGCCTGTTGGCTGAGCCAAGTCACCTGCCTTGTGATCTTGTACGCTCCTTCTGGTTGGTCACTGAATCCATCTTCTTCTGATATCCTTTACCCGATCATGGTATTGTTTAGACCTCTAAATCTCCAACATCACAACATACCTTTCCAGTCAAACCGCGATTACCAAGCCATAACATCATGGACCTCGCCTACAGGAGCAAAAGGGGCAGGAGATCGCGCCGTCATCGTCACGATCACCAAAACTACTGCCTGTTTTGCGGTGCCCTGCTACCGGCAGCCACAATCATCAACGGCGTACCGGCCAGGCAGGCTTTCTGTCAGAGCCATAACTGCAACGGGCTCACCGGGGGCGTCGCATGCCAATGGGCGCGGCATCGACTCGACGTGCCGTATTGCAAGTATCGTAAGTGTCATTCTTCGGCACGCTTCCGCGGTGAGGAGACAAGAACCGCAGATTAACGAGGACGGTCGACTGGCAGATCTGAAATGCTCCGTTGGAGCATGCAACTCTCTCAGAAAGCGATTGCAACCCAAGGCGTTTGAGTTTTGTTCACACCGTAAGTTGTCGGCTGCCCCTTCACCGATCACTGTTCACACCCCTTATGCATCCCTAACAAGCAAACCACAACCACTAGACACGTGTAAATCCCCCGGCTGCGGAAGCCGACGCGACGGCGAATCGGACCACTGCACGGCGCACAAATGCATCCGGCCCGGGTGCAACGACCCCCGGCACCCGACGGGGCGGAGCCAGTTCTGCGCCAAGCACACGTGCGAGGACGGGCAGTGCCCCAACCTCGTCGTCTACGAGGGGGACCCCCCCGCCGGCGACCAGAGGCGGTTCTGCAACGCGCACAAGCGCTGCAACCGCGAGGGCTGCGCGCGGCTGTGCCACATGCACGACGACGGGAGCATCTCGCCCTTCTGCGGCGACCACCGGTGCCACTTCCGGACCTGCGGCACGGAGCAGGCCGCCGGCAGCCAGTTCTGCCAGGCGCACAGGTGCACGTCCCCCGAGGTGTGCCTGAAGGGGTGGGCGAACGAGAACACGCGGTTCTGCGAGGGGCACAAGTGTACCCGCGAGGGCTGTCCCAGGGCGAGGTACAGGCTCAGAGCGGTGGGAAGCACCTTTTGCGATATGCATAAGTGCTGGGAACCGGATTGCGTGAAGGAGGTGCATGAGGAGTCCGGGTGGTGCGAGAGGCATCGGCCCTGCGCGACGGAGGGGTGTAATAGCCGGAGGGTTGTGGATGGGGAGAGGGTTACCGAGCATTGTACACAGCGTGAGTGGTGGACGTCGACATCGAGGAGAGTTGGAGAGTTGGCTGACTTGCTTGACAGATACGCCTCCGACATGCGCATGGGAACGCCCTGCGAAGTGCACCAATCCGGTTCGACCCAACGGGAAATTCTGCGCGGAGCACACATGTCAAGCAGTTGAATGCTTGGAGGGGAAAGACCAGCAAGTAGTGCGCGCCACTGCATGCGCGGAGCATAGGTGTACGGCCACTGACCTCTGTGGCGGTGTGCGTGCACCACTTGCACTCGGGGCTGGGAACTACCTGTTCGGGGGCGACACGACGTTCTGTCGCGAGCACGCGTGCCACCACAGGGGCTGCATGTCTGAGGCCGTAGAAAGGACCCATTACTGCCGCCGGCACTTGTGCGCAGTACAAGACTGCCGGCAGGAGGCTCGTTTTCATGGGAAGAAACTGTGCGCGGAACATGCGGAGGCGCGGGAGGATAGCATCCGCACTGGTGCGAATAGACCGAGGGGGGCTCCTCCGATTGCGCCGGTGTATGGACCACCACCGCCGCCGCCACTGCCATATCCTCCAGTCTTGGTAGATGGCAGTGGTGTTTACGGGTATCCGGTGCCTCCTGTAGTACCCGGTGTAATGCCTCCCGATTCATATTCGTATTCACATGGGCCAGGACACCAAGGGGGTGGCTATTACTTCTGAAGAAGTCGCGGTGTATTCGATAGATATAGACGGTCGGCGTCCTGACATAGACGGTGCCATGGAAGGACGACTTCTCGGGGAGATCTTATAAATGACTGCCAGTCCAGTCAGAGAAGTGCCACTTTTGAAGAGGGACTGTATCTTAATACTTACCTGACTCTTTGGCTCAATGCTCGACCGGAGTGCCCTAGCCCTCACCGCGAGTCAGTCCGCACATAAACCGCCTTAGCGACCACCACCAATATCCAAATCGGAACCAAATTCGATCTTCTCATCGGGTATGGTGTAGCGGTAACATCGATGACTCTCACTCATCAGCCCGGGGTTCGACTCCCCGTATCCGAGATGCGATGCCTTCCTTGAAGGCGAATCTTTTTGGGCTTTTTGCCGCCCTCGTACAGCTGTCATATCTATTCGGCAGACACGACACTCTTAATTGGAGCCCTTGACATCCTTTTGCAGGAGCTAATGCCTCGAGCAATCTTTCGACGGGACAACTCTTGCGGCCATGCTGGAGTTGCGATGATATGCGAGTCTAACATCCTCTTTGCTCCTCTCCAAGTCTCGGGCTATTCTCTTATAAAGTCTTATTCCCCATCCAATTCTCGAGTTTTCCATCGACACAGTCTCGTCCCAACGGTCCGATACTCAACACTGACTTATTGTCTCTTGTTCCCGCAACATATCCAGCTTTAACCTGTTCCCTCAGACTATCACACTGTCTTGTTGTCTCGTTGGGTCTCGAATTCGGCTTGTTACCTCATATTCCCAACCTCTACCACCAGTGTCGCTGCAATGTCTCGTAGCACACAGCCGGCAAAAGAACGCTACAAAGCAATCTTCCTAGCTCTGCCAAAGGAGGATCAAGAGTCCATAGACAAGCAAGCGAACAATCAAACACTGCACTACAAGGCTCCGGGCACGGAATGGCAAGCTACACTCTGGGCGGACAGGTTTAACGGCTTCATCGAGGGGATATAAGGAGCGCAGTAAGTTAAACACCCCTATTGTCAGGTTCATCCTGACTGTCCCAAAGATCATCAATGGCCACGGGTCTAATGGAGAGATCTCGTTCAAATACCTGGAGAACGGTGTGCGTATGATAATAGACTATTGCATCATTAAATACGACGACTTCCACATCACGACACAGAACAGAAAGCGGATCGGTATGTTTTGTAACATTTTTATTTATTTATTGTAAGGGTATTAAAGCTTATAGTAAAACAATAATATAGACTTAGCCTAAGGCCTAAAGAGTACTTATAATTATAAACTAAGTACTGAGTTGGGGATCGAGGTTTTGGGTGCACCTTAGCCACAGGGCAAGCTACAGGGCCCCAGCCTCAGAGACAGATAAAACGGCCATCGCGGGCCTTAGATTGACTTGATCAACAAGCATCTATATACACACTCTTTTACTAGTAGGCAGATAGTCTATTATCATGACTTTCATCACACCCCTTTTACCAACGCCCTCGCGAGGCACTTATCTACTTGACTACCACTCTGATTGATCTACTTCAACTGGCATATCGTTGATCAAGTAACACTGTACATGGATACCATCAGCTTTAGGGAACAGGGGCCCTTCAAGTCCAGATCTCTGGGACGCTCATAACCGTCAATCTGGAGGAATGCCTCTCGACCTGGATATCTGTTGGTTGGATGAGGTCTTGCGGCCTGCCCCCAGTTCAGTACTTTCGATACTATAATTACATATATCCGAATTCTTTTATAGAGACTTCGTTATACTAAAGTCTTATATATATGAGTTGAGGATCGCGGAACTCGCGGCACCGAGAAAGAAGACGGGTACGGGACGCAGGGCAGGATGGTGGAGCGAAGCGGTCGAAGTAACCGTAACGGAAGCCAAGGCGGCGAGACGACGGTATCGCACGACACCGTCCAGATACACGTGGGAAAACCTCCAAGGGGCATGCTGCCGACAGAGGAGGGTGATCAAGCAGGCGCAAGCGAAATACTGGCGACGCCTAGTTGCCGAGGCCTCTTCCGACAACTCAGCGATTTGGAGACTTGAGAGATGGGCGCGGCTGAGGAGCCACGTCACACCAGAAGCATCGACGATTCCGCCACTTCGGAGAGACGCACCCGAGGCCCACCCGGCGACAACACATGCGGAGAAGACCCGGGTCTTAGCCGAGAGATTCTTCCCTAACCGGGGCGCGGACCTGTCGGATATTGCAGAGGACGCTCCCTATAGCGAGTCCGTACGGATCGAAAGGACAGCGAGCGCTGAAGACGTCGCGGAGATACTACGGGACACGGGCGCGTGGAGAGCGCCTGGAACAGATGACAACCTCCCAGTCGGATACCTCAAAGCCTGCGGTGAACCGGTAGCAGAGGCGATCGCACGGCTCGCCGACGCGAGTTTCGCGCTCGCCTACTTCCCTCGACGGTTCCGCAAAGCGGGGGTAGTAGTACTCCGCAAACCCGGAAAGACGACCGACCAGTACCAGACGGCAGGCGGATACCGCCCGATCGCACTCCTCAGCACGATCGGGAAGGTCATCGAGGCACTGATGGGACGCCGCGTGGCGCGAGCTGCGGAAGAGAACGGGCTCTTGCCGGACGGACAGATGGGCAACCGCCCCGGACGATCAACGGAGGTAGCGATACGATTTGTCACAGACGCCGTACGAACCGCGTGGCGGGAAGGAGGAGTCGCTTCGCTACTCCAGCTAGACATCAAGGGCGCGTTCGACACGGTCAACCACACCAGAATGGTGGATACGCTCCGCGGCCTCGGCTACCCGCGCTGGGTCGCATCGTGGGTCCGGAGCTACCTGACGGACAGGACAGTCCAACTACACTTTGACGGAGAAACGTCAGCGCCGATCGACCTCCGGGCCGGAGTCCCTCAGGGCTCGCCCCTCTCACCGATCCTGTTTCTTCTCTACATCGCGTCGTTATACCAGGCACTCGCACGGAGCCCTAACCTCCTAGTCGTAGGATTTGCAGACGACACAAACCTGATGGCGTTCAGCCGTAACGAAGCGGACAACTGCCACCAACTTCAGGAGGCGTGGGAGACGTGCCAGCGGTGGGCGGTGACTAGGGGGATGGAGTTCGCTCCCGAAAAGAGCGAGCTCCTCCACTTCAGCCGCGCCCACGCAGCCCCGCAACGACGAATCCGCTTGGGGACAACCGAGATTACGCCAGTCGCATCCGCGCGGTTCTTGGGAGTTTGGCTAGACCGGAAGCTCCGATGGCGAGCCCACCTGAAGCAGATCAACAGGAAGCTAGCGACACAGCAGCTGGCCCTCAGCAAGCTCGCAAAGTCGGCTTGGGGATGCAGCCTCACGCGAGCGAGGGAGATCTACACTAAGGTGATCCGGAGCGCCATCTCGTACGGAGCTTCCGCGTGGCACCTGCCGACGACAGACAAGCAGCAGGGAATCGCGAAGAAACTCCACGGGGCGCAGTCAAAGAGCCTCAGGATCGTGGCTGGGGCCTACAAGGCCACACCCATTAGAAGCCTAGAAGTCGAGACGGCGGTACCGCCTATCGACCTCTACCTCAACAAGCGACTAGCCGACTTCGAGGCCCGACTCCACAGTTCAGGTAGGGCCGCGCAAATCCGTGACGCGTGCGCAGCGATAGCGTCGAGACTTCGTTCCCGGCGGCGCCGGCGAACGACGGGCGACAGGGACGAACCGCGGACTGGATGGGGAGGCGAGAGATCCGGGGCATGGGCCGAAGCGTGGTGCAACGAGCTCGAGACTAGAGATGCTCTCCGACGGGACTGGGAGACGCGATGGAACCTGGAACTCGCTAGGGCGACGACGAGACGACCGGGACGCATAACGCAGCCGGCTGACAGCCCGGACTTCGACGGCGCGCTCCGGAAGCACAGAACGCTGCGGAAGCACGAGAGCTCGCTCCTGGTCCAGATACGGACCGGGAAGGTAGGCCTACGGGCGTTCCTCTTCGGGCGACGGGTTCCGGACGTATGGACGCCGCTCTGCCAGTGCGGCCAAGCGAGGGAGACGCCTCTCCATCTGACGGTGTTCTGTGACGAGCTGCGGAACGAGAGACGCGCACTGGAGCGAGCCGTAAGCCCTAGGGCACTCCGTACGAGCAGAGACTTCGCGGCGCTAACGGCGGGCCCGGCCACGGCAGGGGCCGTCGTCAAGTGGCTCCTCAGCCTCCGGAGGTTCCCGGAGTTCAGGCTCGCAGAAGAGATCGCGAGGGAGGACGAGATGGCCCAGGAGGGGGCGGCGGGGTAGGAGCGCCGGGTGTACAGGGGTGGATGGTGATTGGGGGTTGGCCATGGGATCACTAAGCTGGCGGTGGTGAGACCCCAGTATAGCAAGGCCGAGAACGTGCAGTCGCCCCAGATTGCGGCCAGAGCGTTGTACGTAGGTTTTAGTCCAACTTCGGTAAGGTTTCCTATGTAAATAGACAGGTAGAGGTACCGAATGCCCTCCGGGCACATCGGCGTAAAAAAAAAAAAAATATATATATATGAGTTTATTTAATATAAAAGGTTACTAGCGAGCTATATAAATAAGTAAGATAATTATAAAAAAGATATTTAATAGCGAGAAACTTATTATTTACTATAACGGAACTGGCCTGAACTGGATTGAACTGAACTGAAGGCTATTTACTGGCCCGAGTAGGAGTTGAACCCCTTTACTCGAAAGAGGTTACGTAAGAGTTACGTGATCTGGCAATAGCCCGTACGTTCGCGTGCCTATACCTATATCTCGCGTACGAGGTATCTTGTATTTACTTCCTCTCCTTTTTTCCTTACCTTTAGATCTTCGACAATAAAATACAGTATTAGCCTAACTAACTACCAATTGCCCTATCCGTTATACTATCTAAAGGTCATTATTAATACGTCGATCGGAAGACGTAAACTTCTTACAAGAAAAAACAGACTTAAGATCGCTAAGCCGCCGGATTAACGTTTAGTACCCTACTAGACTATAGAACGTTATACCGAACTACATCCCTATAGTACCTAGAAGAAAGATAACGCGCTCTAATAACGGATCGCTAGGACTATCGAATCGCCGAACCGCTAGAGTCTTTTCAGTAAACTACTTTAAGAATATCGATAACTTCGTCGACGAAAATAACGACGAAGTCGAAGCCCTAACTAGCGCGAAAAGTAAAACTATCGAGAATCCCGTATTAAGAGAAGTCCGCTTCGATCTCGCCGATTTCGATAAGAACCTCCCTAACTCCTTTAAGCGGACAAATACCGAGATTCGTCGCTATTTATTAATCGCTACTACGATTCCTAACTACGACGTAAAACGTACCGCTATTATCGGACGAAACGAAGACGATATAGATATCTAGTCCGATAATAGGGATACTAACTTATCGTACGACGAACTATAAAAAGATAATCGTAGAGTACTTCTAGAATAACCGCTACGAATTTACTACTTACGATTTGAACGAGGATATCGACCGTAAGATCGTTAAATACGCGGAGCTTTTCTCGCGTAATAGAGAAATCACTTTCCCGTTTTACGTCCTTATTCCCGCTAGCAAAGCCTATTTCAAACGTAAAGAAAAGTTTACCTTTAAGATATAGAAAGAGATAGCCGAAACTAGCCTATTTACGATATATTAGAAAATGAAACTTCGTATCTTTATAACTATTATTTATAAGGACCTTATAAAAGAGATATACTCTCTAGTTTGCTAAATGAATACTAATTTTTTATTACTATAGTTATAAGTTAATAATTTCGGTCGTCGGAACTATAATTTAGAAACTCAGTTCGAAAGTTATTAGTAAAACGGTACTAATTACCTCCTTATTAACTAGTTAATTCGTAAACTTTAGGATTGTAATAAAGAGGTTACTGTCACGAGTGGCGCAATACCTACAGAGACAGAGCTACTGTAATGGGTAGAATACGTATAGTGATATTCGAGGTGAGGAAAAAAGAAGGAACTATCTACAAGTTCGTGTTCTCGCAGAAATAGAAGTAGTAGGGTGCGCTCAACCGCTTGCGTATAGGCTACTTACGCGAGCCCTACCTCTAGTAAAGAGCGCAGGTTCAATTCCAGGTGAATGCAAACCTGCCAGAATCTGCCAGCCGTAATACCCCCCCCCCCCCCCCAAAAAAAAAGAAATATTCGATTGCGAATTGGGTTGGTCGGGAATTGAACTCTTGCGTAGTAGGTTACTTTCTAGGTAGTAGAGGATTACCCTCAACTTTAGTTCAATTCAGGTCAGTTCAGCCTAGTTCAGAGAGCCCGTCGACGACGTCCTGATTTGCGTAGCTAAACGTTAGCCGTAGCGGGGGTATTGTCGTCTGGATAAGGAGGATCGTTTTTGTCGTCTATAGTTGCCTTTTCCTACTGTAAGAGGCGTAAAGGCAGACCGGGGGCATCTAGGTATGTTACGTAGTACGCCTTTAACTAGGCGGTTGTATTCTTGAAGTTAGCGGCGTCGTAATAGGTAGGGTTAGGGTCCTATTCTTTCTATTAGACCTAATACTATAGCTTGTAGTAGTAAAGTCGTGATGATTCGACCTTATCGACCTCCTATTCTAGTTCGCCTTCGTCCTAGACAACTTCCCTTTCCGGATAGGCGAACTCCTATCCTAGTAAAAGGTTATTAGGGAACTTGCGAAGATAGTCTACCGGGAAGGTATCCGTCCTTTTCCAGCTAGCCGGCACGTCGAGCTAGTACGAGTATCCCTTTAGGGCCTTAATCTTGTATCCGATACGCGTTATAGGAAAGTCGAGCTTGTTACTAAAGCGACTTGAGGACTATACCTTTTTCTAGATATAGATAGTATCGCCGATCGTGAAGTCGGGGACACGCCGGTAGCGATTGGCTTTCCTAGCTATTACGTCCTATACTTTCTCTAGTTTGTAACGGGCCTCGTCGGTATAGCTTTTTAAGACGTCTAATATCTTTTGGGCCTCTTCGTGCGATAGGCGTTCCCGGGTAGACAAGTTAGGGTTAGCCAGATCGGTACGCGTTTCCCAATCCTAAGCGCAAGGTATTGGATATCCGAACAGGACCTCGTATAGCGAGAGGCTTATCGAGTCTTGGGGAAGGGAATTCTGGGTATAGTCGATAGCCGGGAGCTTGTCGACCTAGTCGTTCTAGAAGTAGTTGAAGTAGGGACGAATGCGTTGGTTAATATACTAGTTCATTACCTCCGCTTGTCCCGCCGTTTGTAAGTAGCCGGATAAGGAGTACTTCTAGCGGATTCCGAGGATACGTAACGCCTTATCTATAAAGTTAGCGACGAACTGGGGACCGCGATCGCTAACGATTTCTTCCGGGATACCGAACGTTCGGTAGGGACTATAGTAAAATAGTATCGCGGCTTCTCGAGCGGTTACCTTCGTAGTATACGCTATAATATAGTAGTACTTAGAGAAGCTATCGATTGTAACTAGAACGTTATCGAAACCTTCTTTACTTGTTAGTATCTCCTTGAAATCGAGGACTAGGGTACGTTAGGCGCGTAGCGCGATAGGTATCGGGTATAGTAGTCCCGGGGTCTTATCGTAGGGGGTCTTAGACGATCTATAGATTACGTAGTTAGCGATATATCGGTCGATATCGGCGCTACAATCCTTCTACTAGTATTGAGTTGCTAATAGCTTGCGTATCTTGTTTCGTCCGGGGTACGCGGTAAATAGGTAAACGTATAGATCGTTTAGGAGCTTTACGCGTAGCCTTTCGATATCCGGGACAACTAAGCGGCCGTCGTAGAGTAGGTATTTGCTTCTTCGGAGCGTAAATAATCCTCCTTCTAGTCTTCTCGCCTGGTCCCTGTAATTATCTAGATTCGTATAGGTAGCGTTGGCGCGGAGGAGGGCGTTAGTAAGTTCTACTCCAGAATCGGCGACGACGAGGTCGTCGATCTCGAGGATATACGTTCCGGAGTCTTTAGAGTCGTCCGTCGATACTTTGCAGAAGATAGTTATCGTACGTTCTACTTCCTCCTTGTCTTTAGCCGTCTTAGTTACTTCTAACTTACGCGAGAGGGTATTGGCGGCTACGTTTTTAGTACCCGGCCGGTAAGTAAAGAAACAGTAGTACTATAATAGTAGTTCCGTCTAACGTACTTATCGCTAGTTTAGCTTCTTTTTAGTACTAAAGTATTCGAAGACTCGGTAGTCCGTTAGGATCTCGAAGTCCTTTTCTTGTAAACCGACAAACTCGGCTCTTTAGTATTCGAGGGCCCGGATAATCGCGAGTAGTTCTTTGTCGTAGATACTATAACGAGTTTCAGTATCGAGTATCGTTAACGAGAAAAAAGCGACGGGGTACCATTCTCTATCCTTTGGATTACGTTAGGATAATACAGCTCCGATAACGCTTATCGAGGCGTCTGTTTCCAGTCTTATCTTACGTCTAGGGACGAAGTAACGCAGAACCGGGGTATTTAGTAGTATCCGTTTGAGTTCTTCGAGGGCGTTATAGCATTCCCTCGTCTAAGTAAAGCCTTCGCCTTTACGGGTAAGGTTATTTAGCGGCTTAGCGATTTGACCGTAATCCTTGATGAATTTGCGGTAGAAATTGCAAATCCTAGGAAGGACTATACGTCTCGAACCGTTATAGGCGCTAGCTAGTTTCGGATAACGTCTGTCTTCTCGGGGTCTACGGCTACGCCGTCGGTACTTACGATAAAGCCGAGAAACTTTATCGTAGTAACGTAGAACTCGTACTTATCGAGGTCGGGCTAAAGTCCGGCGGCTTATAGCCGTTCAAGTACCTTCTGGACGTAGGTCTCGTACTCCTCGGGGGACTCGGAGAAGATAAGGATATCGTTAATATAGGCGCTACAGAAATCGTCGAGGTATTCTATTAAGGCTTCGTTAATATAGTATTGGAAGGTAGAGGGACCGTTGGTTAGGCCAAAGGGCAATACTTTGTACTTGTACGTACCGTAACGAGTACGGAAAGTGGTGAGTTCCTCGCTATCGGGGTGTATTCGAATCCGATGGAATGCCTATCGAATATCGATCTTCGTGAATATCCTAGCTTTCGAAAGTCGTAATAGGGTCTCCTCGATAAGGAGTAATAGGTATCGGTCTTTTCGAAAAAGAGCGTTAAAGCGTCGATAATCGATACAGAACCTTAGGCCTCTATTAGTTTTGGGTACAAACAAGATGAGTACGGCTTAAGGCGCTGAGCTGGCTTCAATGAATCCCTTATCGAGATTTTCTAGTATATACTAACGATATACCTCTAGCTCCTCGAGCGATATCTTATAGAGGGGGCTAAAGTTTAGGTCTTCTAGCCGTTTTCTATCTTCTAGGTCGATCCTATAATCGAGGGTACGGTAAGGAGGAAGTTTGTCGGACTCGACCTTGTTAAAACTATCGAGAAGGTCGTAATAGTATTCTGGTACTTTTTCTAATGCTTTCTAGCGGAATTCCGGGCTATCTTTCGATAATACTAGTTACTCCTGCTCTTCTCTCTTGTCCTATATATAGCAATCGATCTCGTAGAAGCTAGTTACCCCTATATAGTTTTGGCTGGCGGCGAGCCGGAATAATACGGCGCTAATTATAGCGATATCGATAATTTCCGAGATCGGTCGCGTCAAGCGTAACACGTAACGCGGTAAAGGTATCGGAGAGGGTATAGGCTAATACGAATCTGAGAGGTATCGCTCTATTTCCCGGAAGTAGATATCCCGACGGAGCAGGATCTCAGGCATACCCAGAGCTTGGGTATAAGACTAGTATAGCGGCTTCTTCGTAGCCGGTTCGATAGATTTGTCGCCTATCTCTAGGTTCGACGCCTTTTTCTCGGCGTACAGTTGTTCGAGGCGCTATCGGATTCGCTACAACACTTTCTCCCGTTCCTCGTCCTTACGGCGGCTTGCTACTCGTCGGGCCTCCTCTTCTTCTATAGCCCGGGTACGGGTATCGGCCGCTCGTTGTTATTCCGTATTCAGACGGATGATAGGTATACGGGTCGCTTCGTCTATAGAAATGTCTCGTATTTGAGGCTCCGGTAGCCAGGAATCGGGGAACTCTAAGTATCGGTAGCGATAGTCGACTTTGACGTCGTAGAGGTCGAAGAACCTTCGACCGATAATAAGGTTATAATGTATATCGATTACGAGAAAGAAAGCGCCGCGAATCGTTCGGTCCTGGATTCGTAGATAGCTTATTAAAGCGGTATTAATAACTTGCGTTGATTTTCCGTCGTAATTACCGATAGGGTGTAGCTTGAAGCCTTTAATAGTCTTGAGATAGAGATATTTGATTAGTTTCCTCGCGAAAGAAGAACTTATAAAGAGGTATCTATTTGCTCCCGTATTAGGTAATGTATTATAAGTAGTCAAAGATAGTCTATTATTCGCTATTATACTAGCTATAGTAAGGGCCTCTCTTCCCAAATAGCGAGAGAGGAAGTTGTACGGTATGTCTTTAATGGTTTTGTCGATAGTTATGATAAGAGAAGATACGTTTTCTAGGAGGGAGTTATATTTCCTTGGGGTATTCAGTTTCCCTGCTCCCTATCGGAGAGCTTATTTTCGCTATCGGTCTCGAAGTAGACTGACTTTTCGGTATTAGGAGAAGTAGTACCCTCGGTAGGTATAGAGATGGGAGGTTTGCCGTAGTAAGCGTCTATAATAGCCTAGATATTTGCCTCGTCGATATTAGATACTAACGCTTTAGCGGGGCATTCCCGCGAAGCGTATCCGGTTTATTGATAGTTGAAGTAACGGTTCTCTAAGATTAACTTGTATAGGACGTCTAGAGCGAGCTTCTGCTTAGGATTGCGGACTACGGCGCTAGTAGCTAGGAAAGAAGAGCTGCCTCCGGCCTTCGGGATATACTTCTTGACGGCGGTAGCGGGGGTCTTGGTAGGGGTAGCTACTTTCTTCTTGGCCTCGCGGCGCTTATATACCTTCTTCTAGATATACGCGATCTTCGAGCCGTATTCTATAAAGGTATTAAAGCTTACGGAATTATCTAGGTACTTCTCGGCGAGGACTATCTCGAGGCCCGGAGTAAAGAGGCGATTGAAATCCTCCTTCTATTCGGCGGGATTCTTGCTAGCCTTAGCCGCGAGGCGTATGAATTCGTTTTTAAAGATATCGAAATCGTTACCTACTTTTATCTCGAACTTCTTATAGGCGGAGATAGCGTCCTCGCGTTCGTTTTTATTGCTGTACTTAGTCTAGAGGTAGGCTAGTAGCTTAGTAGAGGTATCGAGATAGTAGGGGTTATCGTCGTCGATATACGGCTCCAAAGCCTCGGCGACCTTGCTTCCTAGACGGCTCTCGATAAAGGCCAACTTTGCCTCTTTAGTCGGGTAGTAGTTACTATTGACCTTTAGCTTGTTACGGACGTAACGGAGCTAGACCTTAAAGACGACCTTATTGTCGTTCTTATCGTTATAAAAGATAGGGGGGTTAGGCGTCTTGGTGCTACGAAAGGTGCCGCTAGCGTTACGATCGGTTAGGCCGGAGCGGATACTATAACGGGTATTGCCGGGGGTTGAGTCGCGGGTCCGGGTCAGAGCTATCGATAGCTCCGTAGCGTGCTTCTATAGCTAGGCGATCTTCTCGTCGCGAGCGGAGATCTCGTCTTATATCTCTGTTATACGTATAGTAGCGGTATTCAGGCTGTCTTCTAGACGGGTTGGGTCGATATCGGTGCGAGTCGTAGCGGCCGAGTATAAGGCGGTAGACAGTTCCTTGTACTATCCGTATAGGGTATCGCGCTTATTCTTAGCCGTTTAGGTAAGGCGATATATATCGTTTATTTATTGCTCGCGGGCAGTTATAATTAGAGCGCGAAGCTTTACCTCCTCGAAGAGTACCTCGGAGTCTTCGATATATTTAGCGACGAAGGTATTATAGTCTATAATACCGTTGGAGCGCGGCTAGGTCTCCTTACCTGTTTCGGTTATCGGATAGAACGGGAAACTAGGGCTAGTACCTTTCTTACTATAGTATTTAGCGAGGCTGGATAGGCGCTTAGGCAAGTCGATAGCGTTATAGTAGTCGGCTATAAGTTCGTCGAACTTGAAGAAGACCTTAGGTCTGCAATTAGTATCGAACTAGTTAACTAGATAGTCGATCGAGGGTATCTGGCTATCGGCGTTATAGTCTCCGAAAGTAGTAGTCTTAGGGATATCGTAGTTGCGTAGCTAGGAGGCGTCGAGTGAGCGGCGACGGAGTTTCGTATTACCGACCGTATCGGACTTGGATTGATGTTGCGATAGGTTACCGATGTCGAAGCGGACGGACTTCTTAGTAGCTTCTACTTAGGCCGCGGTTTCGGCTTAGTCGCGCGCTATAATTAAGGTATAATAGCGTTATAACGGAACGGGTAATCGGATATATCGATCAGATATCGGATCAAGCGAATCGGAAGTCGCGGTTTCGGGTTAGAGTCCTTGATAAGCAAGGATATCGATCTTGGCGGTGCGCCGTAGTCTATACGCGCGGAAAACGGATGAGAGATTGTGACGCCTTTATAGGCGATAGGTAGGACCTCGAATATAGTGTTACGAGTGGCGTAATACCTATAGAGATAGAGCTACTGTAATAGGTAGAATACGTATAGTAATATTCGAGGTAAGGAAAAAAGAAGGAACTATCTACAAGTTCGCGTTCTCGCAGAAATAGAAGTAGTAGGGTGCGCTCAACCGCTTGCGCACGGGCCACTTACGCGAGCCCCACCTCCAGTGAAGGGCGCAGGTTCAATTCCAGGTGAATGCAAACCTGCCAGAATCTGCCAGCCGTAACAGTTACCGATCTTGAAAAGACTATTATTATTTTATCTCGCGAGAACTATCGCTTGAAAGAGGAACGCTCTACGACGCGTTAAGACGCTAACCTTTTCCAACTAGACGAACTACTAGTAGATAAGGAACTCGATATCCGCCCCTACGGACAAAACGTCCCTCTATCTAAATATACCTGTTAGAATACCTACGCCAGGCGCAGCAGTAGAAGTAGGAGCGCGGTGGTGATGCGGCAGGGCGCTGTAGGTACGTCGCACCTGCAGGCTCCACACGGCCCCCGGACCGAGGTTGTTCCGCTCCGCGGGACCTGCCTGCCTGCCCCTGCCTTTCCACCTTCGCGGTCTCCCATACGCGCTCTCCTACAAGACAAGATACCAACCAAGAAGATGTAATACCACTAGTTTCCTGTACTCGCGAGTTCTCTGTTTTCTGTCCTTTCTATTTCGTACGAACCTGGTGAATCCAACAATACCTAATATACCGTCTAGATTTATTATACCTACGATACAACTTCGACTAAATATCGTTAACGTATCCCGAGAATTGATATATTTATATTTACGGATAAGAAGGATAATAAACTCGGGTTTGACAAGTAATACGAATCGATATATAATAAAATAGATAGTAATAAGGATTATTATTATTACTTATACGCCGATGTGCCCGGAGGGCATTCGGTACCTCTACCTGTCTATTTACATAGGAAACCTTACCGAAGTTGGACTAAAACCTACGTACAACGCTCTGGCCGCAATCTGGGGCGACTGCACGTTCTCGGCCTTGCTATACTGGGGTCTCACCACCGCCAGCTTAGTGATCCCATGGCCAACCCCCAATCACCATCCACCCCTGTACACCCGGCGCTCCTACCCCGCCGCCCCCTCCTGGGCCATCTCGTCCTCCCTCGCGATCTCTTCTGCGAGCCTGAACTCCGGGAACCTCCGGAGGCTGAGGAGCCACTTGACGACGGCCCCTGCCGTGGCCGGGCCCGCCGTTAGCGCCGCGAAGTCTCTGCTCGTACGGAGTGCCCTAGGGCTTACGGCTCGCTCCAGTGCGCGTCTCTCGTTCCGCAGCTCGTCACAGAACACCGTCAGATGGAGAGGCGTCTCCCTCGCTTGGCCGCACTGGCAGAGCGGCGTCCATACGTCCGGAACCCGTCGCCCGAAGAGGAACGCCCGTAGGCCTACCTTCCCGGTCCGTATCTGGACCAGGAGCGAGCTCTCGTGCTTCCGCAGCGTAGTAATAAGGATTACTTCCTTAATAACGTTTCTAAGTTCGTCTTTATTAAGAGCCGTATTTAAGATAAGGTAGCTAAGGATTTCTACCCGTATATCCGTTCGAAGGATCCCGATCGCTTCAAGACGACCGATACCTTATTCGAATATCTCTATAACTAGTATTACGATATATATATAAATAAGGGAGCTATCGGAGACTACGTAAAGCTCGAGATAAAACCGGGAGATAACTATTTCTAGTTTAAGAAGGACTTTGTCCGTTTGGTACGCTAGATTCAAGTCCTTAAATCCTAGTAAAAAGCCGACTTCAATCGGAAAGTTCTAGAAACCCTATCGAATAAAGTCGCTCGCGACTATTTCGACGATTTAGTAGATTTCGATAAGTTTACTACTATTTTAGATTAGCTAGCTATAAATTATAAATACGTATAATAAGCCCGGAAAGAGAAGACCGATAAAGCTCCTACCGGTACTAACGGCGGGATATCTAATTGTTGGAATACCTACGCCAGGCGCAGCAGTAGAAGTAGGAGCGCGGTGGTGATGCGGCAGGGCGCTGTAGGTGCGTCGTACCTGCAGGCTCCACACGGCCCCCGGACCGGGGTTGTTCCGCTCCGCGGGACCTGCCTGCCTGCCCCTGCCTTTCTACCTTCGCGGTCTCCTATACGCGCTCTCCTATAAGATACCAACGAAGAAGATGTAATACTACTAGTTTCCTGTACTCGCGAGTTCTCTGTTTCTGTTCTTTCTATTTCGTACGAACCTGGTGAATCCAATACTGATTAGTGGTTGAAAGCACTACTGCTCTTCTAACTGCGGAAGCCATAGATCAGCAAGATATTAACAGAAGAGACGCTTCTTAATATACGTACCGGGATACTAGGCGTGCTAACGAGTCCTTTCCTACTGCGAGGGTCCCTAGGAAATACCGTTTACTCGTAATAACGAAGATCTTGAACTACGAAAGTCCTTAGGAAATACCGTTCAGCCGTGGCGCGTCTATTACGCAAACCCTAATACTAGTAATATCTGCGGGCCGCCCTCAATACCAAGATAACTATTACCAACTCTAAACACTCTTTTATCAAAAACGGTAGCGCCGACGGTAGCGCCGACCTTCGTTTCATTAGCTCTAGCCAGTTCCGCCGCTCTCGATGAGTTCGGAACAGGTCCTACTATCGAAATCCGTCAAGTTTTTATCGAGCTACGCGAATTCGAGGTACCTTCCGCCCTCCGGCGACTTTCCTATCAACTCTCCTTCGATTGCCTACTGCTTTTCATCGCTGCCGCTATCGAAATCCATTAGGATCGACCCCGCGAAGCGATCACCAGCTACTCTATACTATAGACTACCAGGCGCAGTCCTCTTCACCCGTTTCCCCTGCTTCTGGCTATCTATACGCGCAAGAAAGCTGCCAATATAGGAGGCAGTAATTCGTTACCTACACGGATACGCCTTCAAAGCTACGGCCGAGAGGAAACGCCTACTTGGGAACGTAAGAAGTCTATCTAGGCTACGCGAACCTAAGTAACGAGGATAGCAAGCAGCAGCAGCGCGGGTACCCCCGCGCCATCAGATAGCACTCCGGTGATCTCTACCCGCGCGGCTGAGCTTATTAGCCAAGTTCCGATCCCTAAGAACGTTAAGAAGTACGTCAATCCCGCCCTATAGGACCGCCTACTCTTATATAAGGACCTCGCCAAGGCTATAATAACGCAAATTGATATATACCTCGCCTACGAGACGGCAAGCTGGGAAGACTAGGAGCTATACGGGACTACCTTCTGGTGGGAGTTCTATAACAAGTTCGAGGACTAGAACGCCGAGGACTGGTAACGTATATCTGATGATGTGATCAAGTACGTACGGACCTCCCTTTTTTGCCGAGGGGTGTTCGTTCCTTCCGTAAGCGGAAGCCGGATTTCTATCGTCCTCGCCGAGACTGCTAAGCGCGAAGACTTCAGACCCTAGACTATTAAGGATATCGTAACTTACGCTAGGAAGAGTAGCTCGTTCCGCGCGTTCGTTACAAGACCTGAGGTTCTCGCCGACCTCCTGGAACAAGAGGACTGGCTCCCTATAGCAATAGTACAGGTAACGCCTCCAGGGCCGCTACTACCGCCGGTAACAGTACACCGTTCCTAACCTGCCCTTACCCCGCCTTTACGACTAATACCCAATACGTAGACCCCGAGCCGGCAGCTCTACGAGTAGTATCAACGCCTAATACCAACTACGTACCCGATAGCATAAGGAAGTCAAGGATACGCCCCCGAGCCTACGGACTACCGGTGCCGCCAGTCAACGATACCCCTATACGTTCTACCGACGAGTATTCCGATCAACTACTAGCTTCCGGGACAAGCCTACGAGAAAGCTACTACTAAGCAGCTTACGGACCTTAAGAAGCTGTATAAGGACGACGTTAGGTACGGTAGCGAGCTATACGACGTTATAAAGGACAAACTCAATATTTTCGCCGACTATTATAACCGCTTCGATATCCCCCGCGCAATATGGGCCACCTGCTTCCCGGTAATGCTTAAGAACGGGGCCCGGACCTACTACTATAATACCCTCGCTAATAGGATCCTAGACTTTAATACCCTCGCGTAACAGGTGGAAAACTATTTCGAGACGGAGGAATCGAGAACTGTCTACTTTACAGAGTGGTAGTACCTCTACCTGTCTATGGTTATCGCGTAGAACCCCGGCAAGCCGTACGTAGAGTGCCTCGAGATCCTTATTAATAAGCTAATAAAGCTCTAGAAGTGCTTCCTATAAGTAACCTAGGACGACTATACCTTACGAGATCAACTTATCAGGGCCTGCTTCGGAGTTGAGGAGCTCAAACCTACGTTGATAATCCTACGGAGTACCTTTATAGAGCTCCGTAACCAGCTCCGCAAGGCTCTGGGTATTGAAGCCGCTCTTAAGCTTCCCCAACCGGATCAACAGTTCTCCGCTTCGAGAACTTCCTCTCTAGCGCCCTCTAAGGAGAACCAAAGGTATTAGACCGATCGTACCTACCGAGGTAGAGGCAAAGAAAGACGTTTCGGTAGTCGCGGTACAACAAGCCGAACCCGCTTCGGATCAAGACTAACGCTACCGCCGCGAGCCAACCAACATTGCCACGTCTACTACAAGACCGGCTACTAATCAATAAACTACTCTAAAGAGGAGCGCGACCGCGCGTACGAGAAGTACCGTAACAATAAGGATACGCGGGATAGATCTTATACAGTATACGTATAATATCTTACCTGGTACGAAGGAAACCTAAAGAACGACGAGATAGACGACGAAGGTATCGGTACGTATTTCCAAGACTTTCCCCCGAGCGAAGAAGACGACGAGGACGCTAGTAGCGGCGCCGATACCCCCCCGACTATATACTTTACCGCGTCCGTACCGACAGATCCTTACGAAATCACCACCCGTTTCGCCGATACGGCTATCCTCTATTGCCTAACGAAACAGGACCCGTACAACGAGGAGGTACCTATCACCCCGAGCTATACGTTTACCCTGGAAAGTAGATACTCCGCTACGACGTTCCAGGGTATCATACCCGATATTGGAGCCGCTCGTATCTCTACCGCTAGCTTCTAGTAGTATAAGGTTTTGAAACAATAGCTCTCCGGTATCGAGATCAATACTGCAACCTACGGAAGTGCCACGGTACGATTCGGATAAGGGAATTCCGTTAACTCCTTAGGAACAACAATAGTACCGACCCCCTTCGGGCCTATAGATTTCTATATAGTACCCGCGGATACCCCCTTCTTCTTTTACCTATAGGATATGGACCGTATAGGTATCAAGTTTGATAACCTACGGAACCTCCTGATTTAGGGCAACCTTGCTGTCCCTATCGTACGGAAATGGGGATACCCCTGGCTTCTCTTACGCCGAGAAGAGATCTTGGCCTATGGCTACCTTACAGATGTATAGATACGCCGCCTGTACCGCAGATTCGGCTACCTCTCTATCGCGAAACTATATAGGATCCTTAAGGCCGTAGAATACCCTATAGAGATACAAGCTATCGAGAAGCTTACGTACGTTTGCTATTACTACCAGATAAATGCTAATAGACCCGCCAGATTCAAATTCTCTCTCTACGACGAATATAATTTCAACTACGAGATCCTTATAGATATTATGTACCTTGACGGGCGCCTTGCTTTCTACGTCGTTAACGAGGCTACGTCTTTTAACGCCGCGCGTTTCCTCCCCGAGATTAGTACCGTTGCGGTATAGGAAGCGTTAAAGCTCTACTGGATCGACGTCTACTAGGGACTGCCCGAGGTAATAAGGATAGATGCGGGAAAACAGTTCCGATCGGAGGAATTCCGCTAGAACGCCCGGCAGATGGTAATCACGTTTAAGGAGGTCCCCGTAGAAGCTTATAATAGTATGGGTAAGGTGGAACGGTACTACGTATTACTACGCTACGCGTATAATATCCTCCGTCAAGAGGACCCCTCTCTCAGCTGGGAAGCTATACTCCAAGGAGCTTATAAGGTGCTCAACGATACGGTAGGCCCCGGAGCCTTAGTACCAACCCTGCTCGTCTTCGGTACCTACTTACGGATATTACGTGACTCCGTACCCGCGCCGACGATTCTCCGCCGCGTATAGGTAGTCAAGAAAGCGATGGAAGAGCTCCGCCAGCTTAAGGTACGACGCCAGGTCAACGAAGCCCTAATAACCCGTAACGGTCCCGATACTACGGCTACGCGCTAGCTACCCGTCGGCTTACTTGCTCGAGTATGGAGGGAAAAGGACGGCTGGCGTAGCCCGTACCTAGTTACTGCTTGTAACGACCAAGAGGTGGAGCTGGAGCTCTCCCGCGGCCCTGTCAAGTTCTCTATCTATAACGTAAGAGCGTATAACGCCGACCCCGAAGAAGACCAGCCTCGGGTATTGAACGAAGAAGACGAGGTATATCCCTACCCTAGTATTACGGCTGTACCTATACTACAACTCCCGAGTCTAGGAGCCCCTATCCCGGAAGAAGAAGGACTTACTCTCGCCGACGGCGACGAACCTGAGCTGCTACCCCCGCCGAAGCGAGGCCGCGGCCGTCCCCGTAAATACCCCCTCCCCGATACCGTGTTCCTCTAGGAAGTAGACGTCTCCGGTACAGATAACGCTTTCCTATTAACAAAAGAGCAGATAGACGCCTTCTTTGCCGCCGAGCTCCGAGCCCAAGGCAAGATCTCTACGCCCGGCGCGCCTTTTGAGGAGTCTATTGCTAGCGAGATCGATAGCCTTATCGAACGCAGTATCTTCAAATTCTGTCCTTATAACGAGAGGGTATACGGCGCTATACGTATCTTTAGGTCAAGAATCGTGAACGAGGTCAAAGGTAAGATAACGGATTCGCTATACGAGAAGTCCCGACTTGTAATATAAGGCTATAGAGATAAGGACAAGCTTGCTATCCTTACGTAGTCGCCGACTATATAGCGGGCGAGCTAACGGCTGATCCTTAGTCTTACGCCCTCGCTACTCCGTCTCAACAGCTACTGCCTCTGGCTCCGAGATATTATATAAGCGTACGTGCAGTCCTAGAGCACCCTCAACCGCCGTATCTTCGCGCAGCTCCCGATCCAGATACGCCATCTCTACCCCCCCGAAACCCTAATGGAAGTGATGAAGCCCCTGTACGGTATTGCGGAGGCAGGAACCTACTGGTGAGCTACGTACTATCGCTACTACGTAGAGAAGCTCCAGATGAGTACCTCTACCTACGATCCTTGCCTCCTGATCTCTACTACGGAGAATAGAGAGTTTGCCTGCGTTGGGATGCAAACGGATGATATACTCAGCTTCTTAATAACAAGATTCTTATAACTGGAAGACGAGAAACTCCGCGAGGCCGGATTCTCCGCTAAACCGAAGCAGGAACTTACGGATACGGAGCTACTAGTATTCAACGGCGGAGTTGTAACGTTTAATAACAACGGGAGCCTTACCTTCCGGTAAAAAGGGCAAGGTCAACGCCTCTAGATTATTAATACTACCGTACCTATAGCGAAGTAGCAGTACGTCGAGTAGCATGCGCGCGGCGCGTATATTACCTCTATCTGCTAGCCCGAAGCCTGTTTCGACTTCTCTATTACGGCTCAATACTAGGAACCTACTACAGCCGATATCAACGCCCTAAACCGCCGTATCTAGTAGCAAATCGATAACTAATAACGTAGGATTACGTTTATCCCGCTAGACCTTAACGTTTTACGCGTTTTCGTCTTTATTGACGGCTCCTTTGCTAATAATTAGGACCTTACCTCCCAATTTGGCTACGTAATTGTACTCGGTAACGAGACGCCTATTGCCGACGGTACTTTTACCTTGCGAGGCAACCTTATATACTTCTCCTCGACGAAGAGCAAGCGGGTGACCCGTAGTATACTGGCTTCAGAGATCTACAGTATAGTCGCCGGCGTGGATATAGCTTACGCCTTAGCGTTAACGCTATACTAGATATCTACGTACCTGGGATTACCTGCTGCGTAGACTATCGTCTGTACGGATTCGTACTTCCTATACGAGTGCCTAGTGAAGCTGGGTACTACTAAGGAGAAGCGCCTGATGATCGATATCATGGCGTTACGGCAGTCCTACGAGCGGAGGGAACTCTATGAGGTCCGCTGGATTAATGGGGGAGATAACTTGGCCGACGCCTTTACTAAGAGTAACCCCAACGGGACTTTGCGGAGCTTCTTAAATACCAATACCGCTACGATCCGCGTAGAGGGATGGGTTGCGCGTTGAGGCGCCGGGCTTTATAACGAGAGGGCAAGAAATGGAGGGACGGCAACTTGTATATTATTAACTTGACTCCGTTGCGGAGCCTAGCGTACTACTGGCCTCAAAAGAGAAGACTGCCAGTGTTGGAATACCTACGCCAGGCGCAGCAGTAGAAGTAGGAGCGCGGTGGTGATGCGGTAGGGCGCTGTAGGTGCGTCGCACCTGCAGGCTCCACACGGCCCCCGGACCGAGGTTGTTCCGCTCCGCGGGACCTGCCTGCCTGCCCCTGCCTTTCCACCTTCGCGGTCTCCTATACGCGCTCTCCTACAAGATACCAACGAAGAAGATGTAATACCACTAGTTTCCTGTACTCGCGAGTTCTCTGTTTCTGTTCTTTCTATTTCGTACGAACCTGGTGAATCTAACACTAATAATAATAAGACGATAAGACGTAGCTAAATAAAAGGTCGCGGTAATAATAACTCCCGCTTTAAAGAATCGACTATAACCTTATCGACTTAAAATACAATTTCGAATACCTCTTTTACGCATAAGATTTTATCCGACGAGGAGGTTAAGAAATACGTTAAAGAAAGACGTTACTTTAACTACTACGAAACTGGATATATATCTCGAGACTATCTTAAGTCTAAGGCTTAACGTAAGGAGCGAGAAACCCGCGTTCAAGCTATTACTAACCGCTACCGCGAGAATATCGAACGTCGTACTACTCTTAAGGATACGGGGCCTATTACTAAGGATCAGAACGAAGGTAAGACAAGTAAAAAGGTAGTCTCTTTTATAAAGGAATTTAGTACCGATAATTCCGATTCGGAAAACTAGTTACCCTAAGGAAATTCGACTCCGTTTTAGGGATATTATTAGAATATAGTAGATAGGAATAGTCTACAAATCCGAACGACTTCGTTAAAGGTCTAATAAGAAGGCGTACTTTAGAAACTTCTTATAGTATAGTTTATAATAGAAAATCAGTTTTAATAACGTATATATTACTCGATAAAATTTCGAAATTACCGACTTTTGCTGTTTCGGACATTGCCAATCGAAATCGCGAGATAATCCAAATTTGACGCCGGAATTGAATCCGGCGACGCCGTTTACCCTACGCCACGTACCTGCATCGATCGCGCAACGACGACGCAGTACACAATGGCGGATCCGATGGTCGTCGACGCGGGAACGCGTGGCATCGCTCAGAGCCGCCACCACCCGCAAGCCGGCAGGAGCGCGCACGGACCACCCCCAGCGGACGTGACGCAGGCGCGCAGCGAGGACGGGAGGCAGTGGACGGATGCTATCGATAAGCTGATGAAGACAATCGCAGGCTTGGTGATCCCAGGCAAGGAGGAGGAGGTAGCGGAGGCGGCGAAGGGCGTGATAGGGGAGATGCTCGACGAGGCGAGGCAGATGGCCACGCGCGATGCAAACGAAAAACAGGCCGAGAGATGCCCAGGGGGCGTTCTTACACCGAGTGAGACAGACGAGATGATCAAGAGGACGGTCAAGGAGACGATCGCAGAGCTAGGCGGCGTACCTACAGTGGTAAACGCCCCCCGACAGACATGGGCCCAGGCGGCGAGCGCGGGTACCGGTGCCGGCGTCCCGGCATGGGAGCCGCGGTTAGTTGTCCCGGCTAGAAACGCGAGGGAAGTGATTGTCCGAGCGAAGGACGCTACGCCCGATATTCGCAACCGGGCAGCAAAGGATACACTCGAAGCGATCAATAAGGCGATCGGGAGCGACGCGGCAGTTGCCGCGCGGAGGATGCCGAGCGGCGATATGGTCGTTACCTTCCGCGACGCGGCAGACAAACACACGAAGGGACAATGGGTGCAGGACGCGTTTGGACCGGCAGCCCAGGTAACCCGGCGCGAGTACGCTGTGCTCGTGAAGGGAGTGCCGACGGGACCGCTAAAAGCAGCCCAGAACCTCCTCCAGGAGCTGCAGGATAAGAATGGCAAAGCGATCACGAGGGCTAAACCGATGTTCCGCAAGAACACGGGCAACCCTCGTGCATCGTTGGTTGTACACCTGAATGATGTGGAAGCAGCCAAGGTCCTCTGTAACGAGGGACTGATCTGGGAGGCCCAGATCTTCTACTGCGAGCCGTACGCGACGGAACTACAGTTCCGCCAGTGCTACAAGTGCTACGGCCTTGGCCACATTGCGCGGTACTGTTCGAAACAGGCGCGTTGCGGCTGCTGTGCTGGAGCGGCGCATCGGGACGGCGAGGCGAGCTGCCCCCAGAAGGGGCCCAACGGAAGGAAGCAGTGCGTCAACTGCGGAGGTAGGCACGGGTCGTGGGAACGAAGTTGCCCAATGGCGAAGGCGTACCGTACGAAGATCGAGGAGTCGTACCAGCACCGGCCGAGGCAGTTCGCGGTGACTGGAAGCGGGTCGACAGTCCCGTCGTCTGGCACAGCGAGCAGTTACGGCGACGAGACCACGCCGAGCGAGGAAGGAGGCTGGCAGGTACCACGGCAGCGCAAGAGGCGGGCACCGGGAACGCCGCCGCCGCCCCCTCGTACGAGGGGTAGACCGCGGGCGGATCAACTCCCGATGCAGCCAGCCCCCGGAGTCACGCCCATCTCGCAGCTTCTACAGCGGCAAGGCAGCGGAGCGGCCCAGACGCAGCAGCCGGCTAGTACCCAGTAATGATACTAAGTATCGTCTACTGGAATACGGCAGGAAGTAAGGCGCCGACGGCGGTGGCGCTCGAAGATAGGGAAGAGCACGACGTTATCGCGATACAGGAGCCGTGGATCAATCCGCAGCTCCGGACGACATACTGCCCGAGCGGGGGTCGATACCACAGAGTGTACGGAAGTGGGAGAGCGGCGCTATATGTGCACAAGCGTCATGCGGTAACGGCGTGGGAACAGCGGACGGGACAGGACTGGTGTAGCGTCACATTCGGACGAGGGGACACGGCGGTAACGGTCTGGTCAATATACTCACCGATCCGGACGAACCAACAGTGGGCCAGCCCGATCCACCAGCTGAGAGCAATAGAGCCGCAAGGTCGGAACATCCTTGTCGGGGACTTCAACCTTCATCACCCCTTCTGGGACAAGGAGGGTAGGGAGTCCAGAGGGGTGGGGGACCTCTTACTGTTGGCCGAACAATGGAGACTCTACCTCGCTACACCGTGGGGAGAACCAACTCGAACGAAGAGAGGTGACCGCGACTCGACAATAGACCTGGCGTGGGCAACAGAAGGGACTCGCGTGGAATTTCTAGGGGATCTGGGTTATGCGGGATCCGATCATCACGCACAGCTTGTCAAGTACTACGACGACGGGCCGCGCCCAAGCCGTGGCAAGGCCAAAGGATGGAACTGGAAGAAGCTCGACAAGGGACTTGTTAGGGCGGAGGCCGTAAACGTGCGACTTCCCCTGGACATCCATACGGAGGAGCAGATCGACGCCGCGGCGGACTCACTGGTAGAACAGCTCACGAGGATCGCGGAACTCGCGGCACCGAGAAAGAAGACGGGTACGGGACGCAGGGCAGGATGGTGGAGCGAAGCGGTCGAAGTAACCGTAACGGAAGCCAAGGCGGCGAGACGACGGTATCGCACGACACCGTCCAGATACACGTGGGAAAACCTCCAAGGGGCATGCTGCCGACAGAGGAGGGTGATCAAGCAGGCGCAAGCGAAATACTGGCGACGCCTAGTTGCCGAGGCCTCTTCCGACAACTCAGCGATTTGGAGACTTGAGAGATGGGCGCGGCTGAGGAGCCACGTCACACCAGAAGCATCGACGATTCCGCCACTTCGGAGAGACGCACCCGAGGCCCACCCGGCGACAACACATGCGGAGAAGACCCGGGTCTTAGCCGAGAGATTCTTCCCTAACCGGGGCGCGGACCTGTCGGATATTGCAGAGGACGCTCCCTATAGCGAGTCCGTACGGATCGAAAGGACAGCGAGCGCTGAAGACGTCGCGGAGATACTACGGGACACGGGCGCGTGGAGAGCGCCTGGAACAGATGACAACCTCCCAGTCGGATACCTCAAAGCCTGCGGTGAACCGGTAGCAGAGGCGATCGCACGGCTCGCCGACGCGAGTTTCGCGCTCGCCTACTTCCCTCGACGGTTCCGCAAAGCGGGGGTAGTAGTACTCCGCAAACCCGGAAAGACGACCGACCAGTACCAGACGGCAGGCGGATACCGCCCGATCGCACTCCTCAGCACGATCGGGAAGGTCATCGAGGCACTGATGGGACGCCGCGTGGCGCGAGCTGCGGAAGAGAACGGGCTCTTGCCGGACGGACAGATGGGCAACCGCCCCGGACGATCAACGGAGGTAGCGATACGATTTGTCACAGACGCCGTACGAACCGCGTGGCGGGAAGGAGGAGTCGCTTCGCTACTCCAGCTAGACATCAAGGGCGCGTTCGACACGGTCAACCACACCAGAATGGTGGATACGCTCCGCGGCCTCGGCTACCCGCGCTGGGTCGCATCGTGGGTCCGGAGCTACCTGACGGACAGGACAGTCCAACTACACTTTGACGGAGAAACGTCAGCGCCGATCGACCTCCGGGCCGGAGTCCCTCAGGGCTCGCCCCTCTCACCGATCCTGTTTCTTCTCTACATCGCGTCGTTATACCAGGCACTCGCACGGAGCCCTAACCTCCTAGTCGTAGGATTTGCAGACGACACAAACCTGATGGCGTTCAGCCGTAACGAAGCGGACAACTGCCACCAACTTCAGGAGGCGTGGGAGACGTGCCAGCGGTGGGCGGTGACTAGGGGGATGGAGTTCGCTCCCGAAAAGAGCGAGCTCCTCCACTTCAGCCGCGCCCACGCAGCCCCGCAACGACGAATCCGCTTGGGGACAACCGAGATTACGCCAGTCGCATCCGCGCGGTTCTTGGGAGTTTGGCTAGACCGGAAGCTCCGATGGCGAGCCCACCTGAAGCAGATCAACAGGAAGCTAGCGACACAGCAGCTGGCCCTCAGCAAGCTCGCAAAGTCGGCTTGGGGATGCAGCCTCACGCGAGCGAGGGAGATCTACACTAAGGTGATCCGGAGCGCCATCTCGTACGGAGCTTCCGCGTGGCACCTGCCGACGACAGACAAGCAGCAGGGAATCGCGAAGAAACTCCACGGGGCGCAGTCAAAGAGCCTCAGGATCGTGGCTGGGGCCTACAAGGCCACACCCATTAGAAGCCTAGAAGTCGAGACGGCGGTACCGCCTATCGACCTCTACCTCAACAAGCGACTAGCCGACTTCGAGGCCCGACTCCACAGTTCAGGTAGGGCCGCGCAAATCCGTGACGCGTGCGCAGCGATAGCGTCGAGACTTCGTTCCCGGCGGCGCCGGCGAACGACGGGCGACAGGGACGAACCGCGGACTGGATGGGGAGGCGAGAGATCCGGGGCATGGGCCGAAGCGTGGTGCAACGAGCTCGAGACTAGAGATGCTCTCCGACGGGACTGGGAGACGCGATGGAACCTGGAACTCGCTAGGGCGACGACGAGACGACCGGGACGCATAACGCAGCCGGCTGACAGCCCGGACTTCGACGGCGCGCTCCGGAAGCACAGAACGCTGCGGAAGCACGAGAGCTCGCTCCTGGTCCAGATACGGACCGGGAAGGTAGGCCTACGGGCGTTCCTCTTCGGGCGACGGGTTCCGGACGTATGGACGCCGCTCTGCCAGTGCGGCCAAGCGAGGGAGACGCCTCTCCATCTGACGGTGTTCTGTGACGAGCTGCGGAACGAGAGACGCGCACTGGAGCGAGCCGTAAGCCCTAGGGCACTCCGTACGAGCAGAGACTTCGCGGCGCTAACGGCGGGCCCGGCCACGGCAGGGGCCGTCGTCAAGTGGCTCCTCAGCCTCCGGAGGTTCCCGGAGTTCAGGCTCGCAGAAGAGATCGCGAGGGAGGACGAGATGGCCCAGGAGGGGGCGGCGGGGTAGGAGCGCCGGGTGTACAGGGGTGGATGGTGATTGGGGGTTGGCCATGGGATCACTAAGCTGGCGGTGGTGAGACCCCAGTATAGCAAGGCCGAGAACGTGCAGTCGCCCCAGATTGCGGCCAGAGCGTTGTACGTAGGTTTTAGTCCAACTTCGGTAAGGTTTCCTATGTAAATAGACAGGTAGAGGTACCGAATGCCCTCCGGGCACATCGGCGTATAAGTAATAATAATAATAATATATTTTAAACGTTGAAAAAGAGTAAGTATTCTTTATCTACCTTTATAATTCCCGGCTCTCTTTTACTTATTAACCTCTTTAATTAGAAGTTAAGAAAGAATTTACTCGATTAAAAGCTAAAGAATTATTAATTAAGCGAATTATCTTTATATTTAAGCTTATCAAAGCTTTTAAATCTACTAAGGATTAGAAAGCTAAACTCGAGAAGGAGATGCGATAACTCTGAACATTTATCCGGAAACTTAATAATGTTTTATAATATATTCTATATCACTTACTCTTATAGCTAGCCGTTTATTCTGATGCTAAATATAATTGGAACAATAGACAATAGACTTACCACGTTGGTGTCGGACAAGACCCTTACGATAGAACGGGCAACACCATCACCATTGGCTGACCAGCCGCGTGGTTGGCACTCTCATCAGAGCGCTTTTACAAGATGCTCTTATCAACGGCACATTCTTGTGGGATGCCCTTGTGATGAAGGCACTCTCGCTAGCCCTAAAATCAGCGGTGGGGTCGCGGGCCGGCGATATCCGCCGTTCCACACCTATACGAGGGCTTAGAATGTCTCTACTGGGACTATATCAAGATGATATGCGGAGGGGATGGAGTGTTCACCGTATATATCACGTTGTGGTATGAGAAGGGGATGGCGTAAGTAGACATCCTAAGCTACAGATAACATCTCCCACTAACTTTACGTGTGCTAGGAATGACCCAACTAATGTGATGACGATAGCCGTGAGAGAACTCGAAGGAGAGACCAACAACCACCTGTGTGCAGTGAAGTTCCTCCTTATCCACGCGCTCCGTATTGGAGCAGTCTATGAAACATCGTGGAGTGTGATTCGCCAAGTCAAACGAGGGACAGTGGTTGCGTGGAAAACACCACAGAGGCACGTTTTGTGTGCAATGGCTGGCATCTCTAAGGAGATGTTGCTAGACACACCGTCGCCGGCTAACTCGGCGACCGGAGTCTTACGAGAGGCTGCGATGTTGGCCGGGCTCAACAAGAAGGTCGTAGCCCACGACATCCGACGGGGGTGCCGCACGCGACGCTGTTCAAGTCGGACTGCGCGGATTTGCTGAAGAAACAGCCAGGCTATTCCTAGGCCACTCAGAGAGGACCATGCGAGAGGGCGCTACCGCGGATTACATCGGGCCTGATATGCCGTACGACGATGCACAGTGGGAAGCCCCCGTCAACCTCCCATAACAGGCGGCTGTTCTCACAGTCAGTGGACAGTAAGCGCGCCAAAGTCTCAAAAGGCCGTCTTCGATAGAGTTTGTGGAGCCAATGCGACTCAAGATGAAACGGACTACCGCAGAGATCACCGCTCTATGCCAACAAGCCGGCGTCGATGCACAAGACAATACAGCGCGTCGCGAAGTTGCCGGGCATACCAGGTACAAGTAGAAACAGGAGTGGTTCACCAGTCCTACGACCAACAACACTACAGAGGGCACAGAACGACAGAACACAATCATAGCTATTCTGTAACTATAAGTACCACAAGTGATGTTCAACACGCGACTGTCATGTAAATGTGATGCAATATCTTACTATCAACAGCTTTTGGTTTGCCAGGTTGGCTACACCCTGTAGTGTATAACTTGACTGGACAAGCTTACTCGGAGACAGAACTCATACGAACAAAGCACGCTGCACTATCTTTTATTATTATCAAGAAATACAGTGTTTTGTTTAAGTCTCCTACTATCACTATACTCTACACCTCCGCTCTCATAGCTGTTCTTGATAACTGTTTCCCTCCCGCGCACACGGAGGCAAGCCCGGCAAAGTGTGTCCCTAAGCATACATGTAGACATTGATGGTCGAAAAGTACCTCCCAAACTCGTCGGGACAACAGTCAGGAAACTTCAGAGTGTCCTCACTAGCCTTATCGTTTCTCGGTCAAACAGTCGGAAAACTGCTCGGCGAGACTTCCGTCGTCTTCTGCAGTCCCAACCATACACTGTTCCAGAGTATCCATAAACGAATGGGATATCGCAAACTGTTCTGCGTCTTCTGTAGTGTTGTCGTCCGTAGACGAGTCGAGATGATTCATCGGGAGATACCCGCCCTCTGGGGACGCTGAATAGCTGAACCTCTGGGTCGCGGTCTCCTCTTGGGGCGCTTAGGCGGTACTCGACGCCCGAAAGGGACGTTCCCGCACTTGCCGACGGCGCTCTGGGGAATCGAGAGGGGGAAGCTGGATGCCTATCTCGGCAAGTCGGGCCCTGCCGGACGCGCTGAGGTGGGCGCGGTACCCCGTCAAACGGTCCGCTTTCCGGTAACTTAATATCTCTTCCGCCCTGAAATACGGGTGAGTCCGAATCCCAGAAGTCGAAGTTTGCTTCCTGTGTCTCATTGCTGGAGCTCTGCCCAACTACTCGTCGTCATCGAAGCCGTTAAACTCCGTATCCGAACCACCCGAACCTGCAGGCTCTGAGCCCGAGTCCTCGGACTTCGAACCAACGTACACGGCGTGGTCCCTCTTACGCCTGTTGTTCTGAGAAGTCGAACCGCTCTCCGTCGAAACGTTAGACGCCGAATTGTTGCCGGCCGGCGCGAAAGGGTTGCTGGGGAGAGTAGGGCGGGAGGTGGGGTTCATTGTACCGGAAGAGACATCCAGCCCGGGTACAACAGGAGCCGTAGTGCTGGGACTAAACCGGTTGCGACGGACAGGGGCTAGGAGACTTGACGTTCCCTGCGCAGTGTTGGCACCGCCTGGATGACCAGAAGTTGTACCGGGGGCATGCTTAATGACTCTCGAGGGAGCCGAAGCGAAACGGGCTGTTGTTAGCTCCACCAGAGCTGCCCGGGGCGGGAGTGTCGTTACGGAGCGGGCCGGCGAGACTTGAGCCAACCTCCGGAGTGTCAGAGTTAACCTTCCTCAAACCGAGAGGTTGGAGGGCAGCAGGTTTCTCGCTGTTAAATACCTTCCTTGTGGCCATCCCACCTGCGTACATGGCTCGCCGGTGACTCTTGTTATCGGAGGGACTTGCATACTGCCTGCGCGGTATAAGGTTCGAGTCTGCCTCGGATACGCAGGACATCGGCGTGACAAAGTCTGTAGTAGAGTTCGGATATGCGTGATTATGGTATCGAAGTACTTGGTCTGTAATTGTGAGCCCCTTGGACTTTGGGCTGGGTCCATATTGTTGTTTGACTGTGATCTGTTACCCCCCTTAAATTAACCTTCCTCTTCTTTTTGTTCCATTTCCCCGTCTTCCGGGCTTCTCCTGCATTACCAGAAGGAGTAGCAGCGGCGTGCTGTATGCCTCCTGGGGAACCGAAGCGTGACGGGCGATTGTTAGCTCTAGTAGAGCTGCCGGCAGCGGGAGTATCGGGAAACAGGGATCCTGCAGGGGTGAAGCGGCGAGTTGTTGTCGTGCTACCTTTTAAGTTACCCCACGGAGGAGTAATCGTAGTTGTCCCGGCTTTAAACGAGTCGCCGCTGGTGAAGGGGTTGGGGGCCGGAAGATCTGTAGACGCTGAGCTGCGACGGGTAGCCTCGAGACCTCCTGTGTTGCTGGTCGGAGGACTTAGAGTAGCTGTGCCAGGGACGGCGAACCACTCCCTGTGGTACCGGGGACTGTTGAAGCACTCCCTGTGGTGCCAGAGACTATCGGTGTCGAACCACCCCCTGTAGTGCCAGAGACTGTCGGTATCGAGGCACTCCCTGTGGTGCCAGAGACTGTCGGTGTCGAACCACTTGCTGTAGTGGCAAGGGGAGCCACGTTGTTTGTCCCAACAGGAAGGAGAGTCGAGCTGCGTGCTGCCTTAGCAACACTGTCAGTCGCGGCGACTGCAACGGCAAAACGTTCGAGCTCCAGCCTCTGTAAACGTGCTTCAAAATCCTTCTGGGTCTGCGACAAGGCCTTCTGGGCCTTATAAAGTTCCCTCCGATTCCATTGGGAGTCCTTCAGCGCGGTATTGAGCCTCCTAAAGCCCCGCCGGAGTTCTTGGAGGGTAACAGGGTTGTCTATCTCCGCCTCAGTTGATGTGGACGCGGGTGGGTTTCGCAGACGATGCAATTTTCTGGACACCGGAGGATCCGTGGACAGTATAGGGCTGCTGCCAGCTGGTGTAGGTGTCGGGTTCGTAGTCATGACGCGGTTACTGGCGGCTGAGGACGACTGCGCGTTGTTGACCGGTCTATTATCACGAGCTGGTGTAGTGAAAGTTCGTGGCCGTAGACTGTCCGTTGTTGCCGGGGGCTGAGGTTGGCAATGACGTGTGGTGTGGACGTAGGCAGTCCACTTGTCTGAGTCGGCCTTACGATATCGGAACGCCTCCTCGAGAAACGTGAAGTCATGAGTATCGCTCTTGTATTTTGACGGCGCGATCGACGTTGGTAAACGTGCCAGGGGGGGCCCCTCCGTATAGTTCTCGGCGAGGAAGCGGCGGCGCCACCCATCATCGCCTGTGTATGGCTCGCGGATACCATTGCGCCACAAGGTGGCTGGGCCACTTTCTTTGGGTCCCATGCGCGGCGTCCGTCCGGCTCCAGAAACTTGACGCGGTGCTCATTATCAACAGAAAAGCCTTGCAAAAGTATTAGGCATTTTGAACATGGGGTAGTTGTTCTCAATCCTCCACATCCACACACACACAGCACAACGGCGCGTGGGTCGGGCGGGCCGTCGATGGCACTGGCATATGTAAGCCGGGTGTGGAGGGTTTCGAGGGCAACCCTGGTGTTGCGGTAAAACATGAGGTTGGTGACCTGCTGAGGAGGAAATGGAATGCTTGCGACTTGATCGAGGAACCACTGGTGGTGGTCGCTCCAGTCCGCCCAGCCCTCACAGCGTGCAAGGGCCTGCTGCCAGACCCCCTGGGGTCGAGGAGGCTGCGGAAGCCATTGTCGCTGTACTGTTGACTGCTTACTATTGGCTGTCAGTAGGTGTGGAAGCGGTAGTGTATATAAAGACAGATGACTTACTTGCGGGTTGTAGATCGCGGTTAGTTGTTGTAAAATCAAGAAAGGAAGCCGGAGGAGGATTTCAGGGCAAAAAGGGTTGACCTCACTTTGAGCAAGCTTGCGGAGAAGGAGAGGGTGGTTCCTCCTTTACCTGCAAGGCCAACAACAGAAAAGCAGGTACCAATGGGGAAGCAAACAGATTGCGAGACGATGTTTTGTTTACTACGGTATATACCTTGGGCAACACTCCCTTATTCCCTAATACAGCGCAGATTAAGGCAGGATGAGAAGCTGCTAAGATAGTTCTCAACATCTCCTTTGCAAACGCCGCCGCTCCCCTCACACCGTGCACTCACCTGTCACTCAACTGGCGCCTAAGAGCCCACACAGTGCCAATTTGATACAGTACTAACTCAGAAAAGAGCACCTCCCAGCCTTATCGCCACACTCTTGTTCTGCGTGTAGTTGGCAAGAGCCGCCTCGCCCAGCTCGCGACCGATGCCGCTCGACTTGTAACCACTGTGAGGATGTCAGTATAGCTTCGGAATAAGCAGGAAACGGTGCGTACGGACCCGAATGGGAGTTGGTGATGTAACATACTGCAGGGGGGGGAGGAGGAGAGAGGTTAGCGTTTGTTCGTCCACGTTATCATGTTCTGGCGTCGGGGTCGGGGGATGGTGGACTTACTTGTAGCAGTTGACCCAGACGGTTCCGGCATGAAGAGCGTTGCTGACACGGATGGCGGTGTTGATATCCTGCGTGTGGACGGCAGCAGCGAGACCGTAGACGGAGTCGTTGCCGAGCTTGAGGACCTCCTCCTCGGTCTCGAACTTGGCGATGGCGCAGACGGGTCCGAAGATCTCCTCCTGCATGATCTTTGCGTCCTGTATTTTCACACACACACATTAGCACGTGACACCTTGGCAAGAACACGGGAAGGAGCTCTATCTTACCTGCGACACGTTGGAGAAGATGGTAGGCTGGATGAAGTAGCCCTTGTCACCGTGGCGGCCACCACCAACCTCGAGAGTGGCGCCCTCCTTCTTGCCCTCCTCGATGTAGCCCATGATGCGGTCGTACTGGAGCTGGCTGACCTGGGGCCCCTGGAAGGTGTTCTCGTCGAAGGGGTCGCCGACCTTGTTCTCCTGGGCGCGCTTCTTGAAGGCGGCGATGAACTTGTCGTAGATGCCGCTCTGGACGTAGATGCGCGAGCCGGCGCAGCAGCACTGGCCGTGGTTGTAGTAGATGCCGAAGTTGACCCAGCTGATGGCCTTCTCGATGTCGGCGTCGTTGAAGACGATGTTGGGCGACTTGCCGCCGAGCTCGAGGGTGACCTTCTTCAGGTTGGAGGAGGCGGCGGCCTTCATGATCTGGCGGCCGACCATGGTGGAGCCCGTGAAGGCAACCTTGTCGATGCCCATGTGGGCCGAGATGGCGGCGCCGGCGGTCTTGCCGAAGCCGGAGATGAGGTTGAAGACTCCGGGGGGGAAGCCGGCCTCCTTGATGAACTGGGCGAAGACGAGGGCGGACAGGGGCGTCTGCTCGGCCGACTTCATGACGACGGTGTTGCCCGTGGCCAGCGCGGGTCCGATCTTCCATGCCAGCATGAGAAGAGGGAAGTTCCAGGGGATGATCTGACCGCAGACACCGAGCTATGGGAGGTATTGTCAGTTATGCTCTTTTAAACTACTTGGGGTAAGGTGAGACTCACAGGCTCCTGCCTTGTGTAGTGGAACATGTCAGGGGCGATGTCGATCGTCTTGCCCTCAATCTTGTCGGCCCAACCTCCGTAGTACCGTATGCAGCCAAGAACGGCACCAACGTCACCGCGAGCCATGCTGATGGACTTGCCGTTGTCGAGGGACTCGACGGCGGCGAGGAGGTCAAGGTTCTTCTCGACAAGCTCGGCGAGCTTGAGGAGGTAGATGCCCCTTTGCTGGGGGGTGGTGTCGCGCCATGTGGTGTTGAAGGCCTTGCGGGCGGCGTCTACGGCGATATCGACATCCTTCTCTGTGCCTTCGGAGACCGAGGTGATGACCTCCTCTGTGGTTGGGTTGATGACCTCGAACGTCTTCTTGTCGACACCTTCAACCCACTCGTTGTTGATGAACCTGTTTCCGCGAGTTTAGCAGCTACAACTACGACTACGGTTCTTGGGGGCTAGAATATCTTACAGTCCGGTGGGCTGCTTGTAGGTGCCCGTGATGGGCGTCTTGAGCTCGACAAAGAGGTTCGACATTGTGACTGTTTTGTGGTTTGGTATGGTATGGGTATCAAGAGAGGAGGCAATGAGATGAAGGATGCGGCAGGGTCAAGTAGGGAAAGGATAAACTCGCAACGTGCTCTTGACAGATGAGGGGGCAGAGGCGGGGAAGGTCCTTATATGAAGTCGAGGATCCAACGCTTAGGGCGGGAATTGTGGCGAGGCACGAGAGACAAGTGGAAGATGCAAGTTATAGTGTCCTTTTAGTCCGCATCTAGAGTCCCTGTGGATGCCAAGTCCCGATCGGGGACCGGACATGAAGCAACCTCTTCAAACCCCTCCCCCCCCTTTGAAGCGGGGTTACGGAGCAGCTGTGACGAGTGAGGTGGAGAGCAGGAGGGTCCGTCCGACCATGGCAGACATGACACGCCCCGGGTTCCATTGTAAGTCCCTGTTTGAGTCTTCTCGGGGTACAACCACCTGTGCTGCATCTATTGGGGTCGATTCATTCCTTCTTGGCTGCTTCCTTCGAGCATCTCTACAGGGTGTTAGCACGCCGCACGCCCGCAGGAGCATGGCAACGAACGCTCAAATGGAACATGTCACGGACCAATGCCGTCCCACCCTTCCTCATGGATGCGGGCGGAGCCATGCTCATGTAAAATGCAATGCCGGGCCAACGAGACGTTGAGGCTATCCTCCTGTTGCAACCGTGCTTTAGCAGTAGCAAATCAGTGGACACATGAGGGTTGCCACTTCTGCTCTGCCTGTTGCCCGTTGAGATATCTGCTTGTCATTCCCTCACGCTTCCCCGCATTGTCGAGCTTTGGATCCGCGGCATGTGCGTTGGAACTTGGGTCCCAGCTTCGGCCAGAGACGGCGAGAAGTCCAGCCCTTGAGTGGATTACCAACAACAAACGTGCATAGTTCTCCCGAAACCGCCCTTTAGCTGACAGGTGTCCCAGTATCTGTGTACCGTCGGCTCTATCAGTGGCAGCTCGGCGTGGACTCTTGATTAATACCCCGCAATGACGACGGGAAGGGGGAAACAAAGAGACAAATCAATCACACCACCAATCCTCTCGGTTGGAAAACGACAAAACATTCAAAAGAGTCTACCCTATCCAACTCGGCGAAAGGTCTGAAGATACGACCGGCCAATATCGACAGTGGAATTAAGCTTACACCGCTGCCCATACCAGCAACTCCGAATGACAAAGGCGTAAGAACCTTGAAGCTTAAACCTGCCAATTGAGGAGCTGTGGTTTCGCCTCGGCACAAAGGACAGCGAGACCGATAACGACAACGATAAGGGCCAGACGTACCTCCGTACCAGCTACTGTCCGAGCTCGGACCCTAACCCCAATTGTAGCTGACATAATGGGATACGGACCCGGCTCCGGGCGGACCCGCATCTCATGCCCCTAAGGGATGGATCGCGTGCGGCCACGCCGGTCGTCCGGAATCGTCCCGAATGCAGTTATTGTCGGATCCTTCGAGATGCGACGCGACAGGGTGACCTTCCTCTACCCCATGACCCGGCGTCCCGACGCTAGGATCAAAGGAATGAGTTTGGGGTTTGCGGGGGATTGCAGGGGATTGCAGCTTGCAGCAAAGCTCTAGATAAATCGAACGATTGTTTCCCCGGATTAGGGGGGAAACGAACGTCTGTAGAAAACGCCTCATGAACGCATGAACGGGAGGGGCCGCTGGGCAATCTAGACTTCTAGGTTGCTTTGTGATTCACTCCCGGATCTACTGGAACTGAATGCCCTTGGACTGAAGCCTGCTGGATTTCAGTCGCCTGGATGTACCGAATGTGGTATGTCGGGGCAACCCCAGATTTACCACAGTAGGTCTAGGTCGGCGTTAGGATAAATGTGTGAACATAACCATGAAGCATCACAGTGCAGTACAGTGCGAATAGCACTGACCACCTCAACACTGGTGAGCTTTTCACCTAGACTCACCTCAACACGTGAACTCACTCACAACACCTCACCAATCCTAACAACACCTCAACCCAAAATGGACACATCATAACATATCACCCACCCCAATAACGATATCACTCTCATACCCTCTCAGACCCGGTTACGCCTTCTCAACAATGTCATCATCCACCACCCCAACCCCAGCCGTAACCCTCCACACCTCCCTCCCCCCAACAACCCCCCAGACACCCTTGCCCCCGCTCCTCCACACCCCAGCCGGCCTCGCCATCCTCGAGCTCCAAGGCACGATCAACGTGCCCGACCCGGACTCGTTCTCAAGCGTACCGATAGGCCGTCTAGATTTCCCAGCCTACAACCCCAACGCTTTGGATCCTACCAGCACGGCGTGGATGAAGCAGGTGTACATGTATGTGGGCCAGCACCAGAGGTTGACGGGGGAGGTGAAAAAGTTGCCTCGGGCGTTGGCTGTTGTCCGACGACGGGGGGAGGGAGGGGAGAGGGAAAGGGCGGGGGAAGAGGAAGAGGAGGAGTTGGAGGTTGTGGATGTCGTCAAGTATAAGCTCGTTTTCTCGAGTCGGCCGGAGCCGGTGACGGGGAGTTCGGGGGCGTGAGGTTGGGGGACGTGGAAGAGGGCGGATGGAATGGGAACAGTTGGTGGTTGATGGAGAGCTTGATCTTGGGCGTTTGCTGGATTTGGGCTCGTTGACGGGGACGAGGGGGTCTCGGCTGGCGGAACGTGCCCGTACAGTAGCCAGCAGGGTTGAACCGCGGGAGGCAGATGTTGTCTCGCGTCATCAGCTCGGCAGATATATCTTACGGCTCATGTTGCTTGATGATTCCGTTTGGAGAAGGGTCCCCTGGTGGCATATTTCGGAGTCACGAAGAAGAAGGTACGGCACATAGAAGGAGGCGTCTGGTTGTTTCACATTGGGAATTCAGAGCCGAAACTCAATATCACTTTGTTTCCTATTCACCCCCTCAACTTGCCTCAACAAGAGGCTTTGTCCTCCCGAGCCCTTCCCTCCCGTAGTAATCCATGGGATATACACCGTTGCCCCAATCCTCCCTCTCCTCGAGCGCAATAAGCGCCTCGTACGGCGTCAGCAGCGGCCGCGGGAAAGCGTAGCCCCAGTCTATACTCAGCCTCGGACACGCGACCTGCACCCAGCACTCCACATCGCTCATCATCGCCAGTTTTCCGGGAAAGATCTCGCTCAACAACAGGTTCACAAAAGGTATCCCCTGCGCCTTGAGCTTCTTTTCTATCAGCGCCATGGTGTGCGGGTTCCCCTGCCGGCCCAGGCTGCCCAGTATGAGCCCCCACTTCTTCGCCGTCTTGGCCGTCTTGATCGCGGCGCGCCGGAGGTCCTGCATCTCGACGTGCTCGTAGACCTCGTGCGTCAGCTTGCGCGAGTACGGGTCGTACCGGTACGCCGGCACGGACGGGTTGTGGATCATGATGGACTCGAGGTGGAAGCGGCCGTCGCCGAGATAGAGAATCAGGTCCACCGGTGACTCTCCCGCGTACTGGTCGAGGTTGGGGGAGGTGCAGCCCAGGATCTCGCCCTTGGAGAGGGGCGCTATCTGCGGCACGATGACCCTGAACCCGGCCTTCTCGAGGGTGGATTTCACGCCGTGGATGGTGGCGTTGAACTGGATCGTGCCGACCATGGCGATGGTCTTGCCGGGGGAGAAGTTGTGCTCGAGCGTCGAGAGGAGGTGGGTGGTGTCGATGCTGATGTCGACGAAGACGTAGAGCGTCTTGATCTTGGTCACGTCCACGGGGATCAGGCAGCTGTGGGCGTAGTGCACCAGCAGGTCGCAGCCCATGGCGCGGGCGGTGTAGTCGTCTATGCAGCAGGCGCCGTAGGTGACGTCGCCCATGATGAGGGTCTCGATGCCCGGGCAGAACTCGGTGAGGATGTCCGAGATGGTGGTGGCGAAGAGGAGGAGACCCTCGGGCATCTGGAGGGCTACCCGCTTGGCGCCTAGGGTCCGGATGCGGTGGATGGTTTTGGGGACCTCGAAGGAGTAGTTTGAGGGTAGGAGGGACATGGCTGCTTTAAGTTCTGGGTCGTTGAGGATCTCTGGCGGCACTTGATTTAGGAGTCTTGGTGCTCTTCTTGGTTGGGCCACTATGTCTTGGTTAGAGTCGTATCCTCATATGGGGATCTGGGGTTCAGTACCTTGAATAGTACCACTGTCTTCTATGCTTGTGTTTGGCCCATTTCTTGCCGTCGCATCGGCCGTCCTTCGCCCGACGAAGCGCTTCTTTGGTTGCTTCTGAACGGGCTCAGCGACAGCGTGAGCCTCTTCAATGTCCGCTGCGATCCCCAGATCGACTTGGGCGCGATCGTCTTCCATTTCGGTATGAGATAGGCACCGAACAAAGTGAGTGTATGTTTGGTTCCGCTTGTTATTGTGAATATCAAACTTCAAGTTATAATAAGTGAGTTGCCACACTGTGAGAAGAAGCCTTCAAGCCTTCAAGGTTCTCTGAATGTGTGAAGGTTACATGCATAACTGCGATAAGACGATAAGGTGCCGTCGCATGATTTGCTAAGCAAGGTAAGCGTTGGGCGGCAATGGCGTCGCGCTAGCAAGGGCTCTAGCACGCGTGAATATCGGCAGAATACTTGTGCAATGTAACTCGACATCGCGGAGTTGACCTCACTTTCCAGACACCCACAACCCCATATCATCAGCCTCAACCCCAGACTTTCGAACTTTCTCCCCTCCTTCCGCCGGCCAGTTTCATTTTTCAGAGAGAGGTGCGCACGGCAAAGACCCGACTATACACGAAAAATGGCGAGCGTCCCGAAGCCAGGCCCGGCCAACCTCCGCCCAGGCGCCGGGCTAGACGAGTGGTTGGAGGAAGCGAAGCAATGCCACTACCTGCCGGAGCCGGTTATGAAGCAACTCTGTGAGATCGTTAAGGAGGTTCTTATGGAGGGTAAATCGAGTCCTTTGCCCCCCCGCATCAGGCGATGGTTTTGTTGGCGATGAAGCCGTGCTGACGCGAGGATTTGCCCGACAGAGTCAAACATTCAACCAGTCGTCACCCCGGTCACAATATGCGGAGACATCCACGGCCAGTTCTACGACCTGCTCGAGCTATTCCGGGTCGCGGGCGGCATGCCCGGAGACAAGAACGTGCAGGCGCCATTGACGGCGACAACGACGATAGGCTCGGCCGCCATCGAGCCGCCGACGGAGATAACAGACCCGAAATTGAAGAAGAAGATAAGAAGCAGCGAGACCGGCGGCGATGGCGAGGGAGACACAACGATCGAGCTGGACAGCACAGAAGATATCGGAAACACAGAGTCAGCCGTCACGGCAGTCGACCCGTCGCTGGGCAGCGACAACAACCGATACGTTTTCCTCGGAGACTTTGTCGACCGGGGATATTTCAGTCTGGAGACGTTCACTTTGCTGATGTGCCTCAAAGCGAAGTACGTTCAACTGGCCGTTAATTAAATATCCGAGTTAAGAACTAATCAGCTTTCCCAGATACCCTGACAGGATTGTCCTCGTCCGCGGTAACCACGAGTCGCGGCAAATCACACAGGTGTACGGCTTCTACGAGGAATGCCAGACAAAGTATGGGAACGCCTCGGTCTGGAAGGCGTGTTGCCAGGTCTTCGACTTCTTGGTGCTGGCCGCCATCGTCGACGGCACGGTGCTCTGCGTCCATGGCGGCCTGAGTCCCGAGATAAGGACCATCGACCAGATCCGCGTGGTGGCCCGGGCACAGGAGATCCCTCACGAGGGGGCCTTCTGCGATCTCGTGTGGAGCGACCCGGAGGATATCGACACCTGGGCCGTCAGTCCTCGAGGCGCAGGCTGGCTGTTTGGCGACAAGGTGGCGACGGAGTTCAACCATGTCAACGGGCTGCAGACTATTGCCCGTGCTCATCAGCTGGTGAATGAAGGTTACAAGGTTAGTTCTGCCCCCCTCAACTCGTGCCCAGTACCTGCGTCCAAGACTAACTTTATCCAGTACCATTTCGCCGAAAAGTCTGTCGTCACAGTCTGGTCGGCGCCAAACTACTGCTACAGATGTGGCAACGTCGCGTCCATCATGACGGTGGACAAGCAGCTCACGACACAATTCAAGATCTTCTCCGCCGTGCCCGACGACCAGCGGCACGTCCCCGCCGGCCGCCGCGGTCCGGGAGACTACTTCCTGTAATGCATTGAATGAGGAATACGGAAACCAGGTGGTCATGATCACAACGGTCGGCTAGATGGCGTTCAGGGTGTCTGTCTGTTTTCTTCGGCATCGGCATTAGAAGAGGTCGAAAGGGAACTTCTTTTTGGAATGGGGGGTGGTTTTTCTTGTATGATATATATACGTCTTTTTGTTCTGGGCGCCGTGATACCCTATCCCCCCTTGGCGGCTGCCAACCCGGAATCATGGCATGGTTTAGTGTACAATTTTGAGAAAGGGGGTTTTCTAATACGAGTGGGAGTATTTGCTTGAGCTTCCTGTTCTGTAAGGGATGTGTCAAGCCTTTCTCGCCATGGGTGATGAAGTCGAGTTGGGCGTTGTCATTCCTTCGTCATTGTCCGAGTATCCTGGCCAAACGGATGAAAGCACGCTTCCTCGCCTGGAGCTTCACTATGCTCCTTGGCCTTCCCTCCGCATGCGGATGAGTGTCCGTCCTCATGCTACGAAGCCAAGTTACCTTTGCTGAGGGCTCGCTCGGAAGCTATACCCACCCAACAAGATGGGCTGCTTACAGGGCGACACGACAGCCTACCGGCAGGGTGCTCCTGTCCCTGCCTGTCCCTGCCTGCACCGTCAACTTCAGACTTCGTTCTGACGTAGCTCAGACGCCGGCTCCTGCCACATTCTGACTGCTCTGGCGCGCACCCAGTCAGCGAAGTTATCCTCTTCCTTCGTCCCCTAATGGTCATGGTAGAGTGAGTTCAACAGCTTCATGCGCCGCTCCAGCAAGCAGTGGGTCAACGCTCTGCTTTACATGGGCCTGTGACGGCGCATTGACCGTGCGCAGATGACGCCCCGGTCGGCGTCGCCTTGCCCGTGCCGAGACCCGCCGAGGACGTCGCCGTATTGGTTGCTGGAACGATGAATGTCCGACCAAGGCTGAAGATTACAGTTAATCTAGCTAACCAGGTCGAAGGCTGTCCCGCCCCCCGGCTCGGGAACAAAACGAATCGCAGTGGGAATTTGCGAGTTGAATACGTAACGCGACACGCTGGGTTCAGCTACAGGCCTGCTAGTTATGCAAAAACGAGCAGGGAGCCCAGCCTGGCGACACCGGCTTCCAGACACCACGGAGTGTTTGTATCTGAAGATTTGAGTAGGTTAATGTGTCTCGAAGGCATAGACTACGAATCGGTTGGAGGGGCGCCCACGGTGGTGCCTCCCAGGTGGCGGGGAAGCGATCTCTCTCCCTCTCGGCCTCCCACTATTTGTGTTCACAAGAGGCTGGTCGGGTCTTTTCTTACCGTATGGATCGTCTCGTGTCCTCGTTGAGTTGGCCGAGTACCGGTGGGAGATCTGCGTAGCGGATCTAAGAGAAGTCGATTTGGTACCCAGCGGAAGGTGTACGTCCCGCCACTGGTGTGAGAGTCAGTCTTGGTGCGTGAGAGAGAAAACGTCGTGCGTGCGGGCCGAGGGTTGGATGATGTCTTTCAGTAAGGAGGAATCTATGTCTTCCGAAATCGTCTGCCGTGGCTCAGGTTGTGGTTGTGGTGCAGTGTTCTCCTGGTCGGACTCTGGCCTCTCTGGGTATACCTCCAGTTGGATCTCGACGACGTGCGGGTCACTTAGTGGTGCTCGCTCCTGTGGCTTATGCCGGGCGAGGTGATATTGGGGAGAGGTCAGCTGTGGCAGTGGCAGACGGTGCCCCTTGGAAACTGTACGGCCAACTGGACCAAGGGAGACACCTCCATCATCCATGAGATGCATGCTTCTGATATTAAGGTACGAGCAGTGGAAGGGAACGTAGGAAACGAAGTGGAGGAGGCTCTTTTCGGCATTGTCGGATGGAATACAGTTCGATTGCAGAGGCAGGTTGTCACCTCCAGTTGGTTAAGGTGTCATAAGTCGTGCTGCGGACAGGCAAATGGAGGAGGTACTTTGCTATGAGCACGATGCTGTGGTTAGGACAGAAAGGCGTTGAAGGCCTGAACACGGAGCCTTCTGAGTGACGACAAGCCCTTCTTTGAGTGTCGAGTGAAAGTAGCTTGTCCGCGAATAGTACGAGGGGCTTAGGACCTCTTGATGACTACACCAACGACAAGTCAATAAGGAGACCTTTGACAAAGACTGCTTCTAAGGCGTCTCATTGCGTTCAATATGGGCCTTATGGGTCATCATGGCGAAACTTAAAGATGTGCAGGGAGGGCAAAAGGGGTTGTCGTATCTCCAATTCTATTTGGAGGGCTAGCTGTGAATCATTCGGACACTGAAATCTCTTTTGGAGCTTATGAATCTATTTGGGCAGGTAGGCTCCTTGTGAGAGAGCTTCCAGGTTCTTACTGTCTTTGCTGTGCTAAGAGTGAGTAATTATGGGTGATATAGTACGTAACAATGTGTCGGGAAAAGTGTTGACAGACAGCCCAGGTATAAGTGAGGCTCATATCCATAGGTACTGCTGGGACCGTGTAAGTCGCCTCCTTCCCTCCCAGGTCGACAGGACTACGACTTGATCTATGTGGGTCGTACCTGCCCTCCTTGAAGACTAGCTGTGTGGATTAGCCTTCTCGACTGGGCAATTGGACGTTGACCTCACCTGTCCCTCAGACGGGCACTCCTGTCTCTTAACAAGTTGCAGTGCGAGTCCCAGGCGCCGCCAAACGCACGCAAAGCCAGACTGGAGCCTAAACAGATCAGGACGTCAGTCTACCGTCAGTTTCCGAGCTAGTCCGCCTCTTTCAGTATTTAGCCCTCCCATTCTCTTCCCAAATCTTCCCTTCTCCCTAAACTTTCTCAACAAACACAACCAACGTCACCACCCAGTCAATCACCAACTACACTTCCTTTTTTCAAATCCTATCACCAATACACATCACTCTCAGGTAAGCATATCATCTTCTAAATCCTTGAATTGCCCTCTACAACCCCCAGGTCTTTTCATTCTGATATGTGCTAATGATTGCTGGCAGAACCAATTCAACCGCAGCAATGGCTCCCATCGATCTTGAGGCCCAGTTCCAGTTCTTGATCTCCTGCATCAAGTACTCGAAGGACGGCAAGGTAAGTCGCACTTGTCTGCTAACAAGTTTCCCATCAATCGCGTACTAATCTTCGTCGCAGATCGACTTCGTCAAGGTCGCTAACGATCAGGGTGTCGTCTCCAAGGGTGCCGCGTAAGTCATATCCCACGTTCAAGCCTCCAGGCTTGCTCTTTTCAATCACTTGATACACCGAGTAACGCTAACATAATTGCTTGTCCTCAGAGCCAAACGGTATGAGCGTCTCATGAAGGCCCACGGCATCGCTCCGCGTGCCGCCCTCGCTGGAGGTGCAGGCTCCCCTGCTCCTGCTGGCAGCCCCGCTGCTGGAACCAAGGCCCCTCCTGCCGTTCCAGCCACTCCCAAGACCCCTCGCAAGCGTGCTACCAAGAAGCGCAAGATGTCGGCTTCCTCGGACGACGAGGATGAAGTCCCTGCCTTTAAGCAGGAGGTCAAGTCCGAGATCAAATCCGAGGTCAAGTCTGAGGCCGATGCCGAGGAGCAAGTGAAGCAGGAGGCCCCTCCTTTCTATGACGGTTCGTTCCTAATCTGTGATCCCCCCGAGACTCCGCCCAGCATCGTCAAGAAGGAAGGAGCCAGTGATGATTGTGCCGGTACCAGTGGTTCCAGTGATCCCGATGTCTTCCACGCTTGCCCGATGGAGCAGCCAATGAAACACGAACCAGGATTGGAACTCGAAAACCTACCGGCACCGCATCCTCACCTTTCTCTGGATTACGGCGGAGTTTTCTCTCACCAGCTACCACCTGCAGCCACGGTGCAGCCCTTTGGATATGGAACTGACTCAACTTTTCAGAGCTACCTGTCAGTGGCGATGCCATTATCCACGCAGACATCTGAGCCTCCACCGAGCACATCTGCTGGCTGTTCTGGCGGTTCTTGGCAGCAGATTAATCCCCAGCATTTTTACTGGAATGATGATCACCAGGCGTGAAGGAAGGGTAAGGTCATCCCCAATGCAAACGAACCCTTGCAGCGAGCTAACTACAGCCCAGATTTGGTGTTCTGCGTTTTGACAACCAGAAATTTGGAGACTCAGAGTCTTGATTTCATTTGCTGGCGTTGATTTCCTCTTGAGCTGAAGAAACCATCAGGGAGTCAGGACATCAGGGAACATTAGTAATGATTTTTTCAGGTCCTGGATAACGCTTGTTAGGCCCGGACTTGCATACGGAGGAATAGGAAATCAAGTATTCTTCCTTGGTGTCATTTTCCCACCATTACCTTGCCGTGAAAATTGAGGTCATGTTGCCTGAGCCCAGATGTTCTACCGTATTCATGAGAAGACAGTGCTTGACCCCCCAATACCAGGCATGATAAGGTTCCGCCGGAGCGACTTTTACAAACTGAACTTCTTTAGCTTTTGCACACAGGCCGCAGGGCTCACAAGTGTCTCACGGGCTCTTTGCTTGCAACTCACCTGGATCTCCCAGGTAGTAGAGATCCGCAAAAGCCTGTTTCGTACCTGCCTGAACCCATTCTTTGCAAAGCGTCTGGTCATGGATGCTGAAGTATTGATCCTCGGAACTTGGTAGAGTCTAGAAACCCATGACTGATCTCGGAAGCCAGAGAGACGTCGAAGTTGAGGCGTGCCAAGCTATGTTACACGCCCATTGGTCGCGACTTGTTCTAGCGCCCTTTGAGGACTACGCTTGTGAACCTAATTTCAACATCCACTTCCTCTCTCCTATCCTTCTCGAACTTTGCAGCTCTTGGTCCAGGTCAACTGATTTCACATCCACGTCAGCCTCACCCTAGGTGCTTTGCTTGTTGCGCGTCTGCATGGAGTAGTCTATCCCATATTGACCTGACAGACCACTCATTACACAGTCATCGAGATCAACAGCCCATGCCTCTTTATCTCCAGGTGGGATATCACCGACCAAGCATCACCAAGCACGCCCACAGAGGGACAGAGGTAATAAATTGATGCTGTCACCATTGCAAGCTGCATAATGCGCAAATTATGCTGCTGCCTTTCTATTGCTTTTGGCTCCCCTTGTCTTTACTGTTGTGAATCTTGTCCTTCTTTAAGTGTCTTCTCTGTGTCTGTTTCTGTACTGTCTGTTTGTCATTTCATGTGATTCCTGTTTTGGTAACAGCCTCATAGGCTTCTCCATAGCATGCTCCTCTGGCAAGGAGGCTTCGCCTTAGCTGGGAGTCTCCAGAACTGGCGTGCTCTATGCTTCATTATCATCTCCTTACGTCTTTGTGAGCATGTCCGGTCACTGGCGATCTGCCACAAGGACCAGGGCCTGTAGTGTAGATTTGAGGAGCCCAGGTGTTTACTACCCCTGACTTTTGCGCGTCTCGTCATCGTAGGCGAGTGTCTTCGCACCTTCCCGTCATCTGCCACCGAGGAGTTGATACAGGCTGCTCGCACCTTCCCGTCAACTCCCAGCGAGGTGTAGATGGCCCTTGCGCGCACCTTCCCCTTGTTCGTGGCTCAGTCGACGTTTTCCAAACAGATCCAAACCCAGATTATCCTTAACTCCATCTTCATCCTCGTCCTCACCCAAGCAATCCTCATCAATCCGATTCCTGAGAATCAGCCCTCATATTGGACGCTTCCCCCATCAATTATGGCGTCTCATATTCGCGAAGGCACAGCTTTTCCACCTCTCTTCTTCACAGCCCGTCGCTGGCATCAATCCCTCGTTTTCATCAATCCCTCGTTTTCATCATCCATCTGCATTTCGAAGCCCGGAGAGCCTAGCCGGCAGACAGCCCGAGAGCTGAAGCCTCGATAGCAGCTTTCCCCGCCAGGCCACCACGAAGTGACTGTATCCGATTCTTCTCCACAAGCAAAGTATCTGCCCATTGCGATCCGCGATGGGTGTTAGCCTGGCGCTGGCATGAAGGTGTCTCTGAAGTCGAGGGGTCAGAGACGATCTAAGCACGTTGCGAAGCGCTTCGGTCCTTCCTGCTCTGGAGCCTGATGCGTTGTCCTGAAGGGATCAGACGTCGATACCGAGACTGCGGTTCGTTCTTCTATAACATCTGAAGGATGTGCTTCGCTCTAACTGTCCCCCGTTATGTACACGTCGTACAGATGTTTGGGTTTGGGCCCTCGACGACGGAGTGGTATACCCACGGTTGATGGATGTGCCTTAGAGGCTTAGCCAGTCATAACTCCTTGGTCGATCAAGATGAGCCTGTTGGTTGCGTCGTCGTCGTGCCTCAAGCCTTGCGCATCTTCGCCACGATTCAAGCACACCGCTTGAAAGTTGGCCTTCCCCGCCAAGCTAGTGAGGTTGAGTGTTCAACCCATAGGATGGCCTACCATATTCGTCAATAGCTTCTTCTGTGGAGGCTTGCGGTACTGGGATTCGAGGAGCCACTTTATCGAATCTTATCGACCAAGTGAAGAGCACTCTCGTTATCGGAGCAGGCTCGCGACAGCGGAGCCTTGGTGAATGCACTCAGGCGAAGGACGTACAGTCGAGTCAAGGGCTGGTCGGTGCACATTACTGAGATGAATATTGTGCATAGACCTCGCGGCCATTGGACAATAGCCGTGGGTGCTCAACCCCATCCTGGTGAATATCGTCTGGACGAGCGTGCAGGCACAATACTAGGCATTGTCCCTCAGGTGGAGCTGGAGATACAGGCTAAGGGCAGCTGGACAATAGCGCAATACTCAACTGATTGGGGCTCCTGGCCTGTCAGCAAGGGGCAACTGTCGGTACGCAAAAGGTGCTAACCTCTCTTGGAGACTCATCAACGAGGGACAATAGACGACCTGGCAACCAAGATACCGAGTATACCTCGCACTCTTATTCATCTGGCCACCTTCTTCCCCCGACGATTCTGCCATTCTCTTTGCTGGAGTCGTATTGTGAGCCATCAGGTGCACTGCAACCTTCACTTGTCGTCGTCTCAGGATATGTCTTCCGCACTTTCGACTGTGAGTTCTCCTTTCTCCATCATCTTCAGCTCCTCAGCGAAAGACAGCACTAGAACTCCCTCAGCAGACCGTTGTCATCGGACCCTGAGAGATAACACTCGGCCTCATTAGCCACACATTCTAATCCCACTTGGAACATTCTAACCTGCTTGCTTACAGTGACGTCTTCAGCAGAATCTTCCTGGGCAAAAAACTGGCGTCTGCTGCCAAAGAAGAGACCCTCCGGCGTGATTCTCAGCCTATCTCAGGTTGGGACAAGACCCACTGCTGGACGCTTTAGTTATCTGCAGGTAAGATACCCCTATGGTTTGTTTACAGTATTACGGGGTTGCTCGTGCAAGTCGCTAGCCTGACGGTCAGTGCTTTCACATGAGCGTCTTCGCTCGTGCAATAGGCAGCGAATTTTCGCGTAGCAAAACACGACCATTCCCGTCCAAAACGCTAACCTGACCAAACCAGACCTGACCTTCTTCCCACACTCCTCAACCTTCGTCTCTCAACCTAACCTTTTCTCGCACTCTCTACCCATCAGCTTTGATTCTATCACGGCTATTACCTTTGGCAACAATATTTATCTGACCACACCGAGCTCCCATCGGTAATAGGAGACCTTTTCAACTCGCAGCTGCATTTCTCCCAACGAGGTAAGTAATCCAATCCCGAGTCACGTCTTGTTACGAGCTCGAAGACCGAACCCTGCGTGGCATTTCCCCCATTGGAACAGCTTTACACCCTTCTCGAGCTCTTCGGAGATCACAAATGGTTGGAGCGGTTACATGTCTCATCCCTCCTCGCATCACATCCCACCAGGCATTTTGCTGTTGAGCAGGACAAACTCACCTGTCAGCTTCACTACGCGACGCGTTTTCGTCCTTGAAGCCAAACATCGTCGTCTCGAGGAGCCCTGTCACCCCATACAGACGTTACCCAGTATTTTCCCTTTGCCTTCGGCCGGTCATTCTTCCTCTACATGTCACTCTCATTTTCAAACACCTCACCGGCATTCCATGCGGCAGTTCAGCCACATATCATTTGACTCCCATGTCCTCCGATCGTGGCTTACTGACTTTGTTTGATTTCTAGCACAGAACCATCGCAGTAACCATGGCTCCCTCCAAGCGGAACGCTGCAAAGGCTGCTAGCCTGGCTATCCAGTCAGCTTCGGTTACCAATGAGAATGAGGTGCCTGTCACTCCTCGTAAGGGCAGCAAGACCCCTGTCCCGGCTACACAGTCCTCGAAGAAGCGCAAGCGTCCTGTCGATGAGATCTCATGGAGCTGGACCCACGAGCGCCCCACCCCGGAGGAGGTAGCTGAGCACATCCGCACCAAGGGCCGCAACCTGGTCCCCTGGCAGCGTAAGTCCGCCTTCCCGATTACATGAAGCACCGCCCTGACTTGTGATAGGTCCCCGTATGGCTGAGAAACTGCTTCTGTGCATCGAGTATGAGTGCAGCCGTCAAGGCATTGCCATTCCATGGGATGATATTGCCCACCGTTTTCATCCAGGCTCAACTGGCGCTGGAATGGGACAGCACTTCGTTCGCATTCGCAACATCATGGCAGCCGAGGGCCATATGGTCCCCCCTAAGCTCCCTACCAGGAGGGATCGGGGTCAAGTCGACAGCACCATTCGCGGCTATATCCGCCGTGGTGTCAACGAGGATGGCATTCTCCTCTTGCGTCCAATCAAGTACACGGAGCCCCTGGAGCATCCCACTTTTAACAAGGCTGATGCCCATGACCTTGGCGCCTACGAGGGCATAGATGAGACCCCATCCCGCAAGTCCGCCAAGATCGATGGCGGCAAGAGGAAGCGCAGCAAACTCGTGATCAAGTACGAGACTGTCGACGATGACAAGGATGGCTATCTTCGTTGGGATGACGAGCTTTCTGACTCTAACGAGGCTGGCTACTTCGGCGATGAAGACCGCCCTCGCACTGGAGTTACAGAGGATAACAACAGCGACGTGCTTCCTGACTGCGTGGGTGATCTTGACATCGAGAAGGTTGCACTCAACATGTACACTCGCAACATGAAGCCAAGGGTAAGCCATGCATTCCTGCATCAGGGTTTTCCTCTTTTTGCTGACGTACATGATCCTAGATCTTGGGCAAGGACCCCAACCATATGTACTGGGTCCATGGCTCAGCCATGACATACAAGCAAGTCTGTGCCAGGGCTGTTGAGATTCAGCACAAGTACGGTTACCAGGACCCCGAGTGCGGCCGCATCATTGCCGATCACAACCGTCTCGGTGCTGTCCCTCCTCTGGGTCACTTCCATGTCAACAACTTCGAGCATCCCCCCTCGCTCTACCCCGAGCTGTACCGTCCTGAGAAGGGTGGGGTACTCAACACCGTCCATTCGCGCAACAACCTGGTCCGTCTCCAGGACATCTCCGGCAACAACGACTCGGGCTATACGAGCTTCGACCAGGCTTCCCCTACTACCCCTCGCAAGCACATCGGCAGCGGTTTCTTCGCCAGCGAGGGCAACCCGGCCATCAAGGCCAGCCCCAGCAACGGTGACGCCCTAACCTTCAACTCGCCCATCGCCTACAACCCGGGTGGTCGTCGTAGCTTCGCCAACGACTACAAGTCCTCGCGCATGTACAAGTCTGCCGCCGACTGCAAGGCCGAGAACGACGACCTCCACGCCGATCCTTTCGACAACATGGTTCTGCAGGGGGACATCCGGAACTCCCCCAAGTCGGGCGACGACCGCGTCACCTTCACCGATGCCACCTCTGAGGTCGTCCAGGGAGGCTTCGACGCCGGTGCTTACGCGCGCCAGCACGTCGCGGCTGTCAGCGGCACCCACGTCGAGAACCCCTTCGCTAGCACTCAGCCGACCCGCACAACCGGCCACGTCTCCTCGGTCTCGGCCTCGTGCGCTGAGGGCAACCGCATGTCCTCCATTCGGGGAACGTCCTCGGACAACCCCATGGCCCTCGACTCGCCCGAGCCTTTCGTCCCCATGCAGCCGACCAAGACTTTCGAGGAGGAGTACGGCGACATGGTGCAGCTCGATATGGATGATACCGACTCCGAGTAAACAGCTTTTCAGCCTGCTCATGTCTCTGTCTTCGACGATTGCTCAGCATATTCGTCACTCGGTTGTTTCTCTCGGTTTTGCGGTTCTGGCACTACGGCTTCATGATACCCCGGTTGCATGTTCTTGGACGAACAATGGCGTTTCTGGGTTTGAGTGATACATCCCGGCCCTCCAGACGGCTCTTCTTGGCCCTCAAGGCTTTTGTTGCCTTTTGCCTTTGATACCCATTTTCTTCATAGGACGATGGCTTAGGTCCATGGAAGGTTCTGGACTGGACTTTCTCTCTTTTGTTTCTGTGGTTTTCGGTTAGGGATATGACACTCAGCATTCAGGATGGAAGGGTACTGTCGATGACAACTGGTTCTGGTGAACAAGGACCGGATGAGATTGGTTTCCTGCTTCGTTAGTGAGGGATATGGAATGCAGCAGACATAGCATTTGGAGGGATACTGTCGAGGACTCTGGTCGAGTAACAAGGACCGGATGAGACTGGTTTCCTGCATGATAATGATCTTCTTGGAGGGGATGCCTGGGATTATGATAGAAAAGCACCTTTGGTGCACAGAAAAGCAAAAAAAAGGTTTAAAAACATCTTCGGTCTCATTTGATGCGATATTTCCTTTTGATATCTGCGACAGAGCGAACAGCGGACTTCTTCTTGCCGTTTCTCGTTTAGAAACGCTTTTACACCATTTTTTTTTCACGAAAGGCATGTTATGTCCAGACGAAGAAGTGCGATTCATTAATCGAGACAACCTATTTCTCGTAGACGCTCGTCAAAAGTCGATTAAAATAGGAAGCCTGCCCTCGTAGCTCATTGTATGTTTACAATGCCATGGTCGACCACCTCACGAACTGCAGCTACACTGCATCGCCCTCCTCACCTCAGGAACATCACTCGTCCACCTATGCTCCTCCTCAGCATCACCCTTATACTCCACCCCATCGAACGTCCGTCCCGCCCAGCTATCCTCAAACGGATGCGTAGCCATGGTGATGACATTCGTCAACACCTCCCTCTCGCCCTCCTTCTCGACCCTGCGGATGACCTCGTCCAGGATCCACCCACGGGGCACAAAGTTCGGATTCACCCCCTTCATAGCCCTGATCCTCGCCTCCTCCGCCTCCTCGCCCTCGCCCCAGTCCTCGGCGGCGCGCACGCGCCACTTCTCCAGCCAGTCGGCGACCTTCCTCCGCGCCTCGGGCTCGTCCGCCTGGCCCGTCACGCCCTCCTTGTAGAAGAACCGCCCCGCCTTGTCGAGCCTGTCGGCCTCGGTGGCGACCTCGGTCGTCCGGAGCGCGCTGAGCCGGCGGTAGAAGAGGTTGAAGTCGAGCTCGAGCTCCTCCATCGTGTCGAGCAGGCCGGAGAAGAGGTCGTCGAAGTCGCCCTCTTTAAAAGTCTTGAGCCCCAGCCGCGCGGTGAAGAGGCGCTTGTACTCGTTGTAGAAGACGGCCTTGTACTCGTCGCCGACCTGGGTGATGATCTTCTCCGCGCGCGCGACGAGCTTGTCGGCGTCCTCCTCGCGGACGCCCTTCTCGACGAAGAACTCGCTGTCGACTTCGGGTCCGGCACCGATGAGTTCGCCCAGGGCCTCGCCCAGTCTGACGAGGTTCCACCAGATGATTGTTGCTTGGTTCCGGTAGGCGTATCGCAGGAAGTGGTCGTCGTGGTTGGGCGTGTAGTTGGGGTCGAAGTTGTCCATGAACGCGAACGGGCCGAAGTCGATGGACAGCCCAAAGATGGAGGTGTTGTCCGTGTTGAGCACACCGTTCATGAAGCCGTACGCCTGCCACTTGGCCACCGTGAGCGCATTCCGGCGGACGATCTCGCGGTACAGCCTGGCGAACCTGTTTTCCTCCTCGCCCTCGGGACCCTCGACATCATCCTTGCCCACACCCCTCTTCGGCTCGGACGCATTCTCGGGCTTCTCAACATTATCCAACCTCCCCGGCAGTTTGTCCCACCCACCAAACACATGCTCAGCCACATACGTCGCCAACTTCCTGATCAACCCCCTATCCCCCCTCGCGCGGAGGATATCAAAACTGCCCAACCGGATCCAGCTCTCCGCCATCCGCACCACGATCGCGCCCGGCTCGACCGTCTCCCTCCGCACCTTACTATCCGGCAGCAAGCTCAGCGCCACCGCCCTCGTGCTCGGTATGCCCAGCGCATGCAGCGCCTCGCTAGCGACAAACTCGCGGATACTGCTCCTCAGCACGGCCTTGCCGTCCGCAAAGCGTGAGTAAGGCGTGATCCCCGCCCCCTTGAGCTGGACCTCGTACCGGTGGCCCGTCTCCGGGTTCGTCGCCTCGAATAAGGAAATGGCGCGGCCGTCGCCCAGCTGGCCCGCCCACTCGCCGAACTGGAACCCGCCGTAGCACTGTGCCCAGGGGTAACCCTTCTCCTTCTCCACGGAATTGGTGGACTTGCCGTCCTCCCAGCCCCAGATGTGGTTCCCCACCGCCGTCTGGAGGAAGAGGTCCGTCCTGGCCTCCGAGAGGGAGAGACCGAGGTCGCGGAACGCGGCGGGGGAGACGGCGAGGAGTTCGGCGCGGGACTGGAGCTCCGGCCGCACCCAGGAGAAGAGGGCGCCGCGGACCTGGCGGGGGTGGATGTGATCTCTGGGCGTCGTGTCGGAGGCTTCCGGGGTGGGGTAGAGGGGGTCTGGCGGGAGGGAGGAGGTGAAGTGCCAGGATTTGGGGAGGGATGAGAGGGACGCCCCCTGGGAGGAAGAGGAGGTGGGGATGTGGCTGTTGTTGGGATTTGTTGAGCCCATTGCTAGGTAGAGGGCTGCCGATGTTCCTAGGGTACGGCGGAGGGTGTGCGGTTTGGTTATGTTGCTTGCGAAGAGGGGACGAAAGAGCATGAGAGGTGATGGTCAACACTTCGAAGTCAGAAGTGAGAATGAGGATGGTGGTTGAAAGCGGGGTGTTGCTGGTGAGAAGTGTTGATATAAGAATCGCGATGTGTACTGTGTGTGAACGGTTATGCAATTGCCACTTGGATGCTGACCAAGATGCAACGGCGGGCGAAAGTACTTCGTGAGACACACAGAAATGCGCGGGTCCGGAGGTACCTCCGGGTGGCGAAGTGTGCCGGTAGCGGAAGGAGGAAGCGCCAACGTTTTATCGTTATCCCCGTGACGTCGCTATTACACGTGTTTTGTTAGCGGATGCATCCGCTGAAGCTGTCAATGCTGTCAGCACTTAAAAGCCGGGACAGGCCAATTGACAACGTGTTGCCAAGACATCAGACGGTACGTACCTTAGTTTTAAACGAAGGAGAGTACCTATCGATTGGGTATATCGTAAACAAATACACACGACTAAACCTATGTAGGGTAATCGAACTGTTCAACAACTGCATAAGGTAACTAGTGCCGTCGTCGTGCAAATGGTCGGCTGCCGTTTCCCGTCAAAGATGAATTGCGTCATTAACGGGGAGCTATGCGTGAGGGGCCGTGGCCGAAGCAAACCGATAAGGTATTGAGCATCTCTGCTAGAACTTCAAGTCTCCCTCCGAACTTGGCTCCTTGTGTAGAAGAAGACGATTAGATATCTAGCATCTACCTGGCGTTCAAGATTGATATTGCCCTTCACGGTTTCTTATTAACTCTTCTGCTGATCTCATACACCAGTAGAATCAGGTTGAACGGCCTCCCTGTCTATCCAAGATGCATTCTATCGCTGCCGCATTTAGGCCCAGTGCTTCGGAGGGTGACCGAATGGACCCCAAGCAGGCCGTCTACATCCCTGATCTCAAGCTCAACGATGGCCGTGACATCCCCATGGTAAGTAAATATTTATCTCATAATGAGGAAGAGCTAGCAAGCCACTAACAACAGTAACAGCTCGGATTCGGCACCGGCACAGGCAAGGTCAACGCCGACAAGAAGGAAACAGTGAATTGCATTGTCACAGCTATCAAAGCAGGCTATCACCACCTCGACTGCGCCGAATGTTCGCTCCCCTCCGCTCCCCTTCCCCCTCCGTCCTCCCCACCAGCCCATCCACTAACACCACATCCCAGCCTACGCAAACGAAGAGGAACTCGGCCAGGCCATAAAGAAAGCCGGCGTCCCTCGCGAGAAACTCTTCGTAACAACCAAGCTCTCCAAGATGGGTCCCGGCGTCGACATCGAAGCCTCCTTCTCCGCCTCCCTCGCCAAGCTGCAGCTAGACTACGTAGATCTCTATCTCATTCACAACCCCTTCTGGGCCAAGTCTCCGGAAGAGCTCCAGTCCGCCTGGGCCACAATGGAAGCCATCCGCGCCTCGGGCCGGGCCAAGTCCATCGGCGTGTCCAACTACCTCGTGGAGCACCTCGAGGTCGTGCTCAAGACGGCCAAGACCCCTCCCGCGGTCAACCAGATCGAGTTTCACCCTTACCTGCAGCGGAAGGACCTCGTGGAGTTCTGCCGGGCGAACAACATCGCCGTCGAGTCGTTCGGTCAGCTGGTGCCCATCACCAAGGCGCCGGGCGGACCGGTGGATGGTGTGTACCAGCAGCTCGCGAAGAAGTACGGCGTTAGCGACTCCGAGATCGCACTGAGGTGGTGTCTCGACCAGGGGATCGTGGCGGTCACGACGAGTGGGAATGAGCAGAGGCTGAAGATGTACTTGTCTGATCTGCCGGCGTTCAAGCTGACACCGAAGGAGGTGCGGGATATTGTTGAGGCGGGGGAGAAGAAGCACTTCAGGGCGTTTTGGACGGGCAAGTTTGATGCTGAGGATCGGAGATGAGCGTGGGGAATGTGGCATTGGCATTGGCATTGGCATCGGCGGAAAGGCTGTAGATTTGCCATAGAAGGTCTCCAATTCCATACGCGAATCAATCCCACAAGACAAAATGATGAAATGCAATCTCGTTGGAACAAACATGCTACCTAATGCGCCGAACATACGCTCCAAAGCACCTCATAACTCATCGTCAGATTCAGTCTCACTCCCCTCCGGTTCCGGCTCAGGGGGGGGCTTGGCCGCCGCCTTCCGCTGGTTAAACGGCAGCGTCCTCGGCGGAGGAGGCGTCTCAACCTTTCTCTGGCTTGCATGCCGTGTATTCGCCGCAGGCGGCCTGTCGATGTTCTTCCCGCCCTTCCTCGTAGCCCGTACAGGCTCGTCGTCGTCATCATCCTCACTAGCAGTCTCCTCCCCATCACCGGCATCCGTAGCCCTGTCCTCCTCAGAGTCCTCCTCCCCATGCCTCTTGTCAACCTCCATCTTCTCCATGTCATCGTCATCTTCATCTTCCTCATCCGGCACCCGCACGGGTTCCTCTTCCGGCTCGGGCTCGGCAGCCTTGCGCTTAGATGTCCGCGACGGCTTGGGCGTGTGTCCCTTGCCCGTCTGGCGCGCTACGCGTCTCGGCGAGGGAACGGCGCCGATGTCCTCTGCATCCACGTTGTTGGACAGTAGAAGCCGCTGCTGTTCCCGGATCTTGACCTTCTTCTCGTTGAGGAGGTCGCGGAACTTCTCGAGTAGCTCGGACTCGTCTGCCTTCTTGGCGGCGATGAGCTCTTCCAGCTGGTCCTTGAGCTCCTTGACGGCGTCTTCGAGGTCTTTTGCCTTGGACGTGACGGATCGCAGGTCGTCCTCGACTTTCTTCTTTGAGAGGAGGGCGGTGCTGCACCAGTCTACTATGTCGAAATCGGCCTCTGCTAAGCTTACAGTGACGGTTCCGATACGTTGCTGAGGCTGTGTTAGTATCTTAGCCGGACACTGGAGGGCAAGGTGGAGCAGATATACCTTGATGCCGGATATGCTCCGACGTATTATGAGGGTGATGTCCTGGCCCTCGGCAACTTGAGCAGCAATCTCGATGTCAAGGTCCGACTGGCGGTCCATGAGGACCTCGGTGAGAATCCTCTCCCACTCATGCTCGGCGATGGTATGTTTCTTGTCCTTTAATTGAGATAACTTGCTGTGCTTCACTGTGTTCACGTGGTTAGCTCGGGTAACTCAAGGTAGGTATGTCGTGTAGATTTCAAGGCGCGTCATCAGGACCCGAGAAGCAGGGGTCAGGTCCGTTCGCGCGGGAAGACCGTCGATGATCTCGATTGCACGGGATAACGTACGTGTCACGGCAAACGGTTCTTGCCCATCTGTGGCTTCAATCTTGAAGTCCCCCTTTGCTGTGGTCAGGGTCACATGGACGAGCACGTAGTTGTCCTCATCATCCGTTCGCGGCACGCGGAGAACCGCCTCTTCCTTCATGGTCCTTCCCAGCAAAGATGCCGTAAAGATGAAACAGAGAATCAAGATTGCAGGGCTCAGAGAACAGGTTGTTTTCCTTGGGCTTAATGGGCAGCGAATATGACGGGCCGGGTCCGGGAGTTGACGACGACGGCCGTTGGATCAGGGAATGGAATGACGGGAAGGTGTGGGTCGCCTCTTATAGTGACGGGAAGGGGTCTAGGTAAGGCTAGCAAACGCAGGCCACGACCACAATGCTATTCTAGAACTGCTATGATGGCGACAAGGCTTAGTATCCAGTTTGGATGAAAGACAGCCGAAAGAAGACGGAGATTGCAGGATCTCGAAAACGGCGGACGTCATGAACCGTCTTTTATATGTGCCAATTGGCGAACTAAATAAACAGAGGTTTAGGCAGCTCCGGGCCTAGGCCACTGGAAACAACACCATAGCAGGTAGGCGGGCACCTTACATTTCGAGCAAACGGAATGATCTGTCCGCCTCAGATTGAGGCGAATGGACAATGATTACACAAGAAACCCTTGGAAGCTGACGTTGCGCAGGAACAGGAAGGAATAGTCTACCTTAATCTAAAAGCTGGTTTCCCAGGGCAGCCATCGTTGATTGTGGCTGCCAAAGAAGAAAACTTGAAACATCCCGTCAATCGGAAAGGCGGGGAAGTCGCGACTGAGACGCGAACCACCGCGTCGCCCAATCAGAGATCCAAAACGTCCTAGTGTCTCCACAAATCCCGTGACCTTAGCGTCCCAGCCACTGCAAAGGGTCCTGGCCTGTGCAAACGGTCCGCTGGGATGAATGGCGGGTGTTCGTGGGCCAGATCCCCCCAAATTCTTACACTGATTCAAGCATTCTGGCCATTCAGACCAACCACCTTTTGATTCCTGCCACGATTGAGTCTTCTATCCAGCTTTTCCCAACGTCACCCTGCCGCAACACACAATAGAATACTCTGTATATTGTGGCTTCACTCCTTCAGAAGTGACTGGAACAGGTGGCTATTTGCTGGAAGAGGGTATACGTAGGCCTTATTGTTGCTCTGTCGCATCTCCACTTTCCGACAGGTCGCGAACTCCGTCACCCCGACCTTCACCAGAGTTCTCTCCGCTTTTTCCAATCAGCCTGCGAAAACTCAACCTCTCGACGAGCACTCGACCCGGGAAAACTCCCAGCGACTCACGCGACCCGACACGCACACACAACGAACGGAAGTGCGACTCCGGACTTATCGAACCTGTTAAGATTGGCATCGCAACGAGATTGTTTATCGGGGTTCTTGGAGAGAAATTTGGCCGCGACGGAAGCGAAAATCGGTGGCCCACGCGGTCTCTCTCTTGCTGACGACTATGAATCCTCACTACTGAGCTGTCGTTTCTATCGCTCTATCACCGCGCTTGGTGTCCAACTCGGCTGAGACCGTCCGCTCGCTTTCTGGACATTGCTGCATGCACGATCCGGAGAATTTCAAAAACAACCTGCACCGACGGACGCTGGACTTTCGCAAACGATGGAGACCCTACGATTAAAACCGAGAGAAGCGGTGGAGGACCATGTGGAAGATTGGGACGACGACGATTTCATGATTGAGGGAGAAGATCTGACCTTCCAGAGCCAGGCCAACTCCACCAAGGCACCGTCGCATCGCCGCGACTCGCAGTCATCTCTGCGTTCAGAGTTCGAGTCAATAAGCGGCGACGTGGAGGAGCACGTTCACATTCCGGGTGACGATGAAAAGTCAACGCTGGACGCTATCGCCGCCGCAGCGAAGGCAGGCATCCCGCTCCCGACGAATGTGCCTTCTTCGGCGTTGATGGGTGGTACGATCAAGAGGCTAGGGGGAAGAAAGATCAAGAAAATAATACAGGAGGACTGGGGCGACGACCTGGAATTCCCCGAGAGCGGGCAGGCGCTGAGCATCAAGACACCGGACAGCTCCAGGTTCCCGGAGTCCCTGCGACAGGTCAGCGGTTCATCGACCCAGGAGAGCCCCCTGAAGCCATTCAAGCTGGCGTCACCTCCGGTGATACAGCAGGAGAAACTCCCGAACAAACTCAACATCATCTCGGGAGGTGTCGATCTCGACCGCTTTCGCGATGATGACGACGACGACGACTTCTTCGGCGACGGCGGTGCTACGATCAAGGTGTCTAAGAGTCGCCAAGGTCCCAAACCTATCTCGCTCATCACGCCACCTACGCCGCAGAAGAAGGAGGAACAGAAGGACGAGGTTGCCGAAGACGACTTCGAGACCGATTTCGACCTTCCAACAGATGGGAAGTTGAAGCTGACAACGCGGAGAGATATACCAAAGACTCCTGCTGCCAACACGCTGGACGACTTCGACTGGGGTGAGGGCAGTCTGGGCACGAGGTTTGGAGGCACACGGCGTGATGGCCGCTCTAACCGCAGCTCGTCTGCTTCGGCACTTAGCCCCAGCATTGCGAGCTCGATCACGGCCGAGAGTGAGGATGAGGCGCTTGATGGCCTGGTGCTTCCCAGTGGACCCCTCAACTGGGAGGATAGACTGAACCGGAGACGACAAAGCCGATCTCCCGAGCGGCCCGACAAGCTCGAACCGCTACCTGAGGAGCCTCCCAAGTCAGCGAAGGCTTCTCCGCCGCCAGATACAGACCAGGAAGATGTTTTGGCCGGCCTCGACATTGGTGACGGCGAGGTTTTCGACTCCAGGAAACTGACTTTGCACCGGAACATACAGGTCAAAGAAACGAGACCTGCCAGTCCGTCTCGGCCAAAGACGTCTGTGGCGCTGAAATTCACGAACAAACCTGTCGCCGGATCACGCCTCCCCCGGCCTATGGGACCGATGGTCAGTCATCACGAGCGATCACACACCCAGTCGTCCTTGGAGCCCGTTTCCGAGAGCGGTGGCCCTATCCCTCCCAGCAGGCGGTCTTTGTCCAGACTCGGCGGCCACTCTTCGCAGTCATCGGTCTCTAGCATTCCGACTCCTACAACTCCCTTATCAGCCCACTCCTTACCACCTACGACGCCTCGCCGGAAGGAGCTGGGCCAGAAGACATCAAATGTCTCTTTGCGGGAAGGTCCTGCCACGACGAGCGCACAACTCCTACGACTTAAGAGGTCTCTGCCTGTCCTACGGCCGCAACAATCGTCAAGTCGCCCTGCAGGGTCACGCAATTCGTATGACCGTCCTCCTAGTAGGAGTGACATGTACGGTAGGCCACCTTCATCGCTGCGGCCGAAAACCCCGACAGACCGACCCCGTACCATGGAGAGTCCAGCCGCTCAGGCCCGGAAGCCACCAGTACCATTCTTGCCCGCTGGTGCTTCGGCAAATCAATCCCACAACATCAATGCAAGGTCATCGCGGACATTCCGGCGTCATGACTCTGACAATAGTATTGGCAGCAGCATTGACTTCCGGCCGACGTCCCGCGCCATGTCGCGGTCGACAATGAGGTCGCCCAGTCCACGAAAATACCGGAACGTGGAGAAGATTGCCCATGAAGGCCCATGGCATCAGCTCAACAAACCTCGCCGTGTTAAACACTTTGGCGACGGACATGAGCTGGACGGCTTCGATGACCTGCCCACGTCGACACAGACTGAGTCGAAGTTCATGCGCCAGCCGGTGACATCCGGACCAAAGGCCCAACTCCGCAACAAGCTATATCAGAACATCATCCCTGACCGTACAACTACACCCTCACCACTCACACCGTATTCTCCTGCGAGATTCGACCAGGTGCCCAGCTTTGCCCGCGACACTGCAGCCAGCAGGATAGCTAGGGAGACAGCGTTGGCCCAGCGGATACCGTCCGGTGGTCCTCTGGCTCCTCTCACAGCACAACGGGTTGCTCAGCTGTCCACACGGTCGAATCTCAACCCGCAACTACCGCAATCACCGCAGTCGACTCTGAGATCGAAGAAGTCTCGCAAGCCACCTCAGTTGAAGCCGCATCTGATCGCAAACCTGAATCCGCCCAAGGAGTCAAAGAGTATGTGTTTTACTTTCCAGGCATCAGGCTTCGTATTGTTCCTGTCAAACTAATACAATCTCTTAGTGGTGAACGGCATGTTCTACAACCCCGAGACCTTCCGGTGGGAGGGCAACGACAACGTTCTCGGCGCCTTTGATATACCCGCCTCGTCCCCCTCAACCGCCTCAATACCAGCCTATATGCTCCGGGAAAAGGAGAACTCCACCCCCCGCCCAGCCCTCATCACCAACATCAACGCCACCAAAGGCGTCCAGGTTATGGGCGGGATGGTCTTCGACCCACAAAACATGTGCTGGCTTAAGCTCGGTCCGCAGACGGCCCAGACGGAACAGAGCGACCCCATGGACGGCTTCAACGGCATCGATAGCGACGATGACGTGTTCAAGGATATCCCCGACCTGGAGGACCACACCATGAACGAGAGCGAGGGCGGTCAGGGCCGCGTCAGCGACATCAAGGACGACTGGCTTGTGGGCGAGGAGTTCGACGTCGGCCCCGAGTTTGTACGCCGCCAGCGCGAGGAGGAGGAGCGGTGGAGGCGCAAGTGCGAGAGCTGGGTCACTGGCGCCGGTTCGCGGGACAGGAACGCGTGGCGGTGGGCGATCCGCGATATCGTCAGCTCCAGCCTCCGGGACTAGAGACCGTTGCGCTGAGTGGCCGAGATCTATTCGCTTCGCTTGTTCAAGTTATGTTGTACACTTTTAATCCTTTCGACTCGGGTGCGGGATTGTACATCAACTACGGGAAGGGGCCTGGGACGACGTGGGACCAGAACCGGGATGGGATAACGGCAACGACGGAAAATGGGAAAGCGCCTGTGACGGTGATTTCGTCCAGGCTGCACCGGTCTGGAGAGCATATGACACTGGGACGGATGCATGGTTGGGTGCTTAATGGTGTTCTGGATTCGCTCGAGTCGACTGGGGCGGTATATGCAGTCTACCCGACTGCATGCCGCCGGGAGTCCCTCAGCGACAGGTTTGATCATCATCATTGGGGTGTTATTTTTGGAGGGAAGGAGTGTGGGCTGTGGGCGTGTTCAATGACCTGGATATGATGTATGACTTTGCGTTAACGACTCGGTATGGAGGTGTCTCTACTAGATTCTCTCATGACTCGACTCATCTTCCGGCTTTAGGAGGGAAGGGGATGATTAGTAGACTATTGCTTTATCTGGTGGGAGTCAAGAGATAGGAGGAGATTAAAAGTCGTTGATGACCGTCATCTTCATCGGTGTTTGCTGCAGCGGTGATGCTAATGTGTGGTGGTGTAGATGTATCTCGACATGTATCTCGACATGACGATGCTGTACGAAGTGCTGTCACCTCAGGTATGGTCGATAAGACGCTCTGGAAATGTACCTGAAGTATAAGACTGCCAGAGATATAGGTAACCATAATGTCATTCTCATCTGAAGATATTAGTGTGATCTGCACAATGTTTCTGTTTCGTTGAAGTTTGGCTAAAAACAACCTTGAAAGCTCAAGTGGATCGGTTCCCACGTGGGACAGCTGGCACAGGGCGTCATCCCGACTGGCTTGATTGACGTCGTCTGTTGCTTCAATCGCAACCTCAACCTCGCCAGCCCTCCTAGCCGCATGACTTGACACCTACTTGCAGCCTCGAGTCCCAAGTGCCTACCTTAAAAAAAACAACAGCTACTATTTCTACAGCGGGATCGATTGAAGCCAACCGCCAAGATGACGGAAGTATCCTTCGCCCGCACCTTCCTCTCGACCCTCGACGCGAAACCGACCAAGATCCCGGCCGACCACGTCGAGGATCCGCGATCTTATCCCTCTCGACCACCTGTATGTATCTCTCTCTCGCCACACACCCCCCTCCTTCCTCTTCTCCCTCCTGTTACCCTCTCGACTAACAAGCGTAGTACACCCTCCCCCGCCAACCCCGCGCCTTCACCGGTCCCTCCTCCTCCTCCTCCACCACCGGCACCTCTCCCTCAACCACCTCCCACCCCCCCGGATCCGAGCCCAGCCTGACGGTAACCCTCAAATCCCTCCGCAACCCGCCCCTCGACATCCGCCTCACCAGCCAACCGCCAAACACCACCTCCATCCTGGACGTCAAGAACGCCGTCGCCAGCCAAACCGGCCTGCCGGTCGACAAGATGCGGTTGTTGCACAAGAAGAAGCCCGTGGCGGATAGTAAAGTCCTCAAGGAGCTCGTGGAGGAGGGACAGAGGGAGGTGGAGCTCGGGGTCATGGTGCTTGGGGGGGCGGCTACTGTTGCTGCTGCTGCTGCTGCTGCTGCGGCGGCGGCGGCGGCGGGTGGGAAGGCAGCGGAGGGGGCACAGACAGAGGCGGGGAAGGTGGGAGGGGAAGAGACGGATAAGCACGTCGCTGTCGGGCCGCACGGGACGGCCGTGCTCGAGACGGAGGAGTTTTGGACGGATTTGGGCGGGTTCTTGCAGCAGCGGATACGGGACGAGGGGGCCGCGAAGGAGGTGTTGGGGCGGTTTAAGGGGGCTTGGGAGGGGAGGTGATTTGCGTTTTGATGAGGGGGGGGTTATTGTAGAACTTGGGGGTGTGAAAGGGGAGGTGTGGGAAGGTCGAGTCAACTACGTCCGTGCCGCTAGGGGATCAAATGCCAGGAGCTGCATGGAGCCTGGCGTTAGGGATCAAAATGTGGTTGCAGCACGAAATGAGAGCCAAGCAGCTGGACGTGCATACGTAGCGTAACGAAAGAATCAGTCCTCATAAGCTTTAACACGAGATCCACCAACGTGAACATCAATACCTGCCAACTACGGGACTAAAGCTCTCCTTTGCTCCGTCTATCTCTGCACTCCCTTTTCCTCCTTCCACTTGCCCTCCCCTTCTTTTGGTCGTGCGTGCATGTTGGCTGCCTTTGACGTAATTGGCTAGTATAAACGTCCCCCCTCCAACGGACAAACCGGGACAGCAGTATTCCATAACGCACCATCGGAGATTTTCGCATCATCGAGCACGCTCTAAACCGGTATGCGAGAAAAAAGACGGACGCTTTATTTGCCGGCCAACCCTTTGCTGACCGTCTTGAGCACCGAGTCAAACTCGATGTCGTCGCCGTCGTTGGCTTGCAGTTCGGTGGCGATGCCGGTGAGGGCGCGCTTGAGGGCCTCCTTGGACGAGGCGTAGACCATCTTTGCCTGTTTTTGGGGGTCGTGGTTAGTATATCCTAGTCTTAGCTGATATAAGAAAGGCTGGAAGGTAAGACTGACCATCACACCGGCGTCATCCGGCGACCAGGCGATAAATGTGATCTTGTTCCTGTTTTCGGTCCGTCAGTAACCACAACCCTCTCATTTTCAGCATCCGTGTCATGGCGGGCGACGTACCGTACACCCTCGCCGGAGGCGAGCTGGTACTCGACATCGTAGACGGCATACCGGGGTCCCTTGCCGACTTGTCCCTGTTATTGTAACGGGTCAGTGTCTCTCTCATTCCCCATGCCAAGCTTGGAGGTTATAGGCAGCCGACGGCAAGACACATACAGACTTGCTCTTGGTGGTGGCGTTGATGAGCTTCTCGCGGAAGTTCTCCCAGTCCTTGTCGTCCGAGGCCTCGTCGACGACGATCTGCTTGTTGTCGTCCGAGAGCTTGTAGATGATGTACTTGTACTTCTTGGAGAGCTTCAGCTCGTTGTAGGCGGTGACGCACTCCTGCGAGACCGTGGCTCTGTATTTTGTCGGTGGTATGTTAGTAAAATCGATGCGCGGCTGGGGCTGGAATCGATCCGCGGAGGTAGAGGTGGGGACGGTAGGTGATCGTGGTATAGCTAAGGGCGGGCTGTGGTACGATGGGCGAAGAAGAAGGCGGAGAGGAGAGTTACGAACCCGGATTGAGACTGTGAGGTGTTGCGTTAGTAGCTGCTCGTAGGTGCGATGCCAGGCTGGTCGGATAAGGAGGGCATACCATCTTGTCAATGTGTGTGTGTGTGGTGTGTTCACGCGACGCCGTCTAACTGGGTATTGGAAAGTTTGCGCTGAAGTTGGTTGTCAAGTTAAGTTGTCAGCAACAGTGTGTCGGTGCGGTAGCGGTTTACGATGCGCAGCAAGGCAGTGAGAGGGCAGTGGAAGGGGAAGCGGGGCGTTTTAAGATGGAGATACACGGAGCTCCCGAGAGGTCGAGGAGGGGTCATCCAAGCTGGAATGGCTGGGCAAAGATGAACTTACGATGTGTGCAAATGCCGTGTGAGGGTTAGGGAACTACGAGTGACTGAGAAGCTGTGATGAGAAAATCAGGCAGCGCAAATGCACACAAGGAGGTGAGGATGAGGGTTGAATTGGGAAGGAGGGGACAAAAACAACTCTGGCAGCCTCGATGGTGGGGTTGTTGGGCTTCACAGTTGCTCCGCCAGAGCATTGTGTTGCTGTGTTGTGCATGAAACAGCAACCACCTCCAAACTGGTCCGTGCATCGCCAAGGCCCACATCCCCCCTTATGTTCACCACTCCAGTCGTCCCGAATGAGGCTGCCTGTCATTGACATTTTTCACAACTGCCTAGGTAGGCAGGGGAAACGCTCGGCAGCCTAGAAGGCATCAGGCATCATGTATTAGACAAGGAGGAGGATAATGTAGAACGAAAGTGACGCTTCTCTACTCTAACAATCTCGTGATCTTTTGATGCATTATTATACAAGCCCGGCCCAGCCAGAGACTCTCCGGCCGGCTGCCCCGGAAGAGGTGGTATATGTCGGAGTATGAACACAAGAGGGAAAAGGAGGTGTAAGAGGGGAGAGATGACATATAGCCATTAGCCAGCATTTGATCCAGTCTCCGTCCGAAACACCAGAATGACCAAATGGACCAAGTCAAAAAATGCTCCCTATCCCTTCCCTGTCGCCGAAAAAAACACAACTTACAACAAGCAGATTGTATAAATCAGCCTCTTACATCATGCCGCCCATGCCACCCATACCTCCCATACCACCCATGCCGCCGCCCATACCGCCGGCAGGTCCCTTCTCCTCAGGGGCCTCGACGATGGCAACCTCGGTGGTTCCGAGGAGCGAAGCGACACCGGATGCATCAATGAGACCAGTCCTGACGACCTTGACGGGGTCGAGGATACCGGCCTCGATCATGTCGACGTACTGGCCTTTGGCACTGTCGTAACCCTTGTTGAAGTCGTTGACGTACTCGTCGGTGAGCTTACCGACGATGACGGAGCCCTCGAGGCCAGCGTTCTCGACAATTGTCCGTGCGGGGCGGGTAATGGCGTTCTTGACGATGGCAACACCAAGCTGCTGGTCGAAGTTCTCGGGCTTGAGGTCCTTCAGGGCGTGGTGGGAAGCCTTGATGAGGGCAGTGCCACCACCGGGGAGGATACCCTCCTCAACAGCAGCGCGGGTGGCGTTGAGAGCGTCAACGTACCGGTCCTTCTTCTCACCAACCTCAACCTCGGAGGAACCGCCGACCTTGATGACGGCAACACCGCCGGAGAGCTTGGCGAGACGCTCCTGGAGCTTCTCCTTCTCGTAGTCCGAGGTGGTGGGGTCAGCCATGACGCCGCGGATCTGCTCGCACCGTTGGGCGATGCTGTCCTTGGAGCCCTCGCCGTTCAGAATGATAGTGTCCTCCTTGGTGATGGTGATGGATCCGGTGGAGCCGAGCATGTCAGCGGTGGCCTTCTCGAGCTTGACGTCAAGCTCATCGGTGAAGACGGTAGCATTGGTGAGAACAGCGAGATCGCCGAGGATCGACTTGCGGTTGTCGCCGAAGCCGGGTGCCTTGACGGCAGCGACCTGGAGCTGACCACGGAGCTTGTTGAGGATGCAGACAGCTAGGGCCTCACCCTCGATATCCTCGGCAATGATGATCAGGGGACGGCGGGTCTGGGTGGAGATCTCGAGAGCGGGAATGATGTCCTGGACGGCCGAAATCTTCTTCTCCGAGAGAAGGATCAGAGGCTTCTCGAACTCGACCTTCTGGGACTTGGTATCGGTGATGAAGTAGGGGGAGACGAAGCCGCGGTCGAAGCGCATGCCCTCGGTGACCTCAAGCTCGTCTACCAGGGTCTTGCCCTCCTTGACTGTGATGACGCCCTCCTTGCCGACCTTCTCCATGGCCTTTGCGATGAGCTCACCGACGGCGGTGTCGCCGTTGGCGCTAATGGTGGCAACCTGGGCAATCTCGGCGCTGGTGGTGATGTCGCGGCTGTTCTTCTGGAGGTACTGGACGACGGCCTCGACGGCAGCCTGGATACCACGGCGGAGATCCATGGGGTTGCAGCCGGCGGCGACATTCTTCACGGTCTCGGTGAAAATGTAGCGGGCAAGCACGGTGGCGGTGGTAGTACCGTCACCGGCGGCCTCGTTTGTCTTGGACGCGACGTCCTGTAGTAACCGGGCACCGAGATTCTCGAACTTGTCCTGGAGGGTGATGGCTCTTGCGACAGTGACACCATCTGAAATGTAGGTTAGTAAGGTTCGGATACGCCGGTGCCAGTGTGGCAGTTCGTCGACGTTGCGCAGTAACACGTACCCTTTGTGATCTTGGGGGCGCCGTAGCTGGACTCAATCAGGACGTTCCGGCCCTTAGGTCCGAGTGTTGTTGCGACGGCCTTTGCGAGCGTCTCGACACCGATGAGGAGGGAGGCGCGGGCCTCGACGCCGAACTTGAGCTCCTGAAGCATCCGTTAGTACCACACGTTGACCTGATATATGCATGCGCTGGGGTTGCAACACACCTTGTGAGCAAAGCGGAGCTGTTGTGAGATTCCAGTGCTGGGACGGAACTTGAGGGCTGCCGAAGCAGGAGAAAGGACCGAAGTCCTCGCCCGGCTGGTCAAGGCTCGCTGCATGATGTGTGATGTGTTGTGGGATCAGAGGAGACCGGCGACCGGAATGAAGCAAAAGAACGGAGAGGGTATCAACTGCTGGGAGGGTATAGAGAGGAAAGGAAGACTGGAGAGAGAATGATATGTTTGCAGAGATGAAAGATGGAGAAAAAGTCGACGACACGACTGACGATGGAAGCTTCCAAAGAAAAATGTTACCCGCGAGCCGAAGCTCATTGGCGCTATTCCGAATTGGTGCTAGTGCATTGGCAATGCGCGGTTCTACCCAATTCTGTGGAGTCTGTTTGCATTCGACCCCAGCTTCGGCCGACATCGAACGTCGAGTCGCCTGGTAACCAACTCGGCTCGACTTACACCAGCATCTGTGGTCTCTTACAACAACAGACAATAATCGGATCGACTTGCGGATGTTGGATCGACATCGTCTCGGCTGTGTTGGCTGAGTTTATCTTACATACAATGGCTTAAGAGTTCAGAGTGGTGTACCGTGACACAGGTATACGTCCCCCCTCCCCAGTATGACAAGCATCAGCGACCGTAGCATCGTAAGGGGGACTCTTGATCGTGGTATTCAGCGCGTTTCTCTAAAGGAGTGTGTATTATGTACATGATGGTTCCCGTCATTCAAGTCACAACACCAAAAGCCACCATGAGAACCTCTCCATCGCATGAATACCACAAGAAAACGCAAATCCCTACTTTTGTCTAAACCGTCCTGTCCCTCCAAGGATGAGGAAGGTCTCTTTCTCTGTGTTGCTCCAGAACAAGTGTGCAATTAATTTCCTCGCTAAAACTATGCAGGGGGAAAGAAGAAGGCATGAGGGTAATAGGTGAAAGTGAAAAAAGGAAAAGGTGTCATCCAGAGGGGTGTAGTTGTCAATCTGCGGATATGTCCGTTCGAAATAACCATGGTTGACGCAAAACCAGCATCCACCAGAGGGTACTGGACTTTGCAACCAGTGTGTTACTGCAAAATCCATAACCATGAATGTCCAAGCCACTCGGAGAGGCGGTAGCCCCGAGTGTAGGATGTTGTATGATTTGTAAATTAGGTGCGGACGAAGATGCTCCTAAGAAACGAGCCTCAGATGGTACAACTGGCGTCGTCAGTCGGGAGTCGAGAATGCGTCGCGAAATGACGGAAAACAGGAAAACGGATAGTCGTATTCTCAACAGCCGAAAAGTCTCAGAAGGCCGTATGTGGTGTCGTGGATGGTGGGTTGATCCGGAGGTGTCGGGTAGGGCACCGACGGTGTCGTCGATTCAGTGTTTGATGACGTCCAAACTCCGCAAACTGAATCCGAAGTTATACGAAACTCAACGGTATGAAGGGCCTCCATAACGAGGGCCGGGTCCCATCCGACCTCCCATGGCAGGGCCAACGCCGGGGCCAGGACGTGTGGCTACCGCATGATTGGTGCAGAGCATGCCGACGCGGGAGCCAAACTTGGAGCCGCGAAGGGAGACCATGTGCTTCCGGATGTGGGCAGCCACGATCTCGCGATGCTGGGGGCCCGCGTGCGTGAGGATGTACTGGATCAGGTAGTTGCCGTACTGGTCGCTGGCGATGTCGATGAGGGGGATGCGAGGGCGGTCCATACGTCCCTCGCAGACCCGGTCAAGGTAGCGGCTAAGAAACTCCGGGCCACTAATCTTCAGACACTTCTCGACCACCTTTGAGGCAAACTGGTCCATGCTGTACTCGGAAGCATAGCGGATGACATGGTCAATGGCTCGGCCGCGGTCAGCGGGAGCACCGTGCTCGCAGATGTGCTGGATGCACCAGTTGCCGAACTGGCCGTGGGCAACGATGTCGATGTTCTGCAGGATCTCCTCGATGCAGGGGCGCTGGAAACTTGTCAGTAACGGTTCGAAAAAGTCAAAGGGATAAAAACTGACCTTGTCCTCTTCTAGACAGTTCTCAAAGATGTTCTGGACGACAAGACTGCCCGTCTCGCCGAGAGCGACCTCGTACCACATGCCCTTGAGAGCCTCGTTGACGTACTTCATGATCTGCGGAGGGGTGTCGGACCAACGAAGTTCGAAGAGCTTCTGCCACACATGACAGGCGTAGCGATGGATGACAGTCTCGGGAATACGGCGGAGCAACTCGTGGACCATGATGGCTTTGTACTCTTCCGGGACCGAGTCGAAGGCCTTCTGGACGACGTGGCAGCCGAATGGATCCATGGACAGGTTGAGAGTGTTGCCACGAATGGACTCGGCGATCTTGATGACCTGGTCAGGAGTGCCATGCTCGAAGCAACGCTGGACAAGGAAGTTGCCAAACCGGTTGACCATGAGCGGGTAGGCTTGGGCGACGATGGCCTCAACAATGTCGTACTTCTGCTCAGGGGTGCCGACCTTTAACTTCTGCTGCAAGAAGATGGACGCCTGTTGATCATTGTTGCATACAATTTTGTCAACAATGTACTTCCAATCACAAGTCACATTGCGGTCAAGGAGCCGGCGGTAGTTAAGAGGCTCAGTGGAAGGCAAGAATGTCTGAACCTCAGTGCCGGGCTGTTGAAAGGACTGGTGAACGTTAGCGGGGCCAATACACAGAGTAGGTTCGGCTGATGGGTTGCGTACCTCAGTCTTCCACGGCCCACCAGCAGTGGTGAACTCGGAGGCGTGCGGTGAAAGTGGCGAGACCATGGACTGTTGTTGGTATGGGGGGAAAAGTGACACGGCCATGCTGCCACTCAGGCCCCCCTGAGCTCCTTGGCCGGCATTTCCGTATCCGCTAGGAACATCATACGCTGCTCCACCCATGTATGAGCCGAAGTTCAAGCCAAAGCCGGCGTTAGTTCCGACCCGGTTGTCGAACCTCGTGCTCGTGCCATTGCCACGACGCGAGCTGCCCATCCTCATCACTTCAGCAATCTCCGCTTCAGTGGGAACACGCTCCGATCGGTACTGATCGGCCTCCGGGGGCGCAAAAGGTCCAATGGAGTCGGCGAAAGGCTGAGCAGAGTTGCGAGGGTTGCTCCAAGGGATGGTCTGTGGGCCGCTGCCGATTGGGCCAGGGGCGGCATTGGAGTACGAGGTCTGGTACGCTGGCTTCGTGTTCCAGATGGACTTGGTCCGCGTCAGACCTCCCGCCGGGAAAGGTTCATTAAGCTCCATGGAACGGTTGTCATCTTGACCTGGCCATCCACTCTGACGTGGGAAGGGCAAGCGAGAAGCAGCGTTAGACGGGGCACGCATGGCAAGACTGTCGAATGGCAGGTCCATGCTGGCGACAGACATGTCGGCGCCGGAAAACCCGACCGGGGTGTTCCGGCCAGAATCCGACTTGACAAGCCGTGTCTGGGCCTCGAGATGGGAGATCTTGTTCTGAGCCTGGGCTAGCTCGAGCTTCAAGCGAAGCAGCTCGTCTGTAGAGACCGTCTGACTGCTAGCGCTCGTCGGACGAGTCACACTTCCAGCAGTGGCGATCATGCTGTCAGCCGCGGGTGTAATGGGCAGAGATCCGGTGGAGGTCTTCTCCATGCCGTGGGAGAACATGGCGTCGCCATCAGTAGACTTCAGAGCCTCGTTCTGCTGATGAAGGACAGCTTGTTGCTCGGTGAGCTTAGCCAGTAGCTTGTCCATGGGGTAAGGGGCACTGGTAGAATGCTCGGTCTTGATCTTCTGCTATGATATCAGCAACAAGCCTGGTACGTTCGGGATCTGGGAGTAGACGAACCTTTGGATTGCTCTGATTCGCCAGCTTGGAGGTGGTTAGGGCGGAGACGGACTTCTTGAGAGAGAAGGTAGTACTGACGTCCTAAGGTAAGCAGTGAGATTAGCAAGCTGATCATAGTATGCGCGAAGGGGGTTTGTCTGTATGTTGCTTTGTAGGAAGCGGCAAGTTTGAGTCAAGCAGCGAGTCTGCATCGGGGAGATTGAAGGTAACTTGCCTGGACTGTCTGGAGACCAGCCTCATCGGGATGCTTTGCATTCTCATCCTGGCTGAAGGCCTTGGAGCCGCCGGAAACGCGGCGCTCAGGCGGAGAGCCGGTCGGAACTGGGTTCGACATGATGGATGCCTTTGATGGCGGCGAAGCCGTTAGCTGACCAGAACGTGGGCTTTATTTAAAGGTAAGACAATGTGAATGCAGATATGATTTCTCTGGCTTTTGGGGTGTCTCAAGAAAGTAGATCGGTAGACAGCTGCGAGAAGAAGTTTTGGGAAGAAGATCAAATGGGAGAGAGATGGTGGGTTAGAGAGGAGGACGACGTGGTTGCAGATGAAATAGATCCAGGTAACTTGAACCTCGAGGTAGGCGGGACCACTCAGGACAAATGGATAACAGATAAGCGAGGGAACTCTCGCTTCCGAATCCAGGTGGCTGGAGTGGATGAAGTGAAGAAGGAGGTGGTGAATGATGGTTTGAGAAGGAGAGGAGGGTGCAGTGTGGAGGGCAGATGTGGTAACTCTAGGCGAGAGATTGAGCAGATAAAGTGAGAATAGATTGGGTGTTTACCTCTCTTGTGGCGCGGGTTCCAAGCGTAAAATCGAGCAAAGATTGGAAACAAAGCTGTCGTGGCCGAAAGAAGCAGCTGCGGGCGAGAAAGCAGATGTGTGTCGTGGGAAAAGGGCAGGCGCTGTTGGGGATTGTTGACAATGCCGATGTCGATGATGCTTGACGATCGGGTGCGTGTCCAGAGTGGGCTTCAACAAAGCCTTGGAAATAGGGAAGTGAGGGACGATGAGTACTCCTACTTCGATGGTGAGAGTGGTGGAGGATTCTGAGGATCTTGGGAAGGGTGTGAATGATGGGTGGAAGGTGATTATTGGGGATTCATGTGGTTGCCCAGTGGCTGGATTCGACTGCAGGCCATAAATACGCCGGATCAGCCAACCACGACACGCTTGCTCTATTTGGAGGACGGTCAGTAGGTACCGTCAGTACCCCACTCTAGATTAATGCACAGTAGTAATACCTTACCAGACCGCCGGGTCCAAATGCCTTACTTGCAGCTGCCTCTAGCTCTCTGCGACGTTCTCATCCACATCCATTCCATTGGTCGCCGGGGCGGACTCCTGCCACCCACCGCTGACCTCTAACAACCTCGGCCGCCTTCACTCATCGTCCCCCCTCAACCTTACCAGCCAAGCCGCCAGTGAAGTCTCAACAATTCACCTCTGGTCCTTCTACACATGGACGTTGGGGCCTACCCGCAGCGTTGACTATCAGCAAAGTCTTCCAAACTTCTGGGCTTCATATAAGATAAGCTAGTCCACTTGACTTAACCGGCAGCATGGGTAAGGTACCTAGCCATAACCGGATATGGACTCGACCGACAACCACTTCCCGTCAAACCGCCACGCTAGGAAGCAAGGGGATCTCAGACTGCCAGGACAATCGAGAAGATATGCTCGCCCTCGGTGATGGCACCTGTATGTAAGAGACGTCAATAAATAGCAAGGACGAGGCAAAGGTTCAACAGACAGAAACACATGGGATGCATAGGTACTCATAATATTGACGGCTCGCAGAAGGAATAAGTATGGGTAGGGGGTTCAGTCACTCTCGGGGTCAAGGCAGCAAGTCCATCGAGGATACGCCCAAACTCGAGGGTATATTGTCCTTCTTCTCTATGTATATCACAGGTGTTGTACAAGTAACTCGCCTCGGCCACGTCTCTACTTCTTCTTGTTCTTCAGATCTGTACGACTTGTTAGCAACGTGCACCACGACACCATTGTACCAGCTGGTCTTGCCTTTGGCGGATGGCGGAGCCTTCTTCTTCTTGGGAGCACCCTTTCCACGCTGCTTCAATCTGTCCAGGATGTTAGCTTTCCCTGGTCCTCCATACCCCTGTACTTCGACGACACCTACCCGACAATGTGGTCCAACCGCTCGTCCTCCTCCTCCCTGTCCACCAGCAGCTCGTACGGCGCAAAGGCCTTGACCATGTCCTGCACCGTCGACATCTTCCGCGGGTAGTACGACGCGAGGGCCGGGCCTCGTAACCTCTGGCGCAGGATCTTGTTGCCGGTGCGGATGCCCTCTGGGTTATATGTCGTCGAGAAGACCTGGCATCGTACCTGCAGGCTTTGTTAGGTGTCTGGGTCGATATCTGGAGGTCTCGTAGGGTCGCTCACCTTCATAAGGTCAAGGATGCGTGCTCGTGGGACACTCATCTTGTCATGGTCTGTCGCAAACGAACGCTGGAAACGAATGATTGCAGAGCTTCACAGGCCTTGAAGTTGGGATGTCGTTCCGTAAATCTCCAGAGCCGTATATTTTGACCAATCAATCAGGCGCACTACGGTGGACCCGCTTCGCCCTGAGCCTCAGCTCTTGAACCTCGCTTAATCGCATGTCGATTCGCATGGGCTGACAGTTTGCCAGCTGCCAGAAATTTCCCAATCATCCATTTGCCGGCCCGAGCTCCAAAATATTTGGCAACGTCAATCGACGGACGTGAGCTTCAACAACCTCGCCGTCGACAACGAGACCTCACCACAGCTTTTTTCCGCCGCTGCCACAACCCGCCACAATGGACAAGATCCTACGGCGCGTCCGCATGGCGGAGCGGCAAGTCGTACGCCGCCGCAAGGCCCTCGCCAAGACTAAGTTCATCAACGAGACGAAGCCGGATTTTACCCGCGAGGTCGAGCTCTCCGTCCAGGGCGTCATGAAGGACCTGAAGGACGCCCGGGCAGCTCGACGCCAGGCGTGGGACATGGGGCCCATTGCTCCCCGCCAGGAGGTGCCGCGGGTCGCGGACGGCACCCCCAACGAGATCGCCCAGTGGGGAACCGTGAATACCAGCAGGGCGATGAGCCAGATGAACCTGCATCCCAAGCTGCTGGGGGAGAGGTGTGCCTGGGCGGGCGGCAGCCAGTTCTTGTGTCTTGCTGCTGGGGACCGCGTTGTCGTTACCGAGGGGTCGCTGAAGGGGACGGTGGATAAGGTCTCGAAGATTGCGCTTGAGAACGGAATGCTTGCGCTGGAGAACTCGTCGGTGAGTTTCTCTTCACTTCACTTTCGCTCCCTATTGTGTGTCTTTGAGACTTCTTGCTAACGCCTCCGCTGCTAGACAAACGTCACATTGCCACGCTGGTTCACATCGCAGTCAGGCTACGTCGCCAACGTCCCCTACCGACTCCCCATCTCCGCCGTCCGGCTCGTCCACCCCATCACAGACGAAGAGACGGGCGTGACAAAGGACGTAATAATAAAACAGCTCAAGCCCATCAGGATAATCCCGGACCGTCCGACAAGGACAGTGACCTGGTCCAGGATGGTGCCCGGCCTCAACGTCACCATCCCCTGGCCCAAGGCCGAGAAGCCCACATTCGAGGACAGCAAGTGCGACACCCTCCGCATCCACATGGAGGAGCGCACCTTCATCCCCACCCTGCTGTCGCCGCCCATGCCGTCCGAGGTGATCAACGAGCTGCGCAACCAGTACAGCAAGTTCCGCACACGGCACACGGAGGAGTACATCGCCAAGAAGGCGGCCGAGGAGGAGGAGAAGCGCGCGACGCGGGAGCAGGCGCGGGAGATGCTCACGCCTGTGCAGGAGTTCAACCGGGCGCAGCGCGAGATCAGGAGAGCGAGAGGCCAGCCCGTGCTGACGGAGGAGATGCTGGCCAAGATCGGCGAGGTTATGGCGAAGAACCTGAACGCGCGGGGCGAGAGGACGGTGCCGCTGATACCCGCCGAGACGGCGAAGGGGCCGGATGCCGCGCCCTCATCGTAGGGTTGTGTAGCTGGGAACGAATTTGTATCATACCATCTAGATTACAGTGTACATTATGTCTGATATTGACTGAGGCGAACCAGGAGATCGAACAATGTGCCCATGTTTGCCAGAGGCGGCAGTGAAAAGCGAGTTGCACACTGATGGACGAGGTGCTAGTCATAAGGCAGAGTTGGGTGTCAGGTGAAGCGCCAGTGCCATATATACCATCACTAGGTCCTCATCTGCCAACAGCCCGAAGGTGGGAAGAACCCAGGCGGGGCATGACCTCTCGGGCTGTGGTGTAGTTGGTATTATGTCGACATTACCTCAAGGGGTATTCCCCTGGTAGGACCCCAAGAGGGCCCGGGTTCGATTCCCATTCAAAAAGCGCCAACTTTACCAGCAGATTCATATCTGAAGTAAACCTGAACAAGGTTTCGTAGCCGGGCACCCTGAGGGTTGCCCGGTGAGCTTTTGTTTTCTTGCTCTTTTGCTTTCGGTTCTGTCGGGATGTTTGTTAACATTTCGGTGTTCTGCTTTGCGGACCTCCCTCTCAGCTTTTGCTCCTTACTGGATGAACTGAAGAAATGGACGCCTGGTGTTGAAGTGAATCTGTATTATTGATTGCAACCAGATGTGCATCTGATCGATGCTGCTTAAGGCAGTATACTGTAGTCAGCTCTACAGACAGCTTCGGCAGACAGAGTACGCCACGATGTGTCACCCTCTCCAGACCACCTCTTCCAGCTACACGCTGTACACCAGGTCCTCTAGACCGCCGGGTGGCCATCATACGTCCGCTCCCCAGGTTCCAGCGATTGCGAGGCTGGTGTTCCTTCGCTTCCATTGAAAGCAAACGGCTCGGCGTTGCCTCATCACTTTGCGCGGCCGGGGCCTGAAGACCTGGCCAGCTGACCATGCTCTTAGCGATCTCGTTGAACCAGACGCGCGTGAAGCGCCCCGGAGCGAGCTCTCGTAGCGGCGAGTAAGCTTGGTGTTCGTCGCAGGGTCTCACGTGACCTCGTCCTTGAGGAGTGCACTTTCAGCCAGCTCGCTGAAATGAGTGTCAAATCCGTCATGACAGCCACGTCTCATCTGGCCGGCAACACCTTGCGGACATACTCCCTTGCCAGCCTCAACGCGCCTCTCACATGGTCTTCTAGCCTCCGATCCCTCCTCCTCCTCAACCAGAGCAGCACAACAGCCAATATCAGCGCATCCACAGCAAGATGCTTAACGATTATCCAAAACGCCCAGCCCACCCACGCCCCCGGACTCCTTTCCTTCCTCACCCTCCACTCCCGCCCGCTCGTAATCTGCTCTCTTAACGCGGCAATCTCAGCCGACAGCCGCACAATAGCCCTCTCCATCTTCTTACTCCACTTATCCCCCTTCTTGACGTACTCCCCTCCGTCTCCCTCTTCCCCATCTCCCCCATCCTCCTCCTCCTCTGCTTCCCTCACACTCCCCCTATCCTCCTCGCTCATGGGACTAAGCACCTTCAACGGCCTCTCCCCACCCCCCTCCCCTCCTTCTCCCTCTAATCTCCTCCCCATCGGCTCGGGGCTCCTAAACATCCTCCCCTTCCCGGGCGGTGAACTCCCACTACCCCCCGAGCTACTGCTGTTCCCCCTAATCTGGTTCCACACGAACTCGAGCTCGCTCACGAGCTCCAGTGCGCTGGGCGTCGTCGCGAACCGGTGGATCGTCTCGATCAGCGCCTCGATGTACCGCCGCTTCGCCTCCGTCCGGCTCAGACCCCGCTGCGAGTTCCAGGCGTCCCACTTGTCCTGTTCCCTGCGCAGGTCTTCCGCCGTCAGGGAGGATGAAGGGGAGGGGGTGCTGCCGGGCCGCTCCATGACGCCGTCCACGTCCCCCTCCATGGCTTGCTTGTAGAGGCCGTAGAGGCGCATGCGGTCCGCCGGAGGGGGGCGGGCGGCGCCCGTCTTGGGGATTTTCTTCACCGTGTTTAGGGCGTGGACGAAGACGCGGTCTGTAGGACATGGGGAAGACGCGGTTAGTTGTAGGCCGAGAAGGAGGAGGGGGGGGGGAGGGATGGGGGTTGAACTTACCCACTGAGTCCGTCATTGTGTATGACTCCCTCTTCGGCCGTTAACTGGCACAATTGCCCGGTTTGCTATCGTGATAGTTTGACAAACTTGCGCACGCGCGCCTTCGGAACGTATCGGGTTGCCGTCGAGGTAGAGGAGTCGGGTATAAGCTCGGCGAACGGGAGCTAGCTTACGGCAGCTGAGTGAGCGAGACACTGGAGAGAAGATAAGAAGCTATCGGAGGTGTAGTTGTAACATTGAACAGAGGGATATGGACAGTAAAGCAACAGGTCTATCAAGTATATCCAGAAAACACAGATCTAAGTCAGCAAGAGCGGGAGAGAAATGCTGTCATGATGCCATGTCCAGTCGTGCAGCGTGCATGCTTTCCCCAGATTTGCTCGTTCCGGGAATGGGTGGTGGTGGACCGATCGTTTTGCCTCGGCGCAAACACGTCGAAAGCGTGCCGACTCTGGGGCGGCATGGGCTTGGCTGGTTCCCCCACACCCCCTGTCTGAACATCATATCCGAGCGAGCGGGACCGCTAACTGTGCACGTAGCCGGGGGTTTAATTGGTTTGGCTGGAGGGAAGAGACATGTGAAACCACTCGACTTACACGCGTGCTACGCGACGGTGTCAACCACAGACTGCTTGGTTTAGTACCTGCATTGATTTAATCTGTTCTACTGGGAGCTGCGAGATGGAAGGTATCCGACGTTTCTTTTTCGTAACTTGCTAGTTCGATTTCTCCGGCAGATGTCAGTCACGCATGCACCTCATGTCCGCAACTCAGCGTCACGACCTGCAGCGTCTCAGCCGACCTCGAACTCGGTACCTCGTCGAATTTTCAAGACATGCTCTGATCCTCCAACAAGACATGAGCGTGATCCCAACTACTCCTCCTTCCTCTGCGCTTCCAGAGCAGCCATATGCGCCCTCTTCCTCTCCACATAAACCGCGATCATCTTCTTATTATCCATTGCGCACTGCGCAGCCCTGTGGCCCGCCTCGCCCTTGTGCGGTGCCGTGCCCCATCCCAGCAACTTGTTCGTCTCCCCCCATCCGTCCAGGTATGCGTTGACCGTGTACAGCGGCTGCCGGCCATCCCGACTGTACTGCGGGCGCTGGTTGGGCGCGTCCTCATATCTGATTTTGACACCCCTAGCCAGTATGAGGTTAGCCAGCTGATTCTTGGCCGGTAGCTCGGCGGCCTTCTTCTCCAGCACCACCGCATCCCGGATGTGCGTCTGGATCGTTCCCGCCCAAAGAGCCTTGAGCCAGGCGCTGGCTCTTGCAAAGCCGCTGATTGGGTCCGAGAGCACCACGGCCGCGACGTAGGCCTCGAAGATATCGGCTAAGACTTTGGTGCGTTCTTTCGGCGTGACCCTAGTCCCACCCGGTCGGCCACCCAGACCAAACTCGGCGGGGAAGTCGGCGCGCCGGTCGAAGCCATAGTACAGGGAGTAATCGCACAGCGTGGTGTTCTTCACCAGGATCTCGCGGATTTGAGAGCATTTCCCCGGTGGCAGGGTGGGGAAGGTAGCGTAGATAAGGCCGCAGGATATGGTGTAGATGTAGGAGTCACCCATCCACTCCAGGCGCTCGTAATTCATGTCCGTCGGCCTCTTGGCCGTTCCAGGGTGAGTGAAGGCTGCGGTTTCTAGGATGGGGTCTAGGACTGGTGGGAGGGGAGGTGGAAAGGGCGGGATGTCGGCCACAGTCCATCTGGTGAGTGTTTCTGTGGAGGGGAGCTGAACCGCACCGCGGGCGTTATCCTTCGGTGTTTGACGGTATCTCTCTTCCGGTACTGGGGTATTGTCCGTTTGCGATGGCTGAGGTTCCTTCTGGACTGTTGACTCGGCCTTTAACAAAGACTGCTGTGGTTCTTCCTCCTCCTCCCCCGCCAGCTCCTTGAGGGCAGGCAGGGAGTGAAGAAGTGATTTGCTCAGAGACCTTAAGTCATTTTTCAAGTTCTGTGGAAGGCTGTCGAGCTTGAGCCGTTGGTCCTTCTGAGCCTCTGATATGGCTGCGTCTGATGCCTTGATGTTGCTAGCGAAGGCCAGGAGTGTCTTTACAGCCTCGCCGACATCCTCATCGCTCGTCTTCACCCGCTTCTGGTTCCGGGGCGCATCTAGGTGCGGTGTGTCGCTGACCGCGACTTCTTTATGGGGTCGCTTCGACATTCCTGTCCGTTGAGAGCATATGGTGGAAAGAATATGGAGTCTGGAACTGCTTTCGATGAGAAATGAAATGCTCGAAACCGGCAGCTGGCGATCTTGCCAAGAAATGGAATCCCGAGGTGTGCTAAACACACGGACGGGGGTGGAGTAGCGTAAAACCGTTGGTCCTCTCCTCTCATTGGCCACAGTCAATATGCGAGAGCCAATCGCATCCCGCCCGCGTATGCTTACAACATCCAAGATGACTCCCAGTTCGTCTAACCGTCTTACAACAGGCTTCAACAGGCGTCAGCAGGATTGGCATCAGCGATGGTCCGATGGAACTCTCAATCCGCCGCTGACGAGATGCTGGGCTTGGCCACCATTGACATAAAGAGTGATGACTATCCCCGACCGCAAGTGTGGTCTTCCTCTTCCCCTGCCCTGCCCTGTCCTTTATCTTCACCTTCCCACACCCACCACTGTCCCCCGTAACCTCATCGCCAGCAACGAACTATGACCTCCTCCCAACACCAAACCTTTACCCCCTTCCCCCGTCTCCCACCAGAACTCCGCATCCAGATCTGGACCTACGCCCTAACCCTCCCCACCGTCTACACCGCAACCCTCACCCAGCCCCTAGCGGTCCATGAAGGCGGTCCCCTCCCGCAACACCGCTCCATCCGTCTAACATGTATCTCCTCCCCCACCTCAGGCCCTCCTCCGCCTCTCTCCGTGTCTCTCACCTGCCGCGAAGCGCGCCACACGATGAAGCACCTCTACAAACGTCCCCTGCGAGGGCCAATCCTCGACTCCCCCGCCGTGGGCGGGGGGTGGTGGATCTACCTCGAGAACGCGGTGGTAGTCCTCCCCGACCCGCAGGACGCGCTCGCCGTCCTCGACAGATTGGGAAGCGAGGTTAGTCGGTTCAAGCACGTGGCTCTAGCGTGGGAGGGGTGGAGGACGCACCCGCGCGTCGCGCTGAGGCTGGCGAATTCCTGTAGGGAGTTGAGGACGATGATTGTCCAGCGGATGGAGGAGGTGGAGGCGGAAGGTGACAAAGAGGTGGTTTACGTCTCGAGCACGGGGACGGTGTCGAGGAGTTGGTTGTGGGGTGGCGGGACGAGGCGGGCGAGGGTGCTGGACGTTGATGGGGAGATGGCGGAGTATTACGCTGAACTTGCGGCTAGGGAAGTAAGGGAGGGCGAACGTGAGGGTGGTTGGGAGGATTATGATGCTTGGGTATATAGGCGTTCGATATTGCAGTATTTCGGCGAGGCGCAGACGGTGCCGAGGCTGTACGCTCTTGCGCCGGATGAGGCGACGAGGCGGGGGAGAATTGCTGAGGGCTTGGTTGGGGATGTCAAAGGTGAGATTCGAGCTGTGCGGGTAGAGGGTTCGGACGGTGGATTGGATGATCAGCCTCGGAGTTGATGAAGGTATGCATTGCCGCGCGGAAATTGGCATATGCTTGAGGTCGGATGCACCTCAGGTAAGCATAAAGGCAACTAATCCGAGTCCGAATAATGGTCGACCTGTATATGCTTCTTATCTCCGTGGACTTTGACTACCTCTCAGCTTTTATAGCCCTTACTCCCCCGATGAACACACGTTGATGATTGAACTCCTCATCTATCAGACCAGAGATGCCGCTCCTGCTCCATATCAAATACACCAACCCGGCTTGCCTATCCAAATCCATATCACCTCCCCTTAATTTACATCTTAGCCTTTGGCTGCGCCGAAGCAGCGATCTCGGCATACATGGCGTCGATTTGCTGCCTGAACGCCTTGGCGGTCTGCGGCCTCTTGAGCTTGAGTCTACATCATGTTAGTATCAGGGTCATATCGGCGAGTCCGAGGCCAGTCTGACCGACGAATCGGACGGGGGAAACTCACGTGGGCGTTAAAAGTTCGTTCTCCATCGTAAATGGCTCGATGTCCAGATAAACGTTCTTCACTTTCTCAAAGCTGTTGAACTTGTGCGACTTGCCGATGGCATCCAACTGCTTGAGGAAGTCCTTCTTGACCTTCGGCTCGTTGGCCGCAACCTTCAGCGCCTGGACGTCGCTGGCAGAAATCTCCTTCTTCAGGATCCCGCTCACATACGGTGCAAAGTTCACGGGGTCGATGCCCATGACAGAGACGAGGCAAGACTCCTTGGGGTCGCCGTGCACGTAAGCGTTGGCGATCAGGTTCAGGCTGCCCATGTACACGTTCTCGATGCGCTCGGGCGAGATGTACTCGCCCTGCGCGAGCTTGAGCACGTTCTTCTTGCGGTCGATGATCTTGAACCGGCCCATGCTGTCCACCTCGACGATGTCGCCCGTATGGAACCACCCGTCCGCCTCGAGCGCCTTGGCCGTCTCCTCGGGGTTCTTGTAGTACTCCTTGAACACGATGGGGCCGCGCACCAGCAGCTCGCCGCGGGGGTTGGGCTTGTCCTCTACGGTGTATTCGTAGTCCGGCACCGACTCGATGCACAACTCCACGCACGGGCATGGCGGTCCGATGTTGCCTGTCGTGAAGTCGCCGGTGAACTGCACCGTGCCGACGGCGTACGTCTCCGTCATACCCCAGCCTTGGAGGAACCTAATTCCAAAGGCGGCGCGGAGGAACTCGTGCACGTCAGGGTCCAGCTGGGCGCTGCCGCTGACCATGGAGTGCGCCTTTTCGAGGCCGACGCCCGCACGGACCTTCTGGGTCCAGATGCGGTCGTAGAGGAAGTTTTTGTTGGTCGCCTTGCCTGGGGGCAGCTTCATGGAGGCCTTCTTGGCGGCAACGATGTGCCGCGAGAGAGCGCCCTTTACGCCATCTGCCCCGATGGTGCCGGTCTGGACGGCGGAGCTGATACGATTGTAAAGGCGGGGGACGGACATGAGACCGCTCGGTTTGAGGATCTTCAAATCATCGATGAGACCGGTGACGTCGCCGTGGAAGTAACCGACACGGGCTCCCTCGGCCAGGGCGGCCTGGTCAGCCATACGGCCGTAGATATGGGCCAGGGGAAGGTAGGAAATGTGGGTGTCGCCTGGCTTGATCTGAGCGTTGCACCTGGCGGCGGTAAGACCAGCGACAGCGTTGCGGTGGGAAATGAGCACACCCTTGGGGTCGCCGGTGGTGCCGGAAGTGTAGTTGATGGTCACCGGGTCCTCTAGCGTGGGGGGTCGGAAGCCGCGGCCGGATCGCTTACCGATGGCCTCAACCTCCTCCATGGAGTAAATCTTGACGCCAACGTCGTCGGCAGCCAGGTTCAGCAGGTCGCTCTTAGAATGTCCGGCGGGTTCTCCGGCATCGAGGGGGTCCAGCGAAATGATCAGCTTAAGAGTGGGGACTCTGGGGGCCAACTTCAACAGGGTCGGAATATGCGGCAGGGAGGCGATGACACAGGTCAGTTCGCCATGGTTGAGGATGTACTCGCTGGCTTCGGGGCCAAGGGTCTCGTACAAAGACACGGGCCAGAGTGACTGCGAGAGCAGAGCGAGCTCTTGGGGCAGGTTAGTGCTAATTCGAGCAGCAAGATGGCGGAGGATCTCAACTTACCAGAAATCTGCCACTCCGGACGGTTCTGGGCCCACAGGCCAACACCATATTTGCCCGTCTTGATACCGCCGCTCTCGTGTAACTCGACGACACCGGCGCCCAAGTTCTTCCTGCGCTCGGCAACCTCGTTATACGACTGCCACACATACTTCGCCTCCCAAGTCCTGGTCACCGGATTCCACGGCCTCCAGCCAAGGCACTGGCTGTTGCCCATCTTCTTCACGGAAGCTTCAAACATATCGTGGACGCTCTGCTGATCCGGGTAGAAGTTCTCGAGAAGGGGTTGGTTGATAAAGCGCCAGTGACGGTAGATGGCGGAGCGCCCCTCCTTCTCAGAGCCCGGAATTGGCCCTGCATAGGGAGTGCCTGGCGGAGGAGGCGTGGCCAGCAGCTGCTTGTAGGCATCCGCGTCCTTGGGAACCGGGGAAGCCATGGTGTCGTTGTCGATTGGGTATACGTCGAGTGGCGTTGGGGGAAAATGCGTTTTCAAGGGAGTGGGTATCACGTCACGTCGCTGGAGAGACAGACTCGTACAGAGCAGAAACGATGCACAACTAAAGAGATGGTAATATAGAGAAAGGAATTCCCCAGAGAGAGAGAGCACGCCTGGCCAGAACAATGAGGGGAAGGGCGGGTTAAGGAGGTGAAGGGTTAGCCGCGGAATTTGAGAATCAAAAGGGGAGCAATCCAGCCATGACGGCGGAAACCACACGGACGGGGTCGTTCACAGTGATGCCGTGCCCTCGACCCCAACGGTGGATCATGGGTCGCCGAGGGCCTCGGCTGCGCTAGGCGCATTCCGGCTTAGTTATGTCTTGAACTCCACTCTCTTCCGGCGCTTTCCCCGGATATGAGAGCTCCTGGCCACTCACAGCTTTTCCAAGTTTCTTCTCCGTTTCTTTCTCCAAAACTTGGCTGGTCATCGATTTCACTTGTGATGAATCCACTTTGACTCAAACCGCTTTGCACGGACGCCTCCCTCCATCTCGCCTCGTACAGCTTGCATCTGGCAGATCTAGCTTAGCAAATGCGTAAGCAATCTGTCAGATCACTAAGGATGCATTTAACTGGTTTTCAGGGACTGCAGCTACGATCTGACCTGTTGGATTCCCGACGGCGCGGGCGATTATGGGCTGTCAGCACCCTAATTTGATAAGGTCGCTACCTAGGTATGTGTTACAGCTGTCAGTGTGGTTACCGCCCGCCCAATTGGATCCTTCGCCATTCACATGCTGATACTGAGCCCTTGGCGGACTTGGTATTTGGCCGCTGAGATCGGTGAATCTCGGCACCGACCTTCGCAATGCACACACAACGCGGGGATGCCGCTGTACCCAAGCCGGTACGGCGCGGCATGACCTGGAGACTTCGGATACCGGCCAGAATGGGAACACACGCCCGGTACGGTACCCCGCGGAATCCCATGCTGGCCTTCGCCGACTTTTGCACCACAGTACTGGCTCCTGGGAGGATTCCGATCGCTCACCTATATATTTGGTACACTGCCGGCCCTGTCATCGAGCACCACCCAACAACCCAGCAACATGACGGCAATCGGAGTTCCTTGGCGTGGCATAATCTCGACAGTCGCTTAACCGGTAAGCGCATTATATCCGCAGGCGCGTTCAACTCCCCCGCCGTAGAAGACGGGGCCGGAGGTAATCGTGCCTGGTCGTGGAATTCCGGAAACCGTCAGCAAGTATCGATCGTTTGTCGCCGACCGATTGGCGTTGTCCTCACCCACCGGCACCCAGCCCGGTTCGAGGAGCGCAGTGAGTAGCGACGGCCAACGACGACATTGTCACTCAAGTGAAGTGCCATTGCAGCCAAGACTGAGCAACAGAGGCCTGACAAGTCCCAAAACTGCCAAGATGTCCAAGAGGTGCTGAAGCTGGCTGCGAAAGCTTCGAACAGATCTCCTGGAACCAGAAAGGAAACGAATGCGACTGTTTCAATCTCAAGACGTACCGAAGCCAGGTCAAACAATTGCCAAGAAAGCTCTTGCGCAGACTGCCAGATATTGGGTTGAAGCTGTCTCTGTCTCTCATCTTGCACGAAGTCAGACTGCAGGGCTGGGTATTTAGCGACGGCTTGACTCTGAGTTTAAGTGTCCTCCTATCCGGGGCTCATGAATAGTCAGTCATTCTGCCACTGGCTTCAATGTTATGACACAACCATTGACGACACAGCAAAGCCGACGATAATCCTGAGCCTGAGATACACAGCTCAGTCATCAATTCGGCAAGCCACTGCCGGCATTGACAGCGCGGTACGCAATCCCTAATCGTCGCACAGGATTGGTCCGGTACGCATCAATGCATTGGCAAGGTCCCCTGTCCGCACACACCAAAGGTTGTTTCAGAAGGGATTCAGACTTGTTCATCACAGCGCAACATCAGCCTCAACCGACTCGATCGCCCCTGTTACTGGCACATTGATTGACTTCAGTTTTGGTTAAACAAGAAACCTTGCGTCGAAGACATCGACATCGGGGCAGAGCATGCTTCTAAAGCATAAGTGACTGCCCCTTTCCACTCACTTGCGTTCCGCCCTACTTACCTGTTCACCTATCTCTTTTGACTTGATAGACCGCGGGCTGGATCTTCTTCATACATTCATTCTTCCATCTCATCTTGCTTTCTCTTCTCGTCCAGCGCACCGGTTGTAGCTTTTTTGGAACCAGATACTTCCGTTTCGGGCTTTACTTACGCGGCTTCTAACGATTAAACAAACGACATCATGATGAAAATGGCATTCGGGCTGGTTCTTCCCTTGCGCATCGTGCAGGTGGTGCTATCGCTGGTGGTCCTGGGGTTATCCGGCTACGGTATGCTCATCTGCTCGGAGGGGTCTCGAGAAGCGCCGGGACGCCATCGCGGAGGATTGTGAACTAACCGGACGCAGTTGCCAACTGGTACAATGTCGACACACTGACATCCTCGCCGACACAAATCAACTTCCTCATCTTTGCCGGATTATGGTCCATCGTCTCGGTCGGATACCTAGAGCTGGTCACCAAGTTCTTCCCGCGAGGTAAATGCCGCCGTCTTCCCTCTTAGTATGTCGTTGATCGGCCTGACTGACCTTCCATCCCCAGCATCGCATCCTTGGGCAGCCCTCGCGTTCGAAGTGAGCAACACGCTCTTCTTCTTCGCCGGCTTCATCGCTCTGGGTCACTTCCTCAGCATTCTGCTCTTCTGCCGCGGCACCGTCTGCGCCGCCGCCCAGGCCGACACGGCCTTCGCGGCCTTCCTCTTCTGCACCTGGGGCGTCACCGTCTTCCTCGCGGCCCGCGACGTGTTCAAGACGGGGTTTCCTCGCCGCTCCGCCACGGCGGGAAACGCGGCGGCGCAAAGCGTGGCTATGAAGGAGACCATGGCCTAGAGTTCGCCTGGGGAGGTCGGAGGACCAAGCACCGCTGGCAGTACAGGGACGAGGTGCCCGTGTTTGCCGGGTACAAGGACCTCCCGCCTGCTGCGTATCGGCCTTCGGTCGAGATAGTCAGGGCCAAGGAGGCGCTGGCTTGGGATCGGAGGGTGGTGACGGTTACGAGACCTGGGTCGTGGACGGGCGATCCGTGGCTGGGGGATAAGACCGATGAGGGGTGGGATGCTATCGAGCTGAGCAAGTTGCCCGTTGCGGCTGGCGGCGACGTTGCCCGGCGATGAGCGGGGCTGACATCCTGGAGTTGGTGTCTAGATGGGCCAGCTGAGCTGTGTCCGGGTTATGTATATGGTCTATAAATACGGGGGCTCGGTCGAGGGATGGCGCAACACTGCTTTTATGGTTGGTCAGTTTTGCGCTTATGACAAATAAAAGAAAGAATAAAGGTGCGAAAGCGAGGGATGCTCCCTCTATATATCTCCTTAGCATACATCAGCAAAACATCCGCAATGGAGAAAGTCCATTGGTGGTGATGAGTGATCATCAAAAGGGCACAATATTCGAAGCCATCTCCAGTAGCTCCACAGAGACGCAACCCCGAACTCGGCCCCTCGATCCGGCAACTGGCTCAGACAATTGGCCAATCATAGGCTCCGGTGACAACGCCATAGCGGCCATGATTGCGATGACATCCATCCTTGACCCCTCTCCCCACCAAAAAGTTCGAGACCCCACGCTCGAGAATCACTGCCACCACCAATTACACCATCACCAGAGTAATAGGAGACCGCAGCAACTGTCTCGGACTTGCTGGGCTTCGAAGATGGTGTTAGGGCTGAGGAAAGCTGACTGTGAGCGCACATGTTGCCCGAACTGTCGTTAGCTGGCGTGTAAGTCTTCGGAGAACAAGTGTCAGCCGGCGGCCATTTTTACGAGCATTTCTCAAAATACCTAACTCTCCCTCGAAGAGGAAGCTCGATGCGGTAGACGGTGAGATATCTTGGCAAATTCGCTCAGCCATTGCTCCGACTTACAGCGCAAGACTGCTTTCCATTGCCCGTCCAGCCGTCTCTCGCCTCTACCGACGGGCTTTTGTTGTAGACGTTGTGCAGTGTACTGTGTTAGAGGGAGAGCTTCACGCTACCCTGATGGGCCTGCGGCTGGATCGATGGCGTGCTTTGGCGATTCCCCGCACTAACACCCAAATCGGATAGTACCTCATCGACCAAGACAGAGAGCTTCGAGCTGGACCACTGAGCTGGCCAGGCAGTCGGGACTCAAAGTGACGAGTTGACGGATCTGTAGTACGTAAAAAGGGGGACCAACATTGGCGTGGAACGGCGTGGTGGGATGGGACCAAGAGGGACGAGAAACATATAAGACGCAATCGCAGTGTCTGATCCGGTGCGTGAGACGCTTGTTCTTTTCCCGCCTCTCGTCGTCATATCTTGTTCAAGCTTCTCTCCTCCTCCTTTTCTCCTCTGCTCTTCTTCTTCTTCTTTCCAGCAAGCAAGCAAGCAAACTGTAGTCTTCCCGTTCTTCAAGTCGCCCACCATGTCTGATCTCAGCAAGAACTTCGAGACTCTCCAGCTCCATGCGGGGTAAACACTGTCCCTCCTTGAAGCCGTAAACACTCGAGACTGACAAATGCCAACAGCCAGGAGCCAGACCCAACTACCAAGTCGCGAGCTGTGCCCATCTATGCCACCACCGTCAGTACAGCCTCTGCCCATACCTGACCTCGTGCCGTTCCTGACAGAATACCACAGAGCTATGTCTTCGACGACTCGGCCCATGGCGCACGCCTCTTCGGCCTCAAGGAGTTCGGCAACATCTACTCCCGCATCATGAACCCCACAGTCGACGTCTTCGAGAAGCGCATTGCCGCCCTCGAAGGCGGTGTTGCCGCCGTCGCGACCTCGTCCGGCCAGGCCGCCCAGTTCCTGACTCTGCTCGCCCTCGCCCACGCCGGCGACAACATCGTGTCCACCTCGAACCTGTACGGCGGCACCTACAACCAGTTCAAGGTCCTCCTCCCCCGCCTGGGCATAACCACCAAGTTCGTCACCGGCGACAAGCCCGAGGACCTCGCGGCCGCCATCGACGACAAGACCAAGGCCGTCTACCTCGAGTCCATCGGCAACCCGCGCTACAACATCCCCGACCTCGAGGCCATCGCCAAGCTGGCCCACGAGAAGGGCGTCCCCGTCATTGTCGACAACACCTTCGGCGCGGGCGGCTACTTCTTCCGCCCCATCGAGCACGGCGCCGACATCGTCGTCCACTCGGCGACCAAGTGGATCGGAGGCCACGGCACCACCATCGGCGGCGTCATCGTCGACAGCGGCAAGTTCGACTGGGGCGCCAACGCCGCGCGCTTCCCCCAGTTCACCGAGCCCAGCGAGGGCTACCACGGCCTCAAGTTCTGGGAGACCTTCGGCGCCATCGCGTTCATCATCCGCGCCCGCGTCGAGCTCCTCCGCGACATCGGCGCCTGCCTCAGCCCCTTCGCCGCGCAGCAGCTGATCCTCGGCATCGAGACGCTGTCGCTGCGCGCCGAGAGGCACGCCCAGAACGCCCTGGCCCTGGCCAAGTACCTCGAGAAGAGCCCCTACGTGTCGTGGGTGTCGTACCCGGGCCTCGAGAGCCACGCCTCGCACGAGCTGGCGAAGAAGTACCTCAAGCGCGGGTACGGCGGCGTCCTCAACTTCGGCGTGAAGGGAGGTGGTGCGGCGGGCAGCCAGATTGTGGACGGGTTCAAGCTCATTTCCAACCTGGCGAACGTCGGTGACTCCAAGACGCTCGCTATCCACCCCTGGACGACGACGCATGAGCAGCTGTCCGACGAGGAGAAGGTTAGCTCTGGCGTGAGCGAGGTGAGTACCCATGGATGCAACACTTGAATGCGAAAGTACATGTCACTAACGTTGTTTTGCTAACCAGGATCTCATCCGCATCTCGGTCGGAACCGAGCACATCGACGACATCATCGCCGACTTTGAGCAGTCGTTCAAGGCCTCGGAGGCTTCGACGACCAAGGGCGGCGAGGGGTCGGCGGAGCCCAAGGCGAACGGCGAGGAGAAGGCTCCTACTGTTGTCTAGGGTTGTGTATCGGGAGATAAATTGAGGAGAGGAAGAGGATACCCCGTTGGTTGAGTAACATGGTAGAGACGATGTCATGAAATAAGGTCCATGTCAGCAGCCATGTTTAAACTCTGTTCCTTCGGTGATATGTCGACCAAAAGTCGTGGTGATGCAACGATTGTCTTGAAAGCCTTTCGGGGATAAGTCAATTGTAGGATGCATCTCCTCGGCCACAAATTCGTCTATCCGTCTGAAGCTGTGGATGATGCTGTCAGAAATAAGGTAAGCAGCTTCGAGTTGTCGAATTTAATGAGGTGGGAATCGTTGTCCCTTTAATACCTATGCTCACAGAACTTACGATGTAATAAAAATGCCATATGCGAATGATTGGTGAACTCGCAATTCGGCTTAAAGCAAGCAACTCCGCACGTCGCCAAGTTACACAAACCTAGCAATGCTTGTCCGCGGAGTGCGAGGTCTGCGGATCCATCCTTCTTAGTATACATCGGGGGTTGCGGCCGCACACATGACTCCAACAACAACCGTCTAGCCCCGTCCGCCTGTGCATGACCTTCGCCCTCGCAACAAGCGCCCTCACTTACTCGCCAACTCGTACCTTCACTCCAATCACGAAACTCCCTCTCCCCTACCTCCACCTCCCAACCCTAGCCCTCTCGTACTCCTCCTAGCTGTACCCCTCCCACATGCTCCTCATCTCCCGGACAGGCACACCGCTCCTAGTCCCCTGTCCGCCGTCCCTCATGCCCTCAAACGCGATGCTCATATAATCCAGCTCGCCCTCCACCATCCCCCCGCCAAGGAATCGCATCCACCCAGTCTGGCTGTACTGTATCTCGCCTTCCCCGTTCTCCCGCCCTCGCCACTCGAACCTAACCTTCTCCTCCGAAGACAGGTATGGCCGCTGGCGGAAGTGCAAGACGCCTTCCACGACACCTAGGTCGAAGCTGCCCCAGAGCTCCTGCCCGGCAAGGGTTAGGGTGAGGGTGAAGTCCTCGTCATACCAGGGCCAGTTGCCGCGGACGTAGGGGGCCGAGAGGACGTAGTTCCCGTTGAGGAGGCCGAGGGCGGGAAGGGGGCCAGATTGGTCGTAGTCGGGCAGCTCTTCGTCGTGGTCATGGCCATCATCATCATCATCCTCCTCCTCCGCTTCATCATCGTAGCCACCGTAACCGCCAAAGTCAAACTCCGAGTAAGGCGGTGGCGGCTCCGAGGCACCAGGAGCAGGAGGCTGAGCCCGACCTGTCAAGGCAGCACCAGATCTCCCGCCGTAGGTAGATCTGCGAGCCGTCTGCTTCGTGCGCCCGCCGCTGGCGGTAGCTGGGGACGGTGCAGCAGCAGCAGCAGCAAGGAACTCGCTCCGCGAGCCAGGGGTTCTACTGCCAGTGGAGCGGCGAGCAGTCTGCTTGGTCCGGCCAACGGGTGGTGCAGGCGGGAATAGTGCTGGTACCGACCGTGTAGATGGGGACTGCGCGATGCCTCCGCGGCGGGCGGTCTGTTTCTTGACGGCTGGTTTGTCGTCGGGCTTCTTCTCCTGGGGAGCCTTCTTGGAGGTTGCGGGCGGCTTGGCCGGAACAGACTTCTTAGCCGTGCGCTTGTTCTCGGCGGCCGTTCTCTCTGCTGCCTTCTTGAGAGTAACGGTCGCTTTGGGCGCCGGAGCAGCTTTCGACGCCGGAGTAGCCTTGGCCTTCACCTCCTTACTGGGCGTCGCCTTGGCCTTCTTTACCGCAACATCCTTTCCATCCTCCTCGGCCTTCCTCTTACCCCCTCCAGCAGCACCCTTAGCCGACGTAGTAGCAGCAACTCCCTTCTTCACATCCCGATCATTCTTGACCCACTCCTTCTTCAGTTCCGTCTCGAGCCTGCTGATATGCCCCGGGACAGCGAGCTTCTTGACGTCCTTGACGGCGTCAAAGAGCCTCATGCGCGCGACGGCCTTGGTCTTGGACGGCGGCAGCCCGTAGTGGATGAGCTGGGCCTCGAACCAGTGAGCCGGTTTATCTTTGTCGCTCCCCGAGTCAAAGTGGGCTTTGAGCTCGGCCGGGGTCGCGCGCCGGTGCCGGTTGTGGTTGGAGGACTCGGCGAAGAACTCGTTGTTGATGAAGGTGAAGCCTTCGCGGGAGACGGGGGGTGCGCCCGCGGAAGACATGTTTGGGGATGGTTGAGGGGTAGCAAGTGAGGGAGATGTTGTGAGGGATAGGATTGGGGGATTGTATCGGGATGGGTGAGGTGAGGATGTGTAGAATTGGTGTTACTGATCTGCTGTGAAGTGAGGCGCGAGACGAGTCGCAATCCACGAGGAGTTGAATTCGCAAAGCTGGAAAGTTGCCGTTGACAACGCCAGGTTGAGGCTTCACTTGCGTTGCTGGGTGAATGATCGGTAGTCCTAAATAGCACACTGTATCATCTTGATCAACGGTACTGTGCTGCCGACAGCGCACACTGTTTGTTGCCTGGATGAGTGCTTCGTATGTCGCTTCACTCCCTCAATTTCCCAGCATGGTCAAGTGACTTGGCGACAAGGTGGCGTCCCCTCGGCTTGTAGTCAAGCCCACACCATCACGTCATGCGTCGTGCAGGCGGGAAGTTTCATGGATCCGACTCAGCTCAGAGCGACGTCGAGGATGATGGCAATCGACATCAGAGTTGGATATGTCTGAGAGACTGTCCGCAGGGGAAGTCTCCCAATGCCTCCGAACGATCCATGTCTCTCTTACACTCCCCTTAACGGTATCAAGAAAGGAGCTGGTTCGTTGCTCTATGACTGCGACTTGAACCAAGAAAACGCGAAGGACGGTAAAGAACAAGCGCAAACAGCTGCAAATACTTTGAACAAAAGTATGCAAGCAGTGTTGAAGAACGGATGACGACAGAGAATGACGCTCAGGCCGGCAGGGCCGAAACGGCGCACAAGCCACGCAACAAGAGCAGAAATGCAGCGATACCATCTCGCGGTACAGGCTGGCGAGGGAGCAGAAATGCAGCGATACCAACTCGCGGTGCAGGTTGGCGAGCAAGCAAGCCTGGGCGAGGAGGCACGACGCCGTGCCGGGATCATGGCAGCGCCACAAGCAGCGAAGGAAGAAGGGTTATGAGGCCAACGCGAGGCGGTCTCACCCCCACTCGTGGCCGACCCATCACCGAAAGCCGCGGAGGAAGCATCGTTCCAAGCCGAGGAAGAACTGGCATCAGGCCGACTCGTGGCGGTCTGTCAGGATCCAGAGGATCCGGTAGCATGTCAGACGCAGAGTCGTCCTGCTCAGAGACAAAGGCATAGTCCGTTCCATTTCTGGACCGGGAGTTTCACGAGGATGAAACAGACGAGGGCTATGTGTACAGCAGCCTCAAGGATGTCGACGAGGATGAGCAAATGGATGAGGAGATCGATGACGACCCAGGCCCCATCAAGCACCCTGGAAGCAACGGAGAAAGGTATACTGTCACCTGTCCCGAGGTATCAAGCAGATGGCCTCACCACGGCGTCGAGTTCGAGCTCATTCTCCCGAGCCTGTCGGTGTTGGGTAAGTTCGACTTTGGCATTGTGTCGGGTACCATCTTCTTCCAGGATGCGAATATGATCGAGTGGCGTGGTATAGAGGAGGATGGGACAGTGCACTGCTTCTCAGACTGTAATAGTTACCTCCCAGGCTGGATCAGGTTCCTCCACGGCGGCCGCCGAATCGAAGGGTATCTTGGTGGGACGATGAATCTTGCCTTCACCGGTGTGCGAGATCCAGGACACAAGGCCGTTAAAGGCGTCTACGAGGAGGCTATCGAACGCACTCACGAAGCCTTCAGCCTGGCGCCTTCTGTGAAGATCGGGCTGGCGCGTAGGGACGGGAGGTGGCCCGATTCCGATGACTTCAACAGCGACAGCGAGGTCCCCGAGCCGTCGGTAGTTCTCACCCCCGTTACCGGGCACTACGTCCTGACACCCTCTTGCGTGGGCCACGAGTATGCGCGCCACATCGGCAAGACTGTCCCATGTCTAGACATCGTTCAGCGCGGACAACAGCTCTGGGGCAGGCTCGATCTTGGCGCCATCTCTGTCATCATCAACCTGCCGCGGCCCGTCACCTACAGCCGCGGAAAGACCAAGTTCGCATGGCGCGGCAGAAAAGAGAACGGTGTCGAGTACGACTTCACTGACGACGAAGTGGGTTGGATCAGATTTCTGAGGGGAGGGAGACTTGAAGGACGGCTCCTGGGGCTTGGTATCGGTTTCAGGGGACAGAGACAACATGATCAGGGGACAGCTGAGGTTATCAAAGCAAGAAAACTGAAGAAGCAGTGGTGGGAATATGGCGAGGATGCGTTTGACTGACGACCCTTTAGTAGACTTATAGCTGTGAATATTGTGTTAGAGCCCAGTGTGTGAATTAAATAAGGATGAATAAACTCACCCCACACAAGCAGAGGGTGTGTGTCTAACTAAACTACGACATCATTAACGGCACCCCACGTCTCCATCTGTCTCCAACAGCTTGCATCAGCTTCAACCTCCGCGACATCATCACCACGACGAACAATGCAATCCTAACCACATCCCCCTCAACAACCGTCAAAATGCACATCTCCCTCCTCCCCCTCCTAGCCTCCCTCCACCCAATCCTCGCCGCTACCCTTACCCTCCGTCTCCCCTCCCCGCCCTCCCTACCGAACCCCAACGCCCTCCCGCCCTCCACGCACGCGACGCTCTCCACCCTCGGGCAAACCCCCTATACCGCAACCTTAACGACGGCAAACACCTTCGTCTTCCGCAACGTCTCCTCGGGGAGCTACCTGGCCGACATCCACTGCCAGACCTTCGCCTTCGCGCCGCTGCGGGTCGATGTTGTTGCCGAGACTACACAAGGAGACGGAAAGGAGGAGGAGGTTGTGAAGGTGTGGGAGACGTTCAGGGGTAACGACTGGGATAACAAGGGAGAGCAGGTACAGAAGGATGGGGTCGGGTATTATGAGGTGAGGGTGCTGGGAGTTAAGGGGTACTTTATGGAGAGGAGTACATGTGAGTTTTGATCCCGAACGTCCTCTCTGTGGGAGGAGCAAGGAAACAGAACGTGTTTGGCTAACGATGGTGGACAACGGCAAAGTCTCGATCCTGAGTATTCTCAAGAACCCCATGATCCTCCTCGGTCTGGTCAGCTGCGTCATATTCATGGGCATGCCATACCTGGTTGATAACAGTACGTTTTATTATCCCACCCTTTTCCTACTTTTCCCCCGTTTTTTTCAGCCCGTGGATAGTCTACTAACACCAACCCCCAACAGTGGACCCAGAGATGAAAGCCGAATGGGAGGAGCGCCAGAAGTCCAACCCCATGAACGGCATCATGGGCGCCGCGACCGGCCAGCCGGGGGCGAACCCCATGCAGAACTTTGACATGGCCTCTTTCCTTTCCGGGTCGAGCAAGAAGGATAGCAGCCCGGCTCCGTCCACGCCCGCGGGATCGTACGCTGATGTTGTCAAGAGTGATACTCCTTCCGGCGGAGGTGGTGGTGGGAAGAAGAAGGGGAAGAGGTAGAGAATGATAAAACTGTAGAGAGGCGAGATGGACGGCACTGCTGGAGCTAAACTGTGAGCGAGGTGTCCTGTTACCAGGAGCTTATAGTTATAGGTAGAGCACGGAAGGGTGCGTATACCATGCCTGTCCAGCAGCTTGTTTGGTTCATAGAAATTGGGAAGCCGATGTACGATTGTATATGCGTCGATTATACTGTCGTTGTGTGATCTGAGCTTACGTGTGTGACGGCCGTCCGTCAGACGAGATGGGCATAATATCCGTCGCTTTGAGATTGCATGGTGTCTTAACAAAGGCATCATTTTCGACGCATTGCAGCAGTGCAAGATATCAGGCCGTAATAGTAGTCATTCCACTAGGTGTCTATAGACGAATGCTGTTCCATCACCAGTAACAATCCGCGGCAATACCATGTCATGCGACGCTCACCTGGCTAAAGTCCTCTCTGCACCGCACCATAAATACCAGCCTCAGTCAGGCGCCGTGAGGTCCAACTTCTTCCGACCGACAAGCAGAACCAACTCACCGGGCGTGTCGATGTCCGATACGAAGCTCAAAACAGTAAACGCGTAAATCGCATGCAGCCACACCCCTCTTCACTAGTCCCTCCCGTCCCGCAACTCAGAAATCACCACCACCCATATCATCACCGCCGCCCATATCATCTTGCGCTCCGTCCTCTGTGTACATACGTTAGTCACAAACTCTTATGTCACCGGAATAGGGACGAAAAACTCACGATATCCATCCTGATAGGCCTCCTGCTGGTTATCTTGCATGGCATCCATCAACAGCATACCACCCACCAGACCCGCACCGGCACCCAGCGCCGCGCCGCCAGCCATTCCCATGCCTCCGCCGCCGGACCTACCGGGGCGGCCCTGCTGGTACTGCTGCTGCGGGTAGCCACCGTACCCTCCCTGGGGCGGGTAACCCCCATATCCCTGCTGGGGGTAGCCACCATAGCCGTGCTGCTGGGGCGGGTAACCGCCGTACGCGGGCTGGCCGTAGCCGGGTTGACCGTAGCCACCGCCGTGCTGCTGGGGGTACCCGTGCCCGCCGCCGCTGCTGAAGCCGCTGACCTTGTTCTTACCGGAGCTGAACAGCTTGCCCAGCAGACCGCCGCCGCCGCTGCGGGCCTTGTCCGCGCCGCCGGAGCCGGGGCGGGGAGGGAGCTGGTTCGGGTAGGGGGATGGTGACGCACCCGGCGTGCCGGAGGATGCGCCGAGGTAGGAGGCTGCTGCTCCGCCGGGGGCGGAGGAGGACTGGCCGCGCGCGCGCGCGTCTTCTTCTGCTTGCAGCTGGCGGGCTAGGCGCTCGTCTTCCGTCTCGGAGGGGTTGCTGTTGTAGGGGTTGTGCTTTGCATCGCTAGGTGCCTGTGCGCCACCCGCGTTGTAGGAGGGCGGAGGACCGGCTGGCGCATCGTCTTGGGGCGGCCGGGCGGGTTCGGTGGGTTTGTCCCATTGCGACTTCTTGGTGTAGGTGTTGACGTAGAACCTGTGCATCTGTTAGGACGGAGGCGCAATGCGCGGGCTTGGACATTGGGAGACGTTGCTTACCATTCTTTATACTGGTCGTTCCAGCGGGCGATCCAGCCCTCTGGCACCTTGGGCGGGGGAGGGCCCGAGGGAGCCTCAAAGTCGGCCATGGTTAGGTTATGGCGATGCGACGTTGACTGGGTGTTTTGGTTGTTCAGGATAGGTTGGATAAGGTAAGCTGATGAGGGGAGAAGGTGTGTTTTGGCTGCTGCTGCGGATGGCTTGGTATTAATCCTATTGCCTGGGCAGAGGGGTCGGTGAATGATGAATCGCAATGGCGAGTGAGTGTGGGGTAGTGACGGTAGATTAGATATGAAGGGAGTCTAGGTTACGTCGGTTACGTAGGTGGAGAGTTGGGGAGTTGAACTGTTAGAAGAAAAGAAGTTCAAAGTTCCGACACAGAAGATAATAAATAGCTCAACAACTCTCCAGTTCGGCTAAGGTCAGACTGCACCTGCCCTGCAGCTGCATTTGCCGCGATTTGACTCTGAAACCGAATGGATCTCAAGAGGCAAATGCAGGAAGCTGCGTGTCAAGTGTTCATTCTAGAACCCAGAGCACAGCCACATTCGACATCGGGGTAAGGTACCTAGCTCCAAAACAGATGGAGTCCCGCTTTCCTGATCTGAACCCCGCTGAACAAAGGAACAATGCGGGAAGGAAGGACCCGAGCATAGCTGCTACCTGCCGTGACGTATTAGACTATTTCGCCCCTTGAGGCCGCCTTGGAGTTGCAGAGAGTCACAAACCATCAGGCGAGTTAGGTTGGACTGATGGCAACTTGACGCGTCAGTCGAAGCTGGCGATATGTGGCTGCGCATGGTGCAAGTCAGCTGTCAACTCGTCTTGTGTCCTCGACAGGGGTTGAGTCCGACGATGCCGGCCAACGCTCGGAGCAATCGGTTTCTGCTCCAGTGTCCAGCACGAAGCTGGGTAAGTGAAAAAGCCAGCACATAGATTAGGAATGTCTCATGCGCTTCTATCTCTCTAGCCAGTATGCGTCCCGTCCTGACCATCTCAAATGCAGCCAACAGCACCAGTAACCCCGAAAGCAGCGAAAAGACAAAGCAATCAATCTCCCTGTCCAGTCGGATGTCCCTATTCCATGCCAATCCAATAGTGGCCAGTTTCCCCCATGCGCCTGTAAACACCATCGCTGGGCCGGTGACGCCGCCTCGGTCAGCTTCAGTATATCCCGTCGTCTGACTTATCACCAAACAGCCCTGCGGCCTCCATGCAGTAACCCCCGCCGCCAGTCGGCATCCTCTTCTCGGTGCCGTAGCAGATAACCACCGCATCCACGATGCCGCTCAAGATCCCCTCCATCGCTCCCAGAATGCCCCAGCCGATGAAGCTTGCGACCAGACCGACGACGTATGCGTAGGCGCTGCCGCGAATCCCTATGCCGTCCGGCAGCTTGATCTGCAGCTGTCGCGCCGTGATGACCCAACCTGCGAAGCCTAGGCCAGTCGCCATGATGAAGCGCGTGGCGTGGAGGATCAGCTTGGCCAGCCGGTAGGGCACCAGAGGCGAATGTGCTGACCTCCTGTGAGAAAATGTTCGTGGGGTGAGTGTCGTGGTTGGCGCGTTAGGCGACAAAAAGTCCATCGTGCTCAGACCCCTTGCGGACATCGCAAGGTTGTTGGAGTGGATGGCCGCATAGGTCAGGGTGAGTGGGTTGGTCAGGGCGGTAATGGGCGTCGGGACTAAAGAGTAGGCAAACATGCTGATTAGTCCGGCGAGCCTCGCCGGCAGAACCAGCAGTGGAAGCCTGATGGCCAGTGCAAGGAGGGTTGAGAGGCTGATGGACCCAAAAATGGTCGTCACCGCGTGGTTGAAAGCCGCGAGCACCACTTCGCTCGACGACGGCTTCGGGGTCACACTGCGGTGGAAGTACCACTGAGACACCGTCGCTGCTGTTGTTCCGCGCTGCACGCCAGATATGACCGAGATGGTCCAGATGTACATCAGCACAAAATAGGCACCGAGCCACCAGCTGGAGGCACTGATGATGAACCGCGATCCCGCAAAATAGCCCCCGAGGAATACCCTGGTAAACATGCCTAGCCAGGCCCAAGTCCACAGCACGACGGCAGCCAACGAGCTCATACCAACCAAGACCAGCGCCGGGTTGGCACCAAGGATCTTGCTCGAGAATTCGAGGATCTCAATTGCTGAGCGGATGGAGTTTCGTCCCTTGTAGGCCAGGTACAGCCACATGAAAGCGCCAATACCTGGAATAATCGAGGCCCACCGCATCACGTTGTCCTGGAATGTCCTGCCTCCACTCTCATCCCTATAACTCGAGATGAAGGGGTAGAGGAAGAACGAGAACAAGACGACAGGCACGGCGATGAAGATCAGTGTGACCAGAGGCCGGACGAACGACCTCAGGGCGGCTAGCCAAACTAGCGATACCACAATCGCTACTATTGTGTCCACCGCCAGCAGGTGGAAGGACAACTTGAGAATAGTGTAAATCGTGTCTCCTAACGGTAGTTTCCCACTTGGCGTGGACGTGTGGAGGTAGACGAGGACAAAGGTCGCAAGCATGGATGCGATGGCGATGATATATATCCATGCAAAGAAAGGGTCGTGTTTGAAAATTTCCGTGTCCGGCGCAATGACAGCCACCGGAGCGACGTTCATATCCGTGCCTACCGAACTCGGCGGTGGCCCCTGGTCTTGGTGTGTATCGTTTGTCCCCTCTCTTCGTAGAGCGAACCGTGACGGGCCAGCCGTAGACGTAAACTTCTGGAAAGCAGGTACGCTGTCCGCCGGATTCTCATGAAGCAGATCCGCTGAGGGATCCTCGTCGTCATCCTCCATTTGCGATTCGAGCCCGACATCGACCATCTTGCCCTTGCTCCCATTACTGCTGCTCCCACTCGCTTGCGACTGGTGCCGGGGGGCGCTGGAATCCCTCGCATCCTCCTCGATGCCGGTTTCCTGATTTCGCACGGGTCTGTATAAACTCCGCGTGCCGTTCCAACTGCTCTTTATCCCCAAGCCCCGCTGCCGTCCGCTAAACGAGCCGCCCTCCCGTTCTGGGCTATGGTCCAGCGATCCGCGGCTGGCAGCCTCGTGGTCCGACTCTGCGCTTTCCGACATCCGACTAGCAGCTATGACGCGCCGTGAGCGCTGCAGGGCGTATAAGTCCGCCGCCTCGCGACCTCGCTCCTCTTCTTCATCCTCCTCTTGCTCGAGCGCGGCTTGGAATAGAGGGGCGTCTTGCGGTGCGTATCGAGAGCTGCCTAATATTTGGCCGAGACGAGATCCGGCGGGTTGGTATGGGTTACCGGCTCCGAAGCCCCGGCCCAGATATGAGCGGCCACCTGGTCGGGTTCGGTTTGCCTGCCATTCTTGGGGTTGTCGTGTTGCCGGCCTGTCATTATCTGCTTGTCCGAAGTTTGAGAGCCGTGACCGAGACTGTGCGAGAAACTGAGATGCATCTATTGATGTCTGTCAGCCATGTTTCCACAACAGCAGCACCTCGGGGATGAGTCACGGTATCGTATGGGAGAGGGAGCCTTACATTCTGAGAACATGGTGATATCTCCAGTCACCCCTCAAATGATGTAACGAGACTGGCAGCAAGCCAGGACTGGAGATGGTGCCACAAGGACCACGCAGTCTCCGGGCTCCGCCAGTCGAGGCAACTCGGATGGTGAGTATTATGTCCAGGTAAGGATGACGAAGGCTGTCGCCAGTGGCGGGGGACGATCCGATCCGATAAGAGAGTCGGTCTGCTTGTTGATAAATGGCGGAGATGCACTTTGGATATGCACAACAAAAGATGTGACGGTCGCGTGTGCGTCTATGGCCTCTCATTCACAGACGGAAGAGAAAGAAAACAGATGGCGAAAGAGGCGTGTGAAAGTGCGGTGGGCAGGCAGATCATGCTTAGGTTTCTAGGGAACGAAGTGAAGTACGGGCTGATCGAAGGCGGCCATGTGCTGCAAGCACGGGAAGCACCACAGGGCCAGACTCACCACCGGTGCCTTGTCAGCGAATCGATTTGGGGCTAAAGCTACCCCACAGGCGGCACCCGGGGGCTGAATGGCCGCTGTTTGCAGTTGATCTCAAGGCAGTCGCACTGCTTTTAGATATTCATCAGTCCATGCACAAGTATTAGACATCGAGGCTCAAGCTTTGCAAGTCGAAGTGCATGTAAATGTCTAATCTCGACTTGTGCTTTGTCTATTCTCAAGACCGGGAGAGTCTCATGACCAAAGTCGGAAAGAACAAGTGCTGATGGAAGACAAGCACTGAGAAGTGGATTACTTGGAGATAACGGAGAAGTGGAGTCCCAGCGCTATCTGCAAGGTCCAAGCTTTCCAGCTTCTTGCGTCACTGATTCCCCTGCTCCAGCCAAACGACCTCTGTCAGCTGCTTCAGTTCGGCACACCAGCTGATCCACTCGAACTTGATTGAACATTTGGACCCAACTCAGCCGGCCCAGCAGCAGTACCATCCAACCTCACGGGTGCATTCAACGGAAGCCTCAAGTGTCGATGTCACCTGCGAAACACTAGGGCTCTACCATACTCGCCGTCGTCGTCAGTCGTCACACATTGTCCCGTCTTCACGAGTACGACCCCACGACACCTCAACACACCGTTACCCCTCCCACTCGAATATCGAGGAGAGAGAGAGAGCAAACCATGTCCTCCCCATCCTGGGATTACATAGCCAAGCTAGTCTGCATAGGCGACTCCGGGTGCGGCAAGTCCTCCCTCACCATCCGCCTCTGCGAGGGCCGCTTCGTAGCCCACCACGACGTGACGATAGGCGTCGAGTTCGGCTCCCGCATCGTCCCCGTCGGCCCGCCGCACTTCTCGGGCGACTTCACCAACGACCCTACCTCCTCTCTCTTCTCCGATGACCAACCAACCTCCCCCTCACAAGAAGCCAACGACAAGGCTGGGCCCTCCCCTCAAAAACGGAAGCAACCCTCCCCAGGCCTCCCCGCGCCACCAACCAAACCCGTCCCCGCCCCGCCGCAAAAACACATGAAGCTCTCCCTCTGGGACACGGCGGGCCAGGAAACCTACAAGTCCGTCACGCGCTCCTACTTCCGCGGCGCGTCGGGGGCGCTCCTCGTCTTCGACCTGTCGCGGCGGTCCACCTTCCTTCACGTGACGGACTGGCTGTCCGACTTGCGTCAGATCGCGGAGCCGGACATCGTCGTCGTCCTGGTGGGGAACAAAGCCGATCTTGTTCATGACAATGACAACGACGGCAAAGACGGGGGAAGCAGCAGCAAGAGGGAGGTCACCCGCAAGGAGGCCGAGGAGTGGGCTAGGAAGAACGGGGTGCTGGAGTATGTTGAGACCAGTGCTAAGTCCGGGGAGAACGTGGAGAATGCTTTCTGTAGGGTGGCCGAGAGGATATATCAGAACATCCAGGCCGGGAAGTACGATCTTAATGATAGGAGGAGCGGAGTTAAGGGGCCGAGTGCCGGCGGGACGGGGGCTGGGAAGGTGAAGTTGACGGGCGATGGGGGTGGGAAGGGGTATGGGGGTTGTTGTTGAGCTTCAAGGTGGTGATGGTAATGGTGTAGTGATGTACATACGGTAGTCGGTCGAGCATTGCATCTCGGGCGCTTGGAGTTGGGGAATTGGGTTTTTATTGTCCATACACTTTTGGTTAAGGGAGTCTGTACCTGTACAGTACTTAGTTGAAGGCATGTCTAGCGGTCACAGCCAGCGATAGACGGTGCTAATATTTTTGGATGACAAAAGAAACATGGTCTTATTACGTTGTAAAGTGCAGTAGAGTGCTAAGCAGCCTTTTACCCCTTCCTCCCTGTGGCCCAGAGATTTTCCCTTTATAGTAGCACAGACAGACGAAGACCGCTCCAGCCAAACTCCCAACCGAAGTCCCCTAAATGCTGCTGCCGACCCTTCCCTAGGTGTGAGTTAAGAAGACATGAAAGAAGAAAGCCCAAGATGCTGAGACGTTCAGTCACGGATCTAAATCCCACCCATCCAGCAACCTTAGCACCAAGTCAGCAACAGCGCGCATGAATGTCTCGTATAATTCGTTTGCGTGCTGCTTAATCTGTCATTTTCCACGTGTCGAACCACTTCATGTAGCTGTACTGCTTGTTGGGGCCTGTCATGCCGAAGCAGATGGGGATGAAGTAGATGTAAAGACCAACAACGACACCGTACAGCACCGAGTAGGCGCCGATCTGGATGGCTTTCTTCTGGTTCCGAAGGAACCAGTCAGCCAGGAAGCCCAGGGTGAGGATGGCGAAGTATAGCGCGGGGTAGTAATGATGCACGTAGGTGACACGCGCCATGACGACGAATGGCAGGTAGTGGAGGAACCAGCCGGCTACAGGGTAGAAGCCGGCGTAGTGGATCTGGTCGATCTCCTCGTCCGACAGCTCCTTGTAACCGCGCTGCCACCTGATCACGTACCAGGCAACGAGCCCGGCGAAGACGCCGAGACCGGCGGTCGAGGCCCAGTAGACGAAGGGGTTGCCTAGGAGGAAGTACTTGACGATGTCGTCCGCCCAGCTGCACATGCGCAGACCGACATGAAGGATGGGCCATTGCCACCACTGTGAGGCGAGGTCATCTTGCTTGTCAGGGTCGGGGACAAGGGCGTTGTTGGAAGTCATCATGGCAACGTTCTGGGGGATGTTAGTAACTTTGGCCCGTACGATCCCCTGATATATTGAGCAACCTACCAGGTGAATGAAATCCTTGAGGAAGGGCGACCTATACTTTCCGGGGTCGCCAGGGGGGACTGTCAAGACATTAGCTAGCTGCCGAGAGATCACACTGAAGGGATACATACGCTTCTCGTTGATATGCGCCTCAATGTTCCAGTGCGTGTAGGTATCCCGAGGCTTGTTATCCTTGGTGCAGGTCACCTCGATCTGCTTGAAGCCCCACTGGGGGAGGTTGACATTGCCGGCGCGGAGGTAGCATCCAAGAAGCTCGTGCTTCAGGCGGAATGCCGTAGTGAGAGTGCGGATCTTGCTGTAGTCGCGGGAAGCAGCATCGTCAATGACCTCGATTTTCCAGTGGTCCTTGTCGTCGCCGATGGTCAGGTTACCGTAGGAGGAGACCTCCTTGTCACCCTTGGTGACAGGGGCCGAGATCTCGTGGGAGTGGAGGTTGCGGCCGGTCTGGGCGTGGATCAGGCGGATGACGTCGTTGTTTCCAATGAAACGAGGGTCGGCCTCAGCATCATAGTCAGCGTCCCGACGGTTAGGGTAGAAGAACCAGTCGTTGTTGGCATCCTTGTGGTGGTAGCAGGTAACCTGCTGTTGCTTGGAGCCCTCGGGGTAGGTCTGTACGTGGCTGTGAAGCAGTCCACCTCCGTAACCCATGTTCTTGATCGTGACCTTGGACCCGAAAGCAACCTCAAGCGGGCTGTTAAGACCGACTTCGGTACCGCGGAGGTTGGCCTGGAAGAGCGAGGACATCTGGGCATCGCCGGGGCCACTGTTGGTGAGCACGGCGAAGTGGATGGCGAAGCTGAGGAGGTAGACGAGGAAGGGCACAAAAATAAGACCAACGGCTCGAGCCACGAAATGGGCACCTAGCTCAACCAGGGGCATCTTGGTGTCACCAAACTTCCTCCACAGATCCTCGATGGTGTAAAGTCCGACGAGAGCAGTAACGAAGAGGCCGACCAGCTTGACACTGGTGACGAAGCCAATGCTCAGACCAGTCATGAACAGCCAGAGGAACCATTCAGGCTCAAAGCTCCTGTTGCGCTGGGAGTGAAACTTGGCCCAGCACAAGGTGGTGGCGACGGTACCGAACAAAAGCATGGAGTCGAGGAGGATGAACCGGCTGATGGTGGTGTACGAGTTCTCGCAGAGGACCATGAGAGCGACGAACCAGACGGCAGGGCGCCTGAGGTTCAGCTCCTTAGCGGTCCAGTAGGCCAGGGGGACACAGGCGGCTCCCCAGAAAGCGTTGAACTGACGCATGAAGGTGTAATCGACGTCGGCGGGGTATGTCTCGCCGGACTTGAACTCGAAGGAGCCATTGTAGCCAGCGAGGTAACCGCTCAAGCCCACAAGGAGCTTACCGGCAGGAGGGTGGACATCGAAGTAGAACTCGCGTTTGAGGTAGTGGCTGCCAAACTTGCCGAAACTTGTCGCACATTGTGTTAGCATACCGGAATGTGACCACGGCAGAAGAGAGCTCGACTAACTGTGCCTCGTCCCATGTGACAATGTTGGAGAGTCCGATCTTGTAGAATCTGGTGAAAAAGGCGAGGAAGGAGAAGACGATAGGGGCAATGACCCATTCCCAGTCATTCAGGGTTTGGAGGAATGAAGGTTCCTGGCAGCAGTGTCCATGTTAGCGAGATGTTGCTTGCATCACACAGATAGAAAGACGGCATGTCATGATTAGGCTCTCGTACCTTCTTCTTCTGAAGCTTCTTCTTGTCGTCGACTTGGACGATGTGTTGGGGTGCGGGTTGAGCAGCAGCAACGTTGCGCCTCCGTAGAGAGTCGCCAACTTCGGCGCCCGTGGCAACCGCCGCCTTACCGGTCGTTGCCATTACGAGCGTGTATATGTGTATTGGTGGTCACGTCAATGGCTGACGTCGATCGCGACGGGAGTCAAGAATGGCACCAAAAGTGCGGATTAAAACGAGGGTGACGAAGGGAAAATCGGGAAATCCGGGGTCCTTGCAGGAAAGTGTCGAACAGGTGGTCGCAGTGGCTGCTTCCACTTGTCCAGTCTAAGTTATAAACCCAGGCTCGGGGCTGGACAGAATTATTGTCCGAGCATCAAGAATCCCAAATTCACTTGGGAAAGAGAGGAGAAGAATTAAATTAGTCTCTAAACAAAGGAAGAGACCGTGTCAAAGACCAACCAACAATCTGGAGGGAAGAGGATTCGAGGATGGATTGGAGCTGAGGGATGGGATGCACAAGAAGCACGAAGCACGGACCACCTGGAAAAGGGATGCTCTGTCGTGGCCTTTTCCCCCAAATACGGGAGTAACTAGCGCGACTGAACCGCGACCCCCTTGGCCACGGCCCCTAGCGGGGAGCTTGATCGACGCCCCACATTTCCCGTCTGTCGTCTTGAGCCTCAATATTATCATTTCCATCTTACTTAATCCTTCACTAAGTTCCAACAAACCCAACATTGTTCGGTTCTTACGTTGTTCCGCACAACAGCTGTTACCCCTCACCGAGCCACGGAACTGCCCGCGAAGTATGTTGATGTTGCAAGTCATTCTCGAACCTAATGCGGAAGCTTTAGAAACGTCAGACAAGCGTCGACTCCCGCTTGAGATGGTGTTCGAGTCTCATTGCGTGATGGACAGCCAAGAGTATATAACCAAACTCGTTGCTTCTGAGAGGACGCGGAGTCAGAGGGAGTGGCCTGCGCCTCAAGATAACTCAAGAGAGGAAGACACGATGGCATCACCAACCTGGATCGAGCCTCCGGGCCAGTTGGACGTTCGAGGCGACCTGGCCAGCTCGGGTATCTCAAATCAACGACATGGTTCGTCCTATCAAGTGACTACGGATGCTGAACTGTAATGCACGCCCTGGACTTTGCCCATGCATGACAGCCACGGTATGACTGACACATCTGGTTCTCTCAAACTGAGAAGTTTTCTCGGGCATATAGATACAGTTGTTCTCTGCCCTTATTTTTCCACTTCTCTTTCCATTATTTCTTTCTCCTCAACACCTCGACCTAAAGATCCAAGCACACAACAACCTCAACAACTATCTTTACCCTACATCTATATCAAATCAACATGTCATCCGACAACAGCGACCAAGAGCCCGACACCACGTCCGAAAGCCCAACGGCATCGGATGCGGGATGGCACATGCCCGACCTCGAGGCGGACTTTCAAGGCTTCGTCGTTCAAGACGCCGCTACCCCAGGCAAATGCTCCTGTCGGGAAGTGGTTAAAGCATTGAAAGAAAGCCTACGTTACCAAACCAAGGCCTTCCAGCACGGCATGGAACGTCTAGCGGCGGGGTGGACAAACCTCAAGGCGGCAGAGGAAGCCTTGCTGCGCAAGAGGGAGGAGCTACACTTCGAAAGGGGAGTCCTACAGGCGGAAGGGCAAGCGTTGCACAAGAATCTGGACGACGTTGGTGCGGACGAGGACGCCTTGGACGAAGAGTGGGAGGCCCTGGATAAGGAGCGGGAAGCCCTGATCGCGGACCGAGAACGGTTGCGGGCGGAACTCGCGGACCTGGAGCAGCGGAAAGCGGAAGCCACGAACGCGAAGGAGCGGAAGGCCATGGAGGCCGAACAGATCACCGCCCAGGCCGCCATCGACGCGCTGCGGAAGGCGGTGGACACACTGGCCGCGAAGACCGCAACTCGTAACGCCGAAGCGGAGGTGCGCGCGCTGACGGCGAGACTGGCGACCGGCGACGCGGAGCGGAAGCGCCTGCAGGAGCACATACGCGTGCTCGAGCGGGAACTGGCGGAAGACGACGCGGAACTGGAGGCGCTGCATGCGGAGATCAGGGCGCGCAGCGAGGCGTGCCGCATGGGGCCTGGTGGCTGTGGGACCGACGGTGGTCCGGAGACGGGTCTCAGATGCACTATCGACGCATCCCGCGCTAGGACGTTAGACGACGAAAAGGGGTTTGTTTGGCATCACAGCCCGGCGAGCCAGTGGTGGTGAGAAAATGATGGAGGACGGGAGGTATACCTTGGGACAATCTGGTGGTTTAATGGCTTAAGCAGAATACACGCGGGAAGGAAGAGGAGGATGTAACGGCCTAGCTACGCGAAATGCCAAACTGTTTATCGCTGTTGTTTAGACTTTAGAAGTTTGGAATTATGATGACAACTGGATCGAGAAAGCAAAGGGGCGAGGTAAAAGGGGCTTTCTTGGTAAGGCAACAAGGGAGCGAAGACATTGTGCCGGCCTTCCAATGCAACATTGACCCGAAGCTTTGCTACAGACCCAGCATCAGGCAACGGCCCCCGGAATGGCACGTCTACTGTTATGGAGTGGACGACCCCTGGGAATGCAACATGATCGCAGGAAGGGAGGGGAGCACTGGATGTACCTGGCGGGCTATCAGGAGAGGCGGGACAGTTGCGTGCGGGCTATGAGCTTTTAGGGCCTTTGGAGTTGGGGACACAGCCAGGACTCGGCAGGTGATGATGGACGAGTATAGGGCCCTGTTCGTCCCCTAGGGGTTGATCCTCTGGTATCGTAAGCGTGGAGGAGTGTAGCAGAAAAACGCTTGTTGCTGCCGGTAGAGAAACAAGACACCGTAAAGGAGGCGGATACAACACACCATACCAGTATTGAAGACTTAAAAAGAACCACAGTTAGCCTTTGGAGGGACTTGCATCCTGTTGCATCACGACACAGAGCAAGCAATACCAAGTCTCATGCGTATCTCCATCAAACAGCATTTCACCAAAAGTATAAGTACTCTACAAGAAGCGAAAACGTCATACACCAAGCCACCTCACCTGTTCCGACAGTTGACATGTAAACAGAAAAAGATCTGAATCCATTTCCCCATCTTCTAACTTCTAGTAAACCAGAAAAGAACCAACCAAGAATAGCGTAGATACCAGCTTGATCCAGCCAGGGTATCATTCTATCTTATCCAAGAAAACCAAACCATCTCCTATACAAAGAAACTTAACATCCAACCCCTCCCTCCCTACTCCTCAAAAAGGTTTACTTAATGGCCGTAAAACCTCGCCCGAAGAGCAGCAGTAGGCTGCGCCGCGCCCTCACTAGCGTTGGCAGTCTCGGTGCCGTTGCCAGCGGGGAAGGGGACGACGGTGGCCGTCGTGTCGACGGTCGTCACGGCGGCACCACCACCAGTGGCGGTGGGCTCCGCCTCGCCGCCCTCGGTGACGGTCACGACCACGTCGGCGGGGCAGTCGCTCTCCTCGGCGTCGCCGGAGCCAGAGCCAGAGCCGGAGCCGGAACCGGGGAGGTCGGGGTTTGTGGCCCCGTTGTTGGTGTTGCCTGGTGCGACGGTCGTCTTGGCGGCAGGGGCCACCTCGGTGGAGGAAGGCCCGCCGATGGTGACGAAGATGGTGGATGCGGGGAGGGTGACGGTCACGGCTTCGGGGCAGTTGCAGGAGTCGGAGCCGGAGCCGGATCCGCTGCCGGAACCTGAGCCAGAGCCGGAACCGCTGCCGGAGCCAACAGTGGCAGTGGCGGTCGAGCCGTTCTTGACGGTCACGGTCTTGGTGCCGGTGCTGGTGGTGGTAGCGGTGGTGGTGCTCTCGGTGGTGGCACCGGCCTGAGCAGCAGAGGTAGCGGCCGCGTTGTCACCTCCGACAGTCATGGTGACGTAGATCGTGGACTTGAAGGTGGACTTGATGGTAGTGGTGACGACCTTGCCCCCACCGTTGCCATTGCCGTTACCCTTGCCGCCGCCTCCACCCATAGTGATGGTGGCGACCACGTCGGTGGTGCCCTCGCTGACGGATGCGGAGACAGTGGTGCTGGGGGCGGCAGTAGCGGCGGCCGTCTCGGAGGCGGTCAGAGTAGAACCCGTGATTCCGCCCGTCTCGGCGACGGAGTGGATGCTGGAGGCGATGGAGGAGGCCTCGGTGACGGGGCAGACGGTCTCGGTCAGGACGATGGTATCGGTGACGAGGATGGTGGAGAGCGCATCCGCGGGGAGGGAGGAGAGCTGCGAGGGGTTGGCCGGGCAGTCGGTGATGGTGGCCGCGCAGGAGATGATGGTGCGGACCGAGGTGGTCTTGACGGTCAGGGTGGTGAGGCCGCCGACGGGGGTGGTGGTCGCGTCGGCCAGGTCGGGGGCGGCGGTTGTGGCGGTGGCGGTGCTGTTGCTGAAGACGGGCTCAACAGACGTGCTGTTGGCGGCATCGGCGAGAGCATCGCTGGCCGCTGCCGTGCCTGAAGGGGCAACGGTGGCATCGGCTGTGATGGAGGCGGAGGAGGACACCAGCTCGGTGGAGTTCTGGCGGCGGAAGTGGAATTTGCCGTGGTTGGGAGTGTAAGCTGTCGACACAGCGGCCAGGAGGCCGAGGACAACGGAGGTGGTGGTGGCCTTCATTTTGAGATGGTGTGTGAGTTTGTTATGGCTTCTCTATTTCCCCTTAGATCGAATCTGATCTGAATCTCTGTACAGAGTGTTGCTGAATGAATGGTAGTATGTGCTTGAAAAGGAGCGAAAATCTATTCCGCGGTGATGATGATAGGGCAGAGGCTTGCTCGTCTTGCGAGTGAGTGTAGATACAGTTGGATAACAACGAGAAGAGAATGGAGTTCGAGCTTGCAAGCAAGGAACTAGACGGGACAAGGCAAAAAGAATGAATGCTTGTCGGTGACGATCAACAGAAAAGAAGTAGACGACCGGAGGGAAAAGGAGGGTAACGAGAAGGAGGACAGGAGGCAAACGGGGCCGATGCTTGCCTTATACCAGGTCCCATCAACAACATGTGGATGTTGTCGAGCTGTCTCCTCTCCCGGTGTGGCCCCTGTTCTTGGAGTTTCGAGTTGTACAACCCTGACCATGACGCTTGACATGGCCTCTCTGAGTGGATGTGTTCCTTGGAAGAGTGCCGCAGCACAGCCGCCTAACCCACCGGGGCTATCCACCGCCGTAGATCCACGGCACCCTTAATCAACAGCATCTGCAGGCCTGTGGTGGTGATGGAGTCGAGGCCACAAGAGGGTGCGTCGACGGTTTCCAGGGATCAGGGGAACTTGCCAGGCTTGCCCATGTTGGTCGTCGACTCGGGTGTGGTTGCGGGGCCAAGGAATATGCAGGAACGGCTCAACCTGAGACGAGCACGACGCGCCAATGAGGATCCCCGGCTTAGCCACTACCACGTCAGATCTCTCCGTTCAGGGGCTGCATCTCCTTTACCCCCTGGCAGCATGATTCAAGCTGTTCGTCCTTCATCTCTTGCTCGTCCGACTTCCTCGCTCAGATCAATGATCTCCCCGAAATTCCAGGTTCAAAATTCTCCGGCATTGCGTTTCGATTTTCAACAGAGCCCGCAAGAGGTCCGCAGAGCACGAATTGATACTTCAAGATGATCCGCGTTTATGATCCGCGCCGCAGTGCTGAGAGTGCACAGCCTGTGAATCGCTCCATGCGGATCTCTGGCGCGACTCACTCACTCTCGGTGTTATGATGGAGACTGGACGTGTCGGGTACCCGCTCAGTCCGCTGCCCCAAGCCAAGCAAGGATACACGCAAAACTCGAAAACTCGTGCGCTGGAATCACGGGTTTTGACGCGCAAAAGACCCTCACTGCGGCTTGGAAGTTAGTGGCCGTCTGTCATGGCGTGTGGTACGTGTCAACGTAATATTTCTAGCGAGAAACGAAGCTGGAACAAAGTCCAGAGCCCATCTTTAACCAGGAAACACTACCGGCATACCCGCCCATATAACAGAAGTCTCTTAAGCGACTGAGGAGCATGGGGTTGGAACGTTGTTGGAAGCTTTCTTGAAGGCGAGCCTGTTGGAGACTTCTAGAGTGGGAGGTCTTATTAGCATGGTGAAACGGTTGGCCTGGTTAAGGAGAAGGAGAAGTCATTAGTCCTGGAGGGGAATTCCTTGATCCCTTCCAGAGTCCCCTGCTAGACCTACCTACTGTACTAGTAGGGTCTTTTTGAACATGTTGGTTATGCATCTCTGTTCCACTCAGCCTCCTTTCGTCTGAACACCTGCGGCAATCCTATGTCCATCCAAACAATGCTATAATGCCGCAATGCTTCCATTTCACAACCCCACTGGCATTGGACACTTCGTCCAAAGAAGCCATGTTGTTGAAATCCTCTCGATTCAGGTCCATCGCCAACCTTGGAAGGCAGGACCCGCGAATTTCTCCATGTATCAATTCTCCAAAATCAGGGGCCGCGAGCAAAAAAAAAAAATAAGAAGCGCGTTTCATGAAACCGCTGGCGGTCCACTTGCGTCCCATGTCCAACCGCACTCTCCGTGATTCGCCAGCGAATATCTCACAGCACATGCCGTGCCTCACGTAAACCCGGTAAAAAAAAAAAAAAGGATTTCCAAAATCTTCCGCCCAGATTGACCGTGAGGAGTGGGTCATGTAACAGACAAATTGGAGGCATCGTGCCGTGTGCTTGGTCGAGAGAATCACACTGAGAACAGAATATCAATGACACAGGCGAGCAGACTTTGGCCTCGTCTGTGCGGCCGGCATATATACAGATCCCAGCTCACATCATAAGATCAATGAAGAGAGTTTGTTTTTGACCCAGTTGAATTGGGGCTCTGATATTTTTTTTCTTCTAACTGGACGTTGAAGATTCCGTTCTTTAAGATTCGTGATGCCACCACGAATGCAACCGGTCACCGATTGCCGTTGCCCGTACCGCCCGTATAAAAACAACAACTCCCATGGGTATGTTAAATGCCAACCTTTAAACGTTTGCCCTCCTTTTTAGCTTTTCGCAGTAGCCACTGGCCCAAAAAACGCCATGTTGAATGCAGCTGTGTTGTTACTGTTGAATGTAACAGGTCCTGCTCAAAGCCCTTTCTCTAACCGGATGCAAACCGCCCACCAGAGGAAGAGGGAAAAAGAGAAAAAGATGTAAAAATCAGAAGCCGTTCCTGTACGCCGTTTTCCCTCTTTCTCTTACTTCATTGATCGTGAGATCGTCTATTTGCTGTACTTGGCGCGGAAGAACTTGGCGGCGTTGACCATGTTGGTCAGGGCCTCCTTGGTCTCCTTCCACTGGCGGGTCTTGAGACCACAGTCGGGGTCAATCCAGAGCTGCTCGGGCTTGAGGTACTGGAGCATCTCCTCGATGCGGTCGCGGATCTCCTTCTCGGAGGGGATACGAGGGGAGTGAATGTCGTAGACACCGGGGCCGATGTGGCGCGGGTACTCAGAGTCGACGAAGACCTTGAGGAGCTTGGCATCGGACTTGCTGTTCTCAATGGACAGGACATCGGCATCGAGGGCAGCGATGGCGTGGAAGAAGTCCTGGAACTCGGAGTAGCAGAAATGCGAGTGGATCTGGGTCGAGTCCTCGACGCCAGTGGTGGAGAGACGGAAAGCCTTGACGGCCCAGTCGAGGTAAGCCTTGCGCTCCTCGCCAGAGCGGAGGGGCAGACCCTCACGGAGGGCAGGCTCATCGACCTGGATGACGTCGACGCCAGCCTTCTCGAGGTCGACGACCTCGTCGCGGAGGGCCAGAGCGAGCTGCTCGGCCTGGACCGACTGGTGGACGTCGTCACGGGGGAACGACCACCTGAGGCAGGTGATGGGTCCAGTAAGCATACCCTTCATGGGCTTCTTGGAGACGGAGACAGCGAACTTGGACTCCTTGACGGTCATGGGTGCCGGGCGAGAGATGTCGCCGACGACGATAGGGGGACGCACGCAGCGGGAGCCGTAGCTCTGAACCCAAGCGTGGGTGGTGAAAGTGTAGCCGTTGAGGCGCTCACCGAAGAACTGCACCATGTCGTTACGCTCAGGCTCGCCGTGAACGAGGACATCGAGGTCAAGCTCCTCCTGGATCTCGACGTTGTCCTCAATCTCCTTCTCAATGAACTTGTCGTACTGCTCAGCGGTGATCTCACCCTTGGTGAACTTGGCACGCTGGAGACGAATCTCCTTGGTCTGGGGGAAGGAGCCGATGGTGGTGGTAGGGAAGAGGGGAAGGTTCAGCTTCTTCTGCTGCTGGGCAATGCGGACTGAGAAGTCGGACTTGCGGTTGTAGTCCTCGGGCTTGATCTTGCTCTGGCGCTCCTTGACCTGGGGGTCGTTGGTGCGGCTGGAGGTGGCGCGAGCCTGGATAGATTTGGCGTTGGCCTCGAGCTGCTCACGGACGGAAGCGGGGCCCTCAGTGACGGCCTTGGCGATAAGGGCAACCTCAACGGCCTTCTCAGAGGCGAACGCGAACCAGTCAGCGACCTCAGCGTCGAGCTTCTTCTCGCTGGCGAGAGTGTGAGGGGTGTGGAGGAGGGAGCTGGACGTGGCAACGATGACACGGTCCTTGCCGAGCTTCTGGATGGCGGACTCGACCTTCTCGATGGCACGCTTGAAGTTGGTCTTCCAGATGTTACGGCCGTCAACGACACCGGCGGAGAGGATAGTCTTGGGGCCGAGGGCACCAATGACAGCATCGAGCTGCTCGGGGTTGCGGACAAGGTCAACATGGACGGCGTAGATGTCCTTGGGGATAGCCTCAAGGTTGTGGACGATATCACCGAAGTAGGTGGCGAAGACGAGCTTGGGGATCTTGTCACCCAGGCTGGCGAGCTTCTCGTATGTGGGCTTGAAAGCGGCCTTGCTCTTGGCAGGGAGGTCGAGGACGAGGACGGGCTCGTCAATCTGGACGGTCTCCGCACCAGCCTCCTTCAGCTTGGTGAGGAGCTCGACGTAGACGGGGAGGAGCTTCTCGAGCAGGTCGATGGGGTCAACGCTCTGACCACGGTCGGCCTTGCCGAGAGTGAGGAGAGAGACGGGGCCGACGAGGACGGGGCGGGTGACAATGCCAGCCTCCTTGGCCTCAGTGAACTCAGCAACAGCCTTAGGGCTGGCGGTGAGCTTGAAGGTCTGGTTGTCCTGGAGGGTAGGCTTGACGTAGTGGTAGTTGGAGTCAAACCACTTAACCATCTCCAGACTGGGGACATCGACACCGTCCTTCTGGTGACCACGGCCCATGGCGAAGTACTCATCAACGCGGTCGAGGCCGGCACTGGAGTAACGGTCGGGAACGGCCTACAGGGGGAAGCACGTCAGCACAGGAGCACAACATGACAAGTCCTGGGGTGTTACTTACACCAAAGTCCTGGATGTGAGAGAGGACATGGTCGTAGAGGGCAAAGTCGTTGCTAGGGATGATGTCGACACCGGCATCCTTCTGGATCTTCCAGTGTGCGAGCCTCAGCCTCTTGGCCTCCGCGAGGAGATCAGCCTGCGAGATCTTGCCGCCCCAGTCTGTGAACAGTGAGAGTTAGCAAGCCGATCCGATAGAAGCAGTGAACAGCAAGCTCAGTGGGGTGAAGGACACGTACAAGCCTCAGTAGCCTTCTTGAGGTCACGGTTGACACCCATACGGGGGAAGCCGAGAATTGCTGACTGAACCATCTTGAAAGATCTTTTGTGCAATATGTGTGTTAGGAAGAAGGATGGGATAGTCAGGATGATGGTTGATGTGGGATGAAGAAAGCGGAGAGATGAGGAGGAGTGAGAGCGAAGATGGATGAGAGAAGATGCGAAGAGAGAGAGAAAAGTGGTATGAAGAGGAGGAAAGAAGAGGGTGAGACGGAGGAAAGGGAGAAGTTTTGATAAGGGAGAGGAGGAAGGATGATGGCACGCTGGGCGGTGTGCGAGTGGTGCCGCAGTGCCAGTGCAGTTGCACAGTGCTAATGTGGGATGTGTGGATGGTGGGATGAGTGGGATGACTGGGATGCCCGGGGTCCGGAACTGAAATCGGATTGCGAATCTGGAATGGTGGGGTTGATTTGGAGTGTGACAGGGGTAGCTCTGATGGTGATTGTGCAGCGATGAGGGGTCCTAACTTTTGCTTTTCGTCGTCTTGGCGCTGCGTTGTCGGCGAGATATGCAAGTCCCTCGTACCGACTTGTACCTTCCCCGCCGATACTTATAACTCAACGGAAACCAGGGCAACGTACCTTTTCTTTCGGGACTTTTCCGAGCTCAGCAGATATTGACTAGGTGTCCTCCTCAGTCTCCGGCCTCAGTACAGGCGTCGAGGCTGCTCGTCGTCGATAGTACGGCTCGTTGGGTTCCAGGCGATACACTTCGGATCCTCTTGCTTCGGTATCGTCCGGTCGACGACGACGGCGTGGATGGAAGAAGGACACGCTCCGTTGAGGCCCGAAGGTCTCCCGCGATGTTGCCACACTGGCAGTGGTGGCTGTCGACGCTTCTCTCTGTCTGGACGCTGATGGTATTCGCAATAGTTGCGAGTATAATTTGGGCCGCTGTCGAGATCGTTCCTCTGGTTGATCTTCTGGCGGTGGTGGTGACTCGGTGTCTCCTGAGGTCGGGATCAGGTCGTCAAGCCCCAAGAGTTCGCCTTCAATGCCTTTGTAGTTTGTCGGCATCCGGATTTCTGTGAGGCTCAGGCGCTCCGTGGCGATGGTCGCTGTGTCGGTTGAAGCGGCGATGGGAACCTGTTGTTCTTCTGCTTCTTCTTCTTCTTCTTCTTCTTCTTCTCCGGTTGGGTCTATTTCCTCTGGAGATGGCTCTGGCTCGGGAGGTGAGCGTCGACTAATACCCGTAATCTTGAAGAAGTTGCCAATGGTGGCGGCGGACAAGATGATGAGCACCGCGATGAAGAGGACGGAAAAGTAGACTGCCAGAACGATGTCCAGGGCCAACTTGAATATGACGGGCATGCTTGAGTTGGCCAGCAGCCCATGACGGCCGGAGGCGGACCACGACGACGCCATTGGGTGAACCGCAGAGCTGGCGATTGAGAATCAACGACGATGACTTGGAACCCATTTGGATTTACGCATCGTATTACATGCAACCACAGTCACAGCCCTTCCGTATAAACATGAAGCAGGAACAAACAACAGATATCTTGCCCAGGGTGCAACTGTCCTTCCTGAACCTTTCATGACCGGACCTGCAACATGTAAAACCGGTCTGGTAATCACGATGCACAAACTCCAGCTGAGACTCTCCAGGTCGTCCCCGTGTACAGTAAGAACGACTATAATTCAGGGGTATCAATTGCTGTTTCCATGCCTCCCAGTAACTTGCACCTCCCTGTATCCCTACTGCCAAAGTAGAAGGTGGTGTAATGGCGTGACATGGAATCCAGCCTGACCTCCAATAGACAAGTCACTGCCTGCAGTCAAGTTCCAGTCTAAGGACTGCAATGCGACTATACTCAGTCCAAACTAGCAGCTCAGCAAATTTTCAACAAAAAAAGCATAACTGCTGGCTGTCTTAGTTGGCTCGGCTAGTCTCGCCCTTGAATGCAAATTGAGTACTTGCGTCCTTGCATCCTTGCAGCTCTCATCCGAGTTTCACCGGGTTAAGCGCCGTGGACCGGTCCGAGAACCGGGGAACCAAATGAATTGGGGAAGTGTTGCAACAGGGCGTTGTTATAACAACCCGAATCCGACAAATATGCTGTCAGATTGATGCCCGCTCCTCCATTTGCTGACCGTCTGTTGGTATTACCGGTAATCCCCATCAGTCCAATAATAAAGCGGTTTCGGGGTAAGACTCGAGTCGTGGTCAAATCCATGTCCCCGAATAATCATTTGAAGGTGACATTGGTGACCCCGAAGATGACAGCTTTCAACTCGGGTTCCGTTTGAGCTGTGGGTGGGTGGATGGCGTGAGCTCCGGGGCAGGTCCATCAACTGCCAAGATGCGGCTCCAGGGCGGTTGTCGGGCCTTGGCAATTGACGACGTGCTCGCAAGCCTCGCATGCGAGAGAATAAGTTGATCGATAGTTCCGGTATCTGTTGATGATGTCGAACAATTGGCACTATCTTCAGCCAAGAAGTATCCTCTCAAACTGCTGCGGCGCCAGATATGTTTGCAAGACGACCTGCAATGCTGCTCTGCTCTTCGCTATGGCCGGAGGCACGTCTTGGACCGGTTGCATGTTCTTCTGTATGCTCGACATGTGACTTGCGACCTGCTTCGATATGGACAGTAGCGCCTCGTCGGTGGCGTCCTAAATTATGGCATTAGCACCAAATTTTTCGAATGCGGCAGGGAATGACAAGACTTACGGAAAATACCCCAACAAGCGGTGTGCTCTCCTTCTTGACCAGCGACAGCTTGTCCCCACTCAGACGATCAAGCTCGGGTGCATCGTCTCGCTTCCGCGGATCAGGGGCGAGGGGATGAGCTTTTCGCATTCTCTCTCGCCAACCTGCAGCCTCTGCTTTCGCATTTGCTTCGAGGGTCCGCAGGGTTTCGTATTCCTTCTCGAGGGCGGTTTCCTCTTTGGCTTTCTGCTTTTCGAGCAGTCCAACGGAGTGGAGGAGTGGGTTGAGCATCGTCTCCATTGAGTCGATCGAGTCGACAATGCTCTCGAAACTGAGCTCCTCCCTGCGACCATCGCTCGCACCAGACTTGCCCGCAGCAGACTTCGTCCCAGGCGGCTGAGTTGACGCAGGAGGAAATGGCTGGCCCTTGCGAAGTTTGTTCCGTAGTTTGCCAGCGAAAGCTCGAAGAACGTCATGGCCAGGCTGATAGCGTCGTTGGTTATCCCGCCAGCGGTGCAGGACGGTAATGGATGTGTCCGAGATAATGGTAGAGATAGCCTCGACAGTAGCCCCGTCCAGCTTTGACCACTTCGTGTTTACCGCGGACATAGGAATTTGGCGTATCTTTGGTTCGAGTTGTCGAAATTTGGGCACCGGTGGCAGGCTCGCATGGAGCTCGTCATCCATCTCAGCCACTGACCGATCTGCCCCCTGAGATGCCGCATTCTTAGAGACCCGTCTTTGAGAGGCTGCGGGAACTCTCCTACCATCTATCACAGGCTTCTTCGGGAGTCGCGACTGCGCTTCTGTCGGGTTCGTGCTATGACCTTTCCTCGCTGGTGGACCGGCACCTGATACGTTGGACAACCGTGGCCGTCCTCTCTGTTTCGGTTGTGATTCGTCGTCGACGGGCCGCTGTCCTTGAACCGTAGAGACATCTGACTTTCGTGGACGACCGCGACGTTTGGGCTCCGATTCCACCTCCCCGATCGGTTCCTCACTTCCAACTGTAGACACGTCTGATTTCCGTGGGCGGCCGCGGCGTTGCGGTTCAGGATCCGCATGCCTAGCCTGTTCTACGGGTGCTGGTCGCGATTTCGAGGGTTTGGCGGTCTGTGTCTGTCCTGCTGGCTTCTCTTTGCGTCTCGAGGGCGCCCCTAGGGTTTTCGGACCTGCTGAGTCGACGCCAGACGACAACCGGGCTCGCTTCTTAAGTGGCGCTATATTGTCCCCTGCTTCCTCCTCTTCCCCCTCCGCATTGTTGACTCCGGTTATCCACCAAGGAGTATCATCTGTAGATCGCCTGTCCCGTTTGCTCCGTCGAAATGCGCCAGTCGCATCATCTGCCTTCTCTTCCGGCACCTTCGATTCTCCGTTCTTTGGGCGACCTCTCTTCCCAGGTTTCTCCGGTTGGGCCACGGCATCCTCATCGGCGTGTTGTTCGTCTGCTGGCGTTTCGGTTTCTTTGTCTGTCCTGCGGCTTCTGGGAGCGCGTTGCGACGCGTCTTTGGGGCTGACCGGGGAACCAGCTGCAGCACCGCGTTTCCGCTTCTGATTTGGGATTTCTGGCGCCTGCATGGCGTCAGGAAGGGATTGAAAGGAGGACATACGAACAGACCATCAATTAGACGTTGAAATAAGGTTGTTGGTGTGGAAATGGTGTGGAAATCGGTTGTATTGCTCGCGGAGTCCAGATTTGAAGCCGTTTACACGTCTCTCGGTGGTTTAGTAAAGCCACACTTTGCCAAGCAGTCCAAGCTCCCGACAAGCTCTCAAGCCTCACAGGCCTCAGAATATGGAAGGTTGTGGCGTGAATGTTGATGTTGATGGGCCCTTTAAAGTTCTGGGCTCTGATTGGCAGGAAGCATGTTGGATTGCGTGCGTCTCCTCACGAGCGTCTCCACTGCGCTAGTCTGCTTTTATCTGCAAGCCTAGCCGGCCACTTCTCCCGGCTCCATGGGCCCCAACAGCGACCCCGTCGACGTGGAGACCCCATCTATGCTCTCGACGATAGCAGTCTAGCTTCTGTCATCTCCCAAGAACAGCTTGTTGTCATTAAGCAAAACAACCCATCGCCAATTTTACTCCTTTTCCAAAGCTTCGTCTTCCATTCTTCTCGACATCATCTCAAACTGGTGCTTGACTTGCTACAGGCCGTTGTCTCTCCTTCCAGACCTGCGCATTGGTCCCCTTTTTCTATTCTCGGACGTCATATTGTCTTCAGGACCCTTAGTCATTGATTAATCTCGCTACTTCTCTTTCCAACCTTCCATCTTCTTGAACTTTCGCATCTTCATCACTGTCCCTTAAAAAAAACCACCCTTTCAAAAATGCGTCTCTCAACTTCCGCCGTTCTGGCGCTTCCGCTCCTCGCGGCTGCCCAGGGACCTCTCGAACAATTTGAGCAGTACAAGGCGCAATTCACAAACTTCATCAGCAACTTCGGCGCCAAGGCCCCGCATGAGGCTCCCAGCGCTAAGACCGACCCTGTCCAGGCCGCCGAGGCGGCTATTGGTGCGACACAGGTCGATGTCCTCACACTCAGCAACTGGAAGGAGATCCTTTATGGCCCCGTCAAGCCTGATGCGACCGAGCCTGTCGAATGGTGGGTGTTGATCAGCGGAGGCAACAAGACATGCTTTGGTAGGCGCTCTTTGCAATAACACCATCGATCATATTATGTCGGAAACTGTGCTAACTACTTGTACTTCCACCAGGCCACTGCGAGAAGGTTGAGAAGGCCTTCAACGCCTCTGCCGCCAGGTTTTCCCTGCTGCCCAAGGCCCCTCACCTGGCCATCGTCAACTGCGACGATCAGCCCGTTCTTTGCAACAGCTGGTCTGCCAGCAGCGGAACCGTCTGGGCCATCGACATGGTGCCTCCCCCCGCGCCCGTCGAGATCTACCGCAAGCGCATGAACTTGACCACCACCACGGATCAGACCTACGTCGACCTGTACAACAAGGGCGACAAGGAGGGCTGGACTTTCCACGACGGATACTTCCACCCCTTCAACGGTCCCCTCGCCGAGTACGGCCTCGCCGTCCCTCTTGGCTACTTCTTCTACGTCTTCAACGTCATTCCCAGCTGGGCCATGATGCTCCTCGTGTCCTTCCTCAGCCGCCGCATGATGTACGTACTCCCATCGTTACCTGGGTAATTAGACGCCGTACTGACAGACAACCACAGGAACAAGCGTATGGGTGTTGATGGCGGTGCCGGACGTCCCGCTGCTGCCGCCCCTCGTGGTGCTCCCCCAGGAGATGCCCGCTAAACGGCCTTGAATCGGCCTAGTTTGGACGTAGGACTGCTTGTTTAATGAGTACATAATTTTAATCTTGTGGTTTCTATTGGGTAACAGGGCTTTCCGACAGTCCTAGCCGGACCTGGTATAGGGAAGGGTTGGGAATTCCTTACATGTAGTCATGGTGGTTACTGGATATCAATCTGGTGAATGTTCCGTTTCCGGGTCAATTAGTGGCGTCGAGAATAAAAGCTACGTAGCTAGTATCCGACTCGACTCGCTCAACCTCTTCGCTTGCAAGTCTCCTGCAGGTCTGATAAGCTCCCCAACACCTGCTCCGGCAGTTGACTGTTGGCGAGACGTCCGTAGCGGAGATCACTCATACTGCCGACTATCTGATCGAGAGACTTCCGTAACTCTGCCTCCTCTTCCTCCAGACGCCTGATCTCGCCCTCCATATCGACAATAGCGCTCTCCAGCTCCGGTAGAACTGACTGAAGACGGCGTTTGGGCGCATCAATCCCGGACGCATTACCGAAAAGCTGCAAAATAGATTAGCCCAAGTGTTTACGTCCTGTGTGCACGGGAGGCAAGACGTACACTCCTCTCTACCGTCTCCTCCTTGTCGTAGAAGTCCCTCTCGGCCTGCCGTCTTGCCATCACCACCGACTGCCTCAGGTACTTGCCCCTCCTCTCCTCGCTCTCGATGTGTGCCGCTACCTGGTCCACGACGGCATTCCGTTGTCCCTGCAGATCGCGGTACAGTGTCCTGATCTGGGTTGAGGATTGCTGTGCTCTGGGAAACAAAGCTGTGAACTCTTGCGGTGTTATTATGGCGGGCAGTTGCGAGGGAGTGAGCAGGAAGTTGGCCAGAATGGCTGACTCGGTAGGTGCCATTGTTTGCAGATGGTGATGGACAACTTTGTTATGGTTATGGAGTTGTTGTCGTTATTCTGCAAATGTTGAATTTGGTCAAGAAGGGTAGGTAGTGGAAGGTTTAGACAATGAGAGGAAAGGTGCCGGAATACCTAAGCATGAATGTGCTTGGTTGTGTCTTGCTGCTTTGATGCTGTTCGTCTCTTAAAGGTGGACGCGTCTAAGTGGTTGTGTGAAGAAACGCGCTGGAGACGCGGTCCCGTGACTTCCCTCATCGCCGCACTTTCTTAGACACACACTTCCAGGGGGTCGACACTTCCTCACAACACACGTACATTCTCAGCCCAAACTTTAAACCGCCCAATTACTGACACACTTCCGTCTCAACTTTCTAATCCACGTCCGCCCTACCATTCTTCATAACCCATTTTACTGTCAGGCAACAAGCTTTTTGCTCATCCCATCACATTCATCACCCAACCACACAATTATGGCGCCCCCAAAGCAGGCAGCCGCGCCCAGCCCGCCCTTCGCCAAGGACGAGCGGGTGCTCTGCTTCCACATGGAGATGCTCTACGAGGCCAAGATTCTGGACGTCCGGCCGGGCGAGGGCGGCGAGGGCTGGCAGTTCAAGATCCACTACAAGGGATGGAAGGCCAGCTGGGACGACTGGGTGCCGCACGACCGGGTGCTCAAGTTCAACGACGAGAACAAGGAGCTGGCCAGGCAGCTGCTGCAGAACACCAAGAGCCTGCAGCCGGGGAAGTCCTCGGGCAAGACGGGGAAGAAGGGAGGTGCCGCCGGAGGGAGGGGAGGGTCGGAGCTGGGCTCTGCGAGGGGTAGCGAGGAGAGGGGACACCAGGCGCAGACGCAGAGCGGACGGGGACCGAGGAGGGCGAGGGATTTCGAGCTTGAGCAGGTATGTGTTTTGTTTTTGTTGTTACGCGTTGGTGAATTTATGACGACAGTGGTTTTCTTTGAGGGTGTTTGAGCGGGGAGAAGATGCCGGGTGATGGGATGAGATGCTACGAGAGCGACTTCCTCGCCAGAAGAACCAAGTGGTGACTGGTCTGGAAAGAGCGAGATTAGTCACATCTCTGTCTCTGCGTTCGAGGGGGAAATGATGCGTCTGTCACTGTTTTATTACCTGCTTGTTCTGCTTCGAAAAGGAACCAAGTGAGGGTGAGGTGAGAGTTGTGAGAGAACCTAGTGATGGCTCAACAACAGTTTGCGGCCATGAGGCCCACTGAGATTCACTCGCTCGAGGACAATAGCAGGGCCGCTCTCAATAGCGGTTCTGCCAGCCGTTGCGACAATAGCACCTCTCGAAACCCTAACTATCGCCTCTGGGAAGACGGCGACACAACGGATACGGACTCTTTCGGGACGACTGTCCTCGACGACATTGCCAACCCTTCTCACGACAATACCCTCCTACCGACTCCCCTCAGTCTTCCCTCGCTTCGTCCCCCAAGCGGTCAAGCTTTGATTTCAAACCCTCGTTCCCCTTCCCCTTTACATATCACACCTACATCCGTCAAGATGGTCCGAATCAAAAACGTCCCGAACATCCCCCCCAAGGAGCGGGCCTCACCCTCCAGCAGCTCGTCCGACTCACCAACCCGCGACTTTGCTAAGCTCGAAGCCAAATGGGAGGCTCGGGCCAAGCGTAACGACCGTCTGTATCAGCTGCCCAAGAAGAACCAGTCCTACGTCCGCGCCAACGGAGATCCAGCCCAGTTCGACGACCGCTTCACCATCGTGCCCCAGAGCGCCCGGCGGGTCAACAAGAAGCGCCACCCCAAGGTTGCCGCTGCCAAGAACAACGGCACCCTCACCGCGCGTCTCGAGGAGTACTACCAGGGCTTCAACTACGGCTACCAGAAGGGCAAGGCCGTCTGGCAGCACGTTCCTCTGGCTGGATTCTGCCGTGATCCCGCGAGCAGCGTGTATGAGACGCAAGAGACTCAAGCGAGCCAGCAAGAAGCGATCCAGCCAGCAGCCCCTCGCGTTTTTGACTCACTTTTGTCGCGCTTGATATTTACGACATGGCGAGAACCAGAGACCTGGGACCGTACTAACCTGTTCCCCGATCAGGAGGACGCCTTCCACGCCAGGCCGTCGATCAAGCTGAACGTGCCCGACAACCTCAAGGCGTACCTCGTCGACGATTGGGAGAATGTGACCAAGAACCAGCAACTCGTTGGTCTGCCTCACCCACACCCCGTCGACGAGGTCCTGGAGGAGTATCTCAAGTACGAGCGCCAGCACCGCGAGGTCGGAAGCCACGCCTACGACGTGCTGGAGGAGACCATTCTCGGACTGCGCGAGTACTTTGATAAGTGCCTGGGTCGCATTCTTCTCTACCGGTTTGTTCCCTCTTCCCTCTACTTGAATCACATACTGACAAATTTCCAGCTTTGAGCGCCAGCAGTACGTCGACATGTACAAGAAGTGGCAGGCCGCCGGTCCGGAGGACAAGCACAAGTGCGCGGCTGACACGTACGGCCCCGAGCACCTCTGCCGTCTTCTCGGTATGTTTTCCCTCCCCACTCCCCCATTTCCCATCTCTCTTCCTCTCCGCCTCCCTCCATTTACGCACACCCCAACTAACCTCAACCCAGTGACTCTCCCCGAGCTCGTAGCCCAGACGAACATGGACCAGCAGAGCGTCAACCGCCTGCGCGAGGAGCTGCTCAAGTTCTCGAACTGGCTGTCCAAGCACGGCATGAAGTACTTCGTCAGCGAGTACGAGACACCCGACGCCGACTATATCGAGAAGGCTCGCGGGACATAGGACGACTTTGCGACTCTTTCTCAGATGGGGCGGGCCGGATTCGTGGTGACGCCTCCTCGCTAGGTTAGATCGGGCGGTCACTGAAGTTTTCAGGTGAGGTGACGCGGATAGGGGATGGGAGGACGAGAGAAGGATGTAATCAGTCTACCTGATGGGATGAATGAGCAATCGGATACAGCAGTCTTCTAGCACATGGAGGAGACCTAGGCTAGGCTAGGCGGATGAGGCATTGACGACCTTGTAAAGGAACAAATTCTGGTGCCCTCGTATCCTATATGACACTCTGTACTTGGTTCATTTGCATGCGCTCTTCCACACCAGATCGTGCGTATCCTCGTGAACCGTGTCACACCGTTGAGTCCACGAAGTTACCATCGTCAAGTGCCATAAAGCACGGGGAGACCGTATGCATTTGTACACTGCCAGTGTTTCATTCCCACCCTATCTTCCCAGAACCATATGTTACAACACAAACTTCGTAGTCCTACACAGGTGAAGCTGGTCCAGTATCTGGACTCATTGCTCGCGCATATCTCCCCCGCCCCCGTTATCCGACCCTCGCAAGCATGCCATTGTCTCGCATCCCTTCTTCCATCTCCCCCCCATCTCCCCGATCCTCTCCCCCATATCTGCTCCCCAGTCCTCGTCCTCCCTTCCCTCCCCACGTTCATAGCCCGACCCGTCCCCGCTCAGCCAACCGCTCAACATAAAACCCCGCCTCAGGCTGCCTCTCCGCCTTGACCTCCCTCTTCGTCAGCGCCCGGTCGACCTCTTCCACCTTGACCAGCTCCTTCACCTTCATGATCATGCCCGCGAACTGCGGGTGGACCGGGTGGAAAACCGTCTGAGACCTGCGTCGCAGGCCCAGGGCTGCTAGGACGCCCCTCGTCCGCTCCGGCAGGCCGATGGCGCTGCGGTGGAGGGTTATGCGGAAGTAGGACATTGTCTTTTTTTTTTGTATTGGAGGAGGGTGGCGGTGGTGGTGGAAGGTATGAGGGGGTAGGTAGGTAGGTGAGATCGTGAGGGTAGATGGAGCCCGCGGGGCGTAAAAGGTGATGTTTCGTGCAAGTTGGTATGCGGTTTCGCAGTGCTGGGGCCTGTCTGGCCTGACCGGCGAGGAGTTAGCAAGGTCGGCATTGGGGAGGGTAGTGAGCTTACCCAGATTAATCAGACGGCTTGATTACTACGCTGTTCTTCGCCGGGTATCAGGAGCGCGATCTTGGGGTGTTCGTCAAGGTCGTTATCGTCGTGCCGATAGAGAGGTGATGTCCAAAATATTTTGGCGGATGTTGCCGTCTAAAGTGGGACCGGCCAGGTGATGCAGGGTTAGGGTTACGGGAATGGATGTCGCAACTGAGGTGCTTCCGTTTGATCCAGCATGAATGGTAGGAGCACCTGTGGACGCTGCAAAGGAGAGTGCTCTCGCGACAAGAATGTTTGACTTTTAAGGATCGACTTTGAATTACAAGGGCTATAATATCCTCTTACACGGCTTCAATCCGGCCGGTGCCACCACGTCTAAGTCTGTAGTTTCTTCCCTCCCACTTTAACCTCCGTACGAAAACGAACCCAGCTTCGTCACTTTACTCGCATGCTCAGATCCCTTCCCAGAGTCAGGCCGCTTCCATATACCGCTCAAATTAACCGACAAAACACATTCACCACCCTACATCTGGACCTCCACACGGCCCTCAGCACCAGGCGCTCCAGTTGAGCCCAGGCTGGGGAGCAGGTAGGTGATGTCATCCCAAGGATGACGGTACAGGCCTGTCCGCAGCCTCTTCTGGTCGAGGTAATGGGCAATCAGACCGATGCTGCGTCCGAGGACAAACAGACCGTTGAGCACACCCATGGAGAGGTACTCCTCGGCCTCCTCGGGGCTGAAGGCACCGCAGTTGCGGAGGAGATCGACGAAGCAGACGGCCACGGCGCCATCGACGTTGAGGATGAGGTTGTCCTTCTTGGACGTGGTGACGCTCTCGACAGCGAGCGCGTAGTCGAGCAGCTTGTGGTTGGGGAACTTGGCCATGACGTACTCCTTGACCAGCTCGACACGCAGATCGGGGTTGTTGCGAGACTTGACGCGATGGCCGATACCGGGGATGAGCTTGTTCTGCTTGCGCATCGTGTCGACGAACTCACGCGGGCTGAGGCCCTTGTCGAAGGCCTTGGTGAACTCCTCAGCGGCACCGTCGAGGGCACCTCCGAAGCGAGAGCCGATCGTGAGGAGACCGGCGACAAGCGAGCTGATCAGATCCTTGCCGGCACGGGTGGTGATGATGGTGTTCATGGCGCCGGACACGGCAGGGCCGTGGTCGGCTGTGAGCATGAGGACCATCTCCAGGAACTTCGAGGCGTAGTCCGGCAGACGGCGACGGAACCACAGTAGAGACATGACACCGCCGATGCCGATGTCCTCCCGGAAGACATCCGAGATGGGCATACCAGCATAGAGCAGTTCTTGGCCACGGTCGTCGGAGATTGTGGAGATGAAGGCAGCGGGCTTACGGATGAGGCCAAGCTCCTGAGCCCATGAGTAGTCGATAGGGATCTTGGGAACCTGGGGCTCTGTGAAGGGCTTGATGGTGCCCTCCTTGACGAGCTTCTGGAATACGGACTGGAGGAGCTCGGGCATGTCCTCGAATGTGTTGGGGACAAAGAAGCCGGCCTCCTTCATCATCTTGTTCTTCATGGCCGCCGTCTCGAGCTGAGAGTTGGCGAAAGAACCGGCGTGGCCGAACTGCACCTCGGTTTTGAACATGCTCGCGCATGTACCGATAGCCCAGGCAACGATAGGCTTGGTAATGACGCCCTGCTTAACGGCCTCAATGACCTTGTACTCCTCGACACCACCCACCTCGCCCAGAAGGACAAGGATCTTGCACTCTGGGTCGGCCTGGTACCGGAGCATGTGATCAATGAAGGTCGTGCCCGGGTACCGATCACCACCAATGGCTACACCCTCATACACACCGTCGGTGGTCTGGGAGATGATGTTGTTCAGCTCGTTGGACATACCGCCCGACTTGGAGACGTAGCCAACAGAGCCCTTGCGGTACAGCTTCGAGGCAACAATGTTGTCCATCATACCACCAGTGTTTCCGATCTTGAAGCAGCCGGGCTTAATGCCACCGACAGTGGCGGGCCCGATGATGGTGACGCCCTTCTGCTTGGCCACGTGCGCAATCTCACGAGCGCGCTGGAGTCTCGTCATTAGCTTCGTTCTTCATTTACACAGAGGCAAATACCACTTACGCGCTCTGGCACACCCTCAGCAATAATGGCAATCGTCTTGATCTGGGGGTACTGCATCAGCTCCATGGTGGAGCTGTAGACACTGCGCGAGGAAGCAAAGTTGACCACAACATCAGCCTCGGGATGCTTGCCAACGGCCTTTCCGACTTCTTGGTATACAGGAAGCAGGGTCTCGCTGGTGCCCCAGTACATCTTGCTCACGAACTGCCCGCCGAAGGTGTAGATGATACCCGCTACGGAGGGGGTCTTGCGCTTGCAGATGAAGTCGAAATCGAGCATGCCCTGCACGGCGCGGGGTTGTAGGCCGTAGACCAGGCATCTTGTCTTGTCGCTGAAGAGGGCATGGGAAGGGAGAGGGCTCAGCGGCCTGCTGGGAGCAGCGAAGCGGCGGATGTTGTCGTTCGCAGCGAGGCCGCCGCCGGAGGTGCCGTTGACGGCGTTGGTGGTGCCATTGGCGGTTGTGGAAAGAGGAGTTGAAGCAGCCATGGCTCTTGTGTTATTAGTCGGCGGATTGACCGAGACGTGAGGATGGTGCCGCTGAATGAAAGGACTAGAGTTGAGATGCAATGGCAGATCGCGGTCAATCAATTCGAGAAGGGATTGAAGTCTGATGATTGATTTGGAAGGTCTGCGAGTTGGTGAGGTACGGAAATGGAGGGAGGAGATGGGATGTCGAGGTTCGAGGATCTGGGATTTTTTTGGCCGATTGTCGCTTTTCGCTGAGGGGGATTGGCGTTGCAGGCAAGGGACCTTTTGGGTGCAGCTCTGGCCAAGCTCGTTGCTGCAGGGCAGTGGCTTTCAGTTTCCAGCGTGCGGTCAGGGCGCTGAATGCACTGCAATTGAATCGAGGGCCAGAATGCGCCCACTTGCTGGGAAGGAGCTACTAAGGGTGGGAATGAAGCCAGCCCACTAGCGTCGTTTGGCCGGTGGCTTCCCCAAGATTGTCGCGAACGGTGATTGGGTGGGCGGCAGCCAACAAGACGTGGGAATCCCCAACTTTTTTCACCATCCTTGCCGGATCGCCTGACGGACCTGATCAATTTCGAGCAACGACAGCCACAGCGAACAAAATTGCTGGCCCTCGGGTCTTTCCCACTTGAGCAGCGAGGTACCGGGTACTTTGAGGTTATCCCTCCCTGAACACAGAGAATGCAGTTGCGGGACACGGCATCACGCCACAATCCATAATGATATCCCTTCATTCGACCCGGGCAGGATGCTTCAATGCCTCGCCTGTCAAAACTGTTTGACATACAGGACTACCGTAGACAATGACAAGACCAGACAATCCGACATGACCAAACTCTCGTCATGTCAGCTCACCCCGCAGTGTCCCGTAACACCCCGACTGCACACACCATCTTGGTGATCCATATGCATCACCGGAGTGTTTCTCAGGCATTCTCAGCCCTCTGCCAGTACCCCGGAGTTGTCGAGTCACCAGGTTCGGGTGATCCCAGACGACATCCGTCTCCCCCGAGCCCCGACGGAGTCCGAACTTCGTCCCAGCGTGTAGTCTAGGTACCTCGTGTTTTGTCTGATACCTAGTTGCAGCTTTGGAGGGACGGAAGCAACTACAGGAGATGGAATGGAAGTGGCCAAAAATCCGAAATCCTGGTCTCAACAACTCGTAAACAATAATAAGCCATGATTGCTGCCGTGACAACTCTCGGGATAGCTTGGAAGTAGCAGGTACTTCGGTGCTTTCACCGCCGGTCCCTCTCCTTGCATCGGAGGTTCCAGCGCGACGCAGGTCCCACCATCTGCCACACAGTGGTGGAATGAGTGGAGACCAGAGTTCAACCCCAACCTAATTCCCTTTTTGGTGGGCTCTTGGCGGGACGATCTCCACTGCTGTCTTGCTGCGTTCAAGGGGGGGAAAGGAGGGGCGCAACTGGCGCAACTGGCGCAACTGGCAGGAGAAAGTGGCAGGACCTTCGAATTTTCGTCGAGAAAGTGAAGAGACACCAGTGACACACCACCTGGATGGCCGGTGCTCGGGCGCTGCCAAAGACCGCCTTTCTGGAGCTCCCTCGATTTTTGTTGAAGGGGTGGGCAGAATCCTTGGGAACTCGTCTCTTCTTCTCACAACCACCACACCCAGCAAACAAACCACCGCGACAGTTATTTTGCAATTGCCATCCCATTCTCTCAATTGCCAAATCCAGTAGACAGACACTTCATTCACTTGACTTGTGTGTTCTGATCCTTGCCCTTGCGCATTTCCATATTGTAAGTTGCGACAAGAAACAATCTGGAGCCGTGTGGTGCTTGCGTGTTCGACTTCCCAATCCCCAACTCGGGGCCACTTTCACCTGTGCGGAAGCTGGGAGCTGGGAGAAGCTGACGACGCTCTCTCCGTGTCTCCGTATCTCCAACTTGGGAAGGGCAGCGCCGCCGATTACCACCACCCATACTTTGCAGAAGCGACTTCGCGGCAATTGCTAACGGCAACCCAAAGATAGGAATCGAACCAAAAGGGGAATAACGACTGAATAACAGAAAGGAAAAGGGTTCATACGTAGCTCTTCGTCTCTCACACATCCCACCAACCACATCACAATGTCCGCCAAAGCGATCTTCGAGGCCGACGGCAAGGCCATCCTCAACTACCACCTCACTCGCGCTCCCGTCATCAAGCCGAGCCCTCTCCCTCCACCAACCAAGCACAACCCTCCTCCCAGGTTGTGCTCGCTGCACTTCCCCGAGGACAAGAACGTCGAGGATGTCCTGAACCAGGCCGAGGTCACCTACCCCTGGCTGCTCCAGTCCGGCGCCAAGTTCGTCGCAAAGCCAGATCAGCTCATCAAGAGGCGAGGCAAGAGCGGTCTCCTGGCCCTCAACAAGACGTGGCCCGAGGCGAAGGCATGGATTGCCCAGCGCGCCGGCAAGGTGCAGAAGGTCGAGCACACCGAAGGCGTCCTGAGGCAATTCCTGGTCGAGCCCATGCTGCCGCATCCCGACAACACCGAGTACTACATCAACATCAACTCGGTCCGCGACGTAAGTGCACAACTGTTTCCCCGTTCCCCTTCCTCTTCCTCGCGTGGAGTAGTCTCACGAGACCTGGAGCTCGAGCTGAGGAGGAGTCGCCCCACATGAGCGAGTGCTTTTGGTGTGGTGGTGTTTGGGATTTGGAGAAGAATGAAGACGGGGACTCAAAAAAAAAAAATCAGCATGAACAACGGCAAACAGAATCTCAATCTGAGCTGTTTAAGTGAGAGATATGAGATGAGACGAAGAAGAAGAAGGAAAGAAGTTAAACCCGATCTTGCGGTGGGATAACATTACCCTTACCCGCTGGAATTGGCAGGTCATGAGCCGCCGGACGAAGGGAAACACTAAGTCGGACTCAGTGTGGACCTACCGGTGCGGTCGAATTTCTACCCACCGAAACTCCCCCGCAAGGCTGCATTGATGCACGGCTACAGCATGCTGTTTCAATATTTACAGGCGTGACTTCTGCTATATACATACTAACACGGTATATCACAGGGTGACTGGATCCTTTTCACACACGAGGGTGGTGTCGATGTTGGCGATGTCGACGCCAAGGCAGAGAAGCTCCTCATCCCCGTGGACCTCTCACAATATCCCTCCAACGAGGAGATTGCAGCCTCTCTCCTGAGCAAGGTGCCCAAGGGAATTCACAATGTCCTCGTTGACTTCATCACCCGCCTCTACGCCGTCTACGTCGATTGCCAGTTCACATACCTCGAGATCAACCCCCTGGTCGTCATCCCCAACGAGGACGCCACCTCCGCCTCGGTGCACTTCCTCGATCTCGCTGCCAAGCTTGATCAGACCGCCGACTTCGAGTGCGGTGTCAAGTGGGCCATTGCCCGCTCTCCCGCCGCTCTGGGCATCACTGCCCCGTCCACCGCCAACGGCGCCGTGAACATCGATGCCGGCCCGCCCATGGAGTTCCCCGCCCCCTTCGGCCGCGAGATGACCAAGGAGGAGGCCTACATCGCCGCCATGGACGCCAAGACGGGCGCCTCCCTCAAGCTGACCGTGCTCAACCCCAACGGCCGCATCTGGACCCTCGTCGCCGGCGGCGGCGCCTCGGTCGTCTACGCCGACGCCATCGCCTCGGCCGGCTTCGCCGACGACCTCGCCAACTACGGCGAGTACTCCGGAGCGCCCACCGAGTCCCAGACCTACCACTACGCCCGCACCGTGCTGGACCTCATGCTCCGCGCCCCCATGGACCCCCGCGGCAAGGTGCTCTTCATCGGCGGCGGCATCGCCAACTTCACCAACGTCGCCAGCACCTTCAAGGGCGTCATCAAGGCGCTGCGCGAGTACGCCAACACGCTGAACGAGCACAACGTGCAGATCTGGGTGCGCCGCGCCGGCCCCAACTACCAGGAGGGCCTCAAGAACATGAAGGCCGCCGCGCAGGAGCTGCAGCTCAACGCCAAGGTTTTTGGCCCAGAGATGCACGTCAGCGGCATCGTGCCCCTCGCTCTCGTCCCCGGAAAGTGGGAGGAGAGCAAGGCCAAGGAGTTCAGCGGTTAGGGTGTCGGCTGAGACCTGAAACATTGGACTGTGGCCGTGGTGTATGATGTCTAAGAGGGACATATGGGTTGAAGAAAGGGAAGCAAGCTAGCAATTGCAGCAACAAAGTTTAGAAAGGGCCTTGTTTTAGACAGTTGAGAAATGCGGTGGCTTTTACGCTGGCATGCAAAACCACTTTATACTTTTGGTGGGAAAATAATTCGTTTTAAATCTCAGATGCTTTCTCGGCCGACTGTGCTGAAAGCAGCAGTGTTTCTGATGTGAAATATGTACAGCCGCCCAAAATGCCGTGTCCCTCCCTGCCACGATTTCGCCATTCCATCCTGGATATCAGAAGCGGAACTGAGAACTTGAACACTGCAATGTGAAGGTTTGAAGATGTACAGTCGAGACCATGTCTCTCTCCCTTGCTCCGAGTTCAGTGGCCCGCTCATCCCCATGATATCAGAAGCAGACCCGACTGGACTTCAAAAAACCCCGAGCCGCAACCTGAGGATCTCATCAAATTACAGGTAATATTTTCAATAAGGCAAGCGACATATGAGATCTTTTCCCCCTCCGCTCACCAAACAAACAGGCTTGCACGCAGTTGCTTGACTTGCTTGCTTCTCCTCGACTGCAAACACATGCTAGGTAGAATGGCGCAATTGTTCCCTCCCATTTTCAAAAGAAAAATGATAATGCTATGGAATCCACTTTCATGCGAAACGCACTTGAAGAGCAAAGTAGGCCATAGAAGCCAGGAGACCAAAGACGGCCGCGAACGAGCCGGAGGTCCGGGGCGCGGCGTCCTTGCTGGGGCTGGAGGAGGGGGAGGAGCCGGTGGGGGTGCCGCTGGGGGAGGTGGTGCTGGAGCCGCCCGAGACGGTGTTGCTGCCGGGAGCTGGTGTGTTATGTTAGTACTTTTCAGATGCAATTCAGGGCCGCTCAGGGCGGATAAGTGTTTCTATGAACGTGGGTGGGGGGGACAGGCTTACAGTTGGACTGGTCAGAGGGGAGAGCCTTGACAGCAAGGCCGGTGATGGCCTTGCCATCGTTGCCGATAACCTGCTGCTTGACCTTCAGGTCCGACAGGCTGACGAGCTTGCCCTTGGGCGCGGGGCTGACGCCGTTCTTGATGATGTCCTCGGTTCCTGGGGGCATGACGGGCAGTGTGAAGTTCGCGTTGAAGCCCTTAGCGACAATCAGCTTGGGATCGCACTTGGGCGGCGTGGGCGGGCTGCCGGTGGAGGCCTTGACGCTCTCGACGGACTTGAAGTCGAGCTTGGCGTACTGGTCGCGCAGGGTGTAGAAGTCGTCGAGCAGCTCGGCGGTGCCGTTGTCGTGGAGCGTGACGAGCCCGAAGTCGTTCTCCTCCTGCGTGTACTGGTAGACCATGCCGCCGCTCATGACGGAGGTGAACTCGGACCCGTAGATGGCGGGGACCTCGGTGAAGATGCGCGGGGCAGGGGTGTTGCATCCGTACTCGGAGAAGAAGACGGGCACGGAAGCTCCCGTGAAGTTCCGCACGACGCCGTCGTAGCCTGAGGAGGTGAAGGTGGCGGCGCCGCACCAGCTGTAGCTGTTGAGCGCGAAGATGTCGGAGCGGGACATGTCGCCCGAGTCTTCGGGGTCGGAGCACTGGAGGTAGTTGAAGGTGTCCATCAGCACGTCGCGCACGTCGGCGGCCGAGTAACCGACGGGGATCTGGCGGTCGCAGTGCTTGGAGATGTACGTCTTGAGATCGCGGGTGACGGCGCGGATGTACGGGGGCACGCTGGCGGCGGTCTCGATCGTGTCAATGATCTCGTTGCCGGAGAAGAAGGCCAGGGTATTGGGGTAGTCCTTGAAGGCCTCGACCATGGCGAAGGTGTGGTTGGAGTATTGGCTGTAGTACGACTCATAGACCTTGTAGCTGGTCAGATGCTGGGCCACGATAGGGGTGTTGACATCGATGACGAGGTACATGCCGGCGGCGTTGAAGATGGAGACGCACTCGTCGTGGTTCAGGTCCGGGTTGATGTTGTAGATGCGCACCGTGTTGACGCCGAGCACCTGCATGATGGCGGCATCGCGAAGGCAAGTAGCCGCGTCACTAAGCGGATCCGAGTGGCCATCGAAGCCGGCAGAGCCACCAGGCTGGTAATCGACGCCGACGATCTGGAAGCGAGTCTGGTCTTTGGGGTTGACGAAGAAGTTGCCAATGGCCTCGAGGGGCTGAACGGCGGCGGCCAGGCTGGCGCTCAGGGCCAGGAGCGCGGCGTGTTTCTATCGCCGGGTCTTGTTAGCAAATGGTTATGCGACGGTGTTGGTTGATGCCGCGCCGGTGATCTTCAGGGTCCAGGGGAACCATCCACTGGAATCGCGGCAAATATACGCGACCAAGGGATAACCACGTAATCGGAAAGCTTGAAAAACTTACAAACATGACGTCGGGCGTAGTGGGATATTAAGGTATCTCTCGAGAAAGCTGGCGCAGATGATGTCTATCAGATATATGCGCGTATTGAGTCAAGAGTGCTGGGTTGGTGGTGGTGGTATACTCTTTCGAAAAGCTATCGCGGTACGAAAGGGGAAATTGGAATGAGGCGGTTGCTGACGAGACACAGCGACAATGCAAACTTGGTGAATGAGTGACAAGAATGAAGCAGTGAATCCGAACGCTCTACAGATGCGTCGCTCGTCTCAGTTGCAGAAGGAAACAATGGAAGGAAGGAAGGAAGGAAGCAAGAGTCGGAAAACGAAAGTGTGCCTCCCAACTCCGACGGTAAAGTCAGAGGATAACAACCTGAGGAAGGAGGTAAATAACAGAGACTTGGCAATCTCTGATACTGTGGAGCTGTGAGATCTGGGGTCCCTTTTTAGTCTGGTGTGACAGCAGCTGTCATGGTGTTCAGGGGACCAGTTGAGCGAGATGAGGATGCGACTCCATCCTCTTCAGCAGGTGCTTGGCGGGGATTTCAGCATTCCCCTTATTTTATTCATCATCAAACGCCCATCATCTTCCCGCAGAGACACCGAGCAACGCAACGCGGGGAATACCTGGGGGTCTTTCGTGTTGATAGAACTTCGTATACGAAGTATTTCACCTGCTCTTACTCAATACACTAGACATTTCTACACTTACACACCATCTCCGACAGTTCAGTACGAGACCATACCCCTGAGTGCGCTGGCATTCCGGGCCGTTGCACTGTGGAGCGCGAAATGGCGATTGCACGAGCAAACGAACGGTCAGAAGACGGGTTAAATACGAGCACAAGAACTTGTAGCCCCCCTGGACCGAAATGCCTTCAAAACGAAGCCAAGCAGAGTGTGAGCACGTCTGAGTCAAGCCAGATCCGACATCAAGAGGTTGACCCTGAACTCTGTGCCTCGGTTCTGGATGCGAAATGCACCGATGGTACTGAGTATCACGACGTCGAATTAACCTTGAAGATCTCATCACAGCAGCAGCAATCCGAACAAGCAGATGGTCCCATGCAGGTGATACGGCGACGTGCCGACATGGGGTGTCCTGCATGACAAAGCCAAGGGTTTCTGACAAAGCGCCGTTGGCTGTGGAAGCGCATTCGAACATTCGATAAGCTGCTTATGGATACCGGCCGTGGTGACGCCACCAGCTGGCTACCTACCAGGTACCTTATTTACTCCAACACTTCTTCCAAGCTGTACCGTCCTCTGCCTTCCCACCTTACCTTAGGCGACTTTCGATACGACTATACCATTACCTGCATCTTTTTCGTATAGCTTCTTCCTGCAAAGCGAAAGCATACCGATACCCTTCGTGCATAAGCTTCTCCCAAGCGGCGGCGCATAGCATAGACTTGGAGCCGCAAAGTATCCAAAACATAGACATCATGGCGGACACCGAGCCAACACAACCCCAGGGGCCCTCGGCACCTCAGCACGAGGACCACCACGCAGCAGAAGTGGACCTTCCCATCAAGATAACCATCAAATTCGCGCCCGAAAACTACAACTCCACCGTCTCCTTCGCCCAAGACGCCACGCTCGACGAGCTGACGGAACACTGCTACCGTCTTGCGCCGGACTACGACTGGTCCAACGCCAAGTTTCTCCTCTCCTCCCGCCCTCCGCCGGGCGCCCCGAAACCCCCCAAGAGCCTCCTGCACGCTTCACAGGACGGCCTCACCCCGCTCCTCCCGTTCCATTACACCACCCTCAAGCTCCTTGCCCAGAAGGACACCGCCATCGCAGACCTGAAGTCCGAGTCCCAAAAAGCAGCCAGGCGCGAGCAGATCCTGGCTGCACGCAAGACTCGCATCAACAAGCAGCAGCACCACAGCCACAGCCACAACCACCACCCTAAACCTCGAGGCCCGCACGCACAGGAAGACGCGGCGTTTACCTTCCACACCCTCCAACCACTGCAGAATCTCCCCAACCCGCGTCGAAGCTTGGAGTTTCTCCAGCGGCTGAAAGACGACGCCGGTATCCGCGCTACGATGAGGAAGCACAAGTTCAGCGTCGGCTTGCTGACGGAGATGGACCCCGCCGCGTACACGGAGTCGAACCACGAGGGCACGACGAGGATACTGGGCCTGAACCGCAACCAGGGCGAGGTCATCGAACTTCGCTTACGGACAGACGCGGGAGATGGGTACAGGGACTACAAGACCATCCGCAAGACGCTGTGTCACGAGCTGGCGCACAACGTCCACGGACCGCACGACAGGAACTTCTGGGACCTGTGTCACCAGATAGAGAGGGAGGTGGCGGCAAATGACTTCAGGAGCGGCGGGAGGACGGTTGCGGACGGGGAGTTTGCGCCTGAGCGGCCGGGTCATGAGGAGGAGGAGGAAGAGTTTATGGACCACGGGGCCTGGACGGGGGGCAGCTATGTCCTTGGTGGTAGCACCACGGTTTCAGGGCAGCAGATGCAGCCGATGGGTCGGCGGGAGATCTTGGCTAGGGCTGCGGAGGCGAGGAGGAGGGATATGCAGGATGCGCATGTGCCCAAGGATAAGCCTGGGACGAGTGGTGGCGGGAGTAGTAGGAGTGGTGACGGGCAAGGTTCTAAGTGAGACAGGAGAGCGTTCATGGTTGGGAATTTGGGTGTGATCTTTCTGGGACAGCGGGCGTCGATTCACGACGTTGGCTTTTGGCGGGTTGGATGAAGCGTGGTACAGGTAGCATGGCGTACTTTGGAGACATGGTTCCTCAACTCAGTGTTCAGATCTCTTCTACAAACGCAAATATTATACTCGCAACTTGATTGCTAACCGCTCAGTCTTCGGTCTCTGGTCTGATAAGTAATAGGTATTTGGTACCATGGACCTGCTTACCCTATACCCCTGAGAGTCCCTTCAAGTTAAGAGACTCCCCACAACTTCATAATGTCATCCCTCTGCAACATGTCCTTGTAGATGGTTTAAGCATCATTTGCTTGATATAATATATGTCTACTTTGTGATTTTTTACTACGTCTGAACAATTGTCGACCGTTGAACCATTGGTTCACCCTGCATCTGAAGCCGGTATAAGTGGTACATACCTGTTTGTCTCCACTTTATTTTCACTTCGGGACTTCGAGTCAGAGCTCTCACACTCAAAACCATTTGATATCTGAACCTCAAAACCCCCATTTGCTCACCATGAACCAGTAGCCTGCAATTCAAAACTAAAAGTACCTGGCACGGCTTCCACCACAGAGTGGGGCCATTATATCTCAGACAGTCTCCACCGACCACAAACATGCCCTTTGACGACGACGACACCCCGACCGCCGCCCCAGCGGTGGCTGAGGGGGCGTCAACAACAACAACATCAGAAGAAGTGCCCACGGCAGAGGAAGCCCTAGAGGAAGCGCCCCAGGACTTCCTGCAGTTCGCCTCCCTGCTGAAAAAGAAGGCCGTCAGCGCCCAGACCATCCGCAAGGGCGAGAAGGACTTCGAGTCCCACGGCACCAAGCAGCAGGAGAACGCGCTCGAGCAGAGCCGGCGGGCGATGGAGGACGTGCTGGGGTACACCAGGGTGTACACCTCGGGGAACTGGATGAGGGGGTGGTACTTCCCCGATCACTTTGTCGGGTTTCCCGGTGAGGAGGACGAGGGCGGGGACGGAGACCTGGGTGGGGACGGCGAAGGGGAGGGGGAGAGGAAAAGGGGCACTATGGCGAGGGAGAGGGTCGTCGTGCTGGATGAGGATATAGGGAACTTGAGCAAGACGCTGGGCAGGGTCGTCACGGGCCAGGGGAAGGGGGCGGTGGCGAAGGAGAAGAGCTGGTTGTTGCCTGAGGAGGCGCTTTTCTTGATCGAGAGAGGGAATTTGGATCTGTGGTGGCCTGTCAGGGGGTTGGATGTCATTTTCCCGTCGTCGGAGAAGAAGGCGAAGGAGGAGCGGCTGGATGCTAAGGAAGGCATGGGGCAAGGCGAGGAGGAGGAGGATGAGTACGAGCTGGGCATCCCGTTGAGTCTGCAAGCTGCGTACTCGCTGCTTATCGGCGAGGACGGCGAGAGGGGGAAGATCTCGCTGCGGAAGTTCCAGGTTTACTCCAACCTTAAGAGACTGGGGTACAAGGTCCTCCGGGCGCCCGCTCTTTCGTCAGAGGCCCAGGGTTCTACCGAGAAGCAGCCCACATCAGTCTGGCAATGGCTCTTCTCGCTCATCCCCTCATCCACCCCCGAGCACCAACCCTACGGCCCCCTCGTCCGACCGGGCATCTACCGCTCCTACAAGTCCATCTACACCCAGCTCGACCTCGTCCCGCGGCACAAGCCCTCCCCGCAACCCTCCTCCCCCTGGCCGACAACCGACCCCTTCCAAATCCACTTCCACGTCTGGAAATCCAGCACGACCTTCTCCAAGACCCGCCCCCCACCGCCAGATTTCTACCTCTCCGTCGTCGACGCGCAGGACTCGGCTGTCCCGACGCTGGAGGAGATGGCTTCCCTCCTCGACTCGACGCCATTCTCGCCGCCGCGGGAGGAGTGGAAGGGTCCCGGGCGGATGTACGCGCGGATCAAGAACGGGTATCGGAACGTCATCCTCGCCGTTGTCGATACGGGGGTCGTCAATTATCTCAGGTTGGCGGAGGCGGCGTTTGCGGAGGAGGAGCTGGTGCCGAGGTTTGATTGGAAGAATGGGCCGAGGGGTGGGAAGAGGGGAGGGAAGGGAGGAGGTAGGGGGAGGGGAGGGAGAGGTGGAAGAGGCGGTGGGAGGGGCAATGGGAGGTGATCTTCTCGGATGGTCTTAATTTGTTGATGTTAGACGGGAGGAGGCGGCGGTTTTGGAGAGAAGAGGAAGAGGCCATCTCAAGGGAGATGGGCTGTGGAAGATTGTCTGTTGACCAACTCCTGAAGGGACGTTTTGGAAACGGGCGAGGAGACGGTAGACGGCCTCTTGCTGCCTTGGTCACTGAATCGGATGCCAGCTATACCAACGATTCGAGGACAGATAGCAGAAGAACAGAAATCGAAGATATCCCAACAGTTGCTAAATCCTCTCAGCGCACATGAGAAGCCATTGAGGAATATCGGAGACAAGACAGACAATTGCCTGGGCCGCATTCAGAATCCAATCTGCACTGGTGATCACGCATCAACAAGAGAATCCGTTTCATACTATTTATTAAACCTTAACACTTGCATTTGTGTATAAGTATACCTTATATCCACAAGTACAGGTAATCCGGCTGAATAGAGCAGTCAACAACCACTACCTCTTGCTCTCTTTACCGTCCAGCTCCTGCAAGTGACCATAGAGAGGAATATGGAGGAAGTGAATCAAAGGCTTTCTGCATGGTTCCGGCAGCGGTAATAAATATATGCCACGAAGCTTAACCTTTCTTCGAACCAAATCTCCGCTCTTCTCGTTCCCATTGTTCGTGGAATTCTTACGTTCTCCGCCATCCCCTCCTTTTCTTCCAGGTTCCTCTTTGCAACATTCGAACGGCAGCGAGTAGGAGAGTCCGAGGGGCCGCGACCGAGTTGTCTGTTCTGTCGGCCTGCCTGTCTCAGTGCCACGACGACCTTTTTTCGACGTACTTTCTCGTCTCACCTCACACAATCCAGTATTCTTGCTTCCCCCAGTTCAAGCACTTCCTGAATTCTGACGGCGTAAGATCTTGGCTTGACTTTATCTTCGTTTCCCTGAATATACGGAGTGCCTTTGTGCTTATCACGAGCTTCTTCAACTTGCGACTTATACCAATGAGCTAAAACCAACGCCATTCACTTGGACGATTGGGACCGGGCACTTCCTCATAAACCGGCCCCTTAAATATCGTGAACCACTACTCTCTTCCTTCTCCACCCCTTCCATCACCTACTTCCAAACTTGGCAACATTTCAGCCCAACCTGCAGCGACTTCTGCAATTCGCCATGGAGCTGTTGTCGCCCCCAACTAGCCAGGTGAACAGCATTGCTGCCTCGAGGCCAACATCACCTCCTGACGCCACACCCGTGGCCGTCGAGGATCAGCTCCAGATCAAAGACACGGAGGAGGTAGTTGGGGAGGATCACGAGAGGTAAGTCATATTGTAGCTGTGCTTCCCCTTTGTGCTCTGATTCTCTACCTACCTACTTGGTCGTAATGTTCCATGGCGTTGTAGTCCTTCGTTTCTGCCTTTTGCAAGTTTCATTCCTACCAGGTGCCCAGCTCCTGCCCTTCTTGTCCGGACAATACATGTCCAGGAAAGCCCCTTCCGCTGTCTGCTTTTGCTGTCCTTGGGAGTGTCACAGTGCTCGGCGAGTCAGCACTGCCCTGTGGTCCTGGGAGTTCGTCGAGAGTCCAGAACACCTGGAAAGTGTGGTGGGCAAAACGCAGAGTCCCCTTCTTCCTGCAGACAAGTGGAATGTCTTGACATCAACTGCATCTTCAAAGTCTGTTTCAAAACACATCTCACCCATACCTACTGTAACCTCTCTCGCCGTGTCACATACTGTCTCGAAGTGAATTGTTGCGTGTTGCCCGTCTTGATATCTTGGGTTTAGACTCAGCTTCGGAACATCATGACTAACCGAAGGTCTCTTCGACTTAGGTCTAGTACTCCTGCAGTCAAGGCCGCCGTAAATGGAACCCCGGCTCCCACTGCTGAGATAAATCAGGAGGCTATTCAATACGAGCCGTCCAGGTTCGAACCCATCAACGGGGGGGAGAGGAACAAGCATACTCCCCCCGCCAGTGGCGAGCCTGCCGACGAGATAGTAGTTGATGTTCGAGACCGGAAGGGCTCGATGGGGGCAAAGGCGTCCAAGAACGTAGATGACAAGCCCAAGGTGAACATGGAGGATGGCAAAGGTGCAGACGACGACGACGAGGTGCCTGTACCTGGTCCCCGCGTCTCGAAGCGGAAGAGGATCTCTCGGTATTTCCCAGACCCGGAGCTGGATGCTCTGCTAGACGAACTGGAGCACGGTGACGACGGGGAGCAATTCACCAATCGCCCGGCCCGGTTCCGCAAAACGCCCCGGGGCACCAGCCTGGAGAAACTTCCGGAAACCCAAGCTCAGAATTCTGCGGACCCAGGCACCAGTCCAGCTCAGTTTGCTTTCAGCGGACCTGAAGTAACTGCAAAAAAACCCCCCAGAAGTTCTAACGGATCAATGGTTCCTCTCAACGCACCACTTCGCCCAGCTCGTCGAGGACCTAACAACAACAATCCTAGCAACCGCAACACACAACCTCTCCTCAACCACGAACAGTCTCTTCTCAACCACACAACCTCCCGGAAATCTGCAGCAATGGACAGCCTGCTTCAGTACAACTCGGAGAGTGAGCTCTCGGAGCCCGTCTCACCTACCACCATGGAGAACACCACTCCAATCACCACCACGGAGAACGCCGCTTCCACAGTGGATAAAGCCGCTTCCACCATGGAGAACACCACTCCAGACACCGCCACGGAGAACACTACTCCAGCCACCACCGCCGGACCTGCCGAAGAGCCTCAGCTCCAGGCCGATCCAGCTACCGCGCCTGAGCTTCCAGCTGATGAAGTTGAAGCCCAAGCTGAGGTCAAGACTGAGCCTCTTCCAGACCTGAACCGTATTGTTCTTGGGTACTGGAAGGGCTCCAGCGAGGCAGACCCTGCGAACAAGCACGCCATCGTGGGCGTCTTGGGCTCGAACAAGCAGCTCCGCGCGAGGCTGCTCAAGTTGACCCGTGATGGAAGGCCCATTACAGGCAACCATCCCCACGGCGCCGGTGGTGTCTGGCGTGGTTGGGATGAAATTGAGTTCGAGGGTCATATCCGGCATCTAACCCGCCTTCAGCTGAAGGAATATGTCCGCATTCGCCAGGAGCAGAAGACGAAGGGTGAGCTTCCCGAGGACGAAGCCGCCAACCAGGCCACCGCACTCAAGGCAGCCGAGTCGATTCCAACAGACGGCCAGCCCCGCGTCTGCGACTTCGTGGCTCCTCCCAAGGCCGCGACCCCAGAGCCCAAGTCCCTCAAGCGCAAGAGCATTGCTTCCGCCGCTTCCACCAAGGCCGCTCGCGTCAAGCGCACCCCCACCCAAGCCGAGCTCGACGAGCGTGCCCTGCACTTCGTCCAGAAGAATACCGAGATCGCCCTCCGTCGCAACGCCGAGCGTCTCGGCTCCAGCTCCAAGACCCCAACCCCGGCTCGCCTCGCCGCCACCCCTGCAGCTTCCGACTTCGAGGACGGCTCTCCCGGTCCCTCGCGCCGCCCCGCTGCTTCTCGCTCCGCCAGCACCGCCATCCCTTCCGGCCGCGAAGTCCTTGCCGCAGCCATGCCCGACCTCAACTGCCAGTGGGAGGCCTCCAACGAGGGCATCGAGCAAAGCAACATCAAGGTGTACAATGGCCAGCGCTTCCACAAGCGGAAGGCCGAGGCCTTCGCCCGTCCCGGCACGGACCTGTTCATCACCGTCCCGCAGGTCGCCACGATTGGCGGCGAGGACTACGTCGTCAGCCAGGTCCTTCGCCGCGTCGGAGGAGGTTAGATTAAGCTTCTTCCGCCGAGTCCTTCCGGAAGTTCTCAACTGTCTCCACGCGTCCTTCCGGAACCTTTCTAGGCTGTCTCCGCGTGGTCCGCTTTTGCCTTCCCTTTCTGTTCCGCAGGCCTGTGTTTCTGTCGACGGTGAGGTCGCCACGATGTCATTGCGGAACCTTCTACTCTCTTTTCTTTCTCGGGCGTCGTGGACAACCTTACTTTCCTACTTCTTTTCTTTCCTCTTCCTTTACGGATACCCCCCCCCCCCCCCAGCCAGTCAGTCTACTCTACTTCTTTTCTTTCTTTCTTTCAAATCAGGTACGGCATTGGAGAGGGGGAGTAAGGATGCGGCTTGTTACTACGAAACGGATGGATGGATGGAGTGTATGGATCGACTAGAAAGGGGATACCTACATTGGACTGGAAAGGGAGAGAGGGTGAGGGAGGAAGTTTGTTCATGGCAATGAGTTAGGGATTCGGAGGGAGGTTTTCACTCTGTACTGGTTTTTTTCTCTTTCACAACATCACGACACGACACAGGACATGGCATGTGCGAAGCTCTCGACTTTTGAGCAAAAGAATCGCACACCAACTTGATGATAATGACTACAGAGAGTTTGTCTCCATGAAGGAGCTTCTCCCAGGGAAAATGGACCAAGGGATACCCCAGCTGTTAGCGGAATCACGACAGCTTTTTCTTTCATCAATCTTGCCTTGTTTCTTGAGTGATATGTGGAAGATGAAGCTATCGCCACACATGTCTCGCCTTCCGTGCGGCTCTGGTAGCCTTACACACTCGGCTAGGCAGCCCATTAACGAGGTTGTGATCCTGCCTGCCTTCCTGCCCTCACTTGACCCTCAGCTTATTGTACAGGGGACTTCATCATATGGTTTCATGTAAAGGCAATCACGAGGAGGTAAGCCCAAGGTGAATGAATGTAAGTCATGTGTAATCAATTGCTCATCCTCATTCCATTCTATATATGGTATCTCTGTCGCTTCCCTCTTCTCACATGCAGATCAGCCGGGGATATCATCTTTTTGGAGCCTCAGCTACTCCCTACGCAGCCGTCTCCTTCTCCGTCTCCTCCCTCCCATTCTTCTCCCCCTCCGCAACCCCTCCGTCCTCCCCATAATTCTCGGTCTTCATGTCCTTCAACCCAAGATCCTCCTCCTCCTCCTCCGTCCGCTCGTACTCCTCGACCGTCATCTGCTCGTCCGGCTGGCTCGGGTCGTCCGCCAGGCTCTGGACGTAGCTCGCCGCCATCGGGTCGGCCAGCACGATGCTGAACTCCCTCTCGCCCGCGACGGCGCGGTCCAGCTCGCCGAAGAAGCCCGTCCACCTGTTCTTCTCCTGGTCGCTGAGGCCGTCGTGGCCGGGTCCCGTCTCGAAGATCTGGGACTTGAGGTCGTCGCGGACCTGCGTCAGGAGACCCTCGACGGTCGTGAAGCGCCCGCCAAGCGTGCCCGGGTTGACGGAGAGGTTAAGCTCGGGACACTCGAGCGCGCAGCTCTCGGACTTGAGGATGTCGCGCGCCAGGTCGATCTCGTTCTTTATCCGGACGGTGATCTTCTTTCCCAGTTTTGGGATCTCGCCTCCCGTCTTGACGTCGTTGGACTTGTACCCGCAGTCGGCGCACGACGTACTCATCAGCACCACCTGCCTGAAGTGCGGGATGTCCACCATCTTCATGTTGGTCGTGCAGGGGTGCATGCAGCCCGGGCAGTGGGAGGGGAACTGGTAGACCTGGTCGGACACGGTGCTGCCGTCCGGCTCGCCGAGGCCGGTGGTGATGCTGTTCCTCGTGTCGGCGAGGCCGAGCATCTCGTTCTGATCGGTTGTGCGGAGGTACTCCCTCTTCTCCCACTTGCCCACGCCGTCCCGCGGGTCCGGGGCGATGAAGCTGTTGCCCGCCGGGTCGTCGATGGATACGCGGAAGGGGAAGGCCGTGCCCGCGAGCATTGCCTTGCCTCTGTCGATGATGTCTTGCACCTTCTCTGCGACCTCGGGCTGCTGCTCCCGGCGTGCGCCCTGGTTGGACTCGAGGTCGTCGATGACGGTGGAGAGGAGACCCTCGATGTTGGTCAGCTGGCCCCGACCGGGCGGTACCTCGACGTCGAGCTCGACAAACTTGACCGTGGCGGTGTCGGACTTGACGACCTGTCGTTCAAAGTCGGCCATATCGCGCAGGCGCAGCTCGTACCGGGCGCCGTGGGACTGATACTCGTTCGCCGCCTGGATCTCGTTATTCTGGAAGCCGCACTCGTCGCAGTGGAAGGACATGAGTATTATCTCGCGGAAGTAGGGGATGGCGGTGAGCAGGAGCCGCGTCTGGCCGTTCTTGTGGCAGTTCATGCAGAGGGACTCGATCTGCTCGACGATGCGCTCGTCGTCGTCCACGGGGTCGCCATTGGTGTTGCTGTACTTGGCTGCCTTGGGGGCGAGCTGCTCGGCTTTCTGGCCGATGGACTCGAATTGGGATGTCATGGTGTGATTTATTTTGATGTCTTGTGGGAAATTGCTGTGGTCGAGATATGTCCAATGTTTTGTTTTCTTATGCAGAAAGCTTCAGAAATTTTGGAGGGGCGGCCGTTGCGTCAGAGCATTTGAAAGCACAGAGGGGCAACATTTTTTTGGCGTTGCGGGGCAGAAAGACCAAGGCGTTCTTCGCGATTCTTATCTTATCGTCACCGTCTGCTTGGCGTCTGGGGAAAGGTTTGGAGACGGCTCGAAGCTTCGAACGGACGACGTCCAAGTTGGGCCAAGCTCGAGAAGTCGATTGGCCATAGGTAACGTTCTTAACCGTTCATCGCTTCATGAAGTCCGAGAGGCTCAGGCCCAGTCCGGATTTAGCACCGCCGCTGCCGCCGGCCTGGCTCAGGAGAGCTTGGAGCCCGGCCTTGCGATTCTTCGCTCGCTTCTTGCTGCTGGCGTTGGCGCTCGCAGGGGGCTGCTTGACTGTCTCGACCATCTTGGTCACGGCAGCGGATGGTTTCTTCCTTGAAATAGGAGCCGGTGCTGGGAGTTGGACCTTGGTGTATCTGCCGCAGTTGTCGCATGTGAAGACCTTGGAGGGACCTGCTGGCGCGCCGCGTCTTGGAACAGCTGGAGTCTTGCCGACTGTAGAGCTAGCTGGTCGCTTCCCCCTTTTCCGTGATGAAGCCTTCTCATTCTTAAGCTTCAGCCTGCTGTTCTGGCCCGGGATCATTATGCGTCCGCAGGCGCCACAGACATGCTGTCTCTGGGTGGCGGATAGCTCAATCTCGTTGGCGAACATCAACCCATGTCGCTGTCTCATGAGGTATGAAGACGTCTCTGGTGCCGTGAAAGCGAGTAAATGCGCCGCATCGTTCAGGTAGTTTAAGTGGGTTGCCGTCTCCGCGGCGGTCATGATGGCGGTTGTGTCGTGTTGAACATTTCAGATGTTGAAGATTGAATTGATGAGGTTGAGAGGAAAATCACAGAACCGGAGCAATCAGGGTTAGGGTTGTTCGAGTTCAGAGGAAGAGCGAGACACAGAACATCACTTCATGCTGGAAACAGAACTCACGAGGCAGACTTGCATTTTGCTACCGCTCCGATAGAAGGCTCATGCTCGCTTGATCTCCCACTTCAAGTCCTTAATGCTAACCTCCTCACCGCTCTTCTCATCATAGTCAAACCAGTCGCCGTCCTGCAGCTCGATGCCCGTGAACTTGGTGCCCGAATCGATACCCTCCGCAAGCCACTCGCCCTCCGAATGAAACTCTGTGAACTCCAGACCGCGACAGTCGAACTGGATGATGGGTTTGGCCTTGGGCTGGTCGGCCTGCTCGTACGGTGTCGGCGCGGCCACGATAGACGCCGAAGACTCCCGCTTGCAGTTCTTGCATCTCCACACGAAGTTGGCCTCACCTCTGCTGCCACTCATATCGTTGTTCTCCTATGGTGTATTGTTAGCCTCTTGTTCCTGCTGATAAGGTTCCGGTGGGGGGGGGGGGGGAAGTGTCTTACAAAACGGCTGACGGAGATGGGCTTGGGATGTGTCTCTCTGCATGATGTGCACTGGACCTTGAATGTGTACCAGAAGGGCGTCTCCTGGGTGTCCTTAGGCCGTAGGTTGGTAACTCTGAAGGTGTCTGTTAGCTTACATGTTCCGCTTGATACTGTACTGAGATAGTCATCTGCGCCCATGGGCCGCCAAGATCACGTACCCTGTGAGTTCCGCTGTTAGTGTGAGGGAATACATCTCGTGTTGAGTCTGGGTGTTCTTTCGGCTCCCGTCTTGCAATGAAGAAGCAAAGCTTAGGCGAATGAGGTAGGTAGACGCTTCGGGAGTTACTACGAAGTATGAAGGTGCTGTGAAGGTACATGGTATCCACATCGTCTCTCTCAGCTGCCAGAGCTCAAAAAGAAGTTAGTCAGCAACTGAAGCTCCCCACCGAAGCCGGCATTGGCGAATGAGATGGGCGAATGAGATTGACAGACTGAACATCGAACCACGAAAGCTCTCTCGAGGCAGCTCAAGTTCTCGACGACATCCGATGCCCGCCAACCGGACGACATGAGTCCAGCATGCACAGCATCTGGTCCCTGGCTGCTCGGGCCCATGGCTGCCACTGCCAGCCCTGCGCGCGAGCGGCGTCTTTCCTCGCCAGACGATCCGTGACGCCCCCGAGACCCAACCGCCGCCCGGAAGTCCAATCAAGCCCCGGCTTTGCAGCTTCCTATTCAACCGGCACGAGCGCTGCCGCGGTAGCAAATACGTCAGCGGGGGGAGATGGGTGGCAGGACGTCGACACCGGTAGAAAGGGTGCGATCGATCCGCTGGCTGCCCTGCTGGAGCGGACGCCCGTCTACGTGCCGAGGCGAACAAGAGACGACCCGGCTGTCCTTCACAATGCCAACAGCACACCACTGGGCATCTATCAAGCCCTCCACTCTATATGCGTGAAGCCCTCTAGGCTGAACCGGGAGCTCAGTTGGAACGATGGCCGCATGGCGCATATAGAAAAGCTGAGGGAAGAACTTTTACTTCCATCCGAGGAAAAGTGGTGGAAAACATCTCACACGCGGCCCAACTTGGACCAGGAGATGGTCGCTGAGGAAGAGCGGGCTGCGAAGGATGTGCACCGCGAACCCGAGACGCCCTTCCAGTTTGGAAAATGGAGCGACATGATCAACAAGCTGGTCGACCAGCTTTTAGTCGAGACATACAGGGCGCCGGACGGCACACCGCAACAACCACACCTCTTGGAGTCGGCCTGGAACAATATTCGCATGCTCAGATCTAGCGGGTATCCCAAGTATAAGCAAACCAACTTAGACCACGCACAGGCTGCCGAGGCCAGACGCGACCTGAGCGCCGTCACCAGGAATATTTTCAGGGACTGGAGCACACTGAAAGACGGCTTCCTCAGCAGAAGCTCAGATGGACGTGCCTTGCACCCCCAGTTTGAGGCGATATACAGGAAGAGGCGCGAGCGCTTTATCGGGAAGATATGCCACAACCTCCTTGTCACCCCATACCTACCGTGTATCTACAACTACAACACGCTGATCGCCGGCTTCGCGAGCGTGGGCGAACCGCTCTTCTGTCAGGCTGTTATCGACTCCTTTCTTCTCGACAGCCGTATGAGGCCGACGCCCATGACTGCTGTCGTTTGCATCCGCCATGCCGCTAAGGGGGATATCGTCGGCTTCTACAACATCATCCGCAGAATAACGGGAGACGACACTCGCGGCTTATTGCTCCGGCGGAAGCTAATATCGGACGTGAAGGGTGACCGAGGGCTTTTCCGCTGGGCCCGAAATACCGATGCTGCTGTGCACGGAGACATGGGGTTCGTAGCTGAGCGTTTCAAAGTTGACGAACGGCTCCTGGAGGCCACGCTGGACCGGCTCATCGACTTTAAGCAGGTGCGGCACGCGGCGAAGATATTGGGCGCGTGCTTGGGCGAGGGCTACAACATAAGCCTGAGCTATGTGCACCGCGTGGTGGGCCTCTGCGTGGCTCAGATTGACCGGGTTGCCGCACTTGAGCTCTTACGCTCGTTCCTCGAACACGTCGAGGAAATCGGATTCATTATCGGAGAAAGCATCTCGGGCCAACACCGAGCCTTCGCGAAGGATCTATCTCGGCTTCTCCAGATCTGCGACAGCAACGCCGACCGACACAGCATTGCCTCCCTGGCAGGGACAATGCCAACCCGGGCCGGAACTGCCGCTAACGTGGACTTCGCTGTCCGGATCAGTTATCTGAGAGCCACATTATGGGCGGCCTCCGTCGAACACTGGCTAGACGATTTGAAACCATGGGTGAATCTATTAGGCGGCTCAGTGGCATCAGGCCGCCTGAACGAGGACCGATCCAAGTACCTAGCGGCAAGGATATTCCGATTACAGCAACAGCACACGAAGGCAGATGTTGAGGCATCGAGGTATCAGTCCCTGCTGAGGCTTGCCTCGCTATCTGAGCTTGGCGACGTTTACGGCCAGATGACAGTTGCTCTCGAGCAAGATATGTTCCGCATCCTCTCCACGGCGTCGAAAGAAGACGACTACATAGCCCCCGACATCGCAGACCGCAGTTCTGAATTAAAGTTGCGCCTCCGGCTGGGCGACGGCGACATACTCGCCGAGCATGGCCTTGCGTACATACGGATAAGGCCCTACCTAGACAGGGCTCGAGCCGTCGAGAGGGATATAAAACAAGTTTTGTTCGACGAACTCCCGCAAGAAGACAGGGACAAGGTTGAGGAAGTCAGGGCAACAAACTCCAAGGCCTTCTCGATTGCGTGGATGGTGGAGTACTGGATGTGGCATGCCAGTACGGTGTCGAGACGGTGGGAGAAGCGAGACCGTTACCGCTGGGTTATACCCCCTCAGTTCGAGCAAGGCGGCCTGGAGAGCCAGGAGCAGAAGGAACAGGCACAGCCGCTGAGTGAGGACGAGTTCCTGCACGGGTTCTTTGGGGACAAGGATGAATCAGCCCGGAGGAAGATACCGGTGCCGTCTATAATTTAGACAACCGGAATTCGAGTTCGGGGGTCGACCGAGGCGTCACGGGGGCAACTGGATAACCATGTACATTATAAGCATACACCTATGTACATACATAGACGGGAGGTGCCATCATTGGGATATCGGCGTCGGAGGAGGCATTGGAATACAACAAGTCTTTGATTCTTCATTTACGGATGGCTGGACATGCCCTCCTTCGTGGCGTGTTACTGTGTCCTGTTCCTGAGCAAGTGTGCAGCCGTAGCTAGAGCCAGCCCTACAGATATTGCAGAACGTGGCGTCTTCACCAGGTCATTTGACCATCTTGGCGACGGGCTCTACGGAAATACATCGTTTCGCTAGCGCACGGAGGGTCAGACGTTCTGGATCATGGGTTCGTGACTCGTCACATTCTCGAGCGGTGTGTGGAGAGATATCGATACTTTATACATACAGAGTAGACGTCCAAGAGAATCCCTTCCGCTGCTGTTATCTCCCACACATTGACCTGCTCACTCATATGCTGTGCCCGGGAATGTTAGTTATAGTTCTGCATATCACCCGGGACACGCGGATGTCGGTCTGATCTTCATTGAAAACAGTTGCCAAAAGCAATTGGAGGTGCGGAACAGACGCGGTAATGGAATCCAGGTACTGGACCAGTGGAACCAATCGATGGGCGCCACGAGGGTGTCTGATTCGCTGATGTGCGTCAGTGGCCCTGGATTGTTACCCCCCCACATGCCCACCACCCGAACCCTGAAGTGGGAATGACTTCAGCGCTCGCCAGCATCAACCTTCACTTGCACAGGGGCAAAAGACACATTGTGATCCAATTTTAACCCAATTGTTCCCCAGCATTCATCGTCATAACGCCATGTCAAGTTGAATCTGGATCACTAAGGTACCTACCTTATTCATGGACAGGCCGGAACCTTTTATCCAAACCTCCAACCTCCAACCTCCAATCTCAAATCTCTGAGCAACTGTGGCCATGGCTTCCTCGACATATTACCAGACTAAAAAAGCTCAACAGTCTACCGGCTTATCTTGATTTGAGCTCATTCTTTAGCTTCTTATCCAGTCTGATATGTTTCGATACTTAGACCGACATCCGAGTTTACAACGTGGAACAACACATCTGGCTTCTTTCTAGATCTCAGGCCATGACAGGATCTTGAGCGCATCTCACAGTGAAAGCCAAACCGCTGCTCACAAAGGGACTACATTACCGTCCAGCAGTCATACCTATTTGCCCTATTTGCGCTATAACCCCCTTCAGACGTTCCCGTAACAACCACATCAAAAGAACGCAGCCACCATCTCTCTACCCGCTTGCTTAGGCATCATGAAGTTCGGGAGGAAGTGAGTGTATCGTACCCCCTTGGCATGGATTATACTGACACCTAGCAGTCTCCCGCGCAACCAGGTGCCCGAGTGGGCTGCCTTCTACATCAACTACAAGGGGCTTAAGAAGCTCATAAAGGCTGCTGCTGAGACAGCTAGGAACGGAGGAGAGGTCGATCTTGCAGGTGGGAGATGCCCCGTCTGCGGACGTCACGAGCAGGCACCCAAAGACCTGAAGGGACCGTAGCCTAACCCCGTGACAAATAGAGTTCTTCTTTGCCCTGGACCGGAATCTCGAAGATGTCGACAGCTTCTACAACAAGAAGTTCGCCGAGGCATCACGCCGGCTGCACCTCTTGCAGGACCGATACGGCCGCACCCCCGAAGTGGTCTCTCACCTTGACCAGGATGAGATCGAGGAGCTTCTGGGCGCGCTCCTGGAACTGCGCAGCCAATTCAGGAATCTCCAGTGGTTCGGTGAAATCAACCGGAGAGGCTTCGTCAAGATTACAAAGAAGCTTGACAAGAAGGTCCCGAATGCTTCCAGCCAGCACCGCTACATATCAACAAAGGTCGATATACGGCCGTTTGCCAAGGACAATGCCATTGCCCAGCTGCTCTCCGAAATCAACAAGTGGCTATCTGTTCTGGGCGAAGCTCAGCATCAACATCTGGATGACAACAAGTCCGAGCGGTCTAGCCACTCGCTTGGTCGTGCTTCGGCAAAGGCTATGTTGAGCATTCCCCCTGCCTTGCTGGAGACCTTTGAACAGGCTATCCGGAAAGACGACCTCCAGACTCTCCAGGGTGGGATAACCGAAGCGCGTCTAAACCTTGACGATCCTTCGACCCAGAGGATGCTCTTGAGTCTCCTGCAACGATCAATCTCCTCCCGATCGAGAGCTACTATGGCTTATTTGTTGGAGAACATCAAATCCCTTGATGAAGCGGACGACATCAACCACCGCAACTGTATCCACAGACTGGTCATACATATTGGCCGGAGCAGGACCGCTTCCTTGAAGTTAAAGCAGACGGACACCGAGCCCAGTTCATACCCATTCCCCGGCACTGCTCAGTATGCTCAACCGTACCTCACGCCTGCCACTAGCCCGCTTCCCCTACCCCGGACCAGCAACCTCAAGGAGTCGAATCTTCTTGGCAAGGACGACGACGCCGTTCAACTTCTCACCTATCTGCTTTACAAGTTGCAGCCGAACCAGAGGGATGCGCTGCTGGCAAAGGATGTCTTTGGACGTCTCCCGCTGCACTACGCCGCGCAGTTCGGCTTCGTCGTCGTATGCCAGATCCTCATGAAGGCCATGCAAGATTTTGGGCAGTTCAACGTCGAAAACGGCATAGATGCACCAGAGTGGCAGGACAAGGACGGCAATGCGCCTTTGCACCTGAGCGTCATTGGCGGCCACGTCCTGACTACCCAAGCACTGCTGATGGGCGAGAACTGGCAAGGCGTGAGCGAAGAGAAGGCAAAGATGCGCAAATCCATATCCCAATCTAGCGCTGTTTTGGCCATCGCAACGAAGTCGAACTTCAAGGTCATTGTCAAGATGCTGGTCGACGCTGGAGTGGACATCAACTGGCAGAACCACACCGGCGAGACTGCACTGCACATAGCTGCTAGAACCGGACATGACGACTGCGCAAGGATTCTGCTAAAGGGCCGGGGCGACCAGAAGGCCGATCTGGAACTTGCCGAGAAGAACTTTGCCTGGACAGCGCTGCATATCGCGGCCGTTGATGGACATCTTTGCGTCGCGCAGCTGCTGGTTGATGCCGGCGCTGACGTTGACAAAGTTGACTCTTCGGGTTGGACGGCGACTGAGCATGCCGCGTTACGAGGCCATCTGGCCATCGCGCGTCTGCTTGCTGCCCATTCCACCAAGCCCGTGGAAGAGGCACAGTCGCAGGCTTCAAACTCGGACGACGAGAATCAGCCGTCGAGAACGACTTCACCACCGACCGAATACACGTCCCTGGGCGACCGTACCTCCAAGTCCAATGGCAAGTCCAATGGCTCTTCTCGTCCTGCTGACCCGGTTAAGACCTTTGGCCACAGGTATTTGATGAACGAGAGTCTGGTACTGGTGAGCCTAGGATCGATGGACATGAGGAAGAATGTGGAAGCGGTCAAGCTCGACAGTGTGCCCCTGACGGCAGCTCACACAACTAGACTTGATACAGCGCTCTCCATCGCCGTCTCCGCCACAGGAGCTCTGGGTGACCCAACCATCATCGATCTACCCGCCCACGAGAACATATCCACCGAACCCATCGTCTTCACCACCACAGACATTGCCAAAGTCAAACTCCTCTTCGACATTGTCCCGACCTATTCGGGCAACATCAAAGATAAGATCGGCCGTGGCGTGGCCCTCCTCTCCAGCGTCCGGCCCAGCATGGGCGCCAAACGGATGAACCTCCAAGGAGACGTCTGTGTCCCACTAATGGGCCCGGATCTCGAAGTAATCGGCACAGTCAACTTCAACTTCCTGGTCATCACCCCGTTCTCTCACCCAAACATGGAAGTGACCTCCCGCCAGACCTACTGGCGCAAGCTCGAAACTGGGCCCATGGTCATCGGCCACCGCGGCTTAGGCAAGAATAATGCCTCCAACCGCTCCCTCCAACTAGGCGAAAACACAGTGCCGTCCTTCATCGCGGCCGCCAACCTGGGCGCACAGTACGTCGAGTTCGACGTGCAACTGACAAAGGACCACGTCCCAGTCATCTACCACGACTTCCTCGTCAGCGAGACAGGCATCGACGCACCCGTCCACACCCTCACCCTCGAGCAATTCCTACACATCAACCCCGACTCCTCCCGCCCATCTGGCGCCGGCACCCCTTCCCACCCCATCAACCGCCAAGTAGCCAAAGCCCGCAGCAACTCCCCCGGCCCGCGCGTGCGCTCCCTCTCGATGGGCTACCATGAGCTCGAGCGGTCCAACCTCGAAGAGCGGATGAAACACACCCGCGACTTCAAAGCGAAGGGCTTCAAGGCCAACTCCCGCGGCAACTTCATCCAAGCCCCCTTCGCCACTTTAGAGGACCTTTTCCGCCAGTTGCCACAGGGTATCGGGTTCAATATCGAGATGAAGTACCCCATGCTCCACGAGTCCGAAGAGCATGAGATGGACACCTACGCCGTGGAGCTCAACTCGTTCTGCGACACCGTCTTGAACAAGGTCTACGACCTCGCCGGGGACAGGCACATCATCTTCAGCAGCTTCAACCCGGACATCTGTCTCTGTCTCAGCTTCAAGCAGCCGAGCATACCCATCTTGTTCCTGACGGACGCGGGGAGTTGCGAGGTGGGCGATATCCGGGCGTTTAGTCTGCAGGAGGCCATTCGGTTTGCGAGCAGGTGGAATCTGTTGGGCATCGTGGGCTTTGCGGAGCCGTTTGTTATTGCGCCGCGGCTGGTGAGGGTTGTGAAGCAACATGGCCTTGTGTGTGTCAGTTACGGGAGTCAGAATAATGACCCTGTGCTGGTTCAGGTATGTTTACCCTGTCTTCCTACTCTGTTTTAGGACGATAACTGACAAAAGGTGGACGATAGCGCCAGGTGAAGGAGGGCATTGATGCCGTCATCGTGGATAGTGTGCTCGCCATCCGGAAGGGACTCACCACGTCTCCTGCCAGGGAGGAGGTTGTTAAGGGGAGGGCTACTAGTGCTACGGTGAAGGAGGTGGAGAAGATGGTTATTGAGGAGGGGGAGGAATTGCAGAGACGTGTCAGTATTGCTTCGGGATGAAACCATGACGAATAGACGGTGCGGCTTGCTAGCATGGAGTTGGGCATACAGAAAGGGTCGGGCGAGGTATACACCTTCAGTCGGATAGAGATGATGATTGATGGATCTGGTTGTCTTGAGACGCCTCGGAAACGACCTGGAACATGATTGATAGAGCATAAATGGAGTGCTATTCTGGCTTTCGACATGATTCGCCATGGTGTTTGGTCCCGTGTGCCATACCTCCCTAACGCGGTCATTATGCCCTAGGCTTTCCCCTTATCCCACCAACCCATTCGAGGGTATCCCTTCTGGCATCATAACAAGGGAGCGTTCCAACCCCCTACAGTTTACCTCGTTCTCCGCGTGAGAGCGTGCTGGCGATAACCTTTCCTGGGCTCATTTATCCCGTTCATCCGTTGGTCTGTTGCTGGTCCAGAACAGGAATACCAGAGAAAGAGATCAAACCAGACAACCAGACTGCGAGTTTAAAACAACTAGAAAGGCAAAAGTTCCACCTGAGAGTATGTAGCAAGACAGTTTTGTACTCTGAAAGTCAGCTTCCCATCCAGCACTGGAATCCTTAAACTCCACCAGCTTGGTAAGATACAGCTGACGGTAGTCAGAAATGGCGCCCTTTCGAGAGATTCACATGGCTTCGAAATGACTGACAGACGCCGGGTCTATATGATTTCATTGAGCTATACGCACATATATACAGAGGACCCGAGACCAGGTGTAGTGGCTGGTCCCTTCTCACATCTAAACGCCAACGTACGAAGTGGCCGCTACACATGAAGCTAAAACAGCGCCTACTATAAACAAGACTGAATACAAATACAAACCAAGAGGTGTAAGACCAGGGTAACCCATCACTGGCGCCCAACCTGCAGGGAAATCGCGACTGAGTATAGAGCACGAGAATTGCGGTAGAAAGTGTCCCAAGGAAGGGATTGACGAGGAGTGCGACGTGCGTGAGACTGGGTGTCCAGATTGTTTGGGCCTCGCGACAAAGATCACGAAGGACAAGGAAGCAAAGGAGAGAGGTGGAGGCGCACGAGCCTAGGGGTCAAGGGCATCTCTACGATGTCGATGTCCGGCCAGACAGCTGGGAATACAGTAAACTGGCATTTTCGTCCTATATCACAATGAGAACGGACCTCCAGCCATAGATTTCGCAGTTTCAATACAGTCGTCGAAACGGAGGAAGAATGGGCGGAAGGCCTCCGATGAGGGTGGCGAGACTAGACTAAACAAGGAAGCAGCACGACGCCTCTGTGGCTGACCTTGCGTGTCGACGTCCAGTAAGACTCGCGGGATACGCGAAGCTATCGATTCATTCAAGAGACCAGTATTGGGGCTGTGTCAAGTTGTCGAACGAAAACTGGGGGGATGCCGGTGGTCAGAAGGCCAACCGTTACCGAATGCTACTTGATTGAGCTTAGTGCAATCATTTAACTTGGCCTGGAGGCTTCTTACTCTGCTTGGTTATTCCGTTCTCTTCTGACATACCGTAAATAAATCCAACAAAATCCATTGCAGCCTCCTCTTTTCTTCAATGACAGTCTTCTCCTTGGTTGAACCATCTGGACTGTCGCGTTAAATTCCTTAGCAGGGCTGTTTTATTCCCAGCTGAAGTGACGCCGTCACAGCCCCGCCCATCTTTGTCTCTCAATCGCGCCTTCCCCGCCAACTTTTAGCACTCTGATCTGATATCAGCTCGCCAGCAAACACCTCCCGCGGTTCCATCCTGCAAATACAAAAAGCTTGGACGATCGCCAATCCCCAAGCCAGACGGCAATACCTACCTACTTCAACACGCATTATTCCTACCAGACACCTCTCAACACCGACGTCGTCACACGACTCAATGGCCGGCCCAGCATCACCTGGCGGCAGCGGCCCGACCTACGGCCCGCCCAACATGCCCGCCGGCTGGATCGCGCAGTGGGACGCCAACAGCAAGAAGTACTACTTCGTCCAGCTGTCCACCGGCGCGTCGCAGTGGGAGACGCCCACCGACGCCGCCCCCGTCGGCGGCGGCGGCACCCCCGCTGCCGGCGCCGAGCACCCCTACGGCACGCCCGGCGGCAACCCGCAGGTCATCACGCATCCCGACGGCACCCAGACCGTTAAGCACCCGGATGGGACCATGGAGCCCATTCTACCTCCCGGCGCAGATGGGACAAGGGGCGTGGATGGACCTACTGGAGATCGTGGTATTGGCGTGAGTTTCTTTCCGTTCCGCGAATACAGGCCGATTTCACCAGCAGCTAACCGAACCTTGCGCAGAGTGTCCTCGGCAACGCACTCATAAGTAACCTATCCGGCGGCAAGCAATCACACGGCGGCGGCTCTCACAACTCGGGCGGCATCGGCTCACTTATCGGAGGGCTGACGGGCTCGGGCGGTCACGGTTCGGGCGGACATGGAAGCAGCAGTGGTGGACTCGGCGGCAAGCTAGCCGGGCAGCTAGTCTCTGGCATCTTTAACAGTGGCGGCAAGCAGTCTGGCTCCCACTCCGGCTCCCAACAGCACAACTACGGGGGGCAGCAGTCGCAGGGCTCGCATGGATCAAGTGGTGGCGGACTCGTGGGCTCTCTGATGGGTGGCGCGGCGGGCATGTTTGGCGGCAAGCACAGCAACCAGGTATGTTGCGTCCAGGACTATCACGCTGCTGAACAGATGTAGAATGCTAACCGCTTAATATCCAGGGCCAAAACTTCGGCTACTCCAACTCCGGCCAGAGCGGCACCTACTCCGGCCAAGAACCTCCCAGCTCCTACCAATCCCCGTCACAAGGCGGCTACCAACCACCCCACAACGCATCCACGCCCTCCTACCACTCTCCCGCACCCCCCCAGCAGCAGTCAAACCAGTCATATCCACCTCCACCAGGCCAACAACAACACCAGCAGCAACACAACGCCTACGGCTCGACACCCTCGTACGCGCCGCCACCCGGCCAGCAAACACAGCACTACCCGCCTCCACCACCAGGCGGCCCGCCACCAAACCAGTACGGAGGAGCGGCCTCATACGGCGGCGGAGGTCAGCAGCAGGGCGGCAGCGCCCCGTACGGACAGCCGCAGTACTCGAGCCCCGCGGCGGGAGGATACGGTGGTGGTGGTGGTGGGCAGCCGCAGTACCCGCCCCCGCCGGGACAGTCGCCTTACCCGCAGCAGCCGCAGTATGGTGGACAGGGCGGAGGACAGGGGTACCCTCAGCAGCCGCGTTATTAAACGCGTGATGCTGATGGGTTGATGCTGTGGGAGGGAAACGATTGAGCGTTGGAGAGAAACGGATGAGTTTCGGTCGGTATTGCTTTTGGTGATGGGTTTCCTGCTGGTTATTTTCAAGGTCGCTGCATGGATGGATGGATGCGAGGAAGTTCAATTCCCTGGGGGTTTCCAATCGTATAACATGCGTTGCTTTGCTTTGCTTGCTGGTCGGGAGAAGGTGTCTGAGCCAAACGTGGTAGCGCTGGTCGAGGCCTGAGCAACCTATGTGCAATGAAGTTTTCCAAATGAGAAGATGATCCAATTTCCATTATTCTAGGGTATCGCAATACTCCGTAAAGTCTTTCAACAGTAACTCCGCCCCTGCTTCCGTCCACCTAACCCCTTCCACCATCATCGGCGACCTTTTCTAAGCTCACTGCGTCTTCTTCACCCCTCCTCCCCTCTCATCCCTAACAACACCTCTCAACATACCCAAAACCACCTTCGCGACAAACCAACTCACCCCCGCCACAACGACTACATACGCCACAGTAGGCACCAAGGACCTGGGCAGGACACCGCCCACGAACGGGTCGAGTATGACGTCCACGTCCACCGGCTGGGGTGAGCTCATCAGCGTGGCATTAGTCGTGAAGTAATCCGCCTTTGCTCTGATCCTCAAGAACAACAGCGACGCCTCCCTATCCTTCAGTGCTGATGCGGGTAGCTCATCTTCAGACGACGGTTGCCGGCTGGAGGCGTAGGCAGCAAGAGAGGTTATCAGCTCGGGCGTGTCCCATACTACTGGCACGGGGAAGGTTTGCAGGTTGAATTCGGTTGGTTGCTTTCATCTCATTGTTAGCCTTTTGTGACTCAGGATGAGACGGGGGGGAGGGGTGATGGGTGACAAACAGTCGCGGCCCAGCAGACGCGGACTTCATACCGCTGCCCGGGCGTAAGGTTATCCAGCAGGAACCAGGACTCTACTCCGTGGGGTTCTTTCTCGGTTGGGAAGGCGGCGGCGAGCTTGGTGCGCAGGGAGAAGAAGTTGTTGTTGTTGTTGTGTGGTGTTAGCACGTCGAGATGGAGGTCTGATATGGTCGGGTGCTGAGACGGCACGTTGATCGTGGGCGGGCCGAGGAAGATGGTCTTTTCTGTGTTTGCTAGGGTTGTGTGGATGTGGAGGCATGAGAGGAGGAGGTATTTGAGAGACATGTTGGAGATGTTTGGGTTGATTGGGTTGAGTGAGTGTGTGTATAAGTTGATAATTCACATATCCAAGGTGGATTAGGGAGCTACGGCATCCAGTGTTGAGAGCAACCCTAACCCTATATTATATATGTGTAACTTGAACTCCTTCAACGTCATTTCACCATTACATGAGTACAGACTGGAAATGCCCTTCGTGACAATCTGATGAGGCCAGGTCGTTGATCTTCAGGTTACTCAGAAGAACCAGGAACTTGCTTTCACAATTGTTGAGGTTTGAGACGCTCTTTAGAGGTTAACATTGGCATTTTGTGTAGCTTACCTAAGTCATCTCCGTGTCCCAAGAGCTTGGCTGCAACGGTCCAACTTCCCCAGAATCACATGCTTGCATTTCCCCGGCCAGAACCAGCGAACCAGAGCTAACCGTTTGCGTGGCTACCGTGACGCAACGCCGAGGGAAGTGCAAGGGACCATCCGCCGTCCTGTTCCTGTCACGAGCATACCGAATATTATCACCGCCTTCAATTTATACGATACCGCGATGCTCCCCTATACTATCTACACCTACATAGACCGGATTGACTGATTGACACTCGAGTTCAGCGTCTCGATCGAGGCGCATCCCGACATTAGACGAAAGCGCCCCCGCTGCCGACAGCCAGGTTAGATGCCTTGAACATCCGAATATACGAATATACAACACATCTTCCCCTGAATCCGAGGTGGCCGGCGACCGTCACACACACAAAACATGGCGCCCGCACACTCCAAACTCGCCTCTCCCCTCATCCCGCGCGAGCGCACCGTCCGCGCCATCATCGCCCACCTCACGCAGCTCTACCTCTCCCACCGCACCCGCATCTCGCGCGCCGTCTACATCACCCTCTTCCTCGCCCTGATCAACCGCGTCCGGAACGCCATCGCCGACCAGAAGGCCGCCTCCGCGCGCGCGGCAGCGAAACGTGAGCAAGAAGCGACCGCCGCCCTGGTGGAAGATGACGAGGCAGACAATGAGAGCAAAGCGGGGAAGAAGAAGAGGAAGAGGGTCGAGCTTAACCGCGAGTTCTTCCGCTCGCTGCTGAAGTTGCTGAAGATTGTGGTGCCCGGGTGGAGGAGTAAGGAGGCGAGGCTGTTGATCAGTCACAGCTTCTTTCTTGTGTTGAGGACGTTGATCAGTGTCAAGGTGGCGGCAATGGATGGCGCCATTGTGAAAAGTCTGGTTAAGGGTAATGGGAGGGAGTTTTTGGTCAGGATTATATGGTGGATGGTGATTGCTGTGCCGGCTACGTTTACGAACTCTATGGTATGTTGACTGCGGGAAAACTGTGGCCTATGTTGAGGGATGAGCTAACACTGTTCTAGTTATCGTGGCATCAAGCCGAGCTTTCGCTCACGTACCGGACACGATTGACGCAGTATATTCACGACAAGTACCTGTCGCAACTAACGTTCTATGGTATCTCGGCACTGGACGACAGGATAAAGAACCCGGACCAGCTCATCGCTGTTGACGTGGCCAAGTTCTCCAACAGCTTGGCTGAACTCTACAGCAACCTGGCTAAGCCTATACTAGACATGGTACGTCACAATCTACTCCCTCAGTTTAAAGAAGGCCTCTAACCGTACCACAGACCATCTATACATACTCTCTGTCCAAGAGCGTAGGAGGCGAGGGAGTGGTCCTGATGTCTCTCCTCGTCCAGCTGTCAGCAAACGTCATGCGCGCACTCACACCACCCTTCGGCAGATACGTTGCCGACGAGGCCAGGTTAGAAGGAGAGTTCCGCTTCCAGCACTCACGGTTGATAGACCATGCCGAGGAAATCGCACTCTACGCTGGCCACGAGGCCGAAAAGGACACGCTGGACAAGGGCTACTTCACCCTAATCAAGCACGTCAACTACATCCTCCGCCGGCGCTTCTACCACGGCTTCATGGAGGATTTTGTCATCAAGTACTTCTGGGGTGCGCTAGGACTGCTGCTCTGCAGTGTGCCCGTCTTCGTGAAACTGCCGGGCCAATTGGCGGTTAACATGGGCGACCGTACCGAGAGTTTCGTGACGAACCGTCGCATGCTGTTGTCGGCGTCAGATGCCTTCGGGCGCGTCATGTTCTCGTACCGCGAGATCATGGAGCTGGCGGGCTACACCTCGAGAGTGTCCAGCCTGCTGGATGTCATGGAAGACATCCAGGCCGGCCACTTTGAGAAGAAGCTCGTCTCGAGCGCGGGGACAGAGAATAACGCTGCCGTGTTGAAGGGCCGAGGTAAGGTAGTTGAAAGCAAAGACATTCAGTTCATCGACGTGTAAGTACACCAACGCGCACCTACCATCTTCCCCATCTACCCCATCTACCTGTACTAACCACTTGATCCAGACCAATTATCTCCCCGAACGGAGACGTGCTAGTAAAAGCCCTATCCTTCTCCCTCAAGCAGGGCGACCACCTCCTCGTCGTCGGCCCCAACGGCTGCGGCAAGTCCTCTCTGTTCCGCATCCTCGGCGGCCTCTGGCCCGTCTACGGCGGCACCGTCCACAAGCCCCCCTTCTCCGACATCTTCTACATCCCGCAGCGGCCCTACCTCTCCCGCGGCTCCCTCCGCCAGCAAATCATCTACCCGGACGGCGTGCGCACCATGCGCGCCAAGGGCGTCACGGACGCCGACCTCCTGTCCATCCTGCGCATCCTCGACCTCGAGAACCTGTTGGATCTCTACCCCGAGGGCTGGGACGCCGAGGCCGAATGGCGCGACGTGTTGTCTGGTGGGCTGCAGCAGCGCGTCGCCATGGCGCGGCTGTTCTACCACAAACCGCGGTATGCGATTCTGGACGAGTGCACGAGCAGCGTCACGCTCGAGACGGAGAAAGTGATGTACGAGAACGCCAAGGAGCTGGGCATCACGCTCATGACTGTCAGTCATAGGCGGAGTCTGTGGAAGTATCACAGCCGGATACTGCAGTTTGATGGGCAGGGGAACTATGTCTTTACGAAGCTCGATGCGGATCGGAGGTTGAAGCTGGAGGATGAGAAGGAGGAGCTCGAGGTGCTGCTGCGGCAGGTGCCTGAGTTGGAGAGACGGATGGAGGAGTTGACTGCTGCTTGAGGTTTCGGGTATTGCAGAGGTTGTATATAGAGGAGTGTGTACGTTGGGTGGTATATATGATACGCTTTGGCACGACCTTGCTGATTGCCCCTCGCCTTTGCCTTCCCCTCTGCCATCTGTTCACACCGCTCATCCCCTCTGCCTCACACCCAGCGGCGTCTCAACAAAAGGCTCCCCATCAACAGGTACCCCAGGATGCGCAAAGCACACCGTCACCTGCGCCCTCTCCCCCTCCTGACAGTTCGAGTACAGTAACCCCTCGGACGCCACGCTATGCACCGGCACGCGGCTGGGAGGGCCCATCCTCAGCCGGATCTTGAGACCGAACAGCCACTCCGCCGCCGCCGCCGCCCAGCCAGCGTCTTTCCCTGCCAGGACGAGGATGCCCGACCTGTCTGTCCTTCCCACGGCCAAGTCGCCGATGATCAAAGATATGCAGTACAAGAAAATGACGACGCTCTTCGGGCCGTGGTGCTCGAGGGGTCTTGTTTGATATGCTGAGGAGTCGATGTAGAGGTTCGTGTACCTGTCCACCAGCGCGGTGAAAGACGGAGGACCGCCGAGGTTGGCGTACAACGGCTTTAGAGTCTCCCAGTCCTGGGGTGTTGGAACTAGGTCTGGTGGAACGGCGGACTCTGTTGCTAGCTCGGAGAAGATCTTGGGGATGCTGTCGAGTGTGTAGTAGCTCGCTATCACGCTGCAGATTGCTAGGAAGGCGAGGCCTGCTTCCGAGGATGCGAGGGTTTTGATGAGCTTGTCGATGTCTGCTGATGTTGAGTCTGAGGTAGGTAGGGGTGAGAAGGCGATGGACTTGTCCTCGACGGCTTTGGCGACGGCGTCTTTGCCTTGCTGGGGGATGGCGTAGGCGTTACAGAGTGTCGTGGCGAGGTGGAGGGTGTTGGGGTTGATGCCGAGTCTGGAACAGAGCGCTGTGGCGTCCGCAGTTACTATTGGAGAGCTGTGACCGCTGAAGGTCTCCCAGTTGAAGTGCCTGGCCATCATTGGGGGGAATTTGTGGGAAGTCATTCTGTCTGGCGCGAGGAACCTCCTAGCTAGAGTTGAAGAATGTAGGGGGAAGAAGAGATTGTTAAGGAATGCGGACAGGGACAACAGTCTTCTTCTTAAGTAGACTTCAAGGGAGACATGGATACTTAAGGAAAGGCTTCGAGGCCATGTATGTGAGCCCACATATGTTGCTACTTGGTTACCCGAGGTGTAAGTCGGCCGCATGCACGTCTGTTGTGTCCCAACCACAATGACATATATCAACCACCCACGATCTGTAAATGTTCGACCGAGAAGCAGTTCTGCGGCGTAACAACCATGAGCTGCGTGGCAGATGATCGTCCGGCCAATAGCACACCGCAGACGTATATTTGCCTTGACACCCTGATATGCACGAAATCGTTCAGAGGTGTCGATCCAACATAGAAGGCTTTCTATGGGGGGTTGTGTTATGTGTTCAAGCAGTGGAGAGGAGACCAGAAACTCATGCGCCTCTGCAGACTGTTCTATCACTGTACAGATAGATCTGAGCTCGAGCTCAAGGGAACAACAAGATTACGCCTGTTCCGAGTTTCGCGGGATGTCATAGGCCGTCTAGAAAAGAGATGCTGGAAACCCTAACCCTTGTTGCCAGAGTCGGACCCACTTACTGTCGATCATTGGATTGGACCCTGACTCCGGAGCTCGTTTGTACTTGCCATGTTGAGCAACGTCCGATCTGACAATCAACATACACTTATCGTTCACTCTCTTTACAATAGGGACTATGCGCCCTTATCAATATGGCAAGTATGGATAGCCAAGAACCGCTTATAGCCCGTCCTGGCCACGACGGCGTGGAAGAACCCGAAAGCGAGCGCCATGCCTCTTCGAGTCTCCGGCCGCCCAAACACACCGCATCACCGAGCCTCTTCGTCTACCTCCTCACCCTTTCGGCGGGCATATCGGGTCTCCTATTCGGCTACGACACAGGCGTAATAAGCGCGACTCTAGTTTCGATCGGTTCGTCGCTTTCCGGCCGTCCTCTGACGTCGTTCGATAAATCCATCATCACGTCCTCCACCGCCCTGTTCGCCCTGCTCATCTCACCCTTCAGCAGCCACGTCGCCGACGTCTTCGGGCGCAAGCGCGTTATACTGATTGCCGATGGGCTGTTTGTGGCGGGCGCGGTACTGCAGGCTTGGAGCGGGAGCGTGGCTCTCATGGTTGTCGGACGAGCAATCGTCGGCGCGGCAGTTGGGGCCGCGAGCTTCGTGATACCGCTTTACATCGCTGAGCTGGCGCCGGCGGCTTACAGGGGACGGCTGGTGACGGTGAATATACTGTTCATTACCCTGGGGCAGGTCATCGCCTACATCGTCGGCTGGATATTCGCCGAGTACGGCTCCAGTGGGACCGGATGGAGGTGGATGGTCGGGCTTGGTGCGCTGCCGGCTGCGGTGCAAAGCGTGCTGGTCCTGTTCATGCCCGAGACGCCGAGGTGGCTGGTCAAGGCCGGCTTTAAGGAGCAGGCGAGACGGGTGATACGGAGTGTCGCTGGCAATGATCCGGATGCTGTCAAGGACGTCGAGGCGACGCTCAAGAACATCGAGATTGAAGTCCGAGAGGAGGAGGAGACGAGGAGACTGAGCGGGAGACGCCAGGAAGGCGGAATGCTGGGTTGGGCCGGCCCGGTTGAGGAGCTGTTCGCGGTCAAGAGGAACCGCAGGGCGCTGGCAATCGCCTGTCTCCTGCAAGGACTGCAGCAGCTTTGCGGTTTCAATTGTTTGATGTATTTCTCGTCGACAATCTTTACGCTCCTCGGCTTCAGCATCCCCACGCTTACCTCGCTGGTCGTGGCCGTTACGAACTTCGTCTTCACGGTTGCTGCACTGCTCCTGGTTGATACCGTCGGCCGACGGCGGATACTGCTCTATTCGATCCCGTTCATGGTGGTTGGTCTCCTTCTTTCAGCATACGGATTCAAGTTTATCACGATCCCAGCAGACTTTAACGGCGCCACACGGACCGAGCCGTCGGAAAAGCACGCTGCGCTCATCATTCTCTTCAGCATCATGATATACGTCGCCGCATACGCGCTCGGACTAGGCAACGTGCCGTGGATGCAGAGCGAGCTGTTCTCCCTCAACGTCCGCTCCGCAGGGAGCGGCATCGCAACGGCCACGAACTGGGGCGCCAACTTCGTCGTCGGCCTCACCTTCCTGCCGCTGATGGACGTGCTCACCCCGCCGTGGACGTTTGCGCTGTACGCCCTCATCTGCACGGTGGGATACGTCCTCGTCTGGTGGTGCTATCCCGAGACGACTGGGCTCAGCCTTGAAGAAGCAGCGAGCCTTCTCGAAGACGACCAGTGGGGTGTCAAGCTGTGAATGGAAGAAGCCGCATTATTGGTCGCAAATCATTTATACCATAGTATAGCATTTGCTAATAGCCATTCCTACTACATCTGGGGCCATTTGAATGAGCGGAATACCTCGCAAGGCCTGAAGTATACTAGTACTTATAGTACACAAGTACGTAAGGTAGTACGGTAACAAGTCGATCGTCTTGTCGTCGTGTCGTCGTGTCTTCGTGTCGTCGTGTCGTCGTGTCGTCGTGTCGTCGTGTCGTCGTGTCGTCGTGTCGTCGTGTCGTCGTGTCGTCGTCTCGTCGTCTCGTCGTCTCTTCGTCTCTTTACCTGGTCGTGGTCTAGTGGGGTAAGTTGGGAAAGAAAACCGCGAGGCTTTCTTCTTTCACAGCTTGGGTGTCCGGTGAGCTCCAGGCCCTATCCTGGGATTATGGCTTCATGGTGGAGTGACAGCGGTGGGTATGTCTGAGCTTGGCAAATGCTTGAGCAGTTCGAGGCCAGATTGCTCCGGGACTTTCGACCAGAGTCCAGGCTTTCGAGATTTGTCGTCTAACCCGCCTGTGAAAGGTTCCGCCGGGCGGCACGTGGTGGAAACTCGCGGCAATGCACGGCATTATTTGTGTCAGTGGGGAGCCGCCACAAAGCTTTTTTCGAGCTTCATGGTTCCACTCTCATCTGTCGATACGCTGGCGCATTTGTTGTTGGTGGCATTTGTAACCCAGCGCCTCGGCGCCTGAAGTGCACCGACGCCACGGTTGCATTAGGCTTAAGTCCGTGTCGGGCTCAGCCGAGAGAAGAAAAAAGTTTTCCGAGCTCAGCATGACGTACCCCGGCACTTGGACGCACAGTGACGTTGACGGAAGCCAGAGGAGCCGAGGTACGCATTTTGTGCAATTGTGAAGAGAAAGCTAGTCAATAAACCAAAACACAGAAGGAAAGACTGGGCGAATGCGTACACATGACAGAATCAAACCAGGTACGTCTTGGAATGCGAGAACGGCATCTCAGAAGAGTTCGGGCATTCCTAGGGGTCTCTTCCCCCAAATCCCCAATGAGGGGAACAGTCGCTGAGTCAGTTACCAAATGCTTGGCATCAACCATCGAAGCTTTGACGACAGGAGGCGAAAGGATGAAAAAGGCGGCATGGTCAATAAATGTTATGCATCGGATGGCTGACTGTGGTCCTGCATGTTGGACCTTATCTAGGCCGCTAGATCTGTTGTCGCAGCTCGCCGTACCTCTCAGACACAGACAGAACACTGGACGGTATCCGCATCCTTCTTGTCAAGGAGATGACTCTTATTCAAAGTCTATTGTTTTGTTCATCTGTCTCTTGGAGACAACAAGTCCCCATCTGCCAGACCATTGGTCCCTTAAGTCCCGTTTCTATCTGGCACAAGGTATCTGCTGGTCGGTATTATTAAGGCTGAAGAGCGAAAGGCGAACCCGAGGTCCAACTGCCTTAAGTGTGCCATCACTGATCGGCCCGGAGCTTGGCAATCTGCGAGAATCCACAGCCGACTAACAAGGTTGCAGGATCAGAGCAGACTAAAAAAGTCGCCCAGTCGCCCAGTCACCACACTCGCCCTACCGGGTTCGGTTTTCTTATTAGAAGGGGCGGTACTGTCGTCACCATCTCTACAGACCCTCTTCTGTCTCTTCTCCCATTCCGATTCCATATCTAATCTTGACTTCACTTCGTTCGTTCTTTTCGTCGTTGTGTTAGTCTTGACATAAACTCTATCTTCCGTCTCATCCACCACATCGGGTACATCCCGCCGTCATACCACTTTTATACTTCCTTGCCCTGCGTCGTCTCCACATAAAGCACACGACGCCGCGATGGCGGACAGAAGTCCACACCTCGACGAGGTCGACCGCGAAATAGCAGAAGCAGAGCGCCAAGCCTCACCACAGCGATTCGGCGCGCCATCACACCGGCGCAGCGACGAGATCGAGCGGGTCATCAGCGCATCCTCCGTCTCGACCTCCTCCTCGTCCGACCATGTCTCGCAGGCCCGGAGCCGGCCGATGGGCATGAGCCGCGTCTCGACCCAGCGCGACCTCGAGAGACACCCGACCGTCATAAGCCGGATACAGACGGCCAGGAGCCAGCACAGCGGCACCGTCGGCCGGAGCGCCACGAGCAAGCAGTGGAAAGGGCCGCTCCCTGAGTTTGGGGCTGGAAAGCCTTACCCGCCTCCCCTGCCCGACCAGGAGGACTATGTTGTCGAGTTTGACGGGCCCGATGATCCGTTACATGCCCAGAACTGGCCATTGCGTAAGAAGTGAGTACAATTGATGTCCCTGGTCCCTTACACCTTGTGGTAGGATTGCGCATGTTCGTGTGGTTGTGGAGACGACCAACCCGGGTTAGGGTTACTAACACCTCACCACACAATATGGCCGCCCTTCGACTAACATGATAACTAGACTCATTACAGCCGCTATTCTCGGTTACACGACCATGGTTAGTGCCTTCGGGTCGTCTATATTTTCGGCAGCAACTCGCGTTGTCAGCGAACAGTACGGCGTGTCTTCCGTGGTTGGAATCCTGGGCGTGTCACTCTACGTCCTCGGTTTCGCCTTTGGCCCGACGCTTTGGGCACCTTTGAGTGAGTTGAAAGGCAGACGCCTTCCACTTGTCGTGGCTATGTTTGGATTCAGCCTGTTCAGTATTGCTACGGCAACCGCCAAAGACCTGCAGACCATCATGCTCTGCCGCTTTTTCGGCGGTTTCTTCGGCGCTTGCCCGCTCGCGGTTGTGGCCGCCGTCTTCTCGGACATGTTCGACAACCGCACGCGCGGCATTGCCATCACCATCTTCTCCATGGCTGTATTCACTGGTCCTCTGCTCGCCCCGTTCATTGGCGGCTTCATCGTCCAGAACCCGTCGCTGGGTTGGCGCTGGACCGAGTACATCGTGTCCTTCATGGGTTTCTTGGCCTTCGGTCTGGTCTTCATCTTCATGCGCGAGACGTACCCACCAGCCATCCTGGTCGAGAAGGCCTCGGAGCTGCGCCGTCGCACGCTCAACTGGGGAATCCACGCCAAGCAGGAGGAGATTGAGGTTGAGTTCCGCGAGCTGGTCAACAAGAACTTCTCCCGTCCCATCCGCCTGCTGTTGTTCGAGCCCATCGTGACCTTGCTCTCGATCTACATGGCCTTCATCTACGGCATTCTGTACCTCTTCCTGACGGCCTACCCATTCGTCTTCCAGGGCGTGCATCACATGGGCCCCGGTGTCTCGGGGCTGACCTTCTTCGGCATGATTACGGGCCAGCTGATCGCCGGTGTCACCGTCCTGCTGCAGCAGCCGTGGTACACTCGCAAGCTGGCGGCCAACAATGGCATCCCCATCCCGGAGTGGCGTCTCCCCAGCGTGATTGCCGGAGGAGTCGCTTTCACGGGTGGTATCTTCTGGTTCGGATGGTCTGGATATAGGGCTGACATCCACTGGATGGTGCCCACGGCATCCGGTCTTCTCACCGGGTTCGGTCTGATGTCCATCTTCCTGCAGGCGCTCAACTACCTCGTGGACGCCTATCTCATGTTGTAAGTTCACATTTTCCCTAGCTGGTCCACGCAACCTTTCAACTAACCCGCTCGACAGTGCCGCCTCCGCCATCGCAGGGAACACCCTCCTCCGCTCCCTAGCCGGAGCCGGCTTCCCGCTGTTCAGCCAGGCCATGTTCAACGGCATGGGCATCCAGTGGGCGTCGACCCTGCTCGGCTGCGTGGCCGCCGCGCTGGTGCCCATCCCGGTCATCTTCTACCTCTATGGCCACCGCATCCGCAAGAGAAGTGCCTTTGCGCCCACCCCGCCTCCCGGACAGCACCCGCTCGCGCAGAACATCACGGACGAGACGCCCGACGAGAAGGAGACTAATAACGACATTGCCGCGCAGGGGAGTAGGCCGGTCAAGGACGAGGCTGCTAATGGGAATGGCGTGTAAGGGAAGATCCCTTAAGGGGTTGGAGAGAATTCGTGTGAAATTGGAGATACCCGGTGTGTGATTAGAATGAGTCTGATGGGGGTCTGGACCCGGTGATTAGCATCAAGGTGACACAATGCATGTCTGGAGTATGGCGTTTTGACCTCGAAAGGAGAGTCTTCGAAGCGGACTGGTGGCTGGCTGGCTCATTCGACACGTCGTTGGGATACGACCAGCGAGCTATGCCCTTGCATTCACTATTAAGAAACTTTCCATAATAATACTACTATTTTGATACTGTCTAGTGCTCGTGTGCGATGTCGACCACTATTCACCTTCCTGTTCGGGAGTGCTTAACCCCAGAGGATACAACGGCTGTGACATCAAAGACAGGTGTCCACAAACTCCGGTGCCGAAGCGGGAGTCGGGACTGGGCAACTCGACATCTGTAGGTGGGATGTGAAAGCTAATAAGGAAGCTGGGATGGATGTAGCCTCGAGGCGCAGTATATAATGTATAAATCATTTCCTTTTCTGCCTCAGCTGAAGCACAACCCCATACTTTGTTTTATGGCGTAATTGGGTGTAGGACTTATCCCAGCATCGAACATCCTCGGGAACACAACCTCAGATAGATATTGCGCCATTCCTCCTCACCTACCTAAACCAACCTACCTACCTTGCACAGCTTCAAACACCACACAACTCATCAGCACAAAAACGCATAGAACAGCAACGGCAAGCAGCATCACCATGACTACCCAAGCAGAAGAAGGAAAAGAAAAAAAACCCTCCGGCACCTACGAAGCGGGCTGCCACTGCGGCTATATCAAGTTCGGCGTCACACTAAGCCCGCCCTTGCCCGAGTACGAGGTGCTCGACTGCGGGTGCTCCATGTGCGCCAAGTCGGGGTATCTGCTCGTGTGTAAGTCCCTTCTCGCCTCGCCCGGAACATAATGAAAGACACAACGTCTAGATCTACGGAGCAAAAGCTCCAGGGAGGGAGGGAGGGAGAGAGACAAAGAAGGAAGGAAGGTATATGGAACCTAAGTGGGCTGACAAGAAGAGGAGAGGCAAAAAACAGACCCCCACCGTCAAGACGTGAAATGGCACGGCGGCAGCCGCTCCCGCTGCTCCGTGTACCGCTTCAACACGAAGAGGAAGGACCAGCTTTTTTGCTCGCGGTGCGGGACGAGCTTGGGCATCGACTTTCGGGAGAGCACGAAGCCCAAGTTTGACGGGTATGGGATTAGTGTGAGTCGAGTTCTTTCTCTCCCTTAGGTTTCCGTCTGCTGGTTAGGGGAGTTAGCCGATAGGGGATGATGTCTGGGGCGTGTGGAAGGCAGGATATCGACTGATTTTGGCATGATAGGTACGGGCATTCTACGGCATCGACCTGAACACGCTGCGGTACGAGAAGGGGAACGGGCTGCAGAGCGTCAAGCCGGCGGGCGATTTGAGCGGGACGCAGTATGAGCTTGATGAGAGGGAGAGGGAGAGGGGGGAGGCGGGAGAGCATGCCGAGCCTGTCGCATCGTGAAAGCGAGAGCATGGGCAACAGAGATAGAGAGAAAGAAAGCCCGTCTATTTTGAGTTCCGATATATCAATTCTCAAAGTTCTGAACTTCCCGCCGTCTAACCCTCAACTACGCTCACTTCTGCTCCTGAGCTTGCCTCCGCGCGTAAAGCTTCTCCGCCGACACGATGGTCTGTATATTCGCCCCCAGCTTGTTGATCGTCTCGATGTACTCGTCGTACTCGTCCGAGTCGTAGACGATACCGCCACCTATATCTCACGTTAGCATTGTCATGCTCCCCTTGCCCACTTTCCACTTTCAGAAGGGGGAAAACTTACCAGCCTGCAAATAAACAATCCCCTCCTTATAAAGCATCGTCCGCAGCGCAATACAAGTATCCATGGCCCCCTCCCTCTCCCTTCCCTCGGCATCCACGCTCCCGTACCCAAAGTACCCCACGGCACCGGCGTAGATCCCCCTCTTCTCCCCCTCCAGCTCCCCGATGAGCTCCATCGCCTTCACCTTGGGCGCGCCGCTCGTCGTCCCGGCGGGGAAGATGCTGCGGAACGCGTCGAACCGCGTGCACTCGGGCCGCAGCACGCCGCTGACCTGGCTCACGAGGTGCTGCACGTGGCTGAACTTCTCGACGACCATGAGCCGGTCCACGCGCGTCTCGAGCGGGTCGCACACGCGCGTGACGTCGTTGCGCGCGAGGTCGACGAGCATGACGTGCTCCGCCCTGTCTTTGAGGGAGGACCGCAGCTCCTCGGCCAGCCGCTCGTCCTCCTCGGGCGTCTTGCCGCGCCGCACGGTGCCGGCGATGGGGTGCGTGAGGATCCGGCCTTGCTCCTCTTTGACCAGCAGCTCCGGGCTGGCGCCGACGATCTGGAAGTCCTCGCAGTCGATGTAGAACAGGTAGGGGCTGGGGTTGACGGTCCGCAGGTGCCGGTAGATGTTGAAGGGGTGCAGGTCCGTCGGCCTCGCCAGCCTCTGGCTGGGCACTGCCTGGATGATGTCCCCCGATACGATGTGCTTCTTCAAGGTGGTGACGTGAGCCTCGTATCCTTTCTGGCCGATGTTGGAGGTGTACTCCTTCCCCAGTTGAACCGGTTTCTGCGGCGGGAGTGGGATCTCGGGCGCATTGAGGACGTCGATGAGCTCCGAAATCAGAGCCGAGGCCCTGGTGTACTCGGCCTCTATCGCCGCGCTATCGCCCGCGTCGGCCGGGATGCGCAGGTACGTTATGACCTTGATCACGCCGAAGAACCGATCAAACGCCACGATGGTGTCGAACAGCATAAACAGTGACTCCGGGATCTTGAGAACGTCCTTGAGCGGCCGCGCCGTCTTGGGCTCGAAGTACCGCACGCAGTCGTACCCTACATACCCGATCGCTCCGCCCGTGAGAGGAGGTAGTTTCAGCTCCGGCAGATCCGCGACAACGTACTCGGCCAGTTCCTTCTCCAGCGCCGGCAGCGGGTCGACTTCCTCGCCGTAGCCGGGTCCCGTGGTGAGGACCTTCCGCGGCCCGGCGCCGATGAAGCTGTACCGCCCAACCTTTTCCGTGGCGGCGGACTCGAAGAGGAAGGAGTAGCTGGACTTGGAGTGGGCTGAAACCTTGAGATAGGCAGCTGACGGGGTGATGAGGTCCGAGGAGATTTGGCCGTAGAGGGGGATGAGGTTGGCTTTTCTATGGGAGGAGGAGCTGGAGAGGGGGCCCTTGGAGAGGAGGTCTTTGACCGTGTCTAAGGCTGGGAGGATGAGGTCCTATTGTGAGATTGTCAGTTGAGTTGCGATCATGTGATGAGTCAATTGGATGTGAGACGAACTGGGCCGGCCATCTTGATGTCCTCTGGGCTTAAGAAGCTGCTTGCCATTTTGGCGGCTGTGGTGTGTGGCTTGTATACGAGTCTTATATGAACGGCGCAACTGAGTCACTCATCCTCACTCACACAAAGATTTACGCTGAGAGATACGGACTACCAGATGTGGCCTGGTACGAACGGTGTCAATTCCGAAGGCGGACCCTCGAGAAGGGCACTTTACCGAGTTTTTAGCGCTGTCCAGGGACAACTTTATCGACACTTTATCACTGCGGGGCATTATCTTGAGCTCCCCATGGTGGGGTTCAGGACAAAGACAGCACGATGATTACAGAGCATGCTCACGACATTAATCACAGGCACCGTGTTATTCTCCGTGCCTCCACGCCAACCCTGGGTATTCCTCATCCATGTTTCCCCCTATTCACACCCAAAAGCAGACTGTCCTCAGCTCTCAACAGCAAGCGCCTTGACGCCCACCAACTTCGCACCCTTGCCCTCCCCCTCCGTCGTGACGACCCAGTACTCGACCCTAACACCGCCCTTGGAGATCTTGTAGACCCTCACATCGTTCCCCTTTCCCGCCTTTGTGACCGCGTCGATGATATTCTTGTATTGCCCCTGTGTATCCCAGTCCACAGGGTCGAGTATCTCCACTTCTGCGTTGGCCGGGTCGGGGTGGTTGATCAGGCGAGCGATTTCCTCTGTTGTTGGCAACGATGTTGTTAGTTACCAGCCGTGATGATCTAAGGGAAGAGAAAAGGAGTAGGAAGCAAGACGTACCCTCATCAGGCAACCCCTTCCCAGCCTCGTCCCAGCTCAGCGCAACGGGCACGAACGGCTCGTCCGCGTCGCTGACGTAGAACGCATCCTTTGTAACCTCCTTCAGTGCCGCGGGGATCTCGACACCAGCGTCCGTGGTCTTGAACTTTGCTTGCGCGAGGCCATGGGACTGCGACTTTGCGACACCCTTGCTGGGGTCTTCGTTCGCCTTGTCGAGGAAATTCATGTACTCTTCGTCCGAAGCCATGTTGTTGTCGCTTCTGAGGGGTTGGAGAGTGGTGAATCGGCGGACGGGGTTCGAGCCTTGGAGGGTTGGAGATCGGAATGCGCTGGCTGCTCGGAAGGCGGGATGATGTGGTGGACTGAGGGACGGGAGAATGGTGGCAGTTATAGTTCGTACAATTCGACTTCTTGCGGCAGTGGTAGGCTTGATCAGAATCATATGTTTGTGACTGATGGATCGTGATGCAATGGGTTGGGGGATGGAGGTGTTCAGCTGTGGTTGTGCAAGTGATTGCCATGACGCAAGTTTTTGGAGCTTTGCCATGGAAATGCTGGAGCTCAATTTCAGGTGGAACCACCCCCAAAGAGATCCAAAACATCGACGCTCCTGCTTCGAATTCCAGGGGAGCGTATTCAACAGGACGTCAATACACACTACATACAGTTTATGTCACAATACACGCAGAAATATCATTGCAGGGAAGTGTTCTTAATTCATTCATTTTGGTCCGTTCAGCTTTTCCGTAAGCCGGGAATGCTAGCAAATCCATACCATCCCAACCGGCCATTTAGTGAGAAATGAGAGAACCCCCCTGACTCCGTGCAATTGCAAAGACACAACCATCGAACCCAGCCGGCACTCTTTACGAGCTGGTGGCAAGATCCTTCTTGAGGGTACCCTGGAACTGCTTCTTCTCCGCAGGGGTCTGGAAAGCACCGTGTCCGAACTCGGACGAGGTATCGATCCACTTGAGCTCGACCTTCTCGAGGGCCTTGCGCGAGGTGTGGACGAACACGGACTTGCGAAGAGTCATGATCCTCTTCTTGACACCGGGGATGGAGCCCTTGACCATGATGAAGTCGTTGTTGATCTCGCCGTAACGGACGAAGCCACCCATGCTAGAAATCTAGATTAGCAGAAGTTCATGCATCGGAAGAGTCAGGGGGGTGCATACGGGGTGATCTTCTTCTTGGTAACGTCGATCTCGGTGGCGGCGCTGTCATCAGCATCGCCCTTGCCAACACGGTAGATCTTGTGGTTGACCGAGGTACGGTGATGGTAACCCATCTGACCGGCACGGGCAACAGTCCACTGGACGTGGGACGGATGCCAGGCACCGATACAAGCGACCTTACGGAGACCCTTGTGGGTCTTGCGCGGCAGCTTCTTGGTACCCCAACGGGCGGTGACACCGGCGTATCCGTGACCCTTGGTAATGGCGATGACATCAATCATCTCGTCCTGCTCGAAGATGGAGTCGATCGAGACGGGCTTCTCGAAGAGACCGTAGCCGAACTCAACCTTGTCAGCGACGGAGCCGCCGTTGACCTGGATCTCCATAAGGTGGGCCTTCTTCTGCTTGAGAGGCGTCTTGCGGACCTGGGTGTGGGCGAGGACACGGACGACGGTGCAGTACTTCTTGATGCGCTCGAGCTCGCGGGTGATGGAGGCGCCGCTGTTCTCGGAGTGCTTCTTGGCGTAGCGGGTGAAAGCCTTCTTCTTGCTCTTGTACCAGTTCTTGTAGAAGCGGCGCTTGACCTCGTCGCTCAAGTGCTCAGCCCACACGGTGGTAAGGGAACGCAGTCCACGGGGAGTCTCGATGTAGCCGACCAGACCAACAACGATCATCTGTGAAAGATGTTAGCCATTGGTACAATAACCAAGCGGGCTGCGTTGTACGTACTGGGGGGGTGTCGATGATTGACACAGCCTCAACGACCTCCTTCTTGTGCTGCTTCTGCATACGTGATGCGACGGTTAGTAGATATTCATTGAGACCATCCATGACAGTGATCCCTTCTGAGGCCACATTTGTAAGGGGGGGGGCACGTACGGAGCCGGGACGGTCGACGTCGCGGACAATGGTGGTCATGCCAGCCTTGTAGCCGAGGGCGGCCGTCAGGTGGACGGGCTTCTTGGGGTCATCCTTGGGGAAGGACTTCACCTTACCCCTGGAACGGGCAGCGCGCTTGCGGGGGACTGTGAGCGCTCGTTAGCATACTGACAGCGACGGGAGCTGACAGGCAATTGAGACTTACGGTACGCGAGCGAACCGTGGCTTTAGGTTGCAAAGAAACGAGGTCAGCTTTCATCCAAGGTGTCGAGGGCATCGCAAGATTCGTCGTTAGACTCGGGGTGGTTTTCGCGGAGGAGACAACGCGGAGGAGACATACCGAGGGGCCTCGAACCTGGGAACATGTTAGCATAACGGATTTCAGAGACGCAGAATGGGATCAATTGAACTCACTTGCGGTGAGACATCTTGACTGTAACGTGGGTGGTTAGTAGTCAAGGGTGGTTGTTGGCGGGCTGACGAGGTCAAGAAGTTGGAGGTATTGGCTGGTGAAAATATTCGGATGGAGGTTTGGAATGGTGCGGTAAGTGGTGGTCCGTGCTCCGTTCCAAAATCCTTGATCACGTGTGGCTGATAAGAGATAAGGGTGAGTGAGCCCTCTCGAACGGAAAGTGCAACCCAGGCTGTGGAGCCACTTGCCTCGGCGAAATCTTGGCACAGCATGGATGCAGGGAGTTTCCTTCAACAGCAACATCAATGTTCCTCCAGGGGCGGCATCTTGCCCGCACGAATCTGCGATAGGACAGCCGGGCGACTACTTATTGGACGATTATGCGACCGCACGAGTAGACGATGATCCGGACTTGGTGGTGTGCCCTACTGCCATGCTAAGGCTTCTAGTGTGAGGTAGAATGGCCCCGAGCTGAGGACGGTGATTGTGGTGATGATGCATGCCGTATGGAGTCCCCAGGTTGATCTAGCAGTGAGCTTTGCCTCAAGGTGGTGTTATGGAGTTCATCAATGGCATCCAGGTTACTCGATGCGGGATCCATGAGAACAGATTCCACCGAGGGTGATGAGTAGGGATGCATGCTCTTACCAAAGCTGCCAGCGCAAGTCTCGCTATGCTCAGCGGGGGTCTTTTGTTAAAGGATACGGGACTTCAAGTCGAACCTTTGTGCTGGGGAGAACGTGGTTCCCAGGGCTTCATGGGTAGTAAGTGGCCGCGGATTAGACGTCGCCCAGGGACTTTGCTCATCCCTGCCTTCATATGCACGAGGACTACCGTGAAGTCAAATACACCACTACGCCTTAAACTACATTTCATTATCCAGATATCATGGTATGGATGGAAGGGCGGTCTAGGATCTTGGAGGGAGCTGCTTGAAGGCCATGAAAGTAAAGGGGCACAAATACTTGTAAAGATGAAGGGTTAGGGTTGTTGTGTCCTACGCGCAGACTAGTCTAGTGCAAGGGGACTTGCCGCCAGGGATGGCTTGAAACATGCCAGGGGTCCGATCACATGTTTCACGGGCCTTCAGGAGAGCTTCACTTTCTTCGTTGTCATCTCTGGAGAACCCCACGTTGGCTTCTCCTTTTCTTGCGGCATCTCTTCTGTCTTGATTCTTTTCTTCATTTCCAAAGCTCATAGATTTCAGCAGGGCGTTCTAGTATAACTCGTTCCAAGCTTCCTTCCGCCAAGCGACAGCAATTCCTCCGCGACAACTCGCCTGTACCCGAACTTGCACCTCCCCAATCACGCCCACCACCATGGCGTCCACGTTCACACGCCCGCCCCAGCGGGACACCTGGTTCGCGCCGGTAACAGTCGATATGGTCGTCAAGGTCGCGCGGACGAGCTTCTTCCACCCTTTTATCGCGTGGATCATCCCCCTCTGCTTCCGGGCGCAGAACATGATGTGGGATGCGCCGCCGATGCTGGTGTCGATAGCCTGGGCGGCGTTCATATCCGTCTGCTGGATAGTAGGCGCGATAAACCAGCGGCTCGCCTTCGGCCTGCCGCGGGAGGTCGACCTGAGCGAGGAGGTCATTGTCATCACCGGCGGCGCGAGCGGGCTCGGCATGCTGGTCGCCGAGGTCTACGGCATGCGCGGCGCGAGCGTCGCGGTGCTGGACGTGCGGGACATGGAGAATGGCGAGGCCAGGGGCGTCACGTACTACAAGTGCGATGTGTCGGACAAGGACCAGGTCGAGCGCGTGGCTAGGGAGATTGAGAAAGATGTATGTCCTCCTCCTATCCCACCCTCCTCAAAGTGACATTCCGATCTAACACTCTTATTACAGCTTGGCCCCCCAACAGTCCTAATCAACAACGCCGCCATCGTTGTCGGCAAGCGCCTCCTCGACATGACCGTGTCCGAAATCGAGAATAGCCTGTCTACCAACCTCCTGAGCCACTTCTACACCCTCAAGACCTTCCTGCCCTCCCTCACTCGGTCCGAGCGCGGTGGCACCATTGTCACCATGTCGAGCGTCATAGGCCACACGGGCGCGGCCCAGCTCTCCGACTACGCCGCCGCCAAGGCCGGCGTGACGGCGCTGCACAAGTCGCTCGCCGCCGAGCTGCGCGAGTCGCACCCGGAGATCCGCATGGTGCTCGTGACGCCCGGGCAGGTCAGCACGCCGCTGTTCTACGGCGTGCAAACGCCCAACGCCTTCCTGGCGCCCGTCGTGGAGCCGGTGGATGTGGCCAAGGAGATCATCGCGGCGATTGACAATGGGTATAGCACCGCCATCGCCATGCCGCTTTATGCGCGGTGGATCGACTGGTTCAATGTGCTGCCCATCGGGCTGCAGGCCGTGGCGAGGAGGATGGCGGGTGTGGATGAGGGGATGAAGACGTATATTGGCCGGAAGGGGGTGCAAGAAGGGAAGAATGGGGTAGCACGATAGCTGGGCGCCGGCGCTTGGTGAACACTGAAATGTATAATATGGCATATGTAATGGTGTGCGAAGGCAGATTATTCAACTATACACTGTCAACTTCAGGCTGCCTCGTATTACTGAGCTGTCCCACGTTTATGACCAGAGCGCGACATCTTACTGGAAGCAAGGGCCCATTGACCACGCTCGAGATGTAGATCTCAGCAGCACATTCATGCAGGGACCCGAGATCAGTGCTGACTTGTGACGATTGACGATGGCGTCGCCCCCACGTGCTAGCTATGCATCGTCTGTTCTTGGCTTGGATAGGGTCTTTGAACTTGTCGAAGACAGCAGTTGAACGGGACTCATCATGTAATTCCGACCACTTGCGGTGAAAGGTCGGCATAACGTAGGTATGCTGGGCTCGAGGTCGCTCGATGATGGAAAAAGACACTGTTACCAGTCAAGGAGGTCCTACAGTGCGGAAGCTCCAGAACTAGAAGATCCAGCCTCGAGAATCGAACCTCTTCGAGGACCGTCTCGTCCCCCGCAGGCACCATTGAGCTGCTGAACCCTTGCTTGAGGTGGGGGTTGGCTGAAGCAGCCACAGTTCCCGGGACATTGGCAAGGACCAACCACCGTGGGGTGACATGCATTGCATCGAGTTGAGGAGCGAGTGTCCGCAGGGAGGACCGGTGACGTCCAGGTGTGCAACTCAGTACAGTACCTGCCGCGCTTTAAGGATGTGACGGACGAACATCTCGAAAACCACTGATCGACAGGATATGTCGTCCATGCATATGCGCTCGAAAGCCACGTTCCATCTGCGTCGGTGTGACGCGTCTGGGAAGACAAAACAAACACGGGTCAAACCAAGGTAGAATTCCATGACAACGTTGCAAAGATGTCAGTCTGGAGTGTTGGCTGCGGTTAATAAGTAAGGTAAGCCGGTTCAGAATGACCGGAATCCTTCAGACAGCACAAAAGGTAATATCTCGTGTCTTTCCACATTTCCCATGGGGCAGCTCCTCTACCTCTGAGCTGTCATCAGGAGACGATTTCCAGTCTTGGGAGAATCTGGTCTATGGTCTCCGACATTCTTCTACGCTGTCATCCAAAAAGCTTGTCCTTGCAATCCCCCGCGGTCCGAATAGATTGTCTGTCATCGAACGGGACTGGAAGCTCTTCTACCTGCTCAACCGGGCAACGTTCGGCGCCGGCCGTCGGATGTTCAACGGGTGAGCCGAGTCGACTGCGGCTCGGTGACGTTCGACCGAGCAGGACTCGCTAATCTCAGACAGGCATCAATCAATGCCTACAGCCTTTGAGTTGGGTGGGGAAGGAGGAGCGAGGAGAGAGAAGAGAAGAGGATGATATACAGCGTTGCCAAATTGAAGACGGGTTTAACGATAACGGTGAAGCTTCAAGACATTTCTCTAGCCCCGAGGTCTCGGACCCGATCCGACCCTAGCTCTAGCCGCGAGTAATAGACGCGGGGGTCGCCGGGGGGTGGTTTGCCAGACAAAGTGTGTCCCAAGCTCCCTCCCCCACGCCGCCCGACTACATGATCATTGAGCAGTGCTTCCAGCGCCTCCAACATCACGCGCTTGCGAATGGGATGCAGGTTGCAGCACACATGCGAGTCCCCGACCACCGGGTATCGCGCGCGAGGCTCTTTTGGCGTCGGGCGAGTTCGTCCCCGTGTTACACCGCCGACTTGGTGGCTGACGCCCTGCCGGTGAGGGTACACAACGTGTGCTCGGTGCTTTTTGACTTGCGCCTGAAGACGAGATGCTCAACGACGGAGAACTGGGAGAGAAGAGGGAGAAGAGGGAGAAGACGAGAAGACGATGGCAGTATGTCCCTCATCCGTTGTCGAATCTTCTTGGCTGTGCTATGGCAATCCGCAAGGATTCGACAATCGGCAAGGAAGAGCCATGGACTTCCAGATATCAGAAGTCAAAATCCATCCCGCGCCCGTGTGGCGCCAGGCCACACGGCACCAATTCCCAATCCCACCGAATGGAACTCGCAGCACACCACCATGTCTCTTCGGCATCTCAGCCAAACACAGGGCCGCGATTCCCTTATCTCTGAACCCAGCGCGCCGACCAATTAAGACCCCTGCCCGACCCGACACGAAGGGTCGTCGTTCTTGATCAACGACACATCCATGCAGCCTGTCTAGGTTCCCGACCCTTTTATCGAAAGGGAAAAGCATATCGCATCGCATGGATAAGCGGGCTGTGAGTACGGCACTGCTGCGAACATGTGGTCCCGATGAGAGAGTGTGTGGTAGTGTACTTTCCTCGGGATTTGTGCGTGAAAATCCGGAGTGACTTGCCGGGCTTGTGATTGTAATCCTGAGTGGTGTGGTGAACCCTCCTTCGTGCTTGATTGGTATCTCTATCTCCTTCGTTGCCGCGCTTGAGGGGGGGACAAGATCCTTCCTCTTCCTCTTCCTCTCTTTTGCTCTCGCAGAAAGTTGCGCCGTGAGTTGTACCGGTGACGATCTGATCGTTGCATTCTCTCGTTGCTTCGAGAATATGCGCCCATCGTCAAGGTAGGGTGAGTGGCCTACCGCGAATCCTTCTTGTAGCACCTCGATATCATTTTACGCGAAGCTCAACCTCGGGCTTTGTCGGCCGCGTAAAGTGACCCGGCACTATATCTCCGACGACTTCAACGCAGGGAACGGATACAAGACTCGCTTCCACAACCATACAAGACCTTACACAGCACTTGATCTGAAGTGGTCCACAGAGAGCGCATCATGTGGTGGGACTCGAACCTCATCGAGGCGACTGTCACTCGACAGTTCGTCTGTGGCAACCTCCTGCCAGAAGAGATCAAGCGATTAGACCAACCACTTGGCTTCGGCGATGGCTTGACAGATGGGACATACTGGGAATGGATAGACGAGAAGGCCAAGCGCATCTTCCTCGTACTCGTCGACTTGGGGGTACCAGACCAGATCTTCGGCGTCATCGACGACTCCTGGGACGACGAAGATCTCCCAATCGCCCTCGACCAGGTTGAGTGTCTCGCGCTGACCCCGGCGAAGGACCTCAAGTTCGAGAGGAAGTTCTACTACCGGCAGTTCCACTACCTGCTCAAACCACTGCAGAAGGGGGAGCACATCGACTACGACGACTTCGAGATCGTGCCCCTGGACGTCGTCGACAGGAAACAGGGGCTCGCAGTGCACCACTCCACCGACAAAGTCGTGCTGCCGAACCACCCGGGCGTCTCCCTCTGCCGCCGGCGCATACCCCTCGGTTCTGGTCCGGGGTGCATGGAGTACGAAGACTTCCTCTACGAAGTCAACAGCATCCGTACCGTCCAGAACGAGCACCTGGTCTCGTACTTCGCCTCCTACACCCACCAAGGGTACGCATACGTCCTCCTCACGCCCGTCAGCGACTACACTCTCAAGTCTTTCCTCGCCACCACCCCGGCGACCTTCAAGAACCTCCCCAAGAGGAACCGGCGTGAGCACGTCCTCAACTGGATCCACTGCCTCGTCGACACCGTCTGCTTCCTGCACCACCGCGGCCTCTCGCATGGCAACATCAAGCCGTCCACCGTGCTCCTCAACCACGACAACCACATCTTCCTCTCCGATTTCTCCCGCCTCAACCCGGACCTGCTGGGCAGCTCGACGACGTCGGAACACAAGCCGTCCTCCTTCGACAAGGAGTCCTACGACTACGCCGCGCCGGAGCAGTGGTTCCGCCCCACCACCGTCTCCTCCTCATCCTCCTCCCGACCCGTGTCCGGCCAGTTCTCTTTCTCTACCGCGGGGGCACACCGCCGACCTACCCTAGCGTCCCTCTCCTCCTCCCCACCGGATAAGACCACCTTCTCCATCTCCCGCGCAAACACCACCACCCTCACCGACCACGTCTCTTCCCACGCCCAACCACCGGCCTTTCACGCCCAACCCACCCCTCAACTCTCCCCGCAAGCGGCAGACATCTTCTCCCTAGCCTGCGTGATCCTCGAACTCCTCACCTTCCTCCTCAAGAAACCCTCGCGCGGGTTCGCAACCCACCGCGGGGCGCGGCACAAGACCCCCGGCCGCGGCGGGGCCGTGCCCGACAGCAGCTTCCACAAGAACCTGGGCCAGGTGGAGGGCTGGATGACCACCCTGGCCAAAGAAGCCGGCAAGAAGGGGAGCAGCGCCAGAGACGACGGCGGCGGCGGACTGGTGTTCAGGGGCGTGGCGCCGATGCTGCGCGTCGTGGAGGGCATGCTGGCGCTGCACCCCGCCGAGAGGCCGGCCGCGCGGGACGTGCAGGCGCGCATGTACGAGATCTTGCATGACGTGTGTGGGGTCGCAGAGCCGCATTGCGTGCATCAGTATCGCAGCGATCGGGATACACGGGGTGGTGGGTGGGAGGTGGGGATTGGGAGGCTGAGGTTGGGGGAGCAGGAGGAGGTGGAGGAGGAGGAGGAGACGGCGAACATGGTACTTGGTAGTACGAGGAGTAGTAGTGGTCGTGTTGGGGGCTTCGGAGGATATAATACGAGGGCGGGTAGTTCTGGGGGGAGGGGGAGTCTAGCCGGGAGTATTGCCGGGAGCAGTACGAGTAGTGGTGGGAGCTCGGCCGGGTACGAGTTCGGTAAGACGTCTGTTCCGACGAGTCCTAGACTCAGGCCGGAGGAGATTGGGCCCGGCCTGCAGGCCATTCAGAAGTTGAGGGTGAGGAATGATAGCAATGCGAGGAGGCAGTGGCAGCCTGCTGTTGGCGTTGGCTATTGATGGTTGATTGGGGTTGGGTCTGTTGGTTTGGATCATTATGATTTGGATGAATTGGTGTTTGACGGTTGTTGGTTGCACAGTTCATGATGACATCTGGGATATGGGATTAGATGGATTATTAACACTGGTCCTAGGGGGTTATTGGTCGTCCGATGTTCGCGTATTCATTACTTCCTGTATCTTGCCCAACAGCTCGCAGATAGATTGTCCAAATGAACACTACATCCGTTAAGAGACCTTAAAGTCCACTATTTTGTTTTGGTGGTGATGACGGTGGTCACGGAAAGCGCACAGACCATACCAAGCGAAACCTGGGAAGGAAGCGACAGGGATCTTCTTTGTTCGGCCGCCCCCTTGATTCTGTTTCGGGGAGAACCTTCCATCCCTGCAAGATTAATCCATGTGCGTCATCAACAGGCGAGATCGAAGTTTTCGTTTGCAACGTTCACTTCTTCGGGCATTCAACTCGAAACGTAATCTTGCCTGTTGTGTTTTGAACCCAGCAGACTGTAGTACCGCGCTGGGAAGCTGCACCTCATCAGCTGCTGCCATTGTGTCCGGCCCGTTCCTGGATTTTGTTGCAGTGGCTCGTTTCCCCTTTCGCGGGCAGGTGCGGGCGAAGGTGAGATGGATGGTGACACAAATCTCCAGCAACCGCCCCCTGTGCGACCGTTTGCTCGCAAAAAGCGGAACCTGAAAGTGTACTACAGGCGGAAGTCGGCTCTGGTGGCTCTCGTCGTACGGAAACGGCCATCTGGACAACCTGTTTTTTCTGCGGTGCTCTTCCCCGGATTCAATCGCCGTTGATCGTCGCCAAAGTTCGAGATGTCGTGAAACTTGATCAGGATGCAAGCGCCTGAGATCAGGGATTTGTTGATGGGGGGAAAAAAGTGGGATTGCTGCTGGATGTTAGAGGGATGCCAGGATGCATTGAGGATTCTGCGCTGCCTGGACGAAAGCCACGCATGCTGCATTATCCCGCCTTCTTGACAGACCTAACGGCTCTGATGACAGGGGGCGCAAATAGAGGCAGAGCTGGTCAATCTGGTCCATCTCTTGCACGTCATCCAATCGAAAGCTGTCAAGCCACACAGGCTTCAGAGTGCCACACCACCTCTATCCTGCCGTTTCGGGCCTTCGCAGCTATTTTAGCAAGGTGGCAACCGCATGGACTGCATGGACTGCATGGTAACAACCTTCAACAAGCTGTAGCGTCGTGTTTTTACAGGGATCAGGCATTTGGTGGAGCTCTTCAAAGTTCCACTTCCCACCTGCCAAGAGAAGATGCCAAGTAGAGTGCCTTGAGGTTTCCACGAGCCAGGGGGAAAACAGGTAATCTGGATGGTCGCGACGAAGAGGATCTTGCGATCTGGGATCGGAGGAATTGATACATACCTTACTCTTCTTGTTTTGCGCTTTCTGTTGCTACCTTTGTTCTTGTGTGGTTCCTCTCTTTCTGCTTGCTTATGCTGTGCCCTTAAACGGAAGGATCGTGAGAGTTATACAATTGGCGCATAATTGGAAAAGTCAACGCCAACCTACACTCGCTGATTCACCGTGTGGACTGGGACCATCGTTATTGCCATTCGTTTGCGATTCACCCGACCGAAGTCGACCTGCCGACTACACGACACCTGCGCCTACCCTCGTTCAAAACAGAACAAGCTGCAGTTGAACCCGGAAAGCTTGAGCCAGGAGCAAAACGGAGATTGTTTCCTCCTTCTTCCTGGACCTCGAAGCTTGGACTTTCACCTCCGAACCCTCGTTGAACACCAATCGCTTATCTCTCTCTCTCGACTCCATTGCTTTCCCACTCTCGACAAAACACAAGCCTCTTCCAAGATCACTAACTGTGTCTTGCTCCGTCCTTGGCTCTTCTTGGGTAGCCCACAGGCCATATTCAACACAGCTTCTATTGCTCTAGTCCTAGCTCATCAGTCAACATGAGGCTTTCTTGGTTCTCCGTCGTCGCTGGCGCAGTGACGGCTAATGCCCTGCCCACTATCACGGCCACGGGCAACAAGTTCTTCACCAGCGAGGGGAAGCAGTTCTTCATGAAGGGTATGCCTTCCCTCGACTCGGATCTCCTTTGAAGCATGTGTACTAACAACCGCGCAGGTATAGCATACCAGCTCGTACCGGACGATCCACTCGTTGATACCGAGCAATGTACCCGGGATGCTGCTCTCATGAAGACTCTGGGAGCCAATGTCATCCGCGTGTATCACGTCGACCCCAAGGCGGACCACGACGGCTGCATGGCTGCTTTCAACGATGCTGGCATCTACACCATCATCGACCTCGACACCTTCAGCACTTACATCTTGCCGGTAGGTAACAGCGTGCCCCTTCCCACCCGGAAACCCGCTAACCTAATCCCAGGAAACCCCATACTGGAATGCGTCCCAGCGTGACGCCTACGCTGCTGTCCTTGATACGTTCTCGAAATACGACAACTCGCTAGGCTTCTTCGTCGGCAACGAGATCATTGCTAAGCCCGATCACTCCATGGCCGCCCCCTACATCAAGGCGGCAGCCCGCGATCTCAAGGCCTACCGCGACAGCAAGGGCTACCGCAAGTTCCCCATCGGCTACTCCGCCGCCGACATTGCCGAGCTGCGCCCCATGCTGCAGGACTACCTCACCTGCGGAGGGAACGCCTCGGAGAACATCGATTTCTTCGCCCTCAACTCGTACGAGTGGTGCGACCCCCAGACGTACGAGGCCTCCGGCTACGCCAACCTCCAGTCCATGGCCGTCGATTTCCCCGTGCCCATCTTCTTCTCCGAGACGGGCTGCAACGTGCCCGGCCCGCGCCTCTTCGACGACCAAACCGCCATTTTCGGCCCTAAGATGGTCAACGACTGGAGTGGCTCGCTAATCTACGAGTGGATCGAGGAGATGAACCACTATGGCCTCGTCTCGTACGGACCCAAGGTCGACCCCACCGTGACCGGATCCAACATCGAGGACGGCTTCACGCGCAAGGGAACGCCCACCCCCGTCTCTCCCGATTTCACCAACCTCAAGAACATCTGGGCAACCATCACCCCAACCGGCATCGCCAGCTCCGACTACGACCCCAACCATGTCTCGACGCGCGCCTGCCCTACTTCCACGGAAGGCGGCTGGCAGGTGGACGGCAACGTCAAGCTGCCCACGCTCGGGGAGACGTTTACAGGAGGCAAGCTTACGCAGCTTCCCTCCGCTACCGTCACCCAGACGTCGGCGACCGGTACCGGAGCTCCGTCGCAGACCAGTGACCCCGCCAGCAACCCGGCTTCCGGCCCGGCGTCGGTGAACAGGAATCTCGCCGGCATGAGTGCCGCTCTCCTGGCTGTCATGCTCATCTTTACGGTCTGGCTATGATTGCCGTCCTTCCACATTTAGGAATGATACCAAACTTTATCGAGTCAAATCTTTTCAGGTTCAGGATACAGCCCCCATCTCCGCACAGCCGCATTTTCTACGGAAGAGCAGGCTGTCCTAGCATCCGCAGGACTTGGCGCTTCCCAAGTCCTGCTCTTTCCGCCACGATCACCACCTAACTACCCCCCATCCTCTGGCGTCCGGTAGCACTTCTATCCATTTCACGCATCACACACGGCGTTATCCCATTCTCGACATTGGGCGGCATTCTTCAGTTTAATTTGCATTCATGGCAATACCTTGGTCGTTCAGAGCTGACGGAGGGAAGTTCGAGTTAGTCCACCGTCATGGAGGAGTGGTCCGCAGACGGTTTGAAGTCCGAAGGCTTTCGACGGCTGGGGAGAAAAGTGGTGCGCACTTGTACATACATTATATCTCTCCTCCACGAATGGGGGGCGAGAGGTGGCGGGCTTATAATGATAGACATGAACAAACGAACAGAAGTCTGCATCACCTTTGCGGTTCGATCGTCTGTCTCTTTTATAAGTTCCTCAAGCTGACCTGCTCCAATATATCGTTGTTCCCTCGAAGGTAATGTGTGGAACAGGGCATACCTCCACATTCTTCCCCCTCCTGCCCCTTTCATGTGTGGCCTCGACTCCTCTCGCATCGTCCAAGGCTCCTTGTGTTCCTCTCGTGTCCTGTGACTGCCAGCAACCACCCATCCTTGTCCATCACGCTCCGGCACAGGACACGTACATACCGCTAACACCCACCCACTCCTCCACGTACGACCACAGATACCTGAGAACTCGGGATCCCGTCCGCTCTCCCATAGATAAGCAGGTAAATCGCCAGACTAGTACTCGGGTGGGTGACCACCGGGGAATCCCTGGTGTTGTACGTTTTTTTTTCTTTTTAGCCTTTCTGCACATAGCCTCTTGCCTTGCTTGCCTTGTTGCTCAAAGGTAAGGGAGAGGAAGGGAAAGGAACCTCGCTTTAGTCTCACTATGTCAACGCAGGGCTTCCCGCGGTGGTCGACATCAGTCGTGACCTGACGAAGCGATGGGGGAGTGATGTCGTGGGTGAGACACCTATAGGGTAAGGTATGTGAACATGACTCCGGCTCACAGCTCCACCTGGCTGTCGATAAATGAACCGTGACGCATTACAATTGCTGCTATAGTTGATATAGGATTATATGACCCGAGCCGCTAAAGGCGACCGAATGATTACAAGTAACATGCGAAGGTCCTATTGAGGGTGCGTGTACATGGCTTTCAACCGAAGTGGAGGATCGGTGACGGGCTAATAGAGAACGACTGGACATTATTTAGGTGGTGTAGCTATTAGGGGTTAAGAAGGATTCATAGCGAGATCATAGCAACCCGCACCCATGAAAACAATAAGTGAGGCGAGACGCTTTCCAGAACGACAAGGTCCGTGAAGTTGTTGTCAAGCGCAAATGTCTGGAGGCGTGGTCGAAGCCTTGTAGGGTAGCCCCGTCGTCCAAAAGGACGTACCGCTCTGACCTAGTGCAACCGCACGGACCACACCACTTTACACCAGATCGCGTCTGGGTCGCGTCTCAATTATCGTCCAAGAATCCGCCAGTCGATTGACGCTTTTCAACATCACCAGCAAATAACCACGAAACCCATCAACACGCGCCCCAGAGAGCCAAAATGGCGCTGATCGTCGATAAACACCGCCCAAGATCCCTCGATGGGCTCACATACCACACAGAGCTCTCAGAGCGGCTACGATCTCTAGTATTTCCCCCTCGCTCCCCTTCACTCCATCCCGGCCTCAGCACTAACCATGCCTCCTCAACAACCAGGCACAAAGCGGCGACTTCCCCCACCTCCTAGTCTACGGCCCCTCCGGCGCCGGCAAAAAGACCCGGATCGTAGCCACCCTAAAAGAACTCTACGGCCCGGGCGTGGAGAAGATCAAGATCGACGCCCGCGTCTTCCAGACCTCGTCCAACCGCAAGCTCGAGTTCAACATCGTGGCCTCCGTCTACCACCTCGAGATCACGCCCTCCGACGTGGGGAACTACGACCGCGTCGTCGTGCAGGACCTGTTGAAGGAGGTGGCGCAGACGCAGCAGGTCGACACGTCGGCCAGACAGAAATTCAAGGTCGTCGTCATCAACGAGGCGGACCACCTCACCAGAGACGCGCAGGCGGCGCTGAGGCGGACGATGGAGAAGTACTCGCCCAATCTGCGGTTGATACTGCTCGCCAACTCGACGGCGAACATCATCGCGCCCATCAGGTCGCGGACGCTGCTGGTGCGGGTCGCGGCGCCGACGCACGCGGAGATATGCGACGTGCTGGCTGTCTCGGCGCAGAAGGAAGGGTGGCCCGTGGTGAAGGGGTTGCACCAGAGGATAGCGGAGGAGAGCGGGCGGAATCTGAGGAAGGCGCTGTTGATGTACGAGGCTGTGCACGCCCAGAAGTACGTTTGCTTGTCCCTTCCCCTTCCCTTCCCCTTGCCTTACTCGGCCTTGTCTTTTTACAGACATGATAACTAACACACCACGAAACAGCGAGAAAGTAACGGACACGACGCCCATCCCTCCTCCGGACTGGGAGGCCCTCATCGGCCAGATCGCGAAGGAGATCATGGAGGAGCACACGCCCGCGCGCATCCTGCAGGTGCGGTCCAAGCTGTACGACCTCCTGACGCACTGCATCCCGCCGACGACGATCCTCAAGACGCTCACGTTCAAGCTCATCCCGCTCATCGACGACGCGCTCAAGGCCGACGTGGTGAGGTGGTCCGCCTTCTACGAGCACCGCATCAAGACGGGGACCAAGGTCATCTTCCACCTCGAGGCGTTCGTGGCCAAGTTTATGCGGATTTTCGAGATGTACCTTATGAGCATGGAGATGTGAGAGGGAAGGGAAAGGGCATGGGAAATCAAGGGTACCTAGCATGGCGTTTATTTCTGGCGTTACTGTGTTTTTTTTTCTCTCTGGCCCGTTCAATGGCTTTTCTCGACCTTGCATGGAAGGTGGTATATGGGGGGTCTGACCGGCGGTGTATCTGGAATGGGCATTACAACTCTATGCACGTATCCGTATGGGGATCAAACACATACTGATGCCTGGCCGTAAGGAACCATTGACACCGTGGTATGCGTATGCCTGCCCCTCCTGGTTGCTTCAAATGACATGTACGCAGTGTTACGCTGCAGGATCTGGCCAAAAAGAGAGCCAACGGTCCCTGACTCCGGAAGCGCATGGCAGCGAGCCGGGGACCCCTTGTTCCTCGACCGGGGAAATATGTGAACCTTCAGAGTAGATGACATGGTTACAGCGGTGGATATATGCTGATGCAGCAGACAGTGCAGTTGGGTTTGAACCGCAACAACAACAATGGAACCTCAAGCTCGGCCAAATTGTTCAAAGGGAAACGGTAAGCTTGTTTCTCGTGACAGACCGGCACGTCGGCCGGCGTCGAGAAATGTAAGCTACCGGCTCGTCATCCTTAACCGCGCAGTAGATCCGATCCCGTAGCCCGGCCAAGGAAGGTTAGCTGTTTCTGGGACAGAAAACCGCAAGCTCGGGAACGATAGGAGGTTTTCCATGGAGGAAGGGAACGGGCCTGTGGCTTGGCTTATGAGGTGATGTCGTCGGCACCCGAGGCTCTTCGAGCTCCAAAAATCTCGGTAGTGCATAGGCATGGCGTTTGCTGGGCGGATTGACAGTGCTTGTTTGCGTTGGGGAACTTTTATTTCCGCCGATCACTTTTCCTCAGGACCGCCGATCGTATTGCACCCCCCCCCGATGGCACACTTCTCCACCGGCAATGGTAGTGTTCAGTAAGCTGCCCTGCCGTTGGCGTTGATGAACAACAAGAATGTGTTTTCGACTCGGGAGAAGTGGCAGCATTTCCACGGCGCGGGAGAAAGAGAGAAGAGACAATGGCTGCTCCTGCGCCCGGATACGACCCCGCGCTCGAGGTACCGGTACGTGACCGGTCCCTGTCAGGAAGTACCTCAGTACCGCATGTACCCGCAATGTGTGCCGCGGAAGAAAAAGATGTTTCGAGGACCTGACTGCTGCCGTCAGGCCCAATCGCAGGTTTCGCGAATGACATGGCTGACTGTCATGAGTTTCTGGTTTCTGGTCCAGATCATCCTGACTATCCAGACTATTTGGTCGATTGGGAGGCACTGGAGAGGATTGTGAATGGTTGACTCTCTTTCCCAATGCTGGATCGTCACCTTTTCCCCGCATTGGCTTCCATCACCGTTCTCGGCTTTCGACAGGGGTTCGTCCCTTCAGCTCACTGGCCTTACCCCTCCACAACGTTCCATTGATCCCCCTCCAATTGTGATCGTCGGAAGTGCGGGAGAGGTCAGAGGGGGAGCAGGAGGAGAGCAGGCAGCTCCATGTCATTCTGACAGATGTTTCTGTCCGGTGACATGTCCAGATTCCGGGAAATGCAAGGAAGAGACGAGAGAAGGAAAAACAGGAACAGGCGAAATATCGAGAACATGAAAGGATCCGACGGTCTGGGCAAGGAAATACATCGGTAAAGATAATCTCCAATTCTTCCTATTAGCCCTTGGCGAGAGGGCCGCTTGGGAAATGCTGCAATGCACGTTATTGCGTGCCTGATACACCCGCCCTTTTTTGCCAAAGAGCCACAGATATTCGGGATAGTGGTCCAGGTCCAGCCAGGCTGCTTTGCTGGGCAGGGGAGGAGTCGTCTCGGAGTTTTGACCCGATTCACTCTGTCTGGGAGCGAGTCAGAACGGACTCTTCTCCCAAATGTTGAGTCGTACGGACGCAAGAGTCCAGACTGATACAAGTGCACGCGACTGACGCGCAAGTTGCACATCAGACATGGCCGTAAGGTCCTTAGCCCTCTCTTCTTGTCCCTCCGTCATTTGTTGAAGATCGCGAAGTCTCACGGCTCTTGGTTCGTGAGAGTCCAGCAGCCACTGAGCTTGGCCTACGTCGCCCAAGCTGCAACCCCAAAACCACGTGGAATAGAGTGATGTACCGCGTACTTTTGGTGCATACACCGGTGGGTGAGGAGTCGGTGAGGAGGTGTACCGGGAGGATCCATGGCTGTCCCACAGGCTTGCTAGTAGCCCGGAAGTCCAGAAAGGTGAAGCTGAAGCACGATTTCTCCGCCATGACAGGCATGACAAGAGGGGAACTGAACTGCTGCACTTAAGCACTAGCCGGGATGTTGTCTCGTGTCACGGCCTACAGCGGCAAGGCACCGGACTCGATGGAACATGGAGAAAAGGGGAAACGCCGGGACGTTGGAAGGAACTGGAGAATCGGGCGGACGGAATAAATCCCAGGGTGTTGCTGGGTGAGATGGATGTGAGGATGAAGTACGAAGGTACATATACTATCTGTACCATCGGCCCGGTGGATCGATAAGAAACAGACGGAAACAAATGATTGGTCAGTTTTTGACTCGGTACATGGACCTTGGCCAGAGACAGGTCAAAGTCCCCTAAAACAGTGACTACCAGACTACCACAGTACCACAGTACCACTAACACCCGCCCCCAGACATCCACCACTCAGCCATCCGTTAACCCACACCTCATCCACAGCGATCCCCCATGAATTATTAGAGTAGGGGACGCTATGGAAAGCTTCCCTTCTCTTACTTATTAACTCACCCCGTCCGCCCCAACAATAACCTCCTGGCTCCTCCTGTTCTTCCGGTCGCAATCTCTCTCTCTCTGGACAAACCTCTCTCCTTCCTCCTCATAATCCTCCTACTACTACTTCTACAACAACTCGACTCCAATACAGCCTCAGCAAGACACATAACTGGAAGAGAAACGCGCGGGAGCTCACTCCGTCTTCGCAGCTGCCCACCGATTCAAGGAGTGCAACTAGCTGCAGCAACACGATTCAGCTGCCGGCTTTATTTGTTGCGGACAAGTGGCTCCGCCTTGAGGTCGCAACAACTCTCAACACCAGCTTGAACTCTTCCCTCAAACTTTCTGCCCCGCGGCAAAATCACATCTCCAACCGAAATGGCCGACCAAGCTCCCAATGAGCCGCCTAAGCAGCCCGTCGTGGCTGAGGCTCACGAGGTCGACACCTACCGTAAGCCCAAAGGAAGTCCCAATCGAAGCTGTAGCGCTGGTACTGACGCTGCTCGTGTGCTCTAGACCCTCCCCAGAAGATGCTCGAGAGTAAGTAAAATCACAATCCCAACCAAGGAATTGTTCGCTCCAAAGAAAGAGCTGCCCTGCCAATATTCGGAGTTCACCCCACCATCGCCAAGACGCCATCCGTCATATGCGATTTAGCGATCATCGGCTTGTCGGGCGTGCGGGGCAGCCATTGAAGGACGAACGGAAAGACGAGCGGAGGAACTAGCTACCTTATATGTTGTACTCGTACTAACTCGTATTGCGACAGAGCACCCCAGCAAGCCTCATCTGAGCAGTAAGACCACCCGCCCCTTTTCTCACCTCACCCCTCTCCCAGACATGCCACTTACGGCAACGCTAAAACCATGCTGCACCGAGTACCGGGTGACTGACCAACCACGTGCCATGCAGGTCTCGAGCAATACCAGCAGATGTACAAGGAGTCCATCACGGAACCTGACAAGTTTTGGGGCAACCTCGCACGCGACCTCCTCACCTGGTCCAAGGACTTCCAGACGGTGCACAGCGGCAGCCTCACCAACGGCGACAACGCCTGGTTCCTCGAGGGCGAGCTCAACGCCTCCTACAACTGCGTCGACCGCCATGCCATCAAGGACCCCAACAAGGTCGCCATCATCTACGAGGCCGACGAGGCCGGCGAGGGCCGCAACGTCACCTATGGCGAGCTCCTCCGCGAGGTCTGCAGGACCGCCCATGTCCTCAAGCAGATGGGCGTCCGCAAGGGCGACACCGTGGCCATCTACCTTCCCATGATCCCCGAGGCCCTGATCGCCTTCCTGGCCTGCTCGAGAATCGGCGCCGTCCACTCGGTCGTCTTTGCCGGTTTCTCGTCCGACTCCCTCCGCGACCGTGTCATCGACGCCGAGTCCAAGGTCGTCATCACCACGGACGAGGGCAAGCGCGGCGGCAAGCTGATCGGCACCAAGAAGATCGTCGATGACGCGCTCAAGCAGTGCCCCGACGTCAAGCATGTGCTGGTGTACAAGCGCACCGGCGCCGACGTGCCCTGGACCAAGGGCCGCGACTTCTGGTGGCACGAGGAGGTCGAGAAGTGGCCCTCGTACATCGCCCCCGAGCCCGTGAACTCGGAGGACCCCCTCTTCCTCCTCTACACATCCGGCTCCACCGGCAAGCCCAAGGGCGTCATGCACACCACCGGAGGCTACCTCCTCGGCGCCGCGGCGACGGGCAAGTACGTGTTCGACATCCATGACGGAGACCGGTTCTTCTGCGGTGGTGACGTCGGCTGGATCACGGGACACACCTATGTCGTCTACGCACCGTTGCTCCTCGGTGTCACGACAGTCGTCTTTGAGGGCACTCCCGCGTACCCCAACTTCTCGAGGTACTGGGACATCATTGAGAAGCAGAAGATCACGCAGTTCTACGTCGCTCCTACGGCGCTGCGGTTGCTCAAGCGTGCCGGTGACCACTATGTTAAGCACGACATGAAGCAACTCAGGGTCCTGGGATCCGTCGGTGAGCCCATTGCCGCCGAGGTGTGGAAGTGGTACTTCGAGATTGTTGGAAAGGAGGAGGCACAGATTGTCGACGTGAGTGTCTCCCGAACAGACCGAGGACTAGTTCCAGAGCTAACATGCATGTGCAGACATACTGGCAAACCGAGACCGGCTCCCACGTCATCACACCCCTCGCGGGCGTCACGCCCACCAAGCCCGGTAGCGCCTCGCTTCCCTTCTTCGGCATCGAGCCGGCGATCATCGACCCCGTCTCGGGCGAGGAGATCCACGGCAACGACGTCGAGGGCGTGCTGGCCTTCAAGCAGGCATGGCCCAGCATGGCGCGCACCGTCTGGGGCGCCCACAAGCGGTACATGGACACCTACCTGAACGTCTACAAGGGGTACTACGTAAGTTCGCTCGGTGTGAAATGACTCGCTCAACACTTCAATCGCTAACATTGCAAAACACAGTTTACCGGAGACGGCGCCGGCCGAGACCACGAGGGCTTCTACTGGATCCGCGGCCGCGTAGACGACGTGGTCAACGTCAGCGGCCACCGCCTGTCCACAGCCGAGATCGAGGCGGCCCTGATCGAGCACCACGCCATCGCCGAGGCCGCCGTCGTGGGCGTCACGGACGAGCTCACGGGCCAGGCGGTCAACGCCTTCGTGTCGATCAAGGACGGCAACGAGGTCACGGACGCGCTGCGCAAGGAGTTCATTCTGCAGGTGCGCAAGAGCATCGGCCCCTTCGCGGCGCCCAAGGCCGTGTACGTGGTGCCCGACCTGCCCAAGACGAGGAGCGGCAAGATCATGCGGCGCATCCTGCGGAAGATCCTTGCCGGCGAGGAGGACCAGCTCGGCGACACTTCGACGCTGTCTGATCCGAGTGTAGTGGAGAAGATTATCCAGGTCGTGAAGGAGAATAAGCCTAAGAAGTGAGGGTTGAGTAGTTGATGAGTTACGCAAAAGGGGGTTGTTGGAAGAGAGGGAATGATACCAGGTTTTTGGGACGTGGTTGTGTTGATGCGGTATGAGCTAGTTGACGATGATGGTGATGGTGTGGGAGGAGCTTTCTTCTTTTTTTTGCCCTGAACTTTTCGGGTTTCTTTTGACTGGAGGAATACTCATGCGACGAGTTTTGACAACAGTACTTTGAAAAAGGCCAGATGCAAATGCGTACTCTTTTCCTCTACTACCGATACCAACGGGATGTGTATGATGAATGCCAATGGCGCCGATCTCAACGACCTGTCCCACTGAGCCTCACCTCTTGGCGGTGAGGGGAAAAGGACAAAGAGTCGTCGTCATCAAGATATAATGCGGCTTGCAGATGGCGTCTGGGCGTTTTCTAGAAGGATTGTAGTCTGGTATCTGCGGTAGGTGCGGCCGGTCAAACCACAATGAATGGCCACTTCCACTAGAGTTGGTCAGTCTCGAGATCTTCACCCTCTCTGCCAAGAGAGAGGGTTTTCCGCTGAGCCACCTGGTTCCACGTATACGTGGTCCACCGACGTGTGCGTTAGTAGAGCATTGGAAATCGGGATTCACAACTCCACATGGTGAGCGGCGGGTGTATCGACTCGGGAGTCTGATGTTGGGCTGGAGATGGAGATAATGATGCTTGTTTGGCAGTGAAGAAGTGAATGATATGTGCGAAGGCAGGTAAGCTTACCCTGTGAGGCTGGGGAGGAGTGACACTGTGCAAGTCTGAGTTGCTCGCGGGCGGGGGGGGGGGTTAACGGACGAACAGATGGAGCATCCCTTGCGGATTGCTGCAACACGCCCAGTGAGACGGTTTTATAGTTACGGAAATAGAAGGACATGCAGGGTTGCTGCGGTGCCGAGGGTTGGGGTCGTGAAGAATCGAAGAATCCTCCGGTAGATGGGTAAGGGGATATGTTGACATGGAGTTTTCATTATACCACAGTATGATTGATATCGAGATTCTTAGATGATCTATATCCAAATTTCGGAATTGCCTTCAAAAAGACGGGACGGGATGATCAAAGGTCGGTACGAGATCGCTATTCGCATCTCTGTCTCTGCTGGTCATCTTGTCGCCAACCGTTGAGGCCCAGAGTTGAAACAGTCAGCTGAAACGAGGGACAAGGGATGGTGAGCGAGAGTTGAAAGCCCTGTGCTGAATGTGTCAAACGAGATGACATGTACCTCTCCTTTGCCCCTGAAATACACTGTGGCGGATGTAGCCATTAGCATCATATTCGGCCGAGCCACTACTGTGCCTCACACGGTACACGGGTCTCTCGGAGCGACCTCCTCTTGGCCCTTTTGTTTTTAGTGCCCGGCACCCTGACAGCCGGCTCACTGCCACTGTTGCGGGTTCCGCCAATGCTTGTCGCCAACAGACAACAGACAGACAACTGGTGGTAGTGGTTGCACCTTTGCACTGCCCTTCCTCTTGCCTTTTACCTTTTGCCATCATTCGTCCCGTCCGATCTCTTTTGGTTGTTTGAACTCCCACCAACCCTTCTTTTACTTTGCATATAACCTTTTCCCCATCTCCACGGGTTCCCCCTTCCTTGTTTAGTACCTGCAAGCGACACCGTTTGCGATTACTTCTTTTTGGGGGTTAGTTTATTGACCTACCGTCAACAACTGGGTTTGGAGACTTAGAACTACACTTACCTGATATACTATCGATTGGCGACGCGGGCGTTCGAGACGAATCAATAATAAACACACATGGACTGCGACACGAGGCCGTAGGTAGCGTTTGGGAAACATCATGTACATTCCGAGGGCCCTTGTGGCCGCTCTTGCTGCCAGCGCTGGTCTGCTAAGTCACTTTGCGACAGGTATGTTCAGTTCTCAGTTCTACACATACACAGAGAGATCGCCGGATTGCATGCCACAATGGTTCGCACATGGGGATTGTTGGACAATGTCGATTTGGCATGCATCGTGACACACGCACCAACCCGCGATCGAGTCTGGTGAGACCCTTTCAACTAACCCTTCTCCGATGATTAGCACACTCGACGGAACGACGCCACCTCAACTCTATAAGTCGCATAGAGGACGCCGTTATACACACCCCTTCCAACAGGGTGCACTCGCAATCCAAATTTGAGCTCAGCTTCGCACTGCACAACGGGAGGGAGAAGATAAGGCTGACGCTCAGCCCGAACCACGACATCCTCAGCGACGATGCGGTGATCAACCACGTCGGAGCGGACGGCACGGTGCACAGGGTCGAGCCGATAGCTCGGTCCGAACACAGGATATACAAGGGCGATGCGTTCCTCAAGCGGCCCGGGCACGCGGAATGGACCAATGTCGGCTGGGCAAGAATAGCGGTCCATCGCGACGGGGCGGAACCGGTGTTTGAGGGTGCGCTCAGGATCGATGGCGACCATCACCATATTCAGACGGCGGAGCATTTCCGTAAGGCTGCGATAAAGGGGGATCCCGAGTTAGAGGAGGCGCGGGCGGACGAATACATGGTCGTCTGGCGGGACTCGGACATTGCAGGGTACGACTACCACCGCGAGGACCTGAAGCGCGGCCTGTCGGGAGACTCGTGCACGTCGGACTCGCTACTGTTTAATCGCGACCTCGAACATCCGGTATACCGCGGGCTGGAGGATGAGGACGTTGAAGAAGCAAAGAGCTTCTGGTCGATAAGCCCCAGGGCCCTATTTGGACGACAGATCGACGCCCCTACGAGTGGAAACGGTGCAGGAGTGAACCTGGCCTCGTCGATAGGATCCACGGCCGGCTGCCCGACGACCAGGAAAGTCGCCCTGATTGGTATCGCCACTGACTGCACCTACACGGCCAAGTTCAACTCGACGTCGGCCATCCGGTCGCACATCATCTCCACGATCAACTCGGCCTCGCAACTATACGAGAGCACCTTCAACATCTCCCTCGGCATCCAGAACCTCACCATTAGCAATGAGACGTGCCCTTCGACGCCCGCTCCCAACACCCCCTGGAACATCGGCTGCGGCTCCACAACCATCACCGACCGTCTCAACCTCTTCTCCAAATGGCGCGGCCAGTTCAACGACAACAACGCCTTCTGGACCCTCCTAAGCACCTGCGGTACCGACTCAGCTGTCGGATTGGCCTGGCTAGGCCAGGCCTGCGTGCAGGGCTCGCAAGACTCCACCGCCAACAACCAAAACGAGACCATCGCCGGCGCCAACGTAGTCGTCTGGACCAGCACAGAATGGCAGGTCATCGCCCACGAAACAGGCCACACCTTCGGCGCCGTGCACGACTGCACCTCCCAGAGCTGCTCAGACGGCACCGTCACGCGACAGCAGTGCTGCCCCCTCTCCCAGTCCGCCTGCAACGCCAACGCGGCCTTCATCATGAACCCCTCCACGGGCGGCAGCATCACCAGCTTCTCCCCCTGCAGCGTGGGCAACATCTGCTCCGCGCTCGGCCGCAACAGCGTCAAGTCCAGCTGCCTGACCAACAACCGCGACGTGAACACCATCGCCGAGTCCCAGTGCGGCAACGGCATCGTCGAGCAAGGGGAGGACTGCGACTGCGGCGGCACCCAGGGGTGCGGGACGAACCCCTGCTGCAACCCCACGACCTGCCGGTTCACCACCAACGCCGTCTGCGACCCGGCCAACGAAGAGTGCTGCACCTCGACCTGCCGCTTCGCCTCGAACGGCACCACCTGCCGCGCCAGCACGGGCATCTGCGATCCCGCCGAAACCTGCACGGGCTCCTCCCCCGTCTGTCCATCCGACGTGACCGCTCCCGACGGTACATCCTGCGGGGGTTCCGGCGCCGGCCTCTCCTGCGCCTCGGGGCAGTGCACCTCCCGTGACCTCCAATGCAAGACCCTAATGGGCGCCATGACGACAGGAAACGACACCCGCTCCTGCAACAGCCAAGGCTGCCAGCTCAGCTGCGCATCCCCAGAGTTCGGCGCGAACACGTGCTTCACCATGCAGCAGAACTTCCTCGACGGCACGACCTGCCAAGGGGGCGGGAAGTGCTCCAACGGCGCCTGCAAGGGCGCCACCGTGGGCAACGAAATCTCGAGCTGGATCAACGACAACAAGCCCATCTTCATCCCTGTCGTGAGCGCCGTGGGCGGCGTCATCGTCCTCGCCATCCTCGCGTGCTGCATCAACGCCTGCCGCAAGAAGAGGAGGGCGAAGCGGATGCCCCAGGCGCCTCCCCCCGGGTGGAACCCGTACGCCCAGCCCGGCTGGGGCGCGAGCAGGGGGTTGAGCGGGCCGAGTTACGGGCCGGCCGGCGGGGGACCCCCTGGGCCGGGACAGCAGCCGCTCAGGAGTTATAGTGCTAGGTATGCTTGAGCTTGAGCCTTTTGATTTTTGAGAAAGAAAGGGCGAGGGTTTTATGAACTGCATGAATGGTGTTTGGGGCGTTTTTATTCTTTGCCCGAAAGGGAACTGGGTACGGGGTTCTTTGGATAAGGGGGCTCCTGCATGTTTATATACCGCTGGTTCTGGGTACCTTAGTGCAGGCAAGGAAGCAATGCAAGCATTCGGTGGAGGCAAGAGTCGTGTTGTTCCTAGGTCAGATTATATCGTTAGGAATGCATTTTATCGAAGTGCTACAGGCGCCTTGGGATTACTTGGGGAGAGATATGTTGAAGTGTCGTGTTCATTGGAGCAGTATTCGTAGATTCTTACCAACGCAAGCCAGAACTCGATGTCCCGACCTACCCACGATGGACACGGAAGACTACGCTGCCACCCATTCGTCTTTCTCATTACTCGTGAAATAGCGCATCGTCCGACATCGCATCCGATCGAAGACTGAGTGGTACCATGTGTTCTTCCCCACGAGCGCCGTCCAGCCCGGTGTCGTGAAGAACGTCAAGAAAACGCACCAGGCAAGCCCGAACAATGTAAACCAGAAGAACTCCAGAAAAAAAGAAGAAAAGCAACACAAAGAACCACGACTCCTTCCCACACCGTTTAAGCAGGCTACTCCGAATGTTATGAAGGGTACATGATATATCCGCCTCCAGCTCCCCATGCGGGCTGAGCCTTACTCGAAGGAAGTGTTTGGGGGAGAGAACATATCACACACGGAAGGGGCAATGGAGCATGAACGTCCCCTGAGTAGCTAACAAGCTTCACCGACCAGCAGCAGCCGCACGATCGCCACCCCGGCGCTTGTCCGTGTCCCGGGGCGAGCGGCCGCTCATGCCCCCCGTGTTGTAGCCTGTGTAGTACTCCCTCGACTCCTCGAGCGTTTCCTCGTCGTAGCCGCACATCATCTTCATGAAGTGGAGGCGGGCGCCGGTTATGCTCTGGCGGATGTTAGTATAAGGTAGTGGGCAAGAAGAGCACTAGAGGAGGGGGAAAGGGGACGGCGGGGGGGCGGTAGAGGGAGGAAGGGCAGTCATCGAATCGTAAGTTTGACTGATGGTGTGCGATGTCCCGGGAGGGAGGGATAAGATATTAGATGGTACGGCTTACATCTCCCGAACTCTGAGCGTACATCATTAGTAGCTCCGGACTGTCTAGAAACGCCACTGCCTTCTCTCGGCGCTCCTTCTTGCCGAAGTCTTCGTGTTCCGGGGCCCTGGCCACCATATATTAGCATGCTTTGTAAACTCAGTACCATACATTGGCCCAGCTCATCCCGACCGTGCGACCACATCTCGCCCCGGTTCCCCCTCCCCCGGGCCCGAGTCCGTGGTCCAACTCATACTCTACACACAAAAAGGAAAAGAGTAGAACTTACCCCCCAAACCTCCTCCTAACACCGGCAGGACTCCCCCTAGCCTGATGAGCACCAACACCACTCATACGCTGCTGCTCGTTGCCTTCCGAGACGTCGTCCTCGGCGGAGTCGTAGGGGTCCTTGCCGCGGGACATGCGGTCGCGCCTCACGCGCTCGGCTGCGGCGGCGGCCTTGTCGGCGAGCATCTTGTCGCGCGCCAGCTGCTGCTGCTGCTTGTAGCGCTGCTGCGGGGTTGACAGGTGGGCGGAAGGGTGGTGCTTGTTGTTGAAGAGTCCGGAGGATGTGGAGCGGAAGGGGGCCGGGGAGGAGGAAGCCGATGAGGAGGGGGAGGCGGAGGACATGGCTGGGTTTATCTGTGGGTAGAGAGATGTTGGTGGTTAAGGTTTGATGGTGAGTTTGGTGGGATTTTGGTCGATATGTGGGTTGGGCGGTCACTCGTTGCGTGAATCCATCTGATGGGAAGTCGAGAAGTTTTATGTGTATCGTTTAATAACGACGGGAGAAAGAGTACCGGTTTTCTGGAGGGGGAAGGGCTGTGAAGACTAAGTCGTTACGGTACAACTAGCACACAGAGAAGAGGCAAGAATGATGGAGGAGTTGCCCGGCGTGGTGGTCCCAAAGTCCGTCATTTTGGCGGACCTTGTGGGGCCACAATGACTTATTCACCTCACCGGCACAGCACTTTCCTCTTCCATCGGGCAACACAATTGTTGCACCGGACACTTGCATTTTACATTCTATGCATTGACATTGACGGCGACTTACATATTCGGGAACCAGTCATAGGACTTGCCTTCTATCAGTCGGTGTCATGGTTGACGACGCTTCCGGATCCTTCGCCGCCCATTGTTCGGGTTCTTTTAATTGTAACGCCCGCTTCCGACCCGACTCGGCCGTCGAGGTCTCACGGCAACAAATGCCTTGTGGCGGCATCGCATTGTTCACTGGATATCCCCATCACATCTCACATCTCAATTAATGCACGTCAGCTGGGATTTGGCAGCTGCCCAAGGGACATCACGTCGCACTACAGCAAATGCATTAATGCTCAGCGTATATTCAGCGCCGCCACAACCATATCGGGCTACCCTTGTCCCTTGACTATTCCATTCTATCAATTGCTAACGTTTCTATTTGGTCCATCACGCATCAGTGTGCTTCCACCGCAGCATCGTCATCGAGTTCTTTGCAAACACAAACTTGCCCTGGCTTGCCTTCGCATCCCACTTATCCTCCTGCACGGCAACCTCCTCCTTTCCGGCCGTGTTTGCCGACTGGATGCTCGGTCCCGCGACGCGGTACACCTGGACGTCACTGACAGCTCCCACACCCTTGACCGCCGTCTCTAGGTCCTTGTCGCCGATGTTGACCGCCACAAGACTGACGATCCCTTGCTCGTTGACACTGGCACTGACATCCAGCCACGGCGCGCCGTTCTCAAGCGTGCCCTGCAGCCACTCCGGCTTCGTGTGCCCAGTATAGCTACCACTCCGCACGTGAACGCCTAGCGTCCAGCCTTGCATGTACTTGCTAAAAAGCAGCAAAGGCCACCAGGTAGTCTGCTTCACGATGCCCTCCTTGGTCGTCATCAGGGGTGAGATAACATTGATCGACTGCGCAATATTCGCCATGCCGATCCACTTGCTCTGCCGGATGAACACGTTCAGCCACACGGCCACGGCCAACGCGTCCGACAGCGTATACACCTCCTCCGCGCCCAGCTCGCCGGGGGCCCGCACGGGGTCCCACACGTTCCACTCGTCGAAGCAGATCTTGACCGGCGGCTTGCTGGGCGGGATCTTGGCCTCGATGCGCGCCACGTCGATCAGCGCCGCCGCCGTCTCGATCGCCCGCTCGGCGGCCAGGGGCGCCGTGACGTTGGGCAGGTGCTCGTTGGAGCACGTGTAGAGGTGGATGCTGTGCATGTCGACCCATTGCACGCACTCTTTGAGGACGTGGTGGTCCCAGCTATTGTAGCCTTCCTGGCCACAGAGAATGAGCACCAGGTTGGGATCTAGCAGCCGCAGTGCTTTGGCCCATTGGAATGCCTTTTTGGCGTAATCCTGCGACACGGTACAGTCAGCTACCAGGCCGCCTATCATGGGGGGGGGGGCTGAGGCGAGGAAACTCACCTCCTTCGTCATCTGCTCAACCTGCCACGGTCCCCAAACCTCGTTTCCAAGCGCCCAGTACTTGACATTGTACGGCTCAGGGTGTCCGTTCTCCCGCCTCTTGTTGGCCCAGTACGTATCCCTCGTACCATTGCAGTACTCAACCCAGGCAAGCGCCTAGGTCAGGGTCCCAGTGCCCATGTTGAGGCACAGATACGGCTCCACCCGCTGTTCCCTGCCCTCGCTCAACACAGAGAGCCAGTGCATGAACTCGTCAGTGCCAAATGTGTTGGGCTCGACGCCGAGCCACGCGAGCTCCGGCCGCTTAGGCCGCTGGTCCTTGGGGCCGATGGCATCCTCCCAATGGTATGTGGCAATGAAGTTGCCGCCTGGGTAGCGGATCACGGGCACGTCGAGCTCGCGCAGGGCGGAGAGGACGTCTGTTCGGTAGCCGTGCTCGTCGGAGAGCGGGGAGCCCGGTTCGTAGATGCCGCCGTAGATACAGCGGCCCATGTGTCTAGGGGGAGGTTAGCAGGCAGTGGACAGTTTGGGGGCAAGTGCCTGTGGACTTACTCGGTGAAGCCGCCATAAGTCATGGGGTCGATCTTGGAGAGTCGTCTCGAGACATCGACGTCTATGACGGGCGTCTCCTCGTCTGGGATCTTGGTGAAGGTCGCCATGGTCGGGGCGCGTACAGTTATGTTGTTGGGGAACGTCTATGCGAGCTGGTCTCCGAGTCGGGGTGCCGGCAGTGACTGTATAGGAGGATGTCTATGCGCTCGCCTTCAATCGAGGATGCTGAGCTCGGGTTATGACTCCTTGGTCGCGTATTTGCGCTTGGCTTGAAACTAGCAGAAAGCTGAGAAAGCAAAATGTCTTTCTTTCGGTTTCTGGACAATCGTTCGATGATTCAATTATCACTCCTCCCGAGTCCCAGTTCCCAGGCACACGGTAGCTGTGTCGGACACAGATCGGAGCCCACATGCAATCTCGGCCCCTCGAAACTCGAAAGGAGGATGTCATCGTCAGCTTTCTCCTCTGTTTTCTCCTCCGCTAAGGAGTACCAAGCCTCTCAATGATACGAACGCATGTGGGTGGTTGGAGATGCGACAGCGACTACCGCTCCCCCACGGCATCTGATTGGCGCGCATACCAGTCGACCGGTATGTCGCCGGCATCGAGGTCATGGCTGCATTGCCCCCGCACGGATTTCTCCAAAGGCCGCTTCCCCAAGCCCAATCTAATCCAGCAAAAAGTTCTTTGTCTGGGCAAAGCTCACGCCACTAATGAGTGCTAACTCCGAGGCAAGACGCTGGCGCTTGTAGGAAAGGAAAAAAGGATCGTTAGGCTCGTTTTACATACCCGCCAGCGCTTGCGCCTTGTTCGCCATGTGCTTCGTGTCTCAATCCGGGGCGGGCTACCGCAGGCGGTCGAATTGGAACAGAGGAAACATTCGCCTCGGGTGATACCCCGACCGACCGAGAGAGCGGTCCCCACGCCCTCTCCGGCATTGCTGTCCCCGCATCTGATTGATGGAATGAGCAATGCATGCGGGTCACCTCCGTGGATGGTTCCCCAGATCACGAAGGAGTGATACCCGGGGATCAGGTAAAGGTTTTGAGGCGAAACCACCCAATAACCAATGGACGTTGGCTCGAGCTTGTTGTTTATATATATTTCCCATATATACCCTCGTGGCCATGCTGCGAGATTGTCGATCTTCTCCCAGTCTTGGCCCTACCTTCCCTTCTTCCGCCATCTCCATCGTCAGTCTCACAGCTCAAGTCGAGTGTGAGGACTTCATCTTGAGAAGCTTGTATCAGTATCTACCAACAGCTTTGCACGGCGCCAGCCGAACCTCGCAACCATGCCGTTGTCACCTCACACTTACCAGTTCCTGGTATCAGTGTTCGCCTCCTTTGGCTCTATCCTCTACGGTTACGACCTGGGTGTGATTGCTGAAGTCGTCGGGTACGTGGCCCCCCCTTAACCCCCCCCCACCCCCCTTCAAATCAGTCCGAAGACCAAAGACTTACACCTCAACAGGAGCTCGACATATATCGATCTGTTCAACCCCACCGAGGCCGAGACGGGAGTGGTGGTCTCTCTGTTCACTGGAGGCGCCTTCTTCGGAGCCATGTTCGCCGGCCCCAGCGGTGACTACTTCGGCCGGAGACTGACGATCCTGATCGGTGCTGTCATCTTCATCGTCGGAGGAGTATTCCAGACCGCGGCGCAGACCATTCACTGGCTCTGGGCTGGACGGTGTATCAGCGGCCTGGGCGTTGGCTTCCTTGTGATGGTGAGCTGCCCACATCGCCCCTGGACGATGCCTTATTGCTAACCATCTACGTCCGCAGATTATTCCCGTTTACCAAGGAGAAATCGCCCATCCGTCCATCAGAGGAAGAGTCACTGCCCTGCAACAGTTCATGCTGGGAATTGGTGCTTTCATTGCTGGTGAGTTCACCATTTGCAACTCTCACGATGATCCCACCCACTGACAACCCACAGGATGGCTATCTTACGGAACATTCCAGATGAAGGGAACGACAGCGCAATGGCGTATCCCGCTCGGAATCCAGATCCTGCCAGCCGTCGTCCTCGCCCTGTTGATCATGGTCTTCCCCGAATCGCCCCGCTGGCTCATCGACCACGACCGCGCTGAATACGGCCTCCAGACTCTCGCCAGGCTCCACGCTAACGGCGACGTCAACGACGCCTGGGTGCGAGCCGAATATGCTCAAATCCAGGAGTCCATCACCTTCGAGCACGAGCACGAGGCAAAGAGCTACATGGAGCTTTTCACCAACCGGTAAGTCTAACATCCCCCCCAAATTCCCCCTCGTCCTCCTCCCTCCACAACTCACTAACCTGGTTCTTCCTCAGCTCCTCCTTCCGCCGCCTCTTCCTCGCCTGCGCCCTCCAAGCCTCAGTCCAAATGACCGGGGTTTCAGCGATACAATACTTCAGCGTGACGATTTACAAACAGATCGGCATCGACAGCGACTCGGCCCTCAAGTACCAGGCCATCAACAACATCCTCGCCCTCATCGCCCAGGCCAGCTGCATCCTCTTCATCGACCGCCTGGGGCGCCGCTGGCCCCTCATCGTGGGCAACCTGATCAACTCGCTCATGTTCCTCATTGCCACGGTGCTGATCGCCAAGTTCCCGCCCGAGACGAACTCGAGCGGCACCGCGGGCTGGGGCTTCATCATCGTGACGTGGCTGTTCAACATCAGCTTCTCAGCGACCTGCGGCCCCCTGAGCTGGATCATCCCCGCCGAGATCTTCGACACGCACACGAGGAGTAAGGGCGTGAGCATCGCAACCATGACGAGTTTCGCCTTCAACACCATGATCGGCCAGGTCACGGGCATCGCCATCACCAACATCGGCTGGAGGTTCTACGTCGTGTTCGTCGTGTGCAACTTTACCAATGCGTAAGTTTCCTCCGTCCCCCGCCCTTTTTCTTCCTCTCCCCTATTTTTTCTTCCCCCCCCCCCCCCCCCCCCCCCCGCCCCATAGACCACGCCTTCCCTCCCTTTACCTACACGTGTACTGACATATGGCGAAAAAATCAGCCTCTTCTTCTACCTCCTCCTCCCCGAGACGAAGAAGAAGCCGCTCGAGGAGATGAACTTCCTCTTCTCCAACGCGCCCTGGATCGTCCCCGGCTCCGACCCGGCCAAGTACAACGCCAACCTCGCGCAGGACCTCGAGCGCAGGGCCAACGAGCTGCGGGAGAAGGGCGAGGTCAACGCCGCCCACGAGGAGCGGGAGAATCTTTAGATTTAGAGTGGCGACATGTTGTTGTTGTTAGCGAAGAGATATGTGAAGAGATATGTGATACCATGTATGGGTGTAGCTGGGAGTTGGTTTGTAGGTGTAGTAGTTAGTAATCGAGCGTTGGTGAGACCTACGTAGTTTAACGTTGGTTAGATTTACGTAGTTTGGCCTCGGTCTTACTTGGCTATGCAAACTCGATATGATTGGGTTTGACAGACTAACAAGATCTCAAATGGGTCGGCGAGTGAGTGTTGTGTACAAATGCCATAAATGGACAGAAGAAGTGTCTCCTTTAGACTTCTACGTACGCTGCCGCCCTTGGATAGGGTGTACTTGCCAGCTCTCGCTCCCCCGTGTTTGTTGTGTATTTGCGACAGATCTAAGGATGCTCAAGATATACTTACGTGACGCTCTCCTCTTTCCTTGACAACAGCAGACTGTTGGGCAGATTCGGGCTGATAGTGGCGAGTCGAAAAAGGTGTCGTGTTGTCTAAGCGTCAGCCTTGAGTGTATGCAAGCACCTGTTGTAAGAACGTACCGAAAGATGAAGCATCTGCGAGCGCCAAATGAATGTAACGTCGGGTCCAAGTGCGTAAACGTCGTGTGTTGAATAACCAATTCGCTACCCTAATATACCTATGACAACTCGCTGGCTGTATGCGACCGCTACCTTGTTCATAAAGCCAACCAAACGCCTATCCTACCATGTCCTAGCTCGTCGCTTGCCAAATCTTTTCCAGGCTTTATACCTCACCGTACCTTATAGTATATATCGACTGGGGAAGCCTCGAATCCCTGCCGAGGCTCGCCATTAGCAGACCTATCCAACGCCTCTTGTCCACATTCGCCCGTCCAGTCCAACAAATGAGATGTATATAGACAGGTAGAGAGTCATCTGTCGTGTGTATGGCTGGCCACCGGTTCGATGAGCCCAGATCGTATCGACGTTACCAACGAAGAGAACCCACCGAGGTGTGGACAGCGACATGGCCTTCGTTCCACGCAAGCGTCGACCAACAGAACAATCGTCATTTAACCGCGCCGGGAATAGGGCCCCTGATCCGAGGCACGTCGCGGCCCACGAGGTTGAGAGATCCTCCGCTTGCACTTCGTGCAGTCAGGTCCGCAAACTCTGCCGTCGTGATGAACCATCTGGGCGGCAGCAGCCAGAGAACCTGTCCTGGCTGCAGGTCTCGGTTTGATGGACGCAGCCTGTCCGGCGGTCGACGCCTGTTTGGTGGCTGGAGTCTTCTTGGCTGTGGAAGCCGCCTGTTGCTCCGGCCGTTTCCTGATGGCCAGGCTAGAAAGGCTCGGAAAAAGGGGTGCCGCACCTGACTTCCGGGTCATGATCTTGTCTGCATCTCTCCGACTCTACCGGAAGTTGATGACAGCAAGCTAGAAGTGATGTTAGCGTCATGGTCATGGAATTGATATGAAGAGGATACGAACCCGGCTGTTTGTGGCGTACGCCAATCTCTGACCCTCCGAATCCCAGCCGAGGCAATGCTGGTCTTCTTCCTCTTGCTCGCCATTGACCCTAGGGCTAAGCCAACCAGGATGAGGCATCCTGGACCAGCTAGCCCTTGGTATCTGGGCATCGCCGACCTTCCATATAAGGACCTGGTGAGCTGTTGCTCCGGCGATGAATGCTCCATCGGGGGTGAAGGCGAGCGCCACGACTGGGTCTTTCATCGTCATGAAATGTTTCGGCTGGTTGAGCGAATGACGCGCATTCCAAATGCAAAGCGCCCCATCCTCAGATCCGGTTGCAATCAGCCTCTCGTCCTGAGAATCAGGAGCGTCCGATTTCAGGGGCTGCCACTGAAGGCATGTAATCGAGTCTTGGTGTGCAGCGATCGTATTGCGGTGGCCATAGTCATCCCAAATCTGCAGAAGGTTAGCGCCATGCGATACTACATTGTGCTTGAACAGTACTCACGTCGAGCGTGCCCTTCTCGCTCGAAGTTGCGAGAAGCTTGGACCGCCAGTCGAACTGCACTTGGAAGAAGTTCTCGTCGGAATGAGTCTCAAACTTCCGACTATGCACGATACCATCATCGGTACACCGTAGCCCCATCAGGAGATCGCCACCGCATAAGATAAACTCGGTCTCGCTTGTCCAGGCTGCGTCAAGTGCGCCGTCCTCGAGAAGGTTATGATCTTTGAGCAAGAACGACGTGGAGGTTGCTGACGTTGCTGAGAACACCGTGACCAGCGTGCGCTGATTCTCGGGTGCTATGCCCAAGAGAAGGGAGTCACTAGGACTCCACCGGAGCTTAATGACCGGCGGTTCGACGCCGTCGAACCGATGGATATGTGCACCATCGGCTGACCAAATGCTGATCCGGGCCTTGTTGCTGATCTCCCAGGCAATAGCAATGGCAGTACCGAGCGAGTTCCAGGACATGGCCGAGACGCCAGAGGATGGCGGTACGTCGTCCTCGACGAGGTTGTGGTACGGGCGTTGGACGCCTCGCACGTGATCTGACATGTCCTCAGGGGCGGTGGAACGCGAAACGGTCCAAATGCGGGCTAGCGCATCGGTGCCAGCAGCCGCCAAGATTGCTGGGTCTCGCGGGTTCCACTCGCATTGCAGCACGATAGGGTTGTCGTTAGCTCGCACCGGGGACGTTGCAGCGAACTGGCTGGCAGTAAGGCGCAGGAAGGTGGTTTGGTGGCCGAGCTCATGCACTTTGTCGACTTGCGTGCCCTGCTCAGGGCCGCCAGTCCGAATAATTGGCGATGCAGCCTGCTCGGCTTCCAAGGGCGAAGGGTAGGCGTGGTTGTTGTTTTCCTCCGCAGGGTGGTCAATCTCCATAGCGTCCGTGGCTGATTCCGCTTCGTAGCCGTTGCTGAGTCGCTGGCGCTTCACGGGCGACCCGTTTAATTGTTCCCGATCCACCGGCCGTTTTCGTGAGTTTTCTACCTCCTCAGGATCTGAGTCTCCCTCAGCGTCGGCGTCCTCGTCCTCCTCGATTTCCTGTTGGGAGGGTTCAGGAATCAAAGGACCAAAGACCCCGGTTGGTTTGGCCTCGGCCGTTACCGGCACATCGCGAGACGCCTAGACCGAGAAACGTCAGTACCCCTGGTGCAACGCAAACAGCTTTCGAGCCAGCCAACTCATCCAAACACGGGTTGAATGCACCAATCTGACATGGCACAAAGTGAGATCGCGATCATACCTGACGAGACTCAGCAAACTGGCGTTCGAGACCTTCGTATACCAGTCCTTTGTTCAAGGTTGAGACAAGCGCGTAGTTTTTGACATGAGGCGCAAAGTCAAAGTGCCGGTGAGGTGCTTGAATCTGCCACTCCTTCTGGAATTTGGCAGCTGTCTCTCGATAATCTAAGGCAGAGAGTAAAGCGCCGCGGTCAGCAATCGCACAAGATAGGGATACAAACCAGAGCAAGTATGGCACATACTTGATTCTAAGAGAAATCTGTAAAGTGAGAAAAAGTCATGCGGTCAGCCGGTATCTCAACGATGAGGCCAAAATAAGCTTGGCTCCTGATGCCGGGCGTTCGTCACGCGGGGAGAAAACAACGAACCTCCAGACGAGATAGTTGACTCTATCCGAGTCAAGAAGCTCCTTCATTTTCGCATTCGATGGCGATAGCAAGCTCAGAAAAATATGATACTGTCGAAGAGCGGTGATGTAGCTAGGATCGGACACGGCAAGACAAGGTTTGGTGTGAGGTCGTTGTTGGTTGATGCAGGTGATGTTGAATTTAAAGGTTGAAGATGGGGAAGTTTTGGGCCAAAGTTCAAGGAGGACCGGGCCTCTAGAGCAGCTGTTTTAGGCGAGCGACTAAAAATCCAACAGAAGGGAGAGGCTGCCGACTGCCACAAGGGCCCCGAACTGTGGGAGAGTTTGTGAAAGACCCCACATTGAACATTGAATCTGGAAGGGTGGAGAACTCCCAAGGTACCTCCCTTTGTCGATCATCCATTGCATCCTTCCTTACCAATTTGACGAACTTTGCCGGACTCTGTGCCTTCTGAGTCTTCAAAGCCATCGAAGCCTTCAACCAGATGCGATTGTTCATCTCATCACATGTTTATTAAACTCATCATACTTCGGATTGAAGGACAAGTGTCAACATCTTACAGTTTTCTTCTCGACTACGTAAGTCCATCCCCGGCCAAGGAATCGAATACAACCAAGAGATTGCCCAGCCACATCTTCAGACAAGCAGGACAAGCAGGAACACGGGAAATGGCAGTCCCAGCTGGAGTGCTATCGACTGCGATCACTCATCAGCATCATTGCAGCAGCAGATCCTCCTTGATGGTATGCTTTTTGCTGGTCAATGTCCAGTCAGCCGAGGTGCGTCAAATGGGATGGGCAGCTGCATCTCGTACCGCTGAAGTACCTCCCTACAATGTCTGCCCTATTTCGGGGAAGCTTGAAATTGGAAACGTTCCCCCAGCTGCCCCCCAGGGCGATCCAGCCGGCACCACCTTTGTCACATCCCGTCATCATCCAAACGTCGGTTCCGCACGCCAATGAGATAATGCACCAGGTTAACTTTCCGCCGATGCATAGGGTATAATATTCTGGCCTCGACTCCTTATATTTTTCCAGAAGACAAGTCAAATCGATCTGCTGGTCACATTTTGCTGCTGCTGCTGGCTACGTGGCCTTCATGTCTCCGTCATGGTCGGGGCAAAAAGCAAACCCACGGCCTGTGGCTGGAGGGCGGCCGGGGTCAGGGACCCGTGTCTCTGCAGGACGACCTGCAAGGGTGGACGGCTCCGGGGTCCTCTGGTGATCTCACATGATTGGGTGACAGATCCTTAGAAAAAAACAGCCCGATGGGTCTTCTGTTTCATGGGTACAAAGTACTTGTTCTCTCCCGCTGCCGCTGCAAGCCACGGGCAGTACCCAAGACATCACAAGACGCGGCGACGGGCAAGGAGATGGCCCAGCCCAAGATCCACCGCATGCACACGACAGACTTCAACCCACATCATCACGGACCATGGTGCTGCGGTCCTGCGGAATGCTGTGGACCGCGATACCGTGACTCGAACGGATGTCGAAAACTCGTGAAATGCGGGAAATGTCCTTCCTGTCTTGGCGGCAGCACGGTTGGTTTCGCGAGGTGAAAGAGAGTTTGCTGTTGCGAGTTGGTATTTGGTTCATCTTGCTGCTGCGTCCCTAAAGAGAAGGGCACAGTTGGGATGAGGACGTTTCTCCTCCCACGCCTGATTTGCACCATCCAGACAGTCTGGGTAAATTCCCCCTCGAGTCGCTGACCGAGAACAGCCCGGCGATAGGCAATAACGACATGGCCGTACGGACGATCATGTCTGCAACAACAGACGCTGCTTAGCATCGGCATCCCATCAATGTGCGTAATGGATGCACTCCTCAGCGACGGTTCGGATGATGCAACGTGGAGCGAGGGACGTTTTGTCTCTCCTCATGGCGTACCGGTACCTTCATACCTTTGTGCGTCGCGGGGAGATGAAACGACAGCTGTATCCGAACCCAACCGAGAAGGTGTTGATAGTTGCAAATGGCCTCAACTACTGTCTCTCTTAACAACCGGAGTCATCTTGTTATCGAAGAGAACCGATGAGATGGCTCGATCTCACCGTCTCCTCCTCCGAGGTCGATTGTCGGTACCGGAGGCCAACAACATTCGTGATTACACTGTCTCATTGGCTCCGGCTTCGTTTCAGCACCCGTGGCAGGATTTCGCATGTTAGTGCAGTAACATGTTAATCGTCGTGTTACTGGAATAGTCCGGTCGAAAGCTCAGGTACCGCGTTAACATGCATATTCCTGGAACAGGTGAACGACACAGTGGGGTTGGCATGCCTGCCAGTCCACTGGTCGCCTTCGGTTGCTGACGAGATGCGGGCCGTGCTCCATAAATGTGAACCTTGCGCCCAGCCGGGAAATGGCAAGCACGCATGGCAACGCAACGCCAGGGGGGCGGCCCATCAAGATCAGCTGACTGCCTCAGGCAGGAACGTTAAAGTGAGATCTGCGCCTTACCTTATCTGGTTGGATCTCAAGATTTGGAACGATCACGGGACCTGGCCAGGCTAAACTCCGGAATAATAATGAATGGCCACGATAAGCGATAAGGTAAGCTGGCTCGTGTCAGGTCAAGCCCGTGATGATCTTGTTGAATAAGGAGCTGAAGCTTGAGACGAGACGTCAACACAACGGAGCCAGCCCACCATGCCGCCTCGAATAAATCTACCGCCGGTGACGCGCATCCTGCTCATCGCGCTCACCCTGCAGTCAGTCTTAAGTGCAGCCATACGTTATCGCCAGTGGTCTGCCGACTCGGAGATCGTCATTCCCTACCTCAACCTCATCCCACAGCTCTCCCTTATATACCCCTGGACGTTTTTAACGACAACACTGGTCGAGAGCAATGTCTTTACGTACGGCATAGCTGCGTCTACGATATACTATGGCGGCAGATACCTCGAGCGGGCATGGTCATCCAGGGAACTGGGCAAGTTCCTGCTTGTCGTGTCCCTGGTGCCCAATGCTCTCACATTCGCGACTTTGATCCTGTTCTTCTCCTTCACGCGCAATGAGCACTGGACGTATGTGTCTCCATCTCTGGCTCCCCGTTTCCCAACGCCACCAGCTAACCATATCTCACCAGCCTCACCACCGTAGCCGGTACCATCCCCCTCCAAATCTCCTTCCTCGTCGCCTTCTCCCAGCTCGTGCCAGCCCACACAGTCACCCTCTTCCGCGGCATCCTCTCCCTGCGCGTCCCGCGCTTCCCGCTCCTCCACATCGGTCTCGTCACCCTCCTCGCCATCTCCCCGCTCCTCTCAGCCGCCTCGTTCTTCCTCGCGATCTACGGCTTCCTCACCTCCTGGACATACCTGCGCTTCTTCAAGACCGTCTTCCCGGACCTCGACTCTTCGAACCAACCCGCCTCTCTGCGCGGTGACAGCTCCGAGACCTTCGCCTTCCACGAATTCTTCCCCGGCCCCGTAAAACCTTTTGTCGCCGCTCTCGGATCGGCGGTCTTCGACGCCCTCGTCGCGGTGCGGATCTGCACGCCCTTCGCGGAAGGAGGGTACCAGCAGCAGCAAAGCCAGCAGCACTTACGTGTGCCAGGTGGAGCAAGGGCCGAGGCGGAGAGGAGGAGGGCGCTGGCGCTCAAGGCGCTGGATCAGAGACTGCACGCCGCCACTGCTTCGAGGGGTGGTCAGGCGAGCTCGACGCCTCCCGCTGCCGCGCCTGTGAGTTCACAGTCTGCTACCCCTGCGCCAACCACCACGGGGCCGACGGTTCAGACGCAGCCGACGCCTGTTACGCAGACGGCTATGATGAGCCAGCCTGCTGGGGGGATGTTGGGGGAGACGAGCTACAATCCCGACTCGGATAAGGGGAGTGCGTGAGCGGTTGGTTTATGTGTGCTTGGAATTTGGAAATGAGTGTTTAATAGGTGTTTGCTCTGAGTCTCCCGGGGCTTTGCTATGGCAGCTCGAGTTGTTTCACAAGCGGTTTTATCGACTACCAGCGCTGATTACGGAGTTGGTGTCTATACCTAGACATAGGGGGTGTGTTTTTCGTGTCTGATTACTGGGTGAGAAGCGGTCAGTTTATTCGGACTGGCTATTGATTTCCAGCATGGCAGGAATACCTGTCTTCGCACTGCTGCTTGTATTCTTGAGTAACGGACAGTGTCATGGAGCTAGCCTTGATATCACCTAGTTCTCTATATAGGTGCCATTTGATGACTCCGGGACGAAACAACCCTTTATTGCACAAGGTGCTCCTTGCAGAGTCCTGGCCTGGGATATGCACTTACCACGACATCCGCGAGTTAACTTGTGTATTGTTCAGGATGCTCGAGTTGAGCCGAGCACGTCTTGCATATTATTCTGTCCGTCACCACGTACCGACCGGGGTGGTCGAGATAATGGAGTAACTAAGTTTGAGCAGGTCTGTCTACAGAGGTTCCTCGCATCCTTACAACATGCCACGCGTTAGGCACCTCAGCCATGAGGATCACCACGCCCACCAGGTTTCACATTGGTGAACATCCGCTCCTATGCCCGCCTATCCACCTCTAAGTGGAGTAGTAGTATCTGGTTCTACGTAATTGTTGGAAACATATGCAAGAATCCGCAGAACGAGTCAGGCAGGGACCGCACAAAAGCACGTCCCTCTCCGCCAACAACAAATCCGCCCAGAGCGACCCTCTCTCGCGAGTCAGTCTCGCACATACGTAAGTCTTGTTAGCGACCAACACCGACATCACAAAATTTCGGGAACCACATTCGATCTCTCTCATCGGGTATGGTGTAGCGGTAACATCGATGACTCTCACTCATCAGCCCGGGGTTCGACTCCCCGTATCCGAGAAATATGAAAATCTGCCTTCCTTGTGAAGGTGATCCTTTTGCTCTTCTTTTTTGCCGGTTGGAGATCGAAGCTTGCGAGTTGCAGTGTTTGCAAGCATGGATGATTCGGTGACCATATCAGGCACGAGAGATATTGTGTTGGGTCGAAAGAAGGTCTAGTCCTAAGTACGACCGAGAGACGTGATCGTCGGAGAAATATACACCACCACCATCGCGGGCAGTCAATATATATATATATGCACATATATTTTATCTGCCATGATCAGCACTCTGGAACATTCGCTCGATTACCACCAGCCCATCTTGAGCCTCCGAATCGAAGTCATTGTGCCAGATAAGCGCGAGTCTCGGGTGGCTGGCCCTGTCTGGGTCTCAGGCAAGGCAAGGAGGGAGGGCTGGCTACCTACACCTGCGGCTTGATGCCGTGCGAGTGTGGCTTACAGCCAGCCACCCTGCAAGGAGCTGTTTCTGGGCAGCGGGTCGAAGACAAAGAAGAAAAATGCTCCGTGGGGTGTTGGAACTGTTTATAGGACGGCACACAGATGCCCACTTTGTATCTTTTCTAGGTCTCCAAGAGACAACCCTGGGGATGATGAGGGAGAAACACAAACACACCCGATCTGACTCTTTCTGGTGTAGCCGCACTGCGACGGTGAGACGAGACCAAGCCAAACTTTCGGGCGTGACGATCGAGACGAAGCGTGACAGGGACGGGGACAGCAGCGGCAGCACACTGCGTACTGTACTGCCGAGTATATGGGAAGGGTGTTGTGCGGTTGTTTTGAAGGAGAAGAAGAGAGGGAGCACGACAGCTGCGACACCAGTCGCAGGTATGCGGCACTCATACATAGCGTGCTTTCTGTGATTGGGCGGCGGTATATGAGATGCGAGCAGGTTACCTTACCCTTGGGCGGGCGTCAGTTGGGTGGTGTTTGATGGGTGAGCTATATCTAGCCAGTACCTACTCGGGGAAGTGAGCCGGCGGGGAATGAATGTGATATATGTTTGCACCGGAGTACCTAATAAGGTAGATTGCGCCGGACGGATGTTTCGATGGCCAACAAGCAAGTAGGTACCCATGCACGTGCGTAGAGTGTATGTACGTGCGTTTGTGTTGGGAGACAGACTGTCGGGTATTGATTCGCTCTGCACGACGCCGCAAATCCTTGGACCTCTTGTGCAACCGACACCCATTCTTATTCCACCGGGTTCGCCGTCAATGGAAGGTTTCGAAGAACTCTCGTTATGCCGTCGGTTGAATGACAAAGGGTAGATCGTCTGCCGCTGAACCCAGGCGAAGGGCGTAGCAGAGCCACCGGCGATGATGTTTGATGCTCGTCGATCAGCAACGGCTGTCAACCCCGCCTTCCCGCCAACAGAGCTACCCTATACCAAACTGTGATGGCTGCGGGATGACCTGCGGCCGGGTTCATGCAATCACCTGGTTCCGAAGGGGTGGAGCTTGTTTCTGGCTTTGTCAGGCTTCAGGCCGACTTCCCTCATCCGGGATCGAACAAGCCTTGCTGGGGGCGGAGGGTGTTGGCTGGGCGGTGCTAAACTGGGCTTGGCTGGCTCACGCCGCTTAATCAGGGCCTCATGGGGGCGAATCTGACGTTCTTTTGGCGGGAATGGAGCGCTATTGAGGCGCTTCAATATCACAGTATAGCGGCAATTTTGAGTCTTAATACCCCTGAAACGTGGTCGCGACCTGCGAAGCGATGAAAAGAATGGCGATGCCTGGCTGCTGGTTGCGGCCCTGGTGAGTATAGCCACACGACTTCACCAAGTCGAGGCCGCATAGTAACCGAGACTATGCACCATTGCTCGGCCACAGTAAGGATGGACAGTGGTCCGTCTGTTCTTCATCGCCATTGTTCGGGTCGACCCGGCCTATTGCCAACACTTGGTCATGGGTCGAATACTCGGATAAGCCAGACATGCCTCTGTCGAAGACCGAGTCATTATCCCAAACCCCCTCCCTGGCCTCTCAGGCTTCTGCGAGGTGTTGTCACACGCAGCACGCACTAAAGCTTGGGCCAGGCCGGGTCTAGCTGAGCGTTCCGGACAGATCCCACGGTCCGGAGTGGTGGTGGCGTGCTGGCTTCTTTTGTGGCATCCGACCGACATTCCTGCTCGGGCGAATAAGACGGGCGTACGTATGATGCAGCACGCCAGTGGCTTGCATATGTGTGTGTGTGTGGTGGAGTGGTTGAAGTGTGTGCGTGAGATTGATGGACTATTGAAGAGGTACGTACCGCAACACTTTCGTCAGCGTCACAACAACTTGGAGCGCATGGTGGCCCGGTCTGGCTGCCTGGTTAATAAAGAGTCCCGAGATTCCAAGTGCCAGCCAGAAATTGAGGGTGTGCTAACTCGGGAATAATATCTAGGTATGCGACGTAATATCGAGGCACGATATCATCCATATGGTGATAGCTGGTATTGCCCAGATAAAGGGGAGTCCCTGGCAGCCGAGCCGCTTGTCCGTAAGCATCCTGACGTCGGGCCTGTAGACGATATTCGTATACCGAAAAGATACCGGGACACCATCGAAATAGGCTGGAACGTAGGAGATATAAAGCCTTGTTGTATAACGTGGGAACGCCCGGAGCAATGACGAAGGCTGTCGACAGAAGCCAAGCAGCGAAACATCCAGCAGGAAAGGAGAGTTCTTGGTGTCGAAGTCAAAACGAAGTTGACTTTGAGGTTGCTGCTTGCAGTTCTTGGGCTGTCGTCTGTTATCCTATCGCCTGTTCTCTAAAGTTAGGCCAGTGCATGATGTGGCTCTGCCCATCTGATCGTTGCCTGACAGGGCTTGCAGACTGAACTTAGTTTGGAGAGCATCAATCCGAGCTCAAGCAGATGTCTTAGCATGCATCGCGACGCTTTTTGTTTGGACTGAAGAACCGAACTGGGCGGGCGGTTAGCAAAGACAGATAACCACGTGCCGGCATTCGAAAGCGGACTAGCGCCTGAATATGCGGCTGGCGGGGGAAGCTGTGGATGTTTTGAGCCGAGGGAGTGGAGGAGGGCTGGGCAGGCAGCCTGGGCTGGATCTCCCCCTTGTGCCCCTGCCACCCCATTTTTCGCCGAAAACATGCACCTCACCTCACTGCCGTTGCCGCTCACCACCATGACACATCTATTATGCAGTCCGCACCGACCACGATAGTAGGCAGCACTGGCAGCCAGTGAGTATTCGTATTGGAGCCCATGTCAGTTATTTATGCGCTGGCGTCAACGTCGATAGGTATCGTTCCCTGCAAGCGAGCCGCCTTATCAACTCGGTCTGATGGGAGGTGGCTGACGGCTCATGAGACAATCGAAATGGGAGAGCAATGCTGGGTCTGCATTTGGGTGGTACGAAACAATCGCGCCGCAACGCCGTTGCTTGTTCGAGATTGACAGATTCCGGGCGTTGTACCACAGTCAGATAGCGAGGGTAGCCTTATTAAAAGAACACAACACAGGAGGAGGCAGTGATAAAAGAACCGAGATATTTCCGCATCGAAATAACCTCTACTGTGGTAGGTACCTAGGCTTTTGCTGGAATGAAGGGGATCCGTTCGTTCCATGGTTCTCCCTGTGGTCTGCGGCAATAAAAAGGCACCTCCTTCTCTTATTATTATTAGCGGGCTGCGATGACGGGATCACTCATTCAATGATTCACAGGAAGAACGAGGTACAGATTGCCAAGCCTTGGATTAAGCTGCACCCCGTCCCACCCCTGTCTGTCCCACCCGCCAAGGATTGCTCCAAATTCAGCAGCTCATCTTCGATTCCCTGCTGACGCCAGGTTGTGCGGGGTGGTTGCATCTGGCTTGTCGTTGCTGATGGGCGGGTGGTCGCACAGTTGCCACACGGACCCACAAGCCTGTGCTCGGGGGGAATGATGGCTTCCCGCTTGTTGCGGACACCGCAGGGAGTGGCATTCTCAGACCTGCATGGGTGTCTGCAAGGGTGGTACCTGGATGCAAGCCACCGCAGCTTGGGTCTTCCAAAACCCCCGTCTGGCCCTTGTTCGGCCACACAGTGGGTGGAGGCCCAGATGGATCCGTCTCATTTTATCGGAGCGCACGGGAGTGTGTTTAGTGGGCACCAGATGGATCCGTCCCGCTTTTCTGTCCCGTTTCCATTCTGGCAAACTACCCTAACCCACGAGCAAAGAACCGCCATCAGTAGCACCCTTTTCTCCATCTTGTGAGGAAATCCTCTTCCCGGCTTCTCTTCCCTTCTTTCCCTCCTTTTCCCATTTGGCGCGGCTCGACCTGATATTCACGCCTTTTTCTGACAACACCTGTTCAAGTCTGTCCGTCGACAATTCACTCTTGCCCTTTGCCAATATTTACTACCACTCCTTTTTACCCCTTGCGCACCTGTAGTTTGAACGTCGATTTCCAGATTGTCCTGCCCCGTTCTGCCTTCTCATCAACATCAACGCGCGAAAAAGGAGTGGCTGAGAGGCGGCCTGTCTTTGAACCCCAGAGCATCCCACAAGACTTACACCTCCATTCCACACAAACATAAGCATTAACTATTCAAGAGTGACATATATTTTGCCCGCTTCATCACTTTGAAAGCTGTACTCTGACAAAGCCGTTGTGGCACCGTCGTCACCCTGGATCCATATCGGCGACAGGAGGAGAGGAGGGAGGTGATGGCCCCGAACCATCACCCCCCCTCTCCGATGGCCATGCAGCTGCACAGAGGACCCCCGGGTCCGCCTCCTCCCCCGGAGCCGCAGCCTGGCGCATACCCGCCGTCGCAGCAGCTAGCCGCTCTCAACGAGGAGGTCTGGTTGCGACTTGGTTAGCTTCACCCCTTGTTGACCTTGCGCCATGACAGCCTGCTAACAGACAGTATAGGGAGCTTTGCAGAAGTAATCGGCAACCTCCAGGATGCAATGGTCTCATACGAGAGTGCGCTTCGCCACAATCCGCAATCAATCCGGGCCATGAATGCCATTAGCTTGGTGCTCAGAACACGCGAAGACTTTCCGAAAGCGGCCGAGTTCTTGCATCAGATCATCAAGATAGATCCCAATAATGGCGAGGCTTGGGGGAGCTTGGGTAAGCTTATCTTTCGAGCAGGAGTTTCTGGGGCCGCCACTAACAACAGATTTCAGGTCATTGCTATCTGATGATGGATGACTTGCAGCAAGCCTACTCCGCCTATCAAAACGCCCTGATAAACCTCCAGAACCCAAAGGTTAGTGCTATTCGATACGTCGCAGTGTTGGTCCCTTATAACTAACTGTCTTTAAAGGAGCCGAGGCTATGGTACGGGATCGGTATCCTGTACGACCGCTATGGATCGCTTGAGCATGCTGAGGAGGCCTTTTCTCAAGTCATGCAAATGCAGCCCGACTTCGACAAGGCTCACGAGATTTACTTCCGCCTCGGTATCATATACAAACAGCAGCAAAAGTTTCCACAGAGTCTAGAAGTATGTGCCATTACCCAGACAATTGTTCGGATCAAGTGCTAACCATCTGCAGTGCTTCAAGTACATCGTCAACTCGCCGCCAGCACCCCTCACCGAGGAAGACATCTGGTTCCAGATCGGCCATGTCCACGAACAACAGAAAGATGTAAGCACCGTCTGCCGGCTTTTGGATGAGGCATAATTAACAACTTCGCAGTATGACAGTGCAAAGGCGGCTTACAACCGCGTGCTTGACCGCGACCCAAATCATGCCAAGGTGCTCCAGCAGCTGGGATGGCTGCACCACAATCTCAGCACCGCCTTCAGCAGCCAGGAGCGAGCTATCGAGTATCTCGAGAAGTCTGTCGCAGCAGGTAGGCAAAAGCTGATATGATCTCACATACTCGTATCTGTCTAACACATATTAGATAACGGCGATGCGCAGAGCTGGTATCTTCTTGGCCGGTGCTACATGGCGCAGAACAAGTATCCCAAAGCGTACGAGGCCTACCAGCAGGCGGTATACCGGGATGGACGCAATCCGACCTTCTGGTGCTCCATTGGTGTCTTGTACTACCAAATCAACCAGTATCGCGACGCACTGGATGCATACTCCCGGGCCATTCGTCTCAATCCCTTTATAAGCGAAGTTTGGTACGATTTGGGCACACTGGTATGTTGCTTTGCCCCGACGATTGTTCTTGTCAGGCAATATGCTTACTTACCCGTTCAAGTATGAATCTTGCAACAACCAGATTAGCGATGCGTTGGATGCATATCAGCGTGCTGCTGAGCTCGACCCGGCCAACCCCCACATCAAGGCACGGCTGCAGTTGCTTCGGAACGGCAATGCCAATGGTCAACCGCCTCAGGCGCCCATGCCTACCGACGTCCACCCCCAGGCATACCAGAACCAGGGCGCTGTCGGACCTCCAGGTCCCCAGTGGGCTGGCTCTACGTCGTCTCAGCCTCAACCTCCGAACCCACCTGCGCCGCCTGTGTCTGGACCCGGTGGCTGGGGAAGAATCTCCGACATCAACCCACCGCCGCAGCCGCCAAACCCTTATGCTGCGCCTGACCGTGATCCCTTCCGAGGGCAGCCACCTCCCATTGCGCGTCAGCCCAGCCCGCGACAGCAGGAGCAGATGCGGCCGTTCGGACAGCCCAACAGACCGGAGCCACTTCGCCGTGGACCTACTCCTCCCCCTCACTATGGCGGTCCACCCCAAATGCAGCAGCCCCAGCCGCCTCAGGGCCCTCCGGCTTCGCAACCGCGTGAGCGTGTGCCTAATCCCAACTATGGCGGCCCTCCTGCGACTTCCGGTTCACTCGCGCAAGGACCTGCCGTGAATGGCCCCCCTCCCCCCAACGCCATGCTGTATCGCACAAACAGCCCGAGGAATGACGTGCGTATGCACGAGAGCCGTATGCCCTCCCCCAAGTCTGCGTACCCCCAACACCAGCCGCATTATGCTCCTCATCACGAGCATCCTGGACACGGTGGGCCAGAGCCTGGCATGTCCCACCCACAAGGCCCGGGCATGCCTCCAGATATTCACAGGGACCATGACGGTCGACCCCCGTCGGCGCCACCGAAGAGAATGCGCGACTGGCCTGATGAGGACCGTGAGCCAATCAAGAAACAGGCATCCGAGGACAATCGTGCTCGCATGGATGACCACCGACACCGGCGTCCATCTACTCCGCCGCGCGACCCGTATCGGCGATCTTCCTCTGAGGCGCGCAGATTCGAGGAGCAACGGCGCATGGAAGAGCAGCGTCGCGTCGAAGAACAAAGACGTGTCGAGGACATGCGCCGTGCTGACGAGCAGCGCCACGTCAACGAAGGCTACCACCCGTCTGAGGCTGCTCATCACACGCAGTCGCACCAAATGCAAGGACACCTGCCCCCCATGCAACAAGGCCCATCTCCGATGCAGCAACAAGGCCCGCCGCCCCCAATGCCGCAAGGACCCCCGATGCACCAGGGTCCGCCTCCAATGCCACCGCAGGGGCCTCCGCAGATTCAGCAGGGCCCACCTCCGACGCCACAGGGACCGTCACAGATGCAGAACCTCATCCATGAGGGACCTTCACCCTCTGGTCCGGCACCCAAGGAGTACCAACATCCGGAGGAGCGTTTGCGCGTGGAGCATCCGCCGGTGTCCCACCCGCAACCCTTGAATGAGCCTGAGCGTGCAGCAAGGAAGATGGACGTCGACGAGGACTACGACGACAGCGGGGAGGAGGATAAGAAGCCGGCACCCATTGTCACAGGCTCTGGGTCGGCACCGAACTCGGCGAACGGAGAGATCAAGACCGCGACTCCAACTAGCGCTGGCATCAACGGCTTGATGAACGCAAAGGTCGAAGGAAATTAGGCACGAAGTCACGACTAACTCGCACCGGGTTTACCGATACCCTATCACCAGCAAGGTACCTTGCTCACTTTCTGGCGTCAATTTCTGTTTATTGGGTGGTTGAGTCCCCGTATCCTCTCGCTTCACGGTTCTTCGCCTCTCTATATCGACTCTTCCGAATGCCTTCCGGTACAACATTGGTGCCCACGCACCGGTTTTCCTATGTATTTCAGTGTTTCCTTTCCAGTGGGTGGACCACAAAGCCGTTATCTTTCCTTGTCTGATACCGGGTGCGGTTGTGGGATGGTTGGGGTATGAGCCTTATTTGAAATCGAATGAACTGGGCCTTAGCCGATGCAGATAATGGTTCCTATGGGGTCACAGGGTGGCTGATTGCACATGAAATGGTGGTGGAAAACATAGCTTTCAAATCATACTGGTTTTCCCAAGTACTCGTGGTGCGTGCACGCTCTTGCTTTGTGTAAATAGATATATCGGCCGATCCTTGTTACCCCCCTCGTAACCTACTATTGGACTGCGCTTTCGCTGATGCTCAGACGAGATCAGATGTTGATCGCCGCCCGTGACGTGGACGATCTATAAACATTCGCTGTGATACTCTAGTTGGTGCCAGTGCGGACCCAGGGCCATACCGGTGAAGGTGGATATAAAGTGGTGTAGACAAGGGGATAGGATATCGTGATATTATACTACATATTCTACACAAGCCAGACTGCAACCCCGCCTCTTCCCCAATCTTCTAGGCCGGAGGAGCCGTAGAACTCGGCGTAGCCGCCACGGCAGGCGACACTGCCGGCGGGACCTCGACGGTAGGGAGCTTCCTCCGCGGCCGCCTGAGCTCCTCCAACGTGATGCCGTCCAGCTTGGTGATGCCGACCACGGGCGGGTCGCCCTTCTTGACAAACTCGTGCTGACCTGTGTGTAGACATTGCTCAAGTCAGCAAGACTGTACTTCTTCGTGAGATGAGTGAGAGGAGAACGCGAGGTGTTTGTCATACCGGGCAGCTTGTTACCGGCCAGGCGGAAGGCGTCCCTCACGACCTGCTCGTGGAGCATGCCCCTGACCTCGAAGAGGACCTGGTTGACGGCCACTCGTGCGGCCCAGTGGTCGAAGGATCCCTTTCCTTTACCCATACGCATCTACAGTTTCCCGACCTTCTGGTTAGCCACGACCTTTTTCTCCCTCAACACTTTCCTTTTCCTTTGTCCCCCCCCAGTGCGTGTGTGCGTGTGTGTAAGACATACCTCATTACCGCTAACAAACACACCAATGTTACACGCCACCCGCTTGTACAGCCTGTACTTCTGCCCCCTCAACCGGGCCTTGATCGTGTCCTCCGCCACCTTGAGCTGCTTCGCGCTGATGCGCCGGTGGTGGTCCGACATGCGCAGGCCGTAGTCGCCCCAGATGACCGTCGTGCCCCGCGAGGAGCCGCCCGTCGCGCAGCGCGCGCGGCCCTTCATCTTCTTCATCTTGCGGTCGATGGAGGGCTCGAGCCAGGAGCCCAGTCTCGGGGAGGTGGAGGAGAAGGGGCGGACATGTTGCGGCGTGGGCGCAGCCTGTGTGAGGAGGGTAGGTCGTTGTGGTGTGGAGGTGAGTAAGGCAGGTCGGAGGGCGGAGAGGGGGGATATCCTCAGCCCCTGGAGGGCGTTGGATAGCAGGGATGAAGCGCTTGGCTTCATTGTTGTGGTTTGTGCTGGGTCGGGCGCGAGGGATTGGGGTGCTGCTCGTCGTCGCCAGTGAGCTAGCTTCAAGGTACACCAGGTCCGAGCAGTTCCAAAAAGTTGGCCGGTAAAACTTCGGCAGAAGGAAGGTAAGGCCAGCTCACCTTGAACCCCTGTCGCACTTTAAGAGCCCCACATATAATTGGCGTCGCGTCATCAAGTCGCGTTACGCCCTTTCTCGGTTATCGTGGTTGGAATTGGATGGACTTAACTGCCTGCTCTACTGCCTGGAAAGTGACAATAACCATCGAACCGATATTCCCATTTTGGGTGCGAGTGGAATTTGTTGAACAGTCCTTATGACGAGGCGCTGATTTGCCTTTCCTTTTCCATTCTACCTACGCATTCCTCTTCCACAACTTCTGCAGCTTTCGCGATGCCTGATATTCGCTCCTTTTTCGCGCCCAAAAACGGGTCGGCGCCCCCAAAGCCGACGCCAAAAAAGCAGGAAGAGCCGGCCAAGAAGAAGCCTGCTGCGAGGTCACGCAAGATCGTCGACGACAGTGACGATGATGTTGTAGAGTAAGGAAAAGCCCCAATTTAACATCTCTTATAGCTCCTGACAGTGTGTGGCAGGGTCAAGAAACCAGCAGCGAAGGCAGCTCCGAAGAAAAAGGCCCCTGAGTCTAAACCTGTCAAGGACATCGACCCGGACGAGTATTTCGCGTCGAGCAGCAAAGCGAAGCCTTCCAAGACTACTTCAACACCGAAGAAGTCGACCTACGTCAAGCCGAAAGTCGAGATCGAGCCCCGAGCAAGCCCCCGGAACAAGCAGCCCGTGTCGAAACCGACCCCTGTGGCATCACCAGCAAAGCCCGCCGCCCGGAATGGTACCAAGCGAGGGGCTACCACGGCCTACAAGGACTACAAGGAGGACGACGATGGCGATGCCTTCATGGACGACGAGGACGATGCCGACGACATCTTTGCCGCTGATATCAAGGCGCGGAGCAAGTTGAAGAAGGATGAATACGTCGAGGAAGAAGACAGTGACGACGACGTCATGGTGAAACCGAAGAAGGCTCCTGCACGAGGGAAGCGAGCTGCCACCGAGGAGTCGGACGAGGATAGCAAGCCCACACCGAAGAAAGCTCGCACTATTACAGCCAAGAAACCTGCTGCCGCCGCAAGCAAGAAGCGCAAGTCTGTCGGCGATAGTGACGACGATGACGACGAGGAAGCAGCGCCGAAGAAGGCTACCAAGCCCCGTGCGCCAAGAGCTAAGAAGGAGCCGGAGAAGGAGAATGCCGAGATTCAGAATATCCTCGATAATGTCCCGACGATTGACGCCCCTGATGCGCCACCAAAGGTCGAAGGTGCCAAGTTCGACTGGCGAAATGCAGGAGGCGGCGGTAACGCCGGTCCGCCACCGATGGCTGGCGCTGCGGAGATCCCGGAGGGCGAGGACAACTGTTTGTTGGGTAAGTCTTTCGTGTTTACGGGCTTGCTCAAGACAATTGGCCGGGACGAGGCTGCAGCTTTGGTCAAGCGATATGGCGGCAAGGTCACAGGCGCCCCTAGCAGCAAGACAGACTTCGTCGTACTGGGAGATGACGCCGGACCGAGCAAGCTACGCAAGATCAAGGAACACGGTATCAAGACCATCGATGAGCAAGGCCTGTTCTACCTCGTCAAGTCCCTACCCGGCGAAGGCGGGTCAGGCAAAGCTGCTGAAAAAGCCAAGCAGAAGCAGGAAGAAGCAGAGAAGAAGATGCGTGAGCAGGCTGCGGAGATGGAACGGCAGGAGAGGCAGCGAAAGGCTGAAGCGGCTAAGGCCCAGGCAGCTGCGGTGGCTCGCGGTGCTGTTGCGAGTGCTCCTCCAGCGCCGCTGTCACAGCTATGGACTACGAAGTACGCACCCACAGCAATGAACCAGATCTGCGGAAACAAGGCCAATGTCGAGAGGATCCAGTCTTGGCTGCACAACTGGCATACGGAGAAGAGGTATGACTTCCAAAGGAGAGGGAAGGACGGCATGGGCACCTTCCGCGCCATCATTATCAGTGGTCCTCCCGGTATTGGCAAGACCACCGCTGCCCATCTCGCGGCCAAGTTGGAGGGATTTGACGTTCTCGAGCAGAATGCCAGTGACTCGCGCAGCAAGAAGTTAGTCGACTCTGGTCTCACTGATGCTGTGGACAACACCTCACTTCTCGGTTACTTTGCCGGAGATGGCAAGAAGGTCGACCTGGCGAAGAAGAAGATGGTCCTGATCATGGACGAGGTGGACGGTATGTCCGCCGGTGATAGAGGCGGTGTCGGTGCTCTCGCCAAATTCTGCAAGAAGACCCAGGTCCCCCTGATCCTGATCTGCAACGACCGCAAACTTCCCAAGATGAAGCCATTCGACTTCGTCACCTTCGACATCAAGTTCCAGCGACCAACCGTGGACCAGATCCGCTCCCGCATCATGAGCATCTGCTACCGCGAGCAGCTCAAACTTCCCCCTCAAGCCGTCGATGCGCTCATCGAGGGTAGCAACCGCGACATCCGGCAGATCATCAACATGATCTCCACCGCCAAGTTGGACCAGGACGCCATGACCTACGACAAGGGCAAGGAGATGTCCAAGGCCTGGGAGAAGCACATCGTCCTCAAGCCCTGGGACATCTGCCAGCAGATGCTTGCCGGCGGCCTCTTCGCGCCCAGCAGCAAGTCCACCCTCAACGACAAGATCGAGCTGTATTTCAACGACCACGAGTTCAGCTTCCTCATGATTCAGGAGAACTACCTCCGCACCAAGCCCATGCTGCTCTCCGGGAAGGGCTACAACGCCCGCGAGAACAACCTGAAGCATCTAGAACTAGTCGACCAAGCCGCCGAAAGTATCAGCGACGGCGATCTAGTCGACCGGATGATCCACGGCCCCCAGCAGCAGTGGAGCCTGATGCCCACCCACGCCGTGTTCAGTACCGTGCGCCCGTCCAGCTTCGTCGCCGGTTCGCTGATGGGGTCCAACTTTACCTCCTGGCTGGGCAACTTCAGCAAGACGGGCAAGCTGGGCCGCTACGTGCGCGAGATCCACTCGCACATGCGCCTCCGGTCGTCGGGCGACCACAACGAGATCCGGCAGCAGTACCTCCCCGTGCTGTGGCACCAGATCGTCAAGAGGCTCGAGGTGGAGGGACGGGACTCGGTGGAGGACGTCATCAACCTCATGGACAGCTACTTCCTCACGCGCGACGACTTCGACTACATCAAGGAGCTGGGCGTCGGACCGCAGTCAGAGGACAGAGTCAACATTGAGACGCAGACCAAGGCGGCCTTTACCCGAACGTAAGTGTTCTTCTCACCTACTTTCCCCTCCCCTCTCCCCCTCCCCTTCCCCTTCCCTTTCCCGCCCCATTTCCAACCACAATCCCACTAACCTCACCCCCTCCCATTAGGTACAACGCAATGTCCCACCCCGTCCCCTTCATGAAAGCGAGCAGCGTCTCTGCAGCAGGCGGCAAGGCGAAGGCGGTGCCCAAGGAGATGCCCGACCTCGAGGAGGCCATCGAGGAGGACGACGACGCCGCGGCCGCCCTCGACGACGCGGCCGACAACGCCGCGGACGACGACGACGACGGTGATATCACCAAGGACAAGTACATCAAGCAGCCGAAGAAGAAGGCCGCGCCCAAGAAGAAGGCGGCGGCGGCTGGTGATGGGGCGAAGAAGGCTGCTGCGCCGAAGAAGGCTGGCGCTAAGGGGAAGGGGAAGTGAACGGTGGGGGAGGCACTGCTAGTTGACTTGAGAGTTGGGCAATGGATTAGATTTATTTATAAGGCGAGGGTACGCGCATGAAAGGAGTGCATATGTTGTAGGATTAAGATTAGACGAGACATGGTTGGAGCGGTAACAAATGGATGCCTTGTCGTCTCATCGTTCCGTCTAACCGTCTATTCCTGTCTCGTTCCCGTTGTTCCGTCCCATTGCCGTGTTCAGAGAGAGCAGTACTTGGAGGTGTAGTCATATGACACATGTACGAGCATCTACGACTGGTACGAAGTCCGTCCCACCTTCGTTGCGAGGCGATGCCAGATTTCTGCTCAGCATCACTAACTACCATGCCGTCACGAGTTACAGACGGAACAGGGTGTGAAAGGAGGGCCTCTAGAAATTAATGCTACCCTAGCAAAGGTTCTAAACACATTCAACGGGGGGTGTCCCAAACCCAGACAATCAGGGTAAAGACGACCTGCACTTCGCTTTCCCCTTCTCATCAGGCCGGTTTGTTAGGTACCACAGCCCCGTCATTGATGCAAATGCATGATTAAGAGTAGAGAGAGAGAACCCATGAACATATCAAGACAACAGCAACAGCGCGCAACGCGCATGCCCGAAAAGGAAAAGAAAACGAAAAGAAAACACGACAACAAAAACACAGTCTATCCCTCAAACGTGCTAATCCTTCAATCTTGTCCATGCTTGCGCCAATCCTCCTCTCTTGAAGACTCTGCAAACCCGCAGTGCAGAACCTAGGCAAAGCCGAAGTAATCGCTGCCGGCCGTGATGGCCTTCAGGATACGGCTCCGCAGGACGTCGTAGCTCTCATACTCGGGGAGGTCCAGTTCTGGATATCAAAGTTAGCAATGCTTGTCATCAACAAGATGCGGAGGGGTTGGGAGATGGGGGGGAAACGACTCACGATTGAAGCAAGTGTGCGAACTTGGCAGCCGCTTGGTGTCGCCGTAATCGCGGTGTATGTTAAACCTGCTGATCCCGTTCATGCCCTCGAGCTCCTTGAAGCCGTTGAGCGGCACCTTGGACGTGCCCGTGACGAACTGGAGCAGCTTGGCGCGCTCCTCCTTGTCGAAGGAGCGGACCGCGCGCCAGAACCACTGGATCTGCTGCGACGCCGCCGTGTAGTTCTGGTACTCCGTGTTGGCCTTCCAGTCGTCGACGTCGATGTCGGGCAGGCCCGAGATGAGCAGCTCGAGCTCGTTCTCATTGAAGATGGCGATCAGCTCCGCGGGGATGATATCGTGGAAGCCTTTGAGGAAGTGCTCCATCTGCTCTTGCACCGACGAGAGGAGCTTGTGCTCGACCACGAGGCGGACGTAGTCGTGCTTGTTCTCTTCGGTGACGGGGATCTCTCGCCCGTTGGGAACCAGATCAACGACCCTTGTGACGCCGAACTCTTCGTCCTCGACCGAGAAGCTCTGGAAGATGGCATCGGTGATGTCGTTCTCGAGCATCCAGACGAGCGACTTGTAGTAGTCGGGGTCGAAGGACTCCATGTCTTTGACGGAGACGGGCTTGCCTAGGATGCGCTTGTAGACAGCTCTGCTGAAGTAGCAGTCGAGAACGCGGCCCTCGTAAAGGGCCTTCCCGATGATGCGTCCAATGAACTTGAAGAACAGAAGATGCTCCTCGTTGATGGAGCTGAGCTTGTTCGGGTGGAACGTTGTGCGGTCTGACGAGACGGGTTCGAAGAGAGCGTAGTTAGGGTCAAACATCTGCCTTGACAGCGCTTGGAACCACTCGCGAGTGACACCACCGGCATCGACGCCCTCCTCTCCGTGGAAGCGGATGTTAAGCTTCCCGAACTTCATCTCATCACCAGCCTTGAAGTATAATGCCTTGAAAGAGTCGTGGAAGACATTATTGCGGCGTACGGCGAGTGTCAACGCCGGGTACTGAGGCCGGGAGCCCTGGCTGCCGGCCTTCTGGTGGACGCTGCGGGTGAAGTAGTTGCGCTTGTTGTCGAACTCGAGGACCTTGGGGTTCTTCACGAGGAGGGAGAAGGTGCCGGACATGAGTTTGGGATTGTTCCGGACCAATTCGTTGAGGATGCGGCGGTGGTCCTCGGTGAAGCTGAAGAACAGCCCAGCTATCCGGTCCTCAGGGGGGGGACTCGATAGCAGCATGTCCTTGCCCGTCAGGCTAGCTGAGAGCGGGGCATCATTGATCGTCGTGTTCTTGCAGACAACCATGAGGGACTCGATGAGAGGAAGGAGGATGGTAGCAACATTGAGCATGTTCTCCCGCTCCCGTATGGCCTCGAGACAGTGACCCAACTTGTCCCACATGGTCCCGAAGGTGGGATTCCAGTAGAGAGACCCCAGCAGGTCGTCTTGGGCCCCCTTATCAGGCTCACCGAACTTCTTCTTCTTGTCAAATAGATGGTCAAGCGCCGTCAACACCCGAAGGAGCTTGTTCTGTTCCGATGCTCCCGGCGAGAACTTGGCGAGTGCGACCCCTTGGATCTGAGTCCCTGACTCGGCCTTCTGGATGTGCGGAAGCAACTCGTCCAGGTCCGCAACGATGTTCTCGCTGAGGACCCTAGCTTGGCGGACTAGCTCCTCGCCGAACACCCTCTTCGCTCCCGGGATGTTGGACAGGTTCTTGATGGTCGAGATGGTATTACGGAACGTATCCGAGCTACACTCGCGAGCCACGAAGATGTTGGTGACGAGCTTGAGGTTGTACTCGGGAATCGTCGGCGGGGTCAGTGTTCGGACCTTGTTCGCTTCAGATGCAGCAGTGTCTGCCTCCTTGGCTGTCGAGCTCTCAGCTGTTGCGGCTGCCTCAGGTTCCGAGGCGGCAGTAGCAGAAGGCTGCGCTTGAGACTCGCTCGATGGAGCGGCGTCCTTAGCGTTCGACTTGCCCTCGCCGGCTGGTTGCTCAACCTGCTTGTCTTTCTGCTCTTCCTTCTTCTTGGCCTCCTCTTCAGCCTCGCGTCGTCTACGTTCCAGTGCTTGGAGTGGGTAGGTAACCTTGTTGAGCAAGTCTGCCAGAAGTTGCATGACAGCGGAGCTGTCCATGACGAGACCACGGTCGAGAAGGGCAAGCAAGGAGTTGATGGCGAACCTCTGTGCCTTGTTGTTAACGTCTTTGCCCTTACCCTTGCGGCTGACGCTGCGCTTCAGCGACAAGGCGACAGCTTCGTGTTCCGTCAAGAAGAGAGATGGAACGTGAGCATTGTTCTTGCAAAGCTCAGCAAGCAGGTCCAGACATTGCTGAACGACCAGGAGAGGCGATATCTCCGCATTGCTCTGGATATGGGCGATGGGACCGATGGTTGTCAGTGTCCTCTTGATGCTACCAGGAGTCTTTGACTGATCCTTGTCCTTGGGTTGCTTCGCCTTGAGCGAGAGGTGGCTGAAGCTGCGTTCGACAGCGTCCATGTCGGAACTTCCATCTTGGAGAATCTGTAGGATGGTGCTGATGACCTCGATGCGGTTCTGGCGGTTCTGGCAAACATTCTCGAGCAAGCTGAAGAGTGGGTGGCGAATCGTGCCTTGCTGGTTAACGAACATCAGCCGGAGAAGAGTGGCGACGCCAGCCTTGTCGACCATTTGGACCACGGCACGGCGTTGCGGCTTGGAATCATTGTCCCCGCTTGCCTGAGCTTGACGCACCCCGCGGCTGCCTGTGGGCGGGAAGACCACTTCTGCGCCTTCTGGTATGCCAACCCGACGTGGTTCGACACCAGCGCGAACACGCAGAGCACGTGCCTGGGCGGCCATCTCCGCAGGCAGATGATCCAAGAGTTGATCGCCCTGTTCGAGGAGCACCTGCTGCCTAAGCTCATCCGGGAACGTCAGCAGGATACTACCGGGATCCATGTCTTGAGGGCCGACGTCATTGCCAGCAGCCACGCGCTGTTGTCTGGCCTGCTCGCGCTCGCGCCGGCGACGCTCCTGCCGCTCCTGTTGGACGATTTCTGCCCGAATATCTTCAGGAAGGGCTTCGAGAAACTCCTGGAACACCTCTGTATTTTCGCCAGCACCAGCAGATTCGGCAGCCTCTTGAGCTTCCCTCCTGCGGTCGCTGACGGTCTGTGCAATGACCTCTTCGCGGAGTTCCTCAGGCAGAGCGGCGAGGTAGTCGCCGTCGATTCCGAGGTCGGTGACATCGACCGTCTCGCCGCGTATTTCAGTGACAACACGCTGTACTGACGGCTCGGCCACCGCCTCGCCACTGTTGTTCTCGTTGTCGCTCTCCTCCTCGACGCCTTCCATGGGCTGCGGCTCGGCGTCTTCTTGCGCCAAATTCTCAAGGCCTGCCTCGCCCCTAGCAGCAGCAGCCTCAGCGGCGACCCGTTGTGCTTCCTCGCGGTCCTTGGCCTCTTTCTCTTCTTTCGCCGCCTTGGCTGCCGCTTCGGAAGCCTCCTTGGCCTTCAGCTCCTCTTCTTTCTTCGCACGATCCTCCTCCTCCTTTTTCCGTTTCTTTTCTGCTTCGATAGCCTTGACTTCTTTGTCATGCTCGATGGCCGGTGGCACGAGCTCGTACCAAATAGAGTCGAACATCTTGGACGCTTTCTCGTTATAAGAATTTCCGAAGATCATCCTGGCCTCTTCCTGCCACCGCTCGACCGTGATGACAGTGGGGAAAGCGACGGCTGAGCCTGGCTCCAGTTGATCACGCGAACGTACATCGACGCGGTGTAAATCATGGGGAATGTGAGGGGGGTAAGGAAGGGTAACCTCTCTCACTTGGCCACCCGGGCCCTGCTCGGTGATCTGGAAGTGAATCGGTTGACCGTGGTGACGACCTGGCATTGACGAGATCAGGTCGTTGATGATCGACATAGGATTGTTGTCGGAACCCATGAGGCCGGGAATGCCAAGCCGGATTAGGTGGGGATTCGGTGGCGGACGAGGCGAGAACCCTCGTGCTTGGTTGCCGTCGCGGCGAAGGAGTGGGTTGACACCATCGTCGGCGGCGGAAGACGGCCCCATCGGGCGGCCATGTGCTCCCCTGTACCGCATGTCTGAGACCATGTTAGCAGCCGTTCTTGTTCTCCGCCTTCTGCCCTGGAATTGGTTCCCCTCCACACGATCGAGCTCCCGCGCGAGCGCATCAATTATCGTGTTGGGTAGGTCACCAAACGGTGGTGCTAAGAGCACGTCAAGTGCGCCAGGAGGCAGCCCTTCCCCGGCTGCTTCGACATCGCGAGACGCTGCACCACGGACCACTCGACTAAACGTACCGCCAAGTGCTGCTCGATGGTTTCTCGAGAAAGGAGATCCGGCGGGGAATGGGCTACGCATGCCACCGTGCCTATGTCGGTGAGCGCCGGGATCTAGGATAATGTTGTCCCAGCCTAGCCCGGGCATGTTCTGGAAACCCGGGTCGTCGCCGACTACGAAAGTATGTTAGCAATTAGTTTTCGGCGCCGCTTGTTGAGGAGGACTTACATTGAAGGTCTTGGTCGTCGTAATAAAGATCCTCGTCGTCCATTATGTCGTCTTCATCGACTTCCTCTTCATCGCCATCATCTACCAGACGTTAGCCCGATACGTGCTTCGCTGCGAGCCAGCAAAACATACCTTCTTCGCCATCGTCATACTCAGCGCCGTACTCCGCACCGTGAGCTGCCAGGATGATTTCATTGAGCCTATCCCGCTCGTCTTCTTCGTCCCCCTCGTCATACTCACCAGCCTCGCCTTCGTAGTTGATCTCTTCTTCGTCGTCATCACCCTCCTCCTCCTCGTCCGACTCGTTCTCCCAGCCAGAGTTGCCATCGTCATCAAGCGGGTTTCCATGCTCGTCGACGATCTCGACACGCTCTTCGATGTCCTCCATGTCTTCAGACCCGACTTCGTCGTCGTCGTCGTCGTCATCCGAGTCATCATCATCGTCGTCATCCATGTCGTCGTCGTCGTCTTCATCGTCATCGTCGTCATCATCGTCTTCATCCATAATGACATCGATGCCGACAGGATCACCGGGGACTCCTTCGATGGGACCCATGTCGCCTAGCTCTTCCTCTTCATCACTGACATCCTCTTCATTGTCTTCGGAGATGTCATCGTCGTAGTCCATCCCGTCATCATATTCCTCGCCGTACATCATCTCCTCGTCTTCGTCCGAATCCTCGGAGAAGCCTTGTTCGCCACTAGGTTCGAGCATACCGAGGGCCGAGTTGCGATAAAGATCGGGGGTCTCCTCGCGATCTTCGTCCATATCTGAGAGAGAGGATGCTGAGGCGATGTCGTCCTCGAAGGTTTCTGCTGCCGTGGCGCTGATGAGATTGTTCTGGCTGAGAAGGACAGCTGTCCGTGCCAGGCTCTTGAGGACCTTCAAGATACACTTGAGCACCTGTTTGACATTGGGAAACGTGACATCGATCTCGGCAATGGAGGCTGTGAGAGCGGCGAGATAGCCCTTCTCAAACATGAGACGCTTCATCTGTGCATGCGACCGTGAGACGGCCGGGTCGGTACCACGAGGGTTAGAAGGCTCCTTATCCTTCTCGCCAATCATCTGGCTCATGAGTTGGGCCAGGTAGAACATCTTGGCGTAGCGGACGTCGTAGGGTTCAGACCCGGTCGAGGCCTCCTTGTAGGCTTTCAGGACGGTGTCAAGCACGAACCTCCGAACAAACAGAAGATCAGGCTCATCGTCATACTCGAAAGGCAAAGCAGTCCGCTCGAAGGTGTTCTCTCCGGTCTTAGCCACAAGCGCGACGAGCAACTGTTGGGCGGCTGCCGATGTAGCATTCTTCTTCTTGAGGGCAAGGCTGTCCAGAGGTGCCGTCAGGCTGTTGATGCAGAGCAGGTCGTGCAGGAGGTAATTCAAGACACTCGAACGTGGCCGAATTGGGGTACCCGACTGGATGGGGGCACTGCGTTTGAAGTTGATGAACTCAACCTTCGCACGGTTGTAGCTTTGAAGGAGTTCTGTCAGGCAGTGAAGTAGGAAGCATCGGTAAATAAAGATGGGGTGCTCATCAGTCTTGAAGATAGGCTTGGAAGCTTTCTTCTCTTTCTCGCCGACTTCGTCAGAAGCTTGTGCTTCTGCGCTCGGTGTGAGAACGGGAGTGCCAACCGGTGTCTCAGCAGGAGTCGATGCGGATGACTCGGCCTCGGGCTTGCCTTGGTCCTTCGGGTTCTGGGTCACCTGCGACGCAATCTCCTTGTCTTCAACATCCCTGTAGTTGAGCAGCTCACAAAGAAGGAAATGGACAACACCGTCAGGGTGTTCCAGGACGGGTCGCTTGAGGTCGGAAGCCGGCGTCTTTGGTGCCTCTTGCATCTCCTTGTCAGCAGACTCAGTTGAGGGCTTGACATCGTTGATCGTAAGATCCTCGGTCCCCTGAACAGCCGGCTCGACGGAAACATCGGTAGTCGTAGCGGCAGGAGGTTGTTCCGGCTGATCCTGGAGAAGGATAAGCATCGGGTGCTGCCGAGGAGCCCCATCCGCGGAGTAAGTCCACTTGCCCAGCTTGACCATCTGGGATGTGACTTCAACAAAGATCTTGGGGTTGCGAAGAGCAACATGGGACAGTTGGCGCAAGTAGTTGTTCAAGTCGTTCGTGCGAGGAGGCCTGGTCGCATTGTCCATGTATACCTTGATCTCAGCTCGCATGACCTGCCGGATGGAGTCTTCGTCCTCGACGATGTGACGGAGAACGATGAGGATGCTTCGCGATATCCTAGAATTCCGCAGCCGTCCCGACTCCGCACCGCAAAGCTGCTTCGCCATGACGAACAAGCGCTGCAAGTTCTTCCTCTCTCCAATGATCTTGGCGATAGGACGATCTCGAGTGAGGATGACAAGTATGCGAAGAACAGATGTTGCCAGGGCTGCCTCCTTCCCGATACGGGGAAGCATATCCATAACAGCGTGAATAAGGAGAGAACGATGTCCCTCATCTACGTTCCGCTCCCTCTGCTGCAGAACTGGAGGCTTGATCTCCTCGTTCTCGGTCCTCGGCGCTGTCCACTTGACCTCCAGAGGCTGTTCATCGTCCGCCAGCAAAATCTCAAAGATGAGCAGCACATATGGGACGTAGGGAGGCAGCTGCTCGTTTGAGCCGCTAGGGAGTTGAAGGAAGCCAAGGTACTCCGTAAGGTTCTCCTTCAATGTTTTGAGCGCCGCCTTGTAGAAGTGCTCGTCCTGAAGCAGTAGCGACAGGAGGTGAGCATATGCTGCGATGCTACGCCCGTTCATCTGTTTGGATTCGTCATCCATGGCATAGGACATGAGGGCCTGACACAGAAGCTCGGCAACCTCTGTGCGTTTCTCTTCGAGTTGCGCACGTTTCTGCTCAATGTCCACACGCTTTTCGTCGTTTGCCAGCTTGAACATTGTCGATTGAACAAGTTCCGAGACTTCAAAGACGGATTCAGGATGGGCCCGGATGACGTCTAAGCAACGCTCGAACAATTCCTTGCGCAACGAGGCTCGTTCCTCATCCAGATCATCCCTGGTAACCTTGACCCGAGATTCAGATGCTTGGGCCGAACTCGCACTTGCTTCGGCTGGCTGGCTGGTCGGCGCAGGTTGGGCTTCTGTCCGAGGTACCGGAGAATCCAGGCTGTCACGGCCTTGACTTAGTGATTCTGCAGACGAGCTCTCGTCGTGGGCGGCCTCTTCCAATGCATTTCCAATCAAGCTGCTCATCGTAGCTGGCGTTGGATCAATGTCCAAGGAGCCTGCTGGCGTCCTAGCTGTAGGTGTCTCGTCTGGGAAGGCATCCTGCTCCGGAATGGGGTTGCGATCGCCAGCAATGCCTTTCTTGTATACACGGCAGTACTGTTCTGCGTCCTCCTCCCTTCCCTGGGCTCGGTAGATAGCCTCCTGAGCCAGCTCTGGGTCGTGGTGTTCCTCGGAAAGCGTCTTCACCGGTCCCAGGTATGGTGACCAATCGAAGGGCACAGGGTTCTGATGGAAGCTTAGAGGCACCGCTGAGCTGTCAGCACGACGGTAGGCGCTGCTTTCTTGGTCGGCCGTGCAAATGGTCTTCAAGATCTCGATGACCTTGGTAAGAACAGCAGTGGTCGACTTCTCGACGAGTTCAGACTCCCATAGCTTCCGCACCACCGGGAGAATAGACATCCGCAGCTCCACCAGGAGTTGAGAGGAGATTTGCCCAATTTCCGGCCTCGTCTCATTGGATCGGCGCGGTGGGACGATGCCGATGTGTCCAATAGAGTCCAGAATGTTTCTCCCGGAAACAAGGAGTGCGTATAGCTCGAGTATCTTCCTCATGCCCATAGTAGCGAGCTTGCCCTTGGATTCCTGCGAGCTGTCGCCGTGACCTTCGAGTGCGGCGTGCGCAAACTGTTGCAGCATAGCGTTCAGGGCCTCCATGCCACCTTGCTCCTTGAAAGTGATGAGAACCGGAATAATGACATGCACTCCATGCCGCTCGCTACGCGGGCTTGGATCAATAAGCATCTCCTGTACGGTATGCAGCATGATGATCCAGTAATGGAGGTCCTTGACTGATGTGCTCTGTTGCGTGGCAATGTCGGCCGAAGGCCTCTTCAATTGGGTCAGAATGGTTCCGGCCAGGGCTGTAGCGATTTCCGTGTGGTGATAGCGGGTATATGGGTCCCGGTCTCGGCGTGGGAATATGGACTTTCCTATAGTCTGGAAGAACGGAAATGTAGAAGGCATCAAGGAGTGGAGTAGAGCCTTCAAAGTCAGGTAATTGCGGAAGCGCGCGGAACCCTGCTCTTCTGGAGTTGGCTTCGGGACAGAAGTGCTGACTTGAGCAACGTCAGCGGCCCCGGCGCCAGGGGCAGTCTCCGCGATGGGAGTATTCTCAACTTGCGAGGTGCCCTCAGTGCCGTTGACTGGTACCTCCGGTTCGGGAAAGAGATCCGGAAATGTGCTCCGACCAGAGCTACTCTTCCTGCTTGACCAATGCTGAGGCACAACAGTGCTGATGGCCATTTCCTCCGAAAGAACGCTGCAAAGCAACGGCCCGAGAGCCTTGATGATCCGCTCATAGTAGTCGTAGACGTTGACTGCAGGAAGAGTGCAAGTCACATTCCTCGTGTAAGGGAAACACGAATACAGGATCTTGATGAATGACTGCAGATGAAGCAAAGCCTTGACGGAACCTGCGGTGGCCACGGCCTTTCTCACAGCCTCTGCGTCCCAGTCGTCAGTTGACGGGTTCTTCAGTCGCAGATCAGGTGCGAGGAAGTCTGCGAAGAAAGAAGGACTGCCGCCTTTCTCGACCAGAGGCTTAAGAGTATCGAGGTTGCGCTCGATCCGTTTCAGAAGTGAAGGCAGACCGATAACCGGCGAAGTCTCGATGAGCTGCGCGACGGTGGCAAACAGCATGCGGGATGCGCGAGTGTCCCCGAAGTTGGCGGGCAAGCTTGGGGCCTCTGAAAGGTTCAGAAGCAGCTCTATACCACCATCCCGTATGAACGACGATTTCAGGTTGCTGTTGGCCATAAGGGCATCGAGGAACATCGTGACGGCCAGAATGTATGAGATGATACCATTCTCTGACGCACCAGCCACGCCTTCAGACGTTTTCACTGTCACGATGGAGGAAGCGGCGTCTCCCACGACCTCATCGTTAACATCTGCCATATCGACGTCACTGTCGTCGGAGACTGCCTTCTCCTTTCCTTTGCGCGATATCTCCCCAGCCTTGACGAGTAAAGTCTGGTCAGCCGTGACAGTTTCTCCCTGAGGATCTTGTACCAGGAGTTTGGCACCCCAACCGGGGGTTTTGGCTTTCTGTTGGGCGAGATAGACAACCCGTGCAACCATGTCCAAGATCGCGTTCGAGATGGCAGGCCTTAATGCTGGATGATGGCGGGCTAGCTCATCAAAGTTCCCTCCCATGGTATGAAACAGTTCCGCATCAGCGTCGGCGCAGCGGATATGCTCAGCGCTCTCAAAGACTTCCAAATAGCTTTCGAGTGCACGCGAGGAGGCAACCATCTTCATGCCCATGCTGTTCAGCGATATAGAGTTGAGGACTGAGGGGATACTTCCGATAGCCTCCGCGGATGGAAGGATGCCATGAGCAAGGGGGTGTCCGCGAGGAGCCTCAAGCATAGCCTGGGTAGGAGGGTGAGGGCGATCGTCGGATGCCAAAGTCACAACAGGATCTTCTTCTGGCTCAGCAGGCGAACTAGGCTCCTCGTTCGCATCATCCTCTGCCTTACGAGGGGGTCGTTCAGGGGGCTGTTCGACGGCTACTGGTCGTCCAGTTATGGTCTCGAGCAGACCTTGGATCATGCCAGACTCCTGAATGGCAGCGAAGCTCGTCGGGTCATTGTTGATGAAGTCCGTGAGTAGCCACACAGCGTTTGTCCACACAACCGCTCCGAAAGTGTGCTTATTCTCAATGATGGTACGGAGGCTGCGGAGCAGCTCCGAGTTGTCAACGATATTCCTCAGCACCCGGTCTGCGCTACCACCGAACGCATAGTAGCTTGTGTTGAGGTGGTGAATGAACTTCAACAACCATTTGAGGGTCTGTTGTTGATAAAAAGGCACATCGTAATCCACAGTGTGCGATTTGTACTCGGTCGAATGGCCTTTTCCAGCTGCGACAATATCCATCGACGTGGATACTGTGTCCATGATAAGCCGAGAAATGCACTCAGTCCCGGACAGGGTACTGAAGGACTGGAAGGCGTTCTGCTGCCCGCACACCAGGCTATCAAGGAAGGCCACAACCATGTTGTGGTTCCGGATGGCAATGAAGGATCGAAGGTTGAGCATTTCGATAAGGGCCTCCATAACACCGGCGGTGATCATCTCCTGGCCAACTCTGGGAGTTAAGGCCATATGCAAGGTGAGTGCAAATAACTGGTTCCGCCAAGCGTCGTCGTCCGTCTGTTTGTCGGGGTCCTCCTCCGGCGGATCTTCCTTCATTCCGGCAATTGCTTTCCGGACGACGTACAACAGCACACCATGGTTGACATTCGCGTTGAGCGCCGACAACACATCTGACTGTTTGCTACCGAAGCTGGAGATAGCCTCCAGGAGCGTGAAGGCAATCGTCTGGAGCCAGACCGGCGTGTTCGGGCGGCCGTCCACCGAAGGATGGACGAGCTCAGCGAGCTGGTAGACAAGCTGATAGCGCCGCGGTTCATCATGATCCTGCCTAAGAACCTTTTCGACAAAGGTGCTCTCTGAGTAGATGTACGTGAGGTTGCAGATCGCCAGCAGCCGAACAGCAAGGGCTTCCTGCCTAGCTTCAGCGGGTCCCAGGAGTGCTTTGGCCACTCGCAGGCGGTTCAGGTACTCGTACCGAGAAGTCTTCGGCATATCCGCTGGAATTCGTTGAAGTAGATCATAGATCGAGCTGGAAGCGACGACTGACTGCGGTACCTCCAAGACCTTCTGGCTGGTGTTAGCAGCCTCGTCTTGACCCGCAGCAGGCGTTCGTGGTTGAACTGGACTGCTGTCGTCGTTGCTGTTCTGACGAGCGCTGCGTGGAGTGTGCGATGAGGCTGTCATGGTTGTGCTCCTCCGTAGTGGGGTGGGAGTAGACGGTGCCGACGGATGCGCCACGCGTTCTGGGGCTTCGGTGTCTCCCTCCGGTTTTGGCTTGGGCTTGGGGTAGTAGACGACCTTGATGTCCGCCCAACTGCGCCATCGATGATCATCATCCTGAGAAACCTCGACGATGGAAGTCAGGTCATTCGCATACATAGGCGCGACATTTCTCGGGCCGCTACTGCCATGCGCCTTCTCCTTGCCTTTGCTCGCGGACGCCGGGGTGACGGGTGCAGCGTCTGCCAACCGGACTATCGGTGTCTTGACAAACGGCTGTGCTAGGTATTGAACCTTCTCCAACTCGATATTGTAGTGGTGCGCCAGAAGTTGAGCGGTAGCGTGGCGGTTGTTGGCCTGCGCTCCCGTCCGCTTAAGTGATGCCTGGTAGCGTTGTGCCAGTTCAAAGGCCACCTCAAGTGTCGCATGCAGAACATCCACGTATGTGGTGTTGAAAAGGTTGTTGAGGTGTTCACTACTCGCATAGATGCTCCTATTGCCGCAGTGCTCGATCAACATCTTCGTGAAGTTCAGAACCGCTTTGATAAGCTGCCGGTCGCCATCTTGCTTGTATCCCTCCTCAGCCAAACGCTCTGGATTCCATTTCTGAGGGTCATCCCGATATTCGACAATGGGTTCCTTGCCGAGTAAAAGATCGCAACCAAAGTCTCGGAGTTGGGGACCTTTGTTCAGGTCGTAGGTGGCGCAGAAGCCCTCGAGGATGGTATCGAACCGGTTGAGTAGTGGAACCCAATGGTACAGGTCGCCCCGGGGGAAGGGCCATCGCGAAGGAAACTGTTCGAGATGCTTCGGCAAGGTTGGTAATGGTTCGGTCGCCGCGGTCTCGACGTATTGCTTAAGCCAAGGAGACTGGAGCCAAACACATGTTAGCAAGTACAACTTTCGAGACGGTTAAGAGCTGAAAACTGCGTCTGCATCACTCACCAAGCTCTCCCTGTGCTTCGCCTGCATAGACTTGACTATCTTGCCCATGGTGACGATGGGTGCGGCAGCGCCGCGGTAGAAAATAGAAACTCCCCCGCCACTTCGCCTTCAGGCAACGACGGCCTCACTTTGTGATCGACTATTCCGAAGGTGAACAGTCAACCGGAGAAACCCGAGAGCTGTGGTATGTCGGGCGCCGTGAGAGGGTTCGTGGGTATTCTCGGATGATTGCCCGATGAGCTGTGGTAGCCTCTCGGTTTCGACTGAGCAGAGAGTCTATGCAAATGCGGAAGGCAAATGCTGGGCCTAATCAACGCAGATACGAAGTTATGTCCGCTTGCAAATCGTAACAAACGCGTCGCAAAAAAGAGTGTTGGCGTCGTGGCTGGCGGGGTATTGCTAAGCCGACTTTGAGTTGAGTTTGACTCGTTCGTAGATCAGCAGCTCGGACTGAGTGAGCTTCAGGCCAAAAGGAAGGTGGTTTGGGGCGAGTGCAGGTCGCCGTCAAATAACTTCCACTGGTCGAATGTAGAATGACGTGTGGCCAGATGCGAATAAGACGCTGTTTGCAGATAGATATGCTAAACTGCGCAGTCCGGTATTGGGTCGTAGTGGATGATGTTGAGTTTAGTCGTTTTCGGGGAGTTTGAAGGTGTTGGAAGTTTAGTTAGGATGATGTCGACTTAGCTTTCTGCTGCAGACGCCGGCGGGTCGCTAGAGTGGGCCCACCAAAATTCCCGTCAGACCGCCTACTGCCAGGGAAGCTTCGGTAGCTCTTTCTTTTCACTGAAGAGCAGCTCCTGTAAACACGGCCACGTACCTTCCCTTCAGTTGCCTGGCGCGTCACACATCTCAAGTTTCTAACTTGAAGGTGAATCCGCCCCCCTTTGAGGAGTAGCATGTGTTATTACCCTTGGTTGATACTATTTCCAACTCACCGTAAGGTAGGGGGAATAATGCAAAGATGACTGAAACCCCGATGGTGGCGGTCCTAGGTCTAATCTTTAAATCGCATTACGTTTGGAGCTCCCGGTGTCTCCGGAACGGGCTTGCAGTGCCGGGCAGAGTTCCAATGCCGGCGATTTCGGCCCCACACCGGCCATGATCACCAGCACCTGAATGTCTTCACCGTTGTCTTCACAAACGACAAATATTACGTAGGGGAAACGAACTGAATTGCTGTCAGAGCCTGCTCTAGGCACTGACGTCGAACAATAGACCTGTACTAGAGGATACGTAGTATCACCAACCAAACCGCTGCAGAACCCCCAGCAGGCGCTTCACCCATCAAACGCCCTCGCGCCTAGAACCGACCCAAAGAAACGCCCACCCCCCCCCGTGAAACCGTACGCATACACCCGACCCCCTACCCGTCCTAGCCTATTAAGAGCTCCAAAGAAGCAAACCAAATCCAGTAGAAGTACAAGTCGTTTGTTATACAGAGCAGAAAGCAAAAGCAAAAAAAAAAGGGGGTATCACGAAGGAAAAAAACCTCTCCACACCTAGCCCATCAACAAGCGCCATTCGCACTCCCATCACCACCAAGTGTGACAGAACTCGAATTTGAGTCCCCTCCCGCCGTGCCCGGCCTCTTCTCCGGGTCTTCCTCCGGCACATCTCTGTCATCATCCCTCCTCAATCTCAACTTCTCATCCAGCATGCTCACCAGCCGCTCGCTATACTGGTCCAGTAAGCCACTCAATACCTTTTCACTCACGTCCTTCCCACCCTTCGCCGTCCCGTTACTGCGCGTCCGGATCGCCCGGTCCCCCAGCGCGGCGGCTGTCATGCGCAGCTCCGCGTCGAGCTCGGCTAGCACATCCTGACTGATGGACTCGGAGGAGGCGAGCTTCTTTCTGTAGACCCGAAGTTGCCTGCACGTCTGTTCGGTGGCCATGCTGAGGGAACCAAAGCCGTAGCTGGCACGCAGATTGGAGGTGGATTTCTTCCGGGACGGAGCGGCGGCTGCCGAGGGAGGGGTGGAGTTCAAGACAGGTAGAGATGGACGCCTTGTCATCCGTGCTCTGCCTTTGGGAGACTCGGGTGGGCTCGGGCTGCCCCCAGCTGACGGACGTCGTGAGGGAGTGTCTTCGTCCGCGTTGCTCTCTGATGCGGATGGTAAAGAGTTCAGAGGTGATCGAGTAGACGCCGTGCTCGACAGCCCGAACCGCGAGACTCGCCGACGCAAAGTGCGAGGTGGGGAACGCCGCCCGCTGTTCGTCGGCGAGGGTCGCTGAAACTCAGCCAGCTCTGCCTTCGATAGCACCCTCCTCAGCGGTGGTCTGTTCGACGTTGAGTTGACCTTTTCTGGCGACGGATCGCGGCTGGCAGACCCAAGGACCGTCTCCTGCAGGTCCAGAGCCCACGTCATAATGGTGCCGTCAGAGCCCACGCTCACGATCTTCCTCCTCGTCTCGCCGTCTTCTAGCATAACGACGCCGTTGATGGATTCCGTGTGGCCCCATTCGCGATCCAGAAATGCCCCCGTCTGGGGGTCGTAGATCCTCACCGATTTATCTGTGTTTGACAATCCCAACAGAATGGAGGTGTCCAGGGCGGCTACCCGCCCATAAGTGAGTGAGTCCAAAACGACCGAGTCAATGCCAGCCTCGTCGATGCATTTGAAAGTGTTGGCTAAGCGGCCAGTTTCGACGTCGAACTGGCAGATAGAGCGGTCCAGTAGTGAGACGTAGACAGATTTTCGGTCCGATGACATTGCCATCGATGATGGTGATGCTTTTAGGGAGATGGTTCTCAGGGGAATGGCGGCCATGACATGAGGCTCGCCTTCCTTCGAGACCAAGTCATGTATCTGGAGTGTACGGTCCAGTGAGCAAGTAAGAATCTGGTCGTCCGAGGGAATGAGCACCTGAACCACTCTCGCGGCGAACTCGAGGGTCTGGAAATGCTCGAAGCGCTCGTCCGTCAACCTGTGAAAAAGTTGCACTGTCCGATCTCTCCCGCAAGAAGCCATCAGCGCCTTCGTCTCATCCTCAAAGAGCGTGATGTCCAGGCAGTTAGATGAATGCGCCTTAATTTCCATAAGGCAGTCATGTTTCGTGCCGTCGATCACCCGTATTACCCCTAGCTTGTCGCCGGTAATGAACTGCTTCCCGCCCTTCGTAGCCCGCACCATGACCAGCGCGTTGACGAGGTCGGTATCTTCCGCCACGTCAAGCTGCTCGATGGGGATATTGAAAGATGCTTTCACCATTCCGTCCGAGTCCCATAGGTTAACTCGACCGGAAGCGGACCATGTGAAGAAGGCTGTCCCTGGCTCTTCATAGCCAGGCACTGTATGTATTCCAACGATTGGCTCGCCGTGGCAGGGGATGGGGATATGCCCTGCGTCTAGACTGCCCGGCGACGGGATGAAGTCCGGGCTCCAAATGTCTATCGAGTGCTTATCGCCGATAGTCACCAGATTCTCGGCCAAGAATCCCATGGCCAGCAGGCCGTTTGATCCTTCGGTTTTCTTGGTAACCACGTCCGCATTCCCGTGGAGGATGGCGTCCAGGCTGAGGACTGCGACCTCCCCGCCCTTGCCGCTGATGTAGACTTTGTCCTGTCGTAAAGTGACGCAATGTATAAGAAAGCCGATCTCCAATAATCTGGTGAGCTTCATCTGCTTCTGAGTATCGTCCAATAAGCAGACATCGCCGGTTTCCGAACAGATCACTGCCTTTGTGTCGTCTATAGCCACCGCGCAGCTGAAAGTAGCTTCCAGCAACGAGCCAAGTAGGATGTTCCTTCCTGGAAGAGCCCGTTGTGTCTGTGGCTGAGAAGCCTGAGTGTCACCAGGAAATCGGGGTTTTGTAGGAGATGTGCTCTTCTCCTCGTCGACCCTCCAGACCTTGACATGCCGGACACCAAGCGTCAGCAAATTGCTGCCCATCCATATCATGCCCCGGATGAACGAAGTGCACCGGTTCTGCTGGTACAGCTTCGCCGCTCCTGTCCGCGGATCAATCTTCCAGAGATACAAGAATCCATCATTGGCCGTCCCGAGGGAGGCAAGATACTTGGTGTCGTGGGACCATGCTACAGCCGTCACCCCGAACGTATGCTCGCTGATAGAGACCAAAGGCGTATCGGAGGAGCTGTCCTGGAGGCTGAAGATAAGCACCCTGGGCGCATATCCGGTCTCACCCACAGCCAGGTATCGACCACAACGGCTCAGCGACAGGCATGTCGCAGCTTTTATCCTCTCCCGACTGGTCCAAGTCTTGGACGAAGGTGAATCAAGCCAGTCGCTTGAACTATAAATAGAGTCCCTCGACGCGGTCGAGACCCTGTTTCTGCTGTCGTTTGCTTTCGGGGTGGAATTAGGCGTCGACGGGGAATTAGGGATAGGTGAGGTACCGAACACAGGCACTGCCGTTGGGCGCGCACGGTAGAACCTTTGCGAGTACTGGGATCCGTGTACGTCCACCACTACGGCAGCGCCACCGGCAATGTAGGCGAACGAAGAGTGTACGGTGTCGAAGCCGGTTGGCGAGGAGCAGGTGGTGCCGACGACGCGCTTTAAGGACAGTCGGGAATCGTTCGTCGATGCGCGAGCGCGAATAGGTGACCTGGAAGGGCGTTGGAGAAAAGGAGAGTTGGATGGCGTCAATCTGAGCCGACTGGAAGGAGTTGATGCCATTATGTGGCCATCAGTTGGTGAAAACGTCGGTCGCGTGTGGCAGAACTATGGCGAAGAGTATGAGCCCGGTAGAAGGTTTGATGTGCAGTTCTTTGCGAACAAGGGAATCGAAACGAAGTGTTCCGTAGGGGAATAGACCAGACAGAATTGATAGGTATGAAATAGGTGAGGGATCCAGGGTGTCGAGTGCGATTGAACGAGCGTCAGGAAAAGTGGAAGCGGTGAAGTTTAGGTTTAGAAGAGGAGTTCCGTGGCCATTTCGGACAGATATCGAAGTTCTGAGGACAAGTTCAGCTATCCAATGCTCAAATACCTCGAGCGTCGGTCAATTGGACCATAGGTGACGTGTTTGGGCGGCCTTGCAGACCTTGGTCGAAGACAAGGTGACAAGGAAAAGGGAGACAATAGTGGTTTGTATAAGTCTGAGGCCGGGCGCGAAAACAAAGATACCTTACCCTTGTACCCCACACCCTTGTCCGTGTTTTCCTTTTGGCGTTGACCGGGGAGCCTGCAAGCCAAGGCTCGCTTCGCAGAGCAGGATCGCCAAGTGGTCTGTGTGCCTTCCTGTAGCGTGCCGCTCCGGTAGGAACGCCCTTGCAGGAAAGGGTCAGCATCTCCAACTTTCTCCAACTGTCACAGCTGCCAGCCGGAAAGAGCATGAGATGCGTGAAGCTGCCTTCACCATTTTACCTGGAAAAGCACCGTTCATATAATAGAATTCTCATGGATTATACGGTCGATTCACTGTCATTATAGCACCGCATATCCGACTTTGGAAGCCCCTCTACTGTCTTGCTTTCTCGGCAGAGAACTGAACACGCCACGCCACTGTGCTCAGTCCCCAGAAGTGCATGCATTAGCGTTGACAGGGCCGCATTGAGGGAAATGAAATGAATATTGAGTGCAACCCTGTTTCGCGAAGTCTGGAAACAAGCGCGGATCAGCGACTGATAGCGATGATGATCGTCAACAGTCAGCCTCAGCTGCTTCCAGGGTTCCAACAACCCGTCACATTTGGTTGTGTTTCATTGCATTACTTCATGCTGAAAAGGGGCGAGGTTCAGGGGATATTGAGTTGTTGGTCTCTGGTATGTACACATCTATCGTGACTCAGCTTTTAAGAGAGACCGAGATAATATACATAAGTCATCATATTGTACAGTGGTCGAACATGTCTTGCAGTCCTTCCGAAACGGCAGGCCAAGGTGTGCCTACATCAATGTCTTCGCCAACTTCCGCTGGGCAATCGACCTCGCCCGCCTCTCATGGAAAGACGGGTCTCTGGTGATGCCCTCCTTCCGCCACTTGGTGGGCGGTTTCTTCCCCTCGTCCGCCCACGCAGACCAGATCCGCTTGCCTCTGCTGAACCACCTCTCTTGGCGCTCGATCTCCTCCTCGGGCGCCGGCTCCCACTTGCTCTTGAGGATGCGGCGGATGGCCTCTGGCGACACCTCGAACTTATCAGCCAGCACGTCCGTCGTGTATTCCTCGGGGAACTGCTGGTGCAGGGCCTTGATACCAGCCAGTGCGTCTGGCGACAGCCGCTTTCGCGGGCTCCAGCCTTCGGGGAACTTCTCCTTCAGCGCCGCCTTCTGCAGCTGCCACGGTTCCTTCCTTGGCGGCGGTTCCGTGGTGTTGTCTGAGTCTCTGGCCTGGCGGGCGTCTCGCTTCGGTCGCTCGACCTTCTCCGTGTTTCGAGCTTTGCTGTCTTTGGCCTGGGGCTTGTTCCGAGATTTGTTGTCTTCGCCCAAGAGCTTCTTCCGTTCCCGCTTCGGAGGCTTCTCCTCGGTGGGTTTCTCTGCGTTCTGAGGTGGACTTTCGCCAGGCACGTATGTTCCCGCTTGCCGAGCTTCTCTCTTCCTCCTGTTCTTGGGTATCTTCTCTACTAAATTTTCCGCCTCCTCGTCTTGGGTGCCTGTTGGTGCCTCGGATTCCTCCTTTGCTGTCTCCGCTGGCACTTCCTCCGGAGCCACTTGCTCCACCTGCCCTTGTTCCAGTGCCGCCTTGGTGTCGTATACGAGTTGTTCAGCCTCCAGCAGATCCTCCGTGACCTTCTCCACGAGCCTCTTCTGTTTCTTCTTGGCCTTCAAGGCTTTGGGGAAACGAGGGCTTGCGGCATCGTCATCGTGTTTGCCTTCGTCCGGAGCGGCCGAGGTAGTAACGTTCGCAGGTTCCCCTCCTGATGTCGTATCATCTGAAAGGGGTGCAGCGCTGCTCATTCGCCTGCGAGACGACACTGGACAGGCAGGCGACGCAAGACCATTGCGTCGACCGTATCGGAAGGGTTGCTGTGATAGGGTCTGACATGATCGCGTGCCTCGTGTGGTGGTCGAGGTCAAAGGGGGCGCGTGAACGCGGACAACGCTCCTTACGAAGATGCGGAGCGCAGCCGTTCGACAGGAGCAATTCATCGCATATAGGGCCGCGGTAAATGTTGGATGGCCGACACGATCGCGTCCCGGAAATTGTTCGAGAAAGATGGATGTCTCGAAAAATTCGGGCCAAGCCGCCAATGCAACCGGGACCGCGCTAGTGGAACCGACCATGCTTACGTAACAGAGCCGCTAACGACTTGGGTATTGTGTAACGGGAAACGGTCGACGTCATGAACAAAGCATCACCTGTGCGCCGGAGTTTCACAGGTGACGAGAGGTCGTCAAGGTCTAGGCAGTCGACGCTGAGTCCGCATACCTAAGGTAGCTATCTAAGGCCTCCAAATGGCACTCGGGAACAATTGCCCAGAGGATCAGAAACATGGTCGGCCCTCAGCAGCCAGGCTTCGAGTGAACCCGGCGAGCGGCAGCAGAGTGATGCGTCGTTGATCTTGACACGCACTTCGGACGCTAGACTAGGCAGGTCTTAGGCGGTGGAAGTTGGTGTGTATATAATATGAGACCCGCAATGTAGTCCTGACGTCGATATTCAAGACGTCAAAGGAGCTTCCCTCCGCTGTTGTCGTTTCGGTCTGGACTCCCTCCTCTTCCCCTTGCATCATACTGTCACACCTTGAGGTACCGTTACCGCGGATGCAAGTCGAGTCAAGTCTTCTGTTCGTGACTCCTCCTGCATATCTCACGCACAGTTCTTAGTCATCCTATAGACTCCCTCCGGCCCAGAAGAGGTAGCACATACCTCTTCAACCTCAAGGATGTGGTGGGGAAAGTTGGAAGACTGGCGGCGAACCTGGGGATACGACTTCAAATGGACTTCAGACCATCGAACCAAGGAGGAGCTCGCTCCCCTGATGTACTCATACGACGAGCTGGTGACCGAGTGCTTAGACATCCTGGATGAGCTCGCACCGCCGCCTATACCGCAGCAAACTGGAGAGAAACCGCCGACTCCGCAGCCACCGTCCTCGTCAGGGTCAGGACCTGAGCCCGAGGCAAGACCTCTCCCAGAGAAGACCCGACCACCCTCCCCATCCTCCTTCCACAGGGACTACTTCACCCTCCTCCAAACCCACCACGCCTCCCACCCCTCCCTCGCCCGCCTCTGGTCCTCCCTCAACACCCTCCCGCCCTGGGCCAGTCCCGCACAGCTCGCCCGCGGCCAACTCGTCTTCTACCGCTACGCCGGCCCCGCCATAGTAGGCCTAACCTTCCAATCTTTATTGGGCGGCATGGGCGGGTACCGCGTCGTCGAAACCCTCTCCCGCACCGGCGGATTCGGCGTCCGCATCGCCCGCCGCCGCCTGCTGGAGACCTTCCAGCACATCCTCCTCGTCACGCGCGACATCGACAGCCTCCTCCCCGGAGGGGAGGGGTGGAAGTCCTCCGTCCGCGTGCGCTTCCTGCACGCAAGCGTGCGGCGGCGCATCCTGCAGCTCGCAAAGAAGCAGGAGGGAAAGGGGGAGGGGGAGGGGGGAAGGTACTACGACGTCGCCGCCCATGGCGTGCCCGTCAACGACCTCGACAGCATAGGCACCATAGCCGCCTTCAGCGCCACGCTGATCTGGGTGTCTTTTCCCCGGCAGGGGATCTACCTCACGCGTCGAGAAAGGGAGGACTTCGTCGCGCTGTGGCGGTACGTGGCCCACCTCCTCGGCACGCCGACCGACCCTTTTTTTACCTCGACCACCCAGGCGAGGGCGATCATGGAGTCCCTGATGATGACGGAGATCGACCCTTCCCCTACCAGCAGGGTGCTGGCGAACAACATCATCGCCGCGCTGGCGAACGCGCCGCCTAACTTGGCCAGTGAGGAATTTTTGAGAGCGGAGACGAGGTGGTTGAACGGCTGGGAGCTGAGCGACGCGCTCGATGTGCCGGGGGTGCGGTGGTGGTACACGTGGCTCGTGGGCGCGCAGTGTGTTTTCTTCATGGTGGTCTGTTATGGCAGTCGCATGGTGCCTGCTTGGGATAGGCGGAGGATCGAAGGGTTGAAGGGTAAGCTGAGGCGGATAGTGGTTGCGCTTGCCGGGGGTGAGGCGGAGCATGGGTTCAAGTATGTGCCCGGGTTGGATGTGAATACTGCGAGGGAGGAGGGGGCCATGGTGAAGGGGCAGAGGGAGGTTGGTCGTGGTCGGGGTGGTGGGAGGAGCGGCATTGGGGTGCTTGTTGTGGTTGGGACGGTGATTGCTGCTGCGGCTTGGTTGGGGTTGAGGCACGGGTTGGGGGTGTTTTGGAGAGGTTGAAGAGAGGAATACACGGCGAAGGGTCTGCGGTGAGCTGCAGTAGAACAGGATTGTTACAAAGGTCAGCTTACGGGGCTTGTTGTAGGATACGTGTAAGATCACGATTACCCTATCCACCATGGTAGCCAATAGCTCAAGGAACTACGTAAAACATCGAGGCAGATGGGGGAAGGTGAGATGATGTGGTCTCGTTGCAATAATTCGCAGGGAGGTCGGGATATTACTGCTTTGGTTGGGTTTCAATGAAAGATGTGACCAAAGAGGCTCAGTCTGTCAGTGTTGCGACGGTCAGAGATTGAGACAGTGCGACTGAGTTCACAAACGCCAGTGCTCAAGACCGATGGCTGCAAATTGTTCGAAAGTCTTCTCAATGAGTGCTATGAAGCCGCCTCTCCGCGCCGGGAGGGCCGGATGCCAACGTCACACGATATGCCCTCCGCTCAAGAACAAGATGCCATGAACGCCCCCAAAACGCCAATAACCTCGCCGTAGGTATTTTGTGAGTAGTGGTATAACGGAACAACAGCCTAGTCCCCTGTACCCCAGCCTCTATGCTCAGCCCCTGTACCAAACAAAACACATGATGACCAAGAAAAGCAAGCCACAATGACTAAAAACGCTAAGCATCAATCATCAACTCCACCGGTGGCCGAGCAGTGTGCGCCTGGATGGGCTTCGGCGCAATAGGGCTGCTCAGCTCCTCTGGCTCGTCCGTCATGTCATCGACGGCAATGCAAGGCAATCCGGGGCTGCTGCCGTGCTCATCAGGGTGGAAAATGAGTGTCGAGCTGCGGCTGCGTTGGCCGCTAGCTGCTCGTGGCGAGGGCGCATCGACGCCCCCCATTGTGCTATCCACGGGCGACGCAGGCGCAGCCTGGTGCCTCAGCTTCGCCAGCGCCTCTGCCAGGTCGTCGGCGTGCACCATCTTGTTCGGCGCGTCCTCGAGCTTCATCTCCCAGCCATGGGGTGGGCTAGGCGGCGGGGAGATGAAGAACAGCTTTCCTGCATCCGGTAGCGCAAGGTGGTGGTCCTTATCCGCGAGGTCAAGGGGCGTGGGGGCGCCGAAGTACACGCGGCATCGCTCGCCGAGGATGGACTCGCCGTCCCAGACGGAGCGGATTTGGATCGCGGCCTGCTCGTCGAAGAAGGAGACGATGATGCGGCGGAAAGACTTGAGGGGCGCCCAGGAATGGATGGGCACCGTGGCTTGTATGAGATCGCGGATGGTCTGGAGGTTGTCGGGGCGGAAGATGTCGATGTCGGAGAGGTTGGTGAAGATGAGCGTGTTGGACGGCACGGCCGGCTGGGTTAGAGGTGGGAGGTTGGAGAGGTCGAGTGTGAGGGTTGATTTGCGGGAGGACGTGGTTGATGACCGGCTTGGTGGTTGAGGGCGGGTTTCTTGTGGTCTCTCCATCTTGGCTGCTTGGTGTTTGTTCTGATGTTTCAGACGGATGGGGACAGTCTCGATATTGTAGAGGCCACGATTGACGAAAACGGTCCGCTTCGTCTGATAGTATGGGGGGGCCGTTCGTCGTTTATTGTGAGGAGAGACTGGATTGTAGGTAAAGTGCAATGTTAGGAAGGATGAGGTCTGCGAAGGTGGCGGAAGTTATATGGAAGTTCGATGGAGGTCGACGAGATGCGGAAGGTGGCGGTACGAACGAAGTACCCCGGTCCTCTTTGGCTGCGGGGTGAACGTTCGTTAATGCAGGTCCAAGCCTTCATCCAATTGGCTGGACCCGATGGAATCACTCTGGTTTTGGAAGGCGCCTCCCTGCCGTTTTCTTGCCTTTTCGAGGCCTCTCAGTCAGTGTCTCAAACTTTTCAAAAGTGTGCCACCAGCAAAGCCTCACTCCTCCTTATCAAAGTCATCAAAGTCATGACCCATTATTCCGGGGCATCAGGAATCAACAACGAGAAAGGAGACAACAACCGCCTGCACAAACTATGTCACATGTCTTGGTCAAAGAAACACCTTTATTTGCAAGTTGCGCTGCATGAGACACCAACCAGATCGGGCAGCTGTTAGAAGATGCGCCATGGCATCGTGATGGGCATCGTATCAGCAAAACTCCAATCCTCCAGTTGCCACCAGCCCGCCACGGAAACCCAGCCCTGCCTGCCCTCCAAGCCCGGCAAGTCCAGCACGAAGGTTGATGCACGAGGCAAAATGAATGTCCTCCGGGGTCTGCGGGTCAGGCGGGTGTTTCCCAGAGCATGAGCAGCTGAAGTGTTTAATTGGCCCCTTTTGCAACGTTTCTCAACAGAAAACCTTCAAGCACAGCCTCACTGCCAAAGCGCCCTGGAGTGGAGATCACAGGGTTCCACGGCCGATCTCTGTGATCCACTGTTTTAACATTGACCCTCTTCCGCTTGGTCCGCTCTGCCCGTTTTTCCGGCCCATAACTTTGGGCGGTTCCAAGTTCCAGAACACTCGACTCAGCCATAGGTCATTCGACACCACGCCTCCGGTTGGTTTTGCCTCACCGCTCGAGTTACTGTGTACCTTATGTCAAGCCACACGGCAAGTTCGGGGTAATCTCCGGCCAAGTGGACTATCAATCACTCAGCCATCTTACACGGAGGCCTTTTTGCCATCCACCCTCAACAACCGAGTCGGTTGTGACGACGACCAGCGCGGCAATCGAGGCACAGTGACTTCAACCTGCTCTCAACACTAGAATTGGGATGCCAAAGAAGGCCTCCGTGCCAAGCGGCTCGTTGCAAAGTTGCTCTTAAGTCGATGATATGTACACAGTTGTGTGTCAGCAATTTCCTTTAGTAGTCAAGGCCAGTTCTCTGAAGATTCTATAGTCTAGATTCTACTCGAGTGAGTCCTATACCCAATAAAACCTGTAGTTCTCAAATTACTAGACCTAGAACCAGTAGTCTAGAGTATCAAGTTTGGTTCCTGCATTATCGCGGGTTTATCCAACATCTGGGATGGCAGTCCTGGCAGATTATGCTGTCAGACATCAAAGATGTCGTACCTTTCATGAAGCTAATTCTCGCCTGCCCAACTTCAGTTCCCTTCTGTGCAATTCACATTCCCGCATCTCGACCTGCTCTCTGATCACTCCATCTTTCAAATCCAACCGTCCATTGCCCCCCCTCACAATGGGATGATTGATGCCTGTTCTTCTGCCGCGTTGTTGGCGATGAATATCCCATGAGATTTTACGTCATTTTCAAAATCCCATGAAGAACGAAGCGAAATCCGGAAGGTGCGTCATCTGTGTCACCACACATATTCCCACGGGATGAGAGGAGGATCTGTCTACAAATACGATGGCCTCCTCACGAACCAGACATACATCTCCTCAACATCACGACATACCCAAACTGCAACAAGCCAAGAAAGATCAACGCTCACAACTTCCCTATAGCTCTCATTCCTTCCTAAAGTCTTCTCCTTCTATCGCCGATGAAGCCGGTTTGGTCTAGCTGCGCCCTTTCATGATGATGACACCAGCCGAAGAACGAGCCATGGCAGAACCAGTACCGCACAAGGTCATGCTGATGCCCGAACTCCTGGAGCTTATCCTCCTTGCCCTACCGCCCCAGGACCTGCTCGTCAGCGCGCAACGCGTCAGCCATGCATGGAAAGACGCCATCGACTCCTCGATGGCACTACAGCAGGCGCTCTTCTTCCGACCCTCACCGGTCTCGGACTCACACCGGCCCCTGGTCTTGAACTGCCTGCTCCAGAAGGCCTTCCCCCCGTGGTTCCGGGCGGATCAAAAGATCCTCAACGGGCCGATGCTCGTAGCCGTTCTCCCATGGGCCGCGAGCCTCGACCGCCTCGCGGCGTTCATGCGCGCCGACGCCAGCTGGAGGAGGATGCTGCCCTGCCAGCCCGCCAAGAGGGTGCTGGAGGTGGCGGGGAAGATCAACGATGCAAGGGGCATCCGCGAGACGAACGGGACGGCGCAGTTCGACGAAGGCGTCAGGATGGGCACGCTGTACGACTTCGGGATCGACGTGGTCAGGAAGTTCTCCAGCTCGTTCTGGATCCTGTGGGATGAGGAGGGCGCGGAACGGGATAAGGTGACCGTGTTCGCGCACCATAGCTGGTTCAAATCTGGCCCGAGACGGCCGCCGCATATAGGAGACGAGTACCGCAGCGATGCCTACGAGGAAGTGACGATCGATGTCAGGGAGGAGTCGAGGTCGAGGTCGTGGCACGCCGGGTTTGGGAATCAGCCAAATGGGGGCTGGCAGCTCCGCGTGCCCTCGGCACCGGTGCATATGGGCAGACAAGAAGGTTAATGCTTTGTTTTGTCTGGTCCCAGTGACGTATGCCTCGAATGATGGCGTTGTAAATAGTCTGGTAATCCGTCCTTTCTACTACGCTGACCGCATGAGCGCCGGTTTTGGTCCTAGTGAAGTGGAATCGAATTGTCATGAAGGATGAACTTGTAACACGGTGCGTGAAATGCTGTGGCATAGCAGTGGTTCGTCACGAAGGATGGATCGCAGGGACGAACTCTGACGAAGGATGAATAGTACCAATAAACTGTCACGAAGGATGGACTGTATCACGATATACACGCTACTGGAACACGGTACTCAATGCCGATCAGCTCGGAAATAGATCTTGACTATGTCCAGTGGAGCTTCAAGCATAGTGTTGAGTATCTTGTATCTGCTCATCGGCGAGGTATAAATATCGTGAGCATTTCCGTCGTTTGGGCCCGAGACTCTTGTCCATCACTACCAGACTGCTCATCACCTCGCTCTCGACACTGAAGCAAGATTCCAGCCATCCAGCATGAAGTTCACCGCCATTCTCAGCGCAGCGATCCTCGCCACTACCGCGCTCGCGGTACCTCACCCGGCAGTGAGGAAGAGCTCGCACCACCGCCGAACCCTCGTTGCCCGTAACGAAGAGAGTGACGACTGGGCAGGCGGCGTCACCCAAGCTGGCGAAGGGGAAACTTATAACGCTGTTTGGGGCAGTACGTGACTTCTCAATCCCTTCAGACCCTTCTTAACGTCGAATGCCGCAACTATGGTATTTATAAGACTTCACGCCCGTTCTATCCCATCCCATATAACCAGGGAATCATGCGCGACGAACGATCGAAATGCTGATGGTCGGGAAAACGAATAGCTTTCAAGATCCCAGACGTGGGCGATGACGAAGACGCGGCGGGTGCGGTAACCATCTGGGTTGGTGTAGACGGCTGGTCCAACCAGGATCCGCTCGTCCAGGCCGGAGTCGACATCGTTCGGGATGACGACGGTGACGTCCAATATAAGGCGTGGACCGAGGTAGGCTTGCAGAGTCTTAGCGTTTCCCGTCCCAGACCCTATTTGACCGAGTCCTCGGGAACATGAACGGATATATAACATCAACCAGTGGACCCCTGCCGCCCCCTCGTATATCGACGAGGGAGACTTCGCCTTCACCGCGGGCGACAGTGAGTCCTTCACCCCGTTTACCTACTCGACTTGAGTGCAGCTACACCACTAACACACCCTTTTCCTCCTCCCAAAGCCATCAAGGTCGAGGTACGCGTGGAGCCCGGATCCACGTCCGGCCAGGCCATTTTCACCAACGGCGACGAGTCGCACACGGCAGACTTCTCCGGCAGCGCCGGCGCCCGCGGCCACGAAGTCGAGTGGATCGTCGAGCGTATCCGCGGGGTGGACGACACCCCCGACACGGGCAACCTGCTCAACTTCGGCACGATCGACATCATGGATACGTCCATCGCGCCCGGCATCGCGGTCGACATGCGCAACGCCGAGGGTGGCCTGGGGGCTACTTCTGCCCTCAACGGCAACAAGGTGACGGTCACCTGGCAGTCGGGCTAAGTCCTCATACATGGGATGTGAGGCCGAGGAATATGACCCTCGGAGCGGGCAATAATGTGGAGTGACGACGTGGGGTTTTTTTTGAGGGCAGAGGTGCCTGTGTGTGGTTTTGTACAACAGTCGTTACCTGCAGACCAGGGTATACGAAGACACTAGGAGGAAGGTGTTCGATTCAACATCGGGTGCTGTACCTCTTTAGCCAGTCTCTGTTTCAGGACGTTAACGAAGGTCCATATCCTACCTAAAGAGATTCCCATCCGCAAAAATGCAGGTACCTATGTCCTCGTCAGAGCCGGTGGCTGTAACTATGTTTGATATGGTAACCGCCAGATCGAGTGAGAACCGATCCCAACCAACCCATTTGTCACCTGCTCACCCAGAAGGCTCTGCCACGGATGAGGTGAGAACACGGGGTCGGTCACCGTTATACCTGCTCCGTGCCGTCGAAGTGGTCGACGTTCGGTTTTTTGGCCTGTGCCGACGAGAGGAGCGATGCTCGGCATCCATATCACACCTATCTTTGCACAGCCCTCTTTGCCCAGAACACCAGACTGGAATGTCACCCAACTGGCTGGAATGATTTTGACGCTGTCGGAGTATCACTCAGAAGATCAAGTCCCATGGAGACACGGCGAATTGGCATCCGATTGTTGTGTAACACCTTCCCGAGTTGAAGCTATAGCTTCATGCATTTAGCTTACACCATCTATGTCTTTTGCCCTTCGAATCTTCGAACACCCAGACAACAAGATCTTTACATGTACACATATTATACATAGTACGCCTGCCGTGGTGTACATGCTTCCTCAGGAGCCGGAGCACAGCATACGGGCCGAACAACGAACGGCGTGAAAGCTGTCGACCACCTTAACACTCGCACCCATCCCGTCCACATCGCTTTCCCGGCCCAGAGCCAAACGATATCGTGGCTGAGCAGCTGCTAGTCCCCCACAGATGCAACATTATCCAAACCAACAGAGCCACCCCCTCATCTGACATAGTCTAATATTCTGCGGCTGGCTCTTGCGACCGGCAACGTCCCTCCACAAGAGACAGCCCACTACCTGATCTCCACCCCAAGTTTCTCGACCAGCTCCTTCGTGACCGTCTCGTGCATCCGGTTCGTCTCCTCGTTGGTCAGCGTCTTCTCGAGACTGCGGTAATTGATGCGGTAGCACATGCTCCTGCGGCCCGTCTTGGGATGCGTGAACTCGTCCACCAGCTTGACGTCCTCCACCACGTCGCCGCAGATGTTCCTCACAATCTCCATCAGGTCGTTCTCATGCCAGTCGTGCGCGTTGGCCTTCGTGTTGCCCCCCGCGGCAGACGTCGACCGCAGCCAGAACGACACGTCCTTGTAGCAGGCGGGGTACTTGCTGAACGGCACGAACCGCTTGAGCAGGCCGAGGTCGTCCGACACGCCCCTGAACTGGCTGAGGAACCTCTCGTCCGTAGACCAGAACAGCCGGATATCCGGTATTTGGAACAGCAGCATAGCAATCCGTTCGATACCGATCCCAAACGCCCACCCGAGCTGGTCGGGCACGCCCGCATTGATGAACAACTCCTGCTTACTGACGCCGCAGCCCAGCACCTCCAGCCAGTCGCCGGCGTAGTACACCTCCAGCTCCCAGCTAGGGCTCGTAAACGGGAAGTAAGCCTCCACCCACCTCACGCGCAGCGGCTCGTCGACATGGTTCGGGTCCGCCTTCTTAGCAGCATCTTTCGCGCGCGTGAAGATCTCCACAACCATTAGCTCCAGACTACGCTTCAGATGCGCCCCAATCGCCTCCGCCTCCGCCGCCGAATGATGCCCAGACTGCAGCGGGTTCCGCTCGGCGTGGAACGGCGGGTTGGGATCCTCCACCTTGATGTTGTGCTTGGGCAACTTCTCCAGATCGGCGTACACCGCCGCGGCAATGTCGCCGTTGGGCACCTTTTTCCGGTTCCACACCCGCGCGCCCTCCATCTGGTGGAAGACGGGGTAGTGCGTCCGGTCCACCTCGTCGCGGCGGTAGACGTCGGCCGTGATGAGGTAGCCGTCCGACTCGCTCGCGCGGAAGAGCTGGGCCTCGTGGGCGCTGGTGTGCGTTCGGAGGAGAGTGGAGGCGTTGATGTAGTAAGTGTCCGACCGGGCTCGCCCCGGGTGGTCGGGCGGGAAGCCGAGGGAGTCGAAGTTCTCGTAGGTCGAGACGACGGGGTGGAAGGTGTTGTGTGATTTGAAGGTCGGGCGGGGGAAGACGGACTCGATGATCTGCCGGGTTATAGAGACCGGGTGGTCCTTTTCTAGGTGTAGCTGGCGGGAGGTGGTGGCTAGGACGTTGGAGGGCACGTTGTACCATGGGTCGGTGGTGAAGGTCCTGTCGCGGATGGTGACGGAGGGGGGTGTCGAGCTCAGCTCTTTGGCTATTGGCATGGGAGATGGGGCATCTTAAGGCTGTCAGTATTCCAGCCTGGGCAAGTGTCTTAAAGGGATGCAATCACCAGAAGAATAGCATGCTCTCCGGCAGCTGCTTGTGCTGGCGAGCTGCCATTGTGTCCGCCTCGTAAGCTGCCGTGCAAGAGACGCCGCTCTGCTGAAGCGAGCACTCGCCGCCATTGTTATGCCAGGGCAGATGAGAGTCCCAGTTTGGTTTGAGACCTACTACCTCAGGCTAGCGAACATGGTGTCTGAGACGAGTCGTACAGTTGTTTCCGCTTCGAAGTATCGAAAGCAATGAAGCTACAGGACATCTGAGCTACAATCAGACAATCAGATCAGCCGAACATCAGCCGAACATCAGCCGTGCTTATCGCTATTCGGTCTTGCTAGCGTCCTGTCTCATGTCAGCAGGACACCCCCTGTCACAGGCTAAGCACGGTGACATCAATTGGACCTAGCGGCGAGAAAACTGAGACCTGCCGGCGCGGCCCCAGATGCGCTCATAGAAAAAGCCCCGATAACGACCGCGCCGGGCTTATCACAGACTCTGGAAGTGGATTCCAGTTCTAACAATCTCCAATGTTTGTTCCCGACCGGGAGGCCTGAGTTGAGAGAGTCTGAGTGAGCATTCGCGCCTTCCCTTCACCTCCTCTCACCTATTTATACCTTCCTCTCTTCTTCTCTTGTCTTGGCGCGGTGATCTTCAAGTCCCAAGAAAAAGGAATGGAGGCAGCAGGGCATCCCACCGTCGCCCTTCCGGAGAAGAAGATGCGGGCCGCGGCGCAAGACAACAAGAAGAAGCCGATCCGGTACCCCTTCTGGTTCGGCGGCAGCGCAAGCAGCATGGCGGCATGCGTGACACATCCATTGGACTTGGGTATGCCCTCTCAAATTCCTGGTTCCTTCCTCCTACGTCATGGCTCGATGTCACTAACAACTCCCAAAGTCAAAGTCCGCCTCCAGATGCGCACCGGCGCCATGCCCAAGTCCATGACCGGCACATTCGCCTACATTATCCGCAACGACGGCATCCGCGGCCTCTACAACGGCATCTCCGCCTCCCTGCTGCGGCAGATAACCTACAGCACCGTCCGCTTCGGCATCTACGAGGAATTCAAGGCCCGCTTCGTCCCCAAACCCCAATCGCCCTCGTCCTCCACGAAACAACAATCCCAATCCCCGCCCCTCCTCACCCTCATCGCCGCCTCCTCCATCTCCGGCTTCGTGGGCGGCATAGTCGGCAACGTCGCCGACGTGCTCAACGTGCGCATGCAGCACGACGCCGCCCTCCCCGCCCAGCAGAGGCGGAACTACAACCACGCGCTCGACGGGCTCGTGCGCATGACCCGCGAGGAAGGTGGGTTGAGGTCGTGGTTCAGGGGCGTGTGGCCCAACAGCCTGCGCGCGGCGGCCATGACGGCCGGCCAGCTGGCGAGCTACGACTTCATCAAAGGCGTGCTGCTGCGGCACACCCCCATGGGTGACACGCTGAGCACGCACTTCAGCGCCAGTTTCTTGGCGGGCGTGGTGGCTGCCACCATCACGAGTCCCATCGATGTGATCAAGACGAGGGTCATGAGCGCGAGCGGGAAGAGCAGTATTGTCCACTTGTTGAGGGAGATTACGGCTGCGGAGGGCTTGAGGTGGATGTTTAAGGGCTGGGTGCCGAGCTTTTTGAGATTGGGACCGTGAGTTTCTCTTCATTTGACCGGGCTGTTGGTAAGGATGAGTTCGCTAACTGCTTGACAGACAAACGATTTGCACTTTCCTCTTCCTAGAGAGTCACCGCAAGGTCTACAGGCATATGAAAGGACTACCAGATCCAGCGGAGCCATGAGGACGGAATGGAGTTGGCATGGCGGGTGCTTAGAGGAGCGAAGGGGCCGGCCATTCAGTTTCGGCGCCTGTTTAGAAAGTACATTTGCATCGCACGATGGGTAGGCGACAGGAGTTGGGGCGTCATATTCACTCGGGATGCATGCTGATTCAGCTTTTTGTTTGATATTTTTACAATTGGTAGTTAGAGCCGTGATACCTATCGTTGAAAGCAGGCGGAGTCGAAAACCTGTGAAGATATTGAACCTCCAAAGAGTTCCAAATCCACCCAGAAACCCTCCTCCACGCGCTGTCCTGCCGCCTCCAGTGACGGAAGACCAGCAGACACGATGTCCGTCTATGCTCTTTTCCAGAGTTTCCCCTTCACCCTAGACCGGGGTGTCAAAGCCTTTTTAGGCGCCAAAAAAAAGCAGTCCGTAACCGACCATGCAAAGCTCCCTGAACGCCGATGCTTCTTCCACATCCGGTTTCCGAAGGTATATCCACCCTTACAACGCCATACCAGTTCTTTTAAGAATGAAAATCACAAAGTACAAATGGGCGAAGTCCAGTGTACCGAGAAACAGATGAATGCGACAGACGAAGAACGGGTCCTTAGTTCCAGCCGCTGCCGCCGGAGTTACCGTACGGAGTGGTGCCGTAAGGAGTGGTACCGCCGCCAGGACCAGCGCCGCCCCAGGAGCTCTGGTTACCTCCGTTGTTATACGGGGTGGTGAAACCGTCTCCAGCCGCGCCGCCGCCCCAGGCGCTGCCGCCGTCGATGGGGCTCTCGGGGTGGTACCCACCGTTGTCGGCTCCGTTCTGGTCGTCGTCGCTAAGGGCGTGGATCAGACCGGCGAGCTTCTGCTGCATGACCTTGATACCCTCTTGAACGATGACATCGGGAGCGATCTGTCTAGCGGACTCGACACGCATGTAGATGCGGTTGGGGACTGCGTCGTAGTCGAAGGGCTCGCCCTCGCCCTTTGGCTCCTCGAACCTGGCGTTGCTGCTCTTGGGCCTACATAGTCACATGTTGGTTATCCTGATGTGCACTTGAGGAGCAGGCGAAGTGAAGGCGAATACATACCACTCGGTCTTGATATCATGCTCATACCAGAAGTCGGTGTGGCGCAGATTGTTGTGAGGGTCGTACTCGAAGCCGATAGCGGTAGTGGGCATCCACTTGGCGTGCTCCTTTGCGATGCCCTTCTTGGCGATGCAGGCAAGGTTGATCTCCTGTCCCTTGTTAAGCTTAGCGATGAGAACCCCGTTGCCCTCGGGGTCGGTGATGATGGGCACGCCGACGGTCTGGTTGGGACGGCTGGGGTCGACGATCAGGTCTCGGGCGTAGACGTTCATGTTCTCGTCGCTGGTGCACTTGACGTGGAGGGTGAGCTTGACGCTGCAGTTCTCGCAATACTGCTCGCAGTCGCAGTCGCGCGTGTACAGGACCGAGTCCAGGTCGGCCGAGTTGAGGGGAATGAGACCGAGACGGTGGCTCAGGACCTCGTCGGCAATGGCACTGGAGTTTTCATCGACCTCGACCAGGTCAATGGCGAGGGTCGGGACTTCGGCCATCATGACGCGGCGGAGCGAGTTCATCATGTGAAGCTCGACGTTGTTGGCCTCGAAGGCAACGGCTTCGTGATCGGCCTGTCGCAGAGAAATCAAACGCGCGTCAGTTCAGCCATACTTGAACGTTTCAGATAACGATGCCCGCCTTGCGCGCGCAAAATCAAACACTGCTTACCTCGTGGATCTTGACAGTCGGGCCCAAGGCCTGATCGTCCTCCATCATCATCGGATCGTAATCCATGGTTGCGGCTTGACCGACGCTGGCGGTGTGGCTGGTAAGATTGCCGTTGAAGGTCTGGGACGTGACGTTGGGCGAGTTGTCGTACTCGCTGGGAGGGCTTGGGTAGTCGTTCTGGTAGAAGTCCGAAGAGAGAGTTGGAAAGTATTCCGGAGCATTGTCGCCTTTGTCCTGGGACGCCATGTGCACTGATTCCGCGCTAGTGAGCTTAGCGAGGTCGGGCCGTATTTTGATCCGTGTGACGCACAGTGTTGAGTCTTGGTGCTTACCTCTATCTTACGTAAACAAACCTGGAAGGTTTGGACTTTGTCCTTGATGGGGTAGGATAGCACAGTGCATTCAGTGAATGCGCCGAGCCGACGAAATGCCGGGCCTTTGCTCTTCCGCTGCGGGTCTAGAACTTTGATCTCTGGGCAACAGCTACATTGCCTATGAGCGTCCGATCGTCATAAGAGATTTTAGCACCTCAAACCGCGACATCACTTCAATCACCGCCCTCGAATTCACACTACCGCCCAACATGCTACGACAAGCCCTTTCCACCCCTTCAAGAGCCGCGCGCTCTAGCTTGCGGATCGCCACCCAGGCCCGCTTCAGCCGCGCCCAATTCTACCAGATTCCCTCAATAGTCACGAGGGCAGCACAACCATCCGTCGCAAGATGGTACAGCGCAGAAGCCGAGTCAACAACGAAGGAGGCGGCCGAGGCCGTGAAGGAGGGTGAGGCTGTGGCCGCGGAAGCAGAAGCAGCACTCAAGAAGCAATTAGAAGAGAAGGAAGCCGAGATCAGGGACTGGAAGGTTCGTCATTGGCCCCGTCCAAGCTTCCCCGTGAACAACCAATACTTACACAACCGCAGGACAAGTTCATGCGCTCAGTAGCCGACTTCCGGAACCTCCAAGACCGCACCCAGCGCGAGGTCAAGTCGGCGAAGGATTACGCTATCCAGAAGTTCGCCAAGGACCTGGTGGAAAGCGTCGACAACCTCGACCGCGCCCTGGCCCAGGTGCCAGAGGAGAAGCTCAAGGCTGAGGAGAAGACGGAGCATCTCCAGGACCTCGTCAGCCTGTACGAGGGTCTCAGGCTGACGGAGACCATCCTCATGCAGACTCTCAAGAAGCACGGCCTCGAGCGGTTCGACCCGAGCGGCGAAAAGTTCAACCCCAACGAACACGAGGCCACCTTCATGACGCCCATGCCTGACAAGGAGGATAATGTCGTTATTCACACGCAGCAGAAGGGCTTCATGTTAAACGGACGCGTGTTGAGGGCGGCCAAGGTAACCAATCATCTCCCTTCGGCGTGAAGATCTAGTTTTCTAACATCTCGGTTGTAGGTCGGTGTCGTCAAGAACAAATAAGCTCTGAAGTGGCGGTTGGTCAGGGTGTCGGGGCGTATGACCCCGTGTACTTTTATTGAAGTTGTACCGAGCGACCGAGATGGCTCCGGTGCGTGTATAATGCTCCTCTCATGATGGCGATCTGGCGGTATTTGAAGCATCAACGGACTAAATTGGGCATGTCGCTCTACTGTATATACCAGCGTCTGTTTTGTAAGATTGGTGTTACGGAATAAGAAGTCTAATGACATTTCCGGAATACTCTCCGGATCGCAAACCTGTTTCAAGCAAAGATAAAACCTATGGGATGGACCCAGGGCCTCGTATCATGTGGTCAGCAGCATGTAAAGGCAGTCTACGAAGGTACAATGGAAAGGTACAAAGATCGCTCCCAGGTGCTAACCGACGCAGCAACCTAACCATCTGTCACTTCAGCACCGATACTAAAGAAGAAAAGCAGTGATTTAATGCGCTATTCGTACACATCATCCTGTCATCAACCATGTTGAATGGGATCGCACGAGCTACCTAATCTCTACCAGCATTTGTCCAGATCTTCCGTCCCTTGCGATACTGTCACCACGACGGAGACTGCTCAACCCGTAACAGTTAGTAAACTGAACCGGGCTAGCAGACACCTCCACACAATAGATGTACTTACTCCGTCCTCGTCACGCTCCTTCACCGTTCGCCATGACGGGGACTACTCAAACAAATGGTTATCAACGGGAAACTCGTTACCACAGGGCTCCAAATCTGTGCACTTACTCCATCGTCCTTGTTCCCATTACGTTCCTTCACTGACCTCAGTGTCCGTACGGAGACCTAGAGGCTGATCAGTGGACAAGTAGAGGTTCATTGGGAGTGAAGGGTTATATACGTACGGCCCCTCCAGCAGTTCCAATATCCCTCGTCACTTGTGTCTCCCGGGTAGGAATAGCGAAAACGGACAAGGCTGTCATGAAAAAGCCTAAAAAGATAGTGGTCTTCATGTTGAGCGGTTTGTGGAAGAGGGGATACTCTATTGGTTGGTAGTTGCTGATGACCACTGTTTAATTAAGACTGAGCTGAGTATGTGAAGGGGGAGGTAGGAAGGAAGAGAACTGGCATTCCCTTGACGTCCATAAGGGCGTAAGGCGTTCTTATATAGAGCTCGACTCTGGATTTGCCATCTAATACGAGAGAGAGCTGATCGAGTGACATGGAGCTTGCTATCACATTCAACACTCGCGATCTTACAGTGGCTCAGTCCCGCCATATCGAGACGTCAAGTTTTCATTCTGCAGTTCGGTCACCGCGCCAGGCCATGGTTCTCGCTCCTGGGCTTGCCAATGTTGCACATCTCGGGACCTACCCGATGGGTGCAAATTTGCCGGGGCATTCGCGATTGCGCTGTCGATATCGAGCAAGTGAAGCTCGAGATAGGTTTGCTGACCACTTACGACTCGTACTCTTTCAGATCCCCCGGCTCACTGTTCCCAGAGAGCCCAACCCCCCAAGTCAGAGACCGCGAACAGATGTCGGTAACGGCCCGAAGTCTCGTCAAGTGATCCTTGAGCAGCGTAGCCAGCTGCCTATGTTGGCCTACCCAAGAGGAATCCATCCCCAACAAGATGATGATTGCCACAACATCGTAATCCCGGGCATCACCGAGTTTACCAAGTTTTAGTGGGTATCAGGTCACAGTAAAACAACAATATGGACCCAGCCCAAAGTCCAAGGGGCTCACAATCACAGACTAAGTACTTTGATACCACTGCTGTAATCACGCATATCCGAACTCTGCTGCAGACCGCGTCGTCACGCCGAGGTTCTGCGTATCCGAGGCAGGCTCGAACCTTATACCGCGCATGCAGTATGCAAGTCCATCCGATAACAAGAGTCACCCGCGAGCCACGCAAGTGGGATGGCCACAAGGAAGGTACCTATCTAACAGCGAGCTGCTGCCCTCCAACCTCGCCGAGTTTACTATGCGTGGTCAATAAGGGGCTTGTTCGACCGGACTTGGAACCATTTCATGGCTCATTTCTACTCTTCTGCAGAACCACCGACTGGAATGATGCTCGCCAAGTCTAGCAATCTATTCCGCAGCGACCATGACCGCTTTGAGATGGGGATACCGAGACGGACTGCGGGGGCAGCGTAACTCACCTATACAAGTAGCTCCTAAGAACCACCCATTGAGTGTAAGTGTACAACTACATCGTGAAGGCGCTCCTAACGAAGACGGGCGTCCGGAAGCTTGGCACGTTACGGCCTGCCCGGTGTCAGCGAACCAGTTAAACGCGGCTGAAGGGACATTATACGAGCATTGACTGACAAGTAGCCCGAGCATACATGAGGCGTCGGATACTGCTGCTTGGGGAAGGATGGAAGTAGTAAGCTAGAAGTAAATACCCCTTCGGATTGAGGATGCAATGCCACTCGGTGAGCTGTTACCAAAAGAAATGCGTGACTGTCATTATGCCCACAACGTTACTTAACACAATAGGAAGCCTGGGAATACAGTTGTCAACAACACTTTGTAGGGAGATCCGGGGACAGGTTCTTTTAACGGCAAGGGGCCGAGGAACTGTTGTCAGATACTCCGACACCTGCGACTCGCCAATGCCGCCAGAGTTATGGCAGAGCCGTGATACAAATCATCGGCTCATGATGCCTTCCTCGAATCTCAGCCCTGTTTGTCCGATGAAATCGTTGTGTAGGAAGTATCCCAAACTGACCAGACGTCAGTGTCGCGCCCGTCATACTTGGGTCAGAGTAGTATTCGCTGAGTCGACTTCTGCCAAACGTACAACGAGTGCGGTAAACGTTCCCGTAACTATCATACAGAGAAGTCGCAATTGGCAGGTTGGTGCTTACCAGCCTGCTTTGTCATCTCAATGTCTGGGCGACTATGACGCCAGGCATCGCCAGATGCTGGACGCTGAACACATTGGTGTTGGCCACAAGATATTCCAACCTGTCCAACTGCCCATTCGGCCGCTCGTACAGCGTTGTTGTTGAGCAGGTCACTCCTTCACGTTCTCCTCCTTCCAAGTCTGACCTCCTGTAAATAAACTGCTTACTTTTCATGAGCTGAGCCATGACCTATGGCTGGCCTCCATAGCTGCTGAGCTGGGCCGTATAAAGAACAGCGTGTTCATCACGATGCCATACTTAAAGCATGTCCTCGATACCGCCCCAGCTTCATTTTTCCAATGACTTGCAGCAACTCTGTTCGATATGGAACCCCGACATCGGCAGGTGAGAAGACGCTGCCAAATGGCCGGACCGCAATACCGCAACTTGAGGGACACCAAGAACTGGCGAAGAATACGACACTGTCGCTAGATTGGGACCTGAATGGCCTCGCAGGCCATGTGAGGATGGCTTCACTTGAAGCCCTGACGTCCACCTGATACTAGTCAGCCCTAACCCTTATATTCCAGAGGAAACACGTCCTGGGCCTCCCCGAAAGCTTCAAGCCTTCCATGTTAGCCAAGATGGTGTCGCATAACCAACATCCAACCCACAACCTGCTTGAATGACTCGACTTTCATCCGATGTCGACATGTGAGCCTTGCGAGACTCCTGTATTCGCAGCAGGCAGACGAGTTTCGCAGTCTAGACGAGGGAGCCTTGGCGATATGGAGGGTGAGGCCTCTGCTTCAATGCGTCTTGAAGTCAGCTTCAGGCATCAAGAATCCGTACCCTGCAATCGGGTCGGGAAAAGGCACGGGATATTTTCCGGTCCGGAGGAGGCCAGAGCCTTGTCGAAGGTGTCCAGGTGCTGACAGATGTGCAGCAGGGTTGTGGTTGAAGTTCAGCCTCGAGTGAGGCTGAGCAGGCGAAGCCTGGTCAATTTTGAAATCCCCCCTGTTCTTCCGAGAAATCGGCTAAGTCTAAATGGTGTCTTCGAGACGCCATGGCATCATGGCGATAGCAGAACCCATGCCTGCCGGTGTCGTTGCAATTCCTGGGTTGGAGTTGAGGTGATATCGAACAGCAGGGGATGGCGGACGAATCAATCCAACTCCGGGAGCTGAACAACCATTTCAGATCCCTTGTTTGTCAAGACCAGAGGACTTTTGGGGCTATCGAAGCGACCAGGTACTTAGCATTGATCCTTCATTACGCGATTCAATATCGATGGTGAATCAACAGAGATAGACGACTGTGTAAGATGATGGGCGATGGAGAATGGGTGTTGTTGATGATCATGGCATTCATCGGGCTATACGCGCTAGACGCCGGGTGGCGGGAGGATCCACAGCGCTCGCCGAACCGTCACAGGGGAGGCACAGGCCTCCCAGTGGTTGGTGTCACACGCCGCTAAACTTCATGCACAGCGACTGATCGTGTCCAGTGGCTTCAACCATCGCGTCTATTTTCAACAACCAGGTCCTCTTCCTTCCCTGAGGCTCAACCCTCCATCAACTTCATCGCTTGTTTATCGTTGCCGCAACGGTTGACACGCTCCCTCCCGGAAGAAAGAGTTTTCTTGCTGTTCGACAGGCTTTTTGTGCCCATGATGACCCCCGGGACTGACCTCTTTTTGGATGCCTCGAATGACCGCCCAGCCATTTGAGACAACCGCTGCGCACCGCTCGTGGGTGGGTTCTCAGATCGGGTCAGAGGTCACCCGGGATATGGACTAGGACTTTCGCTCAAGGCAACAAGTATTTTCAGATGTATCTGAATCTGTTCGGTTTATTATATCAACGGCTTGTTGTTGCGATCGCTTCCACAAACTGGTAGTCCCAGTCGCATTGAGTTACAACGAGTGTACTTCCCCAACCCTTCACCCTGCCAGATCTTCACTACGCCTCGACCCCCCTCTCCATGTTCATGTCACACACCTATGTCCAAACAAGAGACTACAGTGTCATTCAGACGTCGCCTGGAAGTTGGGTTAGTCTTTCCCCGATATGGCCGGGTTGAAGCCAACTTAAGGGGTGGCCATGCTGGTTAGCCCCGTGGTCTCCATGTTCAATTTGCTTCCCCCGGAGTCACCCCTTGTTCCACACCGCACCACACCTTCTCACCTTGCCACGGGTGTATGAGTCCCGACAACGAAAGGCTGACACGGGATGGCTGCATGGGCTTCTCGCTCTTAAGCAAGCCTCCCGCCGCGCAGGGAGCATAGCCCTGTTGTTCTAGCCATTTCCATACACATCTACAACAATATCGTCAATTCGCTCTAAACCTTGCATATCTCCGGACAGGTCCCCTAGTTTACTTGCATTCCTACCCTTGTTCTGACCAACGGCTCTTATCCGAGTCCGTCGCGGACACTGCGCAGTCTTTGTTCGGTGACCAACCGTATAAAGAACTTCCAACGCCCCACCCTATCCCTCCTCCTTCAAGCTCTAGCTCTACCTAGCTTAAGCTCTGGGATATATATCACAAGCAGTAGGCTCTTTACAGTCTCCTATCTTACCATCACTCTACCACATCTCCATCCAAGCACTGAACCACAGCCTGCACCACGCCAGTGGGCATAGAAGTCAGCGCCCTCGAAGCACCTAGGCCAAAACCCACCACCAAGCCCAACCCAGACCGCATGCCAGGCCACCGCATCGTGGTCGAGACCAACCGCCACGGCGAGCCGGTGCGCATCATCCGCCGGCACTCGACCTCCGTCCATCACTCCCCCGGGCACCACCACCACAGCCACCATCACCACGACTGGGACGACGAGCGAGCGGACATTACGAATGGCGAGCTAGCAGCCATGCGCGAGCGCGAACGCCTCCTGATGGAGGCCAACGACCGCCTGGCCGCCGACAACCACAGCCTCAAGGTACAACTCGACCGGGCGGAGCGGGACCTGCACCACCACCGCCGCGTCGACGCTCAGCTACGATCCAACATCCAATCTCTCGCCGTGGAGAACGGCGACCTGCGGAGGTCGCTGGAGGCGTACCAGAACATCGAGGAGAGGCACCAGGCCAAGACGAAGGAGCTAAGACACAAGGTCACGCGGCTGGAGAACGAGAAGGACGGGCTGCTGAGGCGGATACGGGAGCTGACGGGCCATCTGAGGGACGCGGTGGACGAGAGGGTCAGGACCCTGACGGAGGAGGTGAGCAAGTGGCGGAAGAGGTGGGAGGACTTGGACAGGCGGTATGTGAGGCTGGGCGTGAACCTGGACGAGTACATCAAGGAGAATGGGGACTTGAAGGAGGAGAATGCCATTCTCATGAGGCAGAATGATAGCTATAAGGCTATTTTGAGGAGGCATCGGTTGATCTCTCATTGATCAGAGAGCTGCTGGAGGAGGATACGTTCACCCGCTACGACGGACATCCACACACTGCGACGGACGACATATTGCTTTTACCCCTAACGACGGCTTGAAGGCCATTCACAACACTACGACTACGACGGCGACAGAGGGTGTTGGATACATGGATGGATGCATGGGTGGATGGATGCTATTATCCAGTGTTTTCTGTTCTCACATGTGGAGAACTGCTATGTCTTCCTTTCTTTTTGTGTACCCTCTTCTAGAACAATGATTTTGGACATGGGATATGGCATGGTATTATGTTGGTATATCGCCGCGGTCAAGGGCTGACCAAGGTGCGAGGGTTAGGGTTATGTCAGCGAACATATGGTCAGGACTTGATTTTCTCTTTTGATGCCATCACATTCAAATCAAGGCGCAATAATAAGGGGCAAGATAGACTACACCTGTCCGAAATCATCTGTCTCCATCTGCTGATTATCTCCTAACGCCATGTCTTGAGTGAGAGTTGTCAGGCCGCGCAGTCGCCTGTCGCGTCTAAGTCATGTGAAAGCTGCGCCAATGAGGGATCGGCTGATCTTCCAAGACAGCCTTCTTCTCGCATACAAACAAAACTCCCGTACAAATAGGTACCTACCTCTCTTATCCCCATTCGGAGAGTTTACCAGGCTGATGCTTCAACACCCTAGCTGGCATGGGGAGGCTTGGCTGGTCTGGTGGCGAATGTCATTATTAGACCAGATAGACGAAAGTCCTACATGAGAGCTGAAGGTGAGCTCACAAGGTGAGTCTTCGAATCCTTCCGTGACACCTGGGATGCTGTTACCCTAACTTTGACCCCGCATGAATGTTTGCTTGCTCATAGTGTTGCCACCAAGGTCGTATGTTTTAGGCTTTGGGGCCAGGCAGTGACTTTTGGACTCTTGCATGGCAGATAGAGAGATATGGGGACGGGAGAAGGATGTGTCGTTACCTGGTTAGAGAATACGCAACAGTAAGGTCGACGGCACTACCGCCGCCTCGGAGATCTAGGGTTTACGTGTGCAGATACGACATTCCGCCATAGCGTTCCTTCGCGTCTTGTCTATTGTTTCGTGCGTCTCGTACTGGGAGGGCGATGATGTCGTCGAGTCGAGGGAAAGTGGTTGGCCGTGTTAGTCAACGAATCGTAACGTTCACTGGCATTTTCGGCTGCGCATTGGTTGGAGACGGTGATGGACCGGCCCGCGGCCGCGAGTCTGTGCCGAGACAAGGGCAAGTGGTGGCCAGTCCGATCTTTGGGAACAGTGGTTTCTCTAGTCAAGGTATTTGCAGCCGAGGCCCACGTCAGGCCGTGTAAGTCTGTGGTGATATGCATACGTATGTCTCGCTGACTCGCATGACATGATCACATCCCATCAGGGCGATGATGATAGGGCGCATCTGGCGAGGGACAGAACGGCATCTCGGAGCTACACGCCAGCCGTCCTCCGAGGTTGTTTCGACGCCACAAACATGCAGTTCAAACAATCCAAGATGTTGGTAATCCGCTTGACCAACCGGACAGCTCTGATGCTAACCGATGAGAAGGAAACAGCTGAGTAACGGCTGCATTGCCATCCCCAAGGGAAAAGTACAACGTTGACGTCGTCTTTCGATCGGAGGGTGGAGATGGACTCCAGCTGAAACCCCTGCTGCCGAACCTGGATGTGCATTTGTGGGCCGGTCGCCTAACCTTGGCATCATGAATGGTCTGTGCGAGCGGTGCTAGTGTCGAGGTCGATGTGGCGCAAGCGGGTTGAAGCCGTCAAGCCACACATCGAGCGGGTCCAGCCTTGATTGCGGATAGCTCCCGCAAATCTCTCCACGATGCCCCTCAACACTGAGGGGAAGTTTCAGTTCCTCATAATGGGGATTCCGCAATATCAAAACATCTCGAATCAACTCAACCCAGACTTGTCCGGCAAAACAATTCCTCGATGCAGGTTTGCCTGCCCCATTACCTTGTTTTACTAAAACATCAGAGTCTACACTTGGAGAGGTGCAACCGCATAGCATGATCAAACAACACCGAGCTCCGGCAATGCATAGCATTACGCTACGGCAATGATATCGTTGCTGGAAGGGAAAAGTGAATGACTCACAGTTGTCACGAGAGCGCGATCGCGTCTCCCACACAGAAAGCCAGCGTCGGCTGGAAACAGGATGCAGGTGAAGATCGAACGTTGGCTTGTGTGACAGCCCGACTCGAGCATGCCTCCAGCCCGATTGATTGGACCGTCGCTCCATTTGACAGACGCCATGGCTCAAACCAGGGACCAGCAGCTGGCCAGATTGTGGAAAGTTTGAAGAAGAATCACGAGATAAGACACGGCAAAAAAAGGACATAACAACAAGTCCCGGCCAACGATGGTTCGCCAGACAAATGGCGAACCGGTTACACGTCCTGACGGTGCATCGGGAAAATAAGCCCAATTTCCCCAATCGCGACTCCTGCTGCCGCTGCAAGATGGAAGTTTTCGGTGAAGGCAACCGACAATAAGCACTCACTGATCAGGTTTTTGTCATGGAACAGAAAGAGCCTTGAAGAATGCCGCGTCAGGTTGTTCATGGCATAGCCACTTTAGTCCAATGAGGGGTTGGTTGTCCGGGACAGCAACGGCTGGAATGAATGTTGCGAAACATCCAAACCTCATCCTCGAGAGATGCCGAGGGAAGCTTCAACGAATGCGCAAAGGGTCTCACGGATGACAATTGTCTGGACGTTGACTTGGCACCCTCGGCTGTCCTTGGAGACCCCTGCTACTCCAAATCTGGCCACGGTGAGGGAGCGCGGGCTGCCTGGACGATGACTCGACACCTGCAATCGACTGCATTGGCGGACAGGCGCTCCTGGAGGGGCACCACACATCTTTCCAGCAATTCGTCGCTGTACTGCTACATGCCTTTCACCTTTAACACCACCAGTTCATGCGTTGCCCTAGGCATCCAAACTATCCCTTTTTGACTGGCCTTCCACCCATCCCCTCCATTCCATTTACATCACGAGCGAAGTGCCTGGTACATCCAGAAGGCAGCAACCACGCTCATTGCTTGGACAGAGGCGTCACCTATTAGGCGGATTGAATAAATATGTTCGAGAAGTATCTCGACGGGCCCTGACGGTAAGGCATTGTTGGTTTCTCCCTCACCATATCTTCTCACCTACCTTTCTATTCTACTACGTCCATACTTCATCAGTTTGATTATTTTTATCCCTCTGTTTCATTTCCAGAGAGAAAACTTTTCTTGTTCCCTGTGCGCAAGGAAGCTCAAGCGACAATCCTGTCCAGTTAAGGCCCGGCTTTTCTTCTTATAGCCTTTTCGGCCCTCTGTCGGTTAGGCTCCAACGGCAGAAAGGACAGAACGCTTATTTTCCCCTTGAAGCCCAACCCAGGGGTAGCAGAGACAGCCCAAGTGTACCCCTGCTCAGTTACCAGACACTGCCATCCCCCACAGCCTCGCGGCGCCCTCCCACGCCCAATTCGTCCATCCTCCCTCGAGCTGCCCTCTTATATATCTCCTTCGGGCACCTCTGCAGCATCTTTGCATTATCCTCCCACGGTGTCTTGTCAAATCAGCATACAACACATCTTTCTGCGCATTTAGCCTTCTAGCCTCACCTCTGAAACGCCGACCGTTCGCGGTCCAAGTCCGACACCATGTCTAAGAACGTCAAGTTCAGCAAGGACTCGGACACGAGTGGGTCACGCACTTCCTCACATGGCTCGTCACATGCATCCCATAAATCCTCAAGAGGCCACCGCCGGAGCGATTCCGAGTCGCTGAGCGACTACGATAGCCGGCCTTCTACCATTCCCGACGGCGCGTTCTCGTCTGCCGACTATGCGCAGCAGCGGTTACGGGAGGCTCTGAAGAGTGCTTGCGCCGAGCGCGACCAGTGGAGGGACAAGGCGCTTGAGACCGATAAGAAGCTGAGCGAGAGGAACAAAGAACTCCATCAGCTCGATGCGCAATGGAAAGGTCTCATTGGGCGAAACGAGGTTATCGAGAGCGAGAAGAAGAAGCTCTTCTCAGAAAAGAAGGCGCTCCAAGAGGCCAACAAGAACCTCCAGGACGAAAATGTACAACTCATGCAAGAACTAGCGCGCCTAGAGAAGAAACTCAACCGAGCCAGCGGACCACCGCCATCTATGACCGCTCCCATTCTCAACAGCCCGGACAAACCAAAGATCCACCGGAGCAACAGCCGCTCCCACAGAGATGCGCCCCGTGAGCGGATGCTCAGCGAAGCCGAGCAGGCAGAAAAGGACAAAGCCCGCCTCTCCAAGCGCTTCGAGCGCTCTGACGAAAGCAGCGACGGCCGGAGCGACAACACGTCCAAGTCCGAAAGGCGGCGCCGGCGCGAGAGCACAACCTACATCGAACCCATGGGCCCGGCAGCAGCGCGACCGGGACCATCCGCACCCATCCCGCCTTCGCCAACCCGGCACTATCCCACTTACACCACCTCGCCCACCTACGCGCCCCAGTACGCCAGCGTGAGGGACCCGGTCATGTCGGCGGTCCCGCGATCCGTTAAAACCTCTTCCTCCTCGAAACATCATCCCGCTATCCATCCCAGCGTACTGGTTCAGACGCCGCGGTACGACGACTCGCCCTTCCACCCCGACGAGGACGGCGGGTATTTCCCTCACCCTCTTCCGCGCGACCGTGGGAGGTGAGGTGAGATCTACCTCAGTATTCACTGGCAAATGTCGCGTTGCGCAATGCGCATACCACATGGGCGCGCGTCATGCAGCTTCGCTGATGTGTTACGGCTCATCCCGAACTTGATTGCACAACCGCATCGGACACATGGCGTGGCGCTGCACCCCGCCAACCGTTCCGCAGATGCACCTGAAACGGGTGCGACTTTACCACCAAACCCGAAAAAGAGATACCCCGATTTGCTTATATTTCTTGCGTTCTGTCTTACATTTCCGGATTTCATTTGGTTTCCTGTTCTTAGATGGTCATCCTGGGAGATTAACAGGACGCGCAAGCAAAAAGATCATTTTCCTTACTCTTTTCTCATCACATCAGCTGTACAGTCGTCCCTTGTTCTCTCGCGTTGCACAAGGATTCCAGGGGCGGCCTCACAGGGCCTGTTCCCAGCCACCCTCAGCTGAGAGGGGCACTAGGAATGACAGGGCCGCGATCCTTCTGCAGGAACAATTGGACTCGTCGACCAGGTTGCTAGGTTGTGCTACGTACCTGGGTTGGTGTCAGCTGGATGGTGTTGTTGCTGCTGTGCTTTCTTCTTTTTAGGATGAGAGGCAATGTCGGATGATGAATATACGTTTTGGTATGTGAAAGGAGTGCCGATGAAGTCGGGTTGTCTGGATTGATTATGTACGATGTATGCATGGCAGATATGATGTTCGTTTTGTTTGTGGAGGGAGCACCTGGATTGGATGGTGGCCATGGGACGGATATAGATAGACTATAGACTTTCCTACGGCAACGGGGTTTTGTGTGTATCATTTTCTGTCACCGGAGAGGGAGTAGCTAGTTCGGACTTCTTCTGCTAGAGTGCGACACCGCTCCGAGTAGTCGGTAGTGGAAGTCATCATTATACCAAGTGTTGAAGCCCATCCATCTCCATACCACCTCCTCCTCATCATAGTGAAAGATGCGCATGTGAAAGTTTCATCAACCTGATAGTCGGAAATGGTCGAGAGACCATGCATACGCTTCCCTAACGAACTGCCAATACCGGGCCGAAGGCACCAGCCAACAGACAGGCCAAGCTATGCTCTAACTCTATGCTGCTCTCCAAGCTCATATACCTTGCCGGGCAAAACGCTGCACCATCTCTGCAAAGAAAGCCGGCCGAATGAATCCGCAATAGAGCTGCTGCCAGGTCATGGCCCGCGCGGCGGCCGTTATTCGGTGTCCACGCCCGGCGAGGAGACCGGCCATTCCTGCAGCGATCTGGCCAGCTCCACGAAGTCTTTGCGAAGATAGCTCCCTGCTCTCCCGGAGCATATCGTCCCTCGGCACATTCACGTCGTCCTTCAAGAGATTCAGATCCTCCTCCAGGCCACCGCAAACCGTGTCATCCTTGCCCAGCATCGCAAACCACCCGTTACCAAAGCATCTAACGAGGTCCCAGCTCAGCCGTCAGCGCCGCCCCCGTTGTTTCTGTGAGGACCGCCCGAGCCTGACCCTCCTCGAGGGCTATGAGCCATCGGAGGTGTCGTGATGCGTTCCGAGCCCGAGCCTCCAGCGCCGCGACGAGAGGGTATAACGTACTTGGCGGCGCTCCTTCTCTGACAGCGCTTGACAATGGTGCGATGGACGGTATCGCAGTAGGAGAGTCCCTCTTGTACTTGGCTAGCATCTAGCCAGCGACCTATGTCGTCGATGCCCCTCCCCCTCCTCCACCGGTGCTGGGGGCAGCAGGAGCGGGACCCTTCTTGGCGCCACCACCACCACCACCACCACCGTCCTTGGCTCCGCTCGAGGATGCTTGCGCATTAGACGCCGTCGCAGCAGGCGGGTCCTTTCTATCGCCTCCGCCGCGTCCGCGTCCGCCTCTCCTACGACCGCCGCGCTTCTCGCCCGACGCGGTGTTACCGGCCTTATCGCTGGAACCTGCAGTCGCAGTCGCGGCCACGGTGGTCGGAGTAGGAGGCGCAACAGCAGCCTTACCACTCTCACCCGCTGCCGAAGCTTTTCCAACGTCAGCAGCAGCAGCCGACTGAACTGGAGCAGCACTTCCACTTCCACCAACAGCTGGAGCAGCAGGTGTCTTGTCGACCTTCTTGCCCCTCCCACCTCCTCCTCCTCCCGAGGGTGTGGCCTCCTTTTCTTTTCTCTCGAGCACAACCACATTTGCACCACCGACGGAAACGGGGCTAGTGGCCATGGCCTTCGCTAGCCCGCCCGCGTCCACAAAGTCGACGTAGGCGTAGCCCTTCCTCCTGTCGATCTCTACCGTCTTCACATCGCCGAATGTGGACATAGCCTGCTTCAGCAGCGGCTCCGTGACGCCTTGCGAGGGGTTGGCGTGCTTGACGAACGCCCTGGTGGCGCCTGGCGTCGGGGTACCCGCTGGCGTGGAAGGCTTCTTTTGTTGTTGTTGCTGGGCGGGTTTTGCCTGGGAGGACGAGGGTGTTGAGACGGCGGCTTTGGGGCCCGAGGGCGGTTGTCTGGGTGCCGAGGTTGGGGTAGATGTCGAAGGAGCGGGGGTGGATGCCGCAGAAGCGGGAGTAGACTTGGAAGCACCGGCATCGTCTCTCTTCTTGAGTAAGATGACGGGCATCTTCTCCGGTACTTTGGGTGTGTTCTCGACAGGTTTATCGGCTCCGGCCCCCTTAGTGGTGTCCTCGCCGCCCCCGCCGCGACCTCGACGGCCCCTACGCCCTGTTGACGATGCCGCTGCTGTAGCGTTGGTGGCGGCTGCCTGTGACTGGCTCTGTCCCTTCGGTGCAACGGGTGTGGTAGGTCTGGCGGTCGTTGGGGACGCTGGCGGCGCGTTGGATGCTGCCGAAGCTGTGGCCTTCTCTGCTGCCGTCTTGGCTTCTGATTCTGCCTTTGCAGCATCGAGACGTGCTTTCCTATGAGCATTACCCGGACTGAGGCCGAGGTCTCGCTGAAGGATGCGTGCAGCCGCAGCGATGCCAGCCCTGCGACTCTTGCTCGCCGCCTCGTCTCTCGAAGACTCTCCCTTGGCTGTAATTTGAGAAGCGGCGTTCTTAGCCGCCTCAGCCGCAGCGTCGGTAGCTGCTTTTTTGGTCAATATTTTGACAGTCTCCTTCGGCTTCTCGGCAGCCCTCTCCTTCCCCCCCTTCTTCGTGGTCTCCTCTGCCTTCCCTCCCTTAGTCTGAGACTCGTGCCGACCGTGCTTAGCGCTCTTGGCTGCTGCGGCTTCTTTGGCCTTGTGGGCTTTCTTCTCCCGCAAGCTCTCAATCAAAGGTGTGCTCTTGACCTTGCCCGCAAGTTTATCTGCCTCTTCTTCCGCCGCTGCGTTGTCGTCACCGTTCTGTCCGGCGGCTGCGTCAGGGTTGGCTATGCCCTCAAGGAATGCCATGAACTCCGGATCCTGGTCGATCGTACCCTGCCGGCCGTCGGTGCGGCGTTTTCCGGAGGGGATCTTCTTGTAGATGGAGAATTCGACAACGGGAGGTCCGATGAGCGAGGGACTGTTGAATGTCTCCTTGGCGTCTTCCCATGTCGCTGACCTAACGGCGTCGGAAAGGGGGACTAGGTCATCTTTGCGGAGGACGTGGAGGTATGCTCGAGCCGGGCGAGAGGGTTTGGCGGGACTATGTTACGACGCATCAGCAGTGTTTCCTGTAGCTACGATGTTCTTCGGACGGAAATCGCATACTCGTTGGATATCTTGCCCTTCACGTAGTCGAACCAGCCGACCTTCCCGTTGCCTGATTTCCAAGGGTCACCCAGAATGGTGTGGAACTCCTCCTCCGTCAGGCCAGGCGGTAGGCGGCGGATCACGACCTTCTCGCCCTCTGCCGGTGCTTTGGCCTTCGACGTCTTGGACGAAGGGTCCGCCCCGGATTGGCTCGAGGAGATGGATTGATGACCGTTGGTTTTGCGGGAAAGAAGCTGCGGTGTCGCCATCTTCGGGGTATTCTGGGGCATATCTCCCCCAGGTGCTTTGGGTTTAGCTACTGCGGTTACCAGCGAGGCGACATGTCCGGTGTGTTGCTCGATGTTTGGGTTCTATCTCGAGGAAAAGCGGTGGGTTGGGTTCCGGGTATCGGTATAAAATGATACCTCCCAACGGGTTTCCAAGAATGTCTTTGGGGTTGTGACTGGCTAGAGCGCAGGCCTCAAAGCGCAAGTTTATGTCGGCCACTGCAAGTCCAAGAAGGTCGGGGCCGTTGTCGTCGTTGAGCTGCACCCCACCAGCGAGATAGCAATGTCGATAACGTTCGATAAGGGTTGGGGTTATCAACCATCTTTACCTTCCAGGTTGGGACCATTGATTTATGCTACCGTTCTACCGGACAGGACGCGTTAGACTTTGAATATGCAGAGGAATTGGTGAGCCGCTCGTCTTTTTTTGAGCTCATTACTTGTCTGTCTCCTTGATATAATCCATCTTTCTCTACCTTGCCACAGCCCTTCTCAGCCAGAGGTCCGGTATGTGATGTCAGTGCCGCCCTTTAGATCTATCGCCCGCCTCCATGTCACAGCCACACCCGCCTTCAAGTTCACCTTCACCCCTTCACAAAGGCATCCACCTCCCTAAAGAAGTCATCCCTCTTCTCATACCAAGGGAAATGCCCACACTTCTCAAAAGCCACCAACTTCGACCCGGGGATAGCCTCAGCCGCCAGCCTCCCCCACTTGATACTGCATATAGCGTCCTCCTCTCCCCAGAGCAGCAACGTCTTGGCCTTCACCTTCCCGGCATCCCCCAGATGCGGGTTTCGGTTCTCCGCCTTCCTATCGCTCGGTCCGTTCCGCTGCATAGCCCATACACTCGGTAACGCATCGCCATCGGCCTGCTGCTTCGCCAGCGTAGCCACGTGCGCCACGTCCGAGAAGTACCACGGCATAATTCTGCCCATGAAGGCGGCGAACTCCTCGTCCGTAGTGGGCGGATTAGGCCCCAAGTCCGTAAAGGCCGCGACGGCGCCCGCGTAGACGGGGTCGTCCTTGCGCTTCTCGGCCCACGCGGCAAAGTCGTTGGTCTCGGGCGGCGCATCCTGGATCTCGGCGCCGACGAGGATGAGCTTCTCGACTCGATCCGGATGCTGCTCCGCGTACCGCAGGACGATGCAGGCCCCGTTGCTGTGGCCCAGCAGCACGGGGAGGGCGTCCAGCCCGAGGTGGGTGCGGAGGTGCTCGATGTCCTCTGCCATGACGCGCGAGGCCATGGAGCCCTCCTCGTCCGCGGGGCGAGAGGACTGCCCGGTGCCGCGCGGCTCGAAGTAGACCACGCGGTAGTGCTGCTCGAGATGGGGGCCCATGCCGTTCCAGAGGTAGCTGCCTGGCATGCCCCAGCCGACGGAGTGGGCGATGAAGAGGGGGCCTGAGGTACCGCCTACGCGGTAGTGGAAGGTTATCCCCCCGGCTGTGAAGAAGTGGTCGCCTGGTGTTAGGGGTTGCGATGCCATGTTGACAGTTTGTAGCTGTCTCTTTTGACTAGGGACGGGATATCAGGTTCACATGCTGAGGATAGGACATGGCTTTATAACTTGATGTACGTCCACGTCCTTCTGTTTGATGACCTTCCTGATCCACCACCTCTCTCAATTGGTATAAGCGGCCGGTAGGGCGGGAATCTTACCGTTGCTGACATGAGTTGGAGCCGCCACCTTCCCAGATACGGGTTGGACAAGCAGACCACTGAAGGTAAAAGAAAATACGAGATCCTTTTCAGCTGCCATCGCTACCTAAGCCTTCGGTTAAAAGAAGCTTGCCGCGGACTCAGCACCTTCTCCATCTTCTTCCCCCGCGAATGCGAGGCGAGGTTAGTGATAGGTAAGGTAATCGCACGTAGGGGTCTGATTAGGAGTGATTACTATTCCACGTATCCGGGGCACTAGTTAGGCTTGATTATTCATACATGCGTGCGTCCCGGCGAGGCGATTCTGGTAAATGTACGAAGTATCGCTGGCATCATGGTCCGCACGCTTTCGTCGTCAGACTGCTAGTATAAGGAGGCGACTTATCTGGAGTTGATCGATAAACGTTGTTGGTTTCCTACTGAATCTCCCATTCTGGTACAGTCCTGTCTCGGACACGCATGAGAGAATACAGATCACCTTGAGTCGCCTATATCATCTGTTGACCTCGTTGCTCTCCCAACCGTTGTTTCTCGAACTATGTGGTTGATAATGTGACATGAACTATACCATATGCGAAACAGGCGGACGGGAGGACGGGCCATGGACATAGCGAGGCGAGATACAGCGGCTATCCCTCTGCCTTCCAAACATTAGACAAAATGAATGCTGCAGGCACTGCCTCAGCTAAGCAACAGACAGGTTCTTTACATTTCATACGTGGATGTCGATATCTCGTTCAGCTATTCGTACCAGTCGTTTTGCCCCAGAGACCACAACCCCCTTTTCAAGTTTTCCTATTTCCGTTCACATTTCGCCATTACCCTACACCGTAAGCAGACCCCCGAATGACACTTCCCAAGGGACATACCCCTCTTAACATCCTCTTCCTACCGTACACCTCAACCCCGGTTTACATGTCCCGACGAAATACTTTATATCCCACCCTCTTCCTCAACATACACCCAACCCTCACCTCCTGCCATTACCCAAATCCAGATCAACAGTCATTCCCCTCCCCCTAATCTTCTGCCCAACCCAACCCCCAGGCCCACCACCCACCTCCCCCATCCCTCTCCCACTCCCCTGCCCCAACTCAGGACTCGGACTAGGACTAGCCCCGTCGACAACAATAACCGGCGTCTGTACCTGCCCCGGCCTAGCTGGCAGAGCCCTATTTGGGGGCGGCCCAGCAGGCGAGGTAGGCGCGCTCACTGCTGCCACACTAGAACTAGTGGTCGGACTAGCGGGACTGACCAGATCCGGTATCATGAGCGGCGCCTCGTGCGGACGAGGGGGCCGGGTGGGCGACAAGGGCGGAGGCGGAGGCGGAGGCGGAGGGGGCAGCGAGAGGAGGGAGACGGTCTCGTTGCGCAGGGAGGAGAGAGAGATACCCCCCGTGCCCGTGCTGATGGAGGACTTAGTCGAGGGCGCGAGGGTGGATGCGCTGTCGCGGTCGTGGAAGTAGGCCGGCGGCGGCGGGAGGGGAGGGAGGGGAGGCGGGGAGGAAGGGTGAGGGGTGGAGGGGGGCTGGTAGATTTTTGGGGTGCGCTCGTGGCGCGGGACGAGGCGGTTGGTTGTCGGCGAGCAGATGGGGGAGGAGGGGAAGACGGCGGAACCGGGGAGGTGGACGGGGTTGAGGGGAGTTAGGGGCGGTGACGGTGAGCGTGACTGTCGCAGGATGGAGGGGAGGAAGCGCCTGTCGCGGAGGCGGAGGGGGGGCGTTAGAGGTGGCCGGGTTGTGGTTGGGGAGGGGATCAGCGGGGTTGTTGGTGAGCCTGGAGGGGGGAAGGCATATCTGATGCGGGATTTGGAGTTGGACGGGAGGGTGGAGTCGCGGTATTGTAGCCGTCGCCGTCGGAGGAGGAACAGGGCGAGACATGCGATGAGTAGCAAGCCAAGGGCTGAACTCAGGGCGATGGCGACTTTGGTGCCTGTTGCGAGCTGAGTGTCGGAAGGAGTGGCCGCTTTCGAGGGGTTGGATGAGTCTGAGCCCGTTTGCGCTGCGACAGGAACGCCGTTGCTGCTGGACGTCGCTGTTGTTGGCGAGCCGCCGCTCTGTGTAGCGAGGATTGTGCTCTCCCTTGTGGACGTCTGCGCTGCCCCGCCTGGCGGTGGCTCGGCCGACAAGGTCTGCTCCGGCAAATGGATGTTGATACACAATCCTAGTGATCCGTCGGTCTTGGTTGCGTCAGTGATACATGTGTAATCCTGTGGCGGCGGGCCTGGATCAAAAACTGAGTGATGTCCAATGCTGGAAGAGGTCAGCAGAGCGCTTGTAGACATGTGGCTTGGCCTGAAAGAGCAAGAGAGCGGAGAGACTTGAGCTGGAGCTTACCCATTGCATTCGTTGATGATCAAGTTGACGTTTGCTGCGAAGGGGGAGGCTGGGTCAGTCCCGAGGCCAGGACAGCGACAAAGTCGACCCTGCGCAACACCATGTAACAGATTACTCACGATCATCACCTTCTTTGACACTCTGATGATTCGCAACCCCGCAGAATGTTAAGTCGCACCAGTATAGTGGCCACAGGTTCTGGTTCGGGCCTTTTGTCGTGAGGTTGCTGCACACGGCCTTGAGCGTCTCGCTGTCATCAGGTGTGTAGTCGGGTGAGACTTTCTCGAGGAACTGGTCTCTGCAGTTCTGCACACAGGCGGGAGCGTCTCTCTGGTGGGCAGCCATATTGCTGTCGTCGTCGTTCTCCCACCCACCATTTTGCTTCACCTCCGTCTTGTTGAAGAAGCAGTCGCAGTAATCACCCTGGACTATCCTCAGGTCCATTGGATCGATAAGAGGTAGACAGGCTTATCTGGTTGCTGTGTGGTGTGTAGATAGGTCCGGCTTGGAACGTGTAACGAGAGGCATATTATAATCTTCTTTCCTTCCCGCGCCTTGACCAACGACCAGCCCTGGGTGACCCTATGCCGCAGAACGAAGGTGTAGAAGGTTCAGAGTGGGCAAACGAATGTGTCCAGACAAACAGCACGACCTGTCTCGGTCTGGGGCCGAAGTTGTTTGACAACGGGTGGCAGGTTGCAAGGGCCAACAGAGTGAGAATCGACGAGTCGCATCCGCCGTCGAGGGGAATTATTCTGGGGACGACGAAAGACTAGCTCTTCAGGTTCCCCGTTTCTACCTATATAAACCACAAGGGCTGTGCGATCCCCTCCTTTACAGTCCTTCCGCCCCCTCCATGTTGCCATGACGCTGGGGTGGCGACACAGCTGCAGCACACGACGGAGAAGATGGCCAGACAAGGAGGGTCTGTGGGATGGGAAGAACATCCAGGGGTGGGATGACGGGCCACTTGGCCAAGGACTCCTGAGGTGTTACACCGTTTCCATGCACGTGTCCGTCCCGACGAGAATGAGACTCTCGTATGAGAGCTGTGCCGAGGGGACCTAACGATCGATGGGACATCCTTGCAAATGGAAGGTTAAGGAACCTGCGGCCACCCGAGCTGGGCTGAGAGAGACAGGACGCCCTGCCTTGGAAGATCCAACACAGTCCGCATGCGCCGCCCAAAGCCATGTGGGCTGCAGTGCGGCTGCACAGAAAAAAACGAAGGAAGGAAGGGAAGATGCCTCGGGCGGATTCTTGGAGTGGTGTTGGTCCATCGCCAGCTCTAGGCAAGTCGGCCAAAGCCGAGAAGTAGCGGTATGAATGCATTTGCAAATGAGATCTCAGGCCTCGCAGATCGCATCTCAGACAGAAAAAAAGGAGTTAGGAGGTTATTGATGAGACCAGTTCATCTCAAATAAGGAACGGAACGAGAGAAATGGCAGGGGAGAGGCTATGGTTGGCTCCGCGCTCACTTTGCAGATAAGATTCGTATCACGGCCCGGCCCTTCTTCATACTCAGAGTAACGAGGAGACCGAAAGTCAGCTCATCAACCAGGTTGACTGGCGTGCCCGGTGCCGTACACAACTGCTTGCCGAAGTACCTGCTAACCTCCGAAGCTCCGGAACAGCCAAGTTAAGGCCCACGAATCATGGCCAGTGGGACACATTTCCCAAGACGGGTGTAGTATAAATCCATCCCGGCTGTGGTCCGTCCCGCAGGTTGCATGGTGACTGTCAAGATGAAGCGGTGAATATTGTTTGGATAAGCGAAAGCGAGCTTGTTGCAAGGACGAGGTCATCGCCGTCCAATGGCCTCATCGCCTAGGCGAACCGGTACACGCGAAGAGGTTGTGAGACTTGACCACATCTCCTTGACGGAGCAGTAGTACTGTCGTGCTTTGTGCCCATACATATGCTGGACATCCCCTCGAGTCCTCCAGGCCTGCTCGCCGTCACTCTCAGGAAGAGGGCTCCTTGCTCTCTGGACCAGTAAGCGGTGGATCGTGAGAGTGCTAGCTGCCGACATTGTCACAGACACAAACACAGGGCCCAGACACATCAGGCAGGTATGGTCAAACACTCGTCCCGACGGTACATACGTGAGTAAACCAGCTAGCTGCCTTGACCGCCAGGGCAGCACACCGTGAAGGATATTTTTCCTTCATTGGTCGTGTCAAGCCGTGTCAATGAGGCCAGAAACAGACGCAGCACGTTGCCCACGAGCCTAAAGGTGGACGACGGTAGACGACTCAGCGCAGAAGCAATGCTCACTTCCGCTGAATTGCATTGTCACAAACATGCTTCTCGCATATCTCCCATTGTGCCTCTGCGAAGCGTCGAGGAGCGGTCAGCTCGGCCAAGCAAGTGAGCTTGGGCCCTGCGCGCGTAGCCGTCGATTGTCATGCAGCAGAACCAGAATCTTCAAGACCCAGAGAGCTTCAGCCAACCCACGTCCCCAGAGCATTTGGAACGATGCTGCTGCATCTTGGCCTGGATAAGCATAATCCGAGGAGAAAGATGCTAGAGCCAGTCCATCCAGAGAGGGCAATCCGGCGGCTGGTGCGAGGTTCGTGAACGTGCTCGTGTAACCGGAACTTTTCCATGTCGACAGGCATTTTTAAGGCGCAATGTCTTCAGCCTTAGGGAAGCAAGCCGCATTCGCCGTCGATCCAGACATAGGTAGAAAGAGCCTCAGAAGCGGCTGATCTCCGCTGCATACTGCAACCTCATATCACCTCCTTCTCATTGGCGGTCGGAGACATGACAATCCAGCTGCAGGAGGTATCGGGAGAGAGCAGGTAATAGTAGCGCACGGATTGTCGGAAGCTCGTATTACACCTCGATGATGTAGAGACGTTGTCATTGGCGATAGTGTTTTCGCAAAGGTTACTTTGTGTCTCTTGTACGGGCAACAGGACCAACCAGTACTGGCGTCGTGTATCGATAGCTTCTCGGACCTGGAGAGCTGGAGCGGCGTGTGATGAGGCCTCGCTGCTGAGCTATTCTTGGGAAACTCGTGTACTGACATTAGAAGATACCCGTGTCTCGTCGGATAGTGAGGAGATCATGACATGACCTTCTGATGGCGCTTGCACAATGAGGGCGGTTCAGGTGCCGCCGTGGGTGGTTGGAGGAGGTGGATGAAGGTCTATATCATTCTTGAGGCGATGAGTGAGTCTACCATTCTCAGCGAGTTCGGTGCCCGATGATAGAGTTGTTGGGACGAGAGGTGACTCTGCTTGAATTGAATACCGTGATATGGAGCAGTAAGGTAGTTGTTGAATTCAGGCTGGAGACGGTGCCATCAACCCGAACCCTTATCTATGAATACAGGGACCGTTGCAGCCCCGCCATTGCCAGCTGCGGTTCGTTGCCCAGCAAAGGCACGACCCCAGGGGCCCAGAGTAAACATCCCACCTTGCGGATTCAGCCATTGGACAACCAAATCGCAAACCGCAACCCGACATTCCTGATTGATACCGGCCAGATTCCTGCATGACAACAAATATCAGCCTGTATTATCGACACCATTCTGAAGGTGAGTCAGCCCTGTTCCTTGCGTGCCAAGCGAGATCCCAACGAATAGGCTCCGTTGTTGATGTCTTCGGCCTATCTAGCTGACACCCGGTCCATAGCACACGGCAAGACGGGCATACCACGAAGACGCCTTATAAGGAGCCGCGCTCCTAGATTCTCACCATGAGTAATTTTCTCACAACTGTGTGAGTACTATTTCCCTCCGCTACAAGCACGATGGCCCTCGTTCAGCAAAGCACCCCAACGGCGGTCGAAGAGCCCCGGTTCCAGACCGTCAAAGCCAAACTCGATGTTTCCATGGACGATTCCCCAAGCTTACACAACCGTGATGACAGCAACGCACGAACGAGGAACCAGTTCAGGCCACGCCCGGGCGGCAAGGCGGGCGCGACAAGCCACCAGCTCCGGCAGTATGCCGAGGCCACGCTAGGAGGAGGAAGCCTGCGCGAGGTGGTGAAGTTACCCGAGGGAGAGGACGAGAACGAGTGGCTGGCTGTCAACATGGTGGATTTCTACAACCAGATCAACCTGCTGTACGGCGCCATCACCGAGTTCTGCTCGCCGCAGACTTGCCCCGAGATGAAGGCTACAGACGAGTAGGCCTACCAACGATCTACATGCTACTTGAGCGTGTGCTAACGGGTGGACAGGTTCGAGTACCTCTGGCAGGACAGCGAGAACTACAAGCGGCCGACCAAGATGGCTGCTCCGGCGTACATCGAGCAGCTGATGACTTGGGTCCAGGGGCACATTGACAATGAGGCGGTACTGCCGAGCCGTATTGGTGAGTCAAGCCAGTTTCAAGCAAACATGGTTCCCCGTTGCGATGTTTACTGGCAATAACCCCCTTTCCGCAGGCATGCCGTTCCCGAAGTCGTTCCCCCAGCTGGTCCGCCAGATCTTCAAGCGCATGTACCGCGTCTACGCCCACATCTACTGCCACCACTACCCCGTCATCCGCGAGTTGGGACTGGAGCCCCATCTGAACACGAGCTTCAAGCAGTACGTCCTGTTCATTGACGAGCACAACCTCGCCAGCGGCAAGGACTTCTGGGGACCTCTAGGCGACCTGGTCGACAGCATGCTGCGGAGCGACTGAGCCTGAGTGGAGATACTGCATCTTTAGGAAAGGAGGGTTTTGTGCTACTTTCACGGATTTGGCGTTTACGTGCAATAGCGACGGATAGGCGTTTGCTCACAGAGCGTGAGCCCGGGATACCAATACTTGCGACGGACTAGCTCATGATGGATTGATTATATGCATTTATTGAAAAGGGGCTGTTCTGACTGCATCTGGCAGTGTAATAATACTCAACGCTGTTGTTCTTACATCTGCTTGTTTAGCAGGCAATATCGAGCAGCACTTTTTATAAACCTGCTGTTGTCTGTGACAGACATTATGCCATTTTATGCATCTGCACAATTACACAACGTCCCCACTCGATCTTCGTTGCCGGGAAGAGCCGCTAAACAGCGCTTTTCTGCCTCAGGCATTCAGGTCCAGAAATTGCCGAAACCTCCAAAGCTGCATCATTCCCAAGCTCGAAACGCTACGAATACCACTTGCGATTGAGCGGCCCCCGTTGCGTTAATCAATTTCTCCTCTCCTTTCTCCCTTCACACACGATGCTGTCCAGACAAGTGCTCCGCGCTGCGCGCACCGCCGCTCCCCGGCAGAGCGCCGTCCTCTCCCAGACCCGGTCCTTCGCCTCGCCCGCGTCCGGCGCCGACAAGATTAAGCCCCCCATCGCCGTCTACGGCCTCGATGGCACCTACGCTACTGCTCTGGTACGAATGCCTCCTCGACTTCTTTCTCCCTCCAGCATCGACTCCCTTTCGAACCTCAATAGCTCCCCCGCTGCAATTGAGCCCTTTCCCCTCCCGCCATCAAATCCCTCTCCTCGCCTCCCCTTCCCCCATCGCTCCCTACGCCTCTACTAACACTTCTTGCTTTTGCAGTACACAGCAGCAGTCAAGACCTCCACTCTCGACAGCACGGCCAAGGCCCTCGCGACGCTGAACAACATCATGACCAAGGACGCCAAGCTCACCACCATCCTGCACGCGCCTACCCTCTCCAACGCCGACAAGTCCCAGATCGTCGCCGAGCTCGAGAAGGCCGCCGGCGTGCCCGCGACGGACAAGACGGTCAAGACCTTCCTCGCCACGCTGGCCGAGAACAACCGCCTGAGCCTTCTCGGGGGCGTGTGCGCCAAGTTCGGCGAGATCATGAGCGCCAGCCGGGGGGAGGTCGAGATGGTTGTGACAAGTGCTACTGTAGGTGTTCTTTTCCTTTTACTGTTGCAAATTGGGCCGTTGTATGAGCGAGCAGACCGGACGAGAAAGAAACGGGAACGAAGGGTTGTCATAATTGGACGTTGAGCTGGCGAAACGGGATGGATATATGCCGGTGGATTGTGTTGAAAACGGAAGACTAACTAACATCCCTCCTTCCCAGCAATTGGACAACAAGACCCTGAACCGCCTCGAGACCGCCGTCTCCAAGTCGAGCTACCTCGGCCAGGGCAAGAAGCTCAAGGTCACCAACCAGGTATGTTAACCTCTTCCCCATCCGTCCCCTCAATCTCCTTTCCCCTCGTACTGACACTGTAAAAGGTCAACCCCGAGATCATCGGCGGCCTTGTCGTCGAGATCGGCGACCGCACTATTGACCTCAGCGTCTCGTCCAAGGTCGCGAAGATGAACAAGCTCCTCCAGGACACCCTGTAAAGTAACCTAATCTGAGCGAGAGCCGTTTCTTTGTCGTTGGTGCAGGGTGTCTGTCTGTCTGTATGGGTGAATGGGGATGACGATGGCCTGGGAAGGGAAACCGTGAAGAGGGCGGCGATTGAGGAGGGTGAGATCCTGTGTATAAGATGCGAATAGAAATATCTGCCCCTTACTCGTTCCGATACTTGCGTATTTCAATATTTGGGTGATATATCGTCGGTCGACGCGAGGCTCGAAAAGAGTGAGTCTATTGCTTACAAGCTGAAGACGGGACATCACTTCGTCAAGGCACGTCAATACGCCAACTGTTCATTAAGAGACGTGGATTGAGCTTCACCCCAAAACTCCCAAGTGAGCATGAGCATCATAAAAAATACGCTATGCCATGTTCTTGTCCATCCGGGCCAGTCTAGCCAGCTACCGAAACCCATCTTCTAACTCCTTGTTCATCGGGGACCAACAATTATCAATAACCTCATGAACTCCCAGGCCAACGATCGCCAAATCCCAAACCCAACTCCTTCCCTTTTCATGCCGGTGCGCTACATCACATAACAACACAGTCCCGATCCCGGTCCCTCCCGGGCACAGGCATGCCCTGCCTACCCGGCAGCCTCTGCCCAGTCGGCGGTCCGCCAGCACGTCCAGCAGCACCGTTGCCCCCGCTGCCGGGGTAGCTGCCAGGATACAGACCTGAAGCAGGCTGGACTGGGGCGCCAGGAGGACTAGGCTGAGACGCAAAAGCAGCCTGAGCAGCTATTGTTCTGCGCGGAGCATCGCCCGCCCCACTCGCGGCTGGCGGTCGTGACGAACCGCTTGCTGTGGCTGATGTTTCGCCTGTAGGCGGCACGTACGGTGCCTGCTTCGCAGCTTGTTCGTAGCTCGGCGGTGCTTCTTCTTCGCCATCTTCAGCGGGCCGATTGACTGCTCTTGCTCCGCGGGGCGGGATGAGGGATCGAACGGGTTGGACAGGTGGAGCGGTGCGTCCTCCCCTGCCAGCACTGCCGCGGGAGTTGACGGAGGTGGTGCTTGCGTTTGTGGGCGTGGGATTCAAAGTGTTGGAGCTGCGCCTGCCGTTGTGGTTGCCGCCGCGGTTGTTATTGCCTCGAGTGCTGGCTGGTTGCGCGTTTCTGCCGGTCCCGGGAGTAGCACCGGGCGTTCGACCTTGTTGCTCTATGTACTGCTCCGACAGTTGGCTCTCGCGCCGGCGACGGGCTTGTTCCGCCCTCGCACGCTCGTCTTCTTCTTCTTGGAGCTGCATTGCTAAGGCGAGGTCGCGGTCTTCCTGCTCGTGGGTGGGTGATAGGGGTGGTGCGTCGGATGATACGGACGGATTGTTCTGGGTATGTGTACGGCCGCGACGGGATCCTTGCACGGTGGTCCATGCTGCGCCGTCTGCGGACGAGCTACTACCACGGGCGGGCACGGAGGGCTGATCGATCTGGTGGCTTGCGCCTCCTACTAAGCGGAAATCGCCCGAGAAGAACTCTGCATGCTCGCCGTTGACGTCCACCAGAGACTCCCAGACAATTTCATCGTGACTGACGTAGCCGGCATCCGTAACCAAAGTCAGAAGTTCGTTGGTCTGAGGGTGGCGGTAAAGGGTGGAGAAGTGGTCATTTCGGAAAAGGATGGCGATAGAGCCAGGTTTCATGGCTTGCCGGATGGTTTGCAACCCGTACTGGGTGAGCTGCGTGGCGGCGCTGTGGAGGAAGGATTTGATCGTGAGGACGTCCTGGTAAATTGCCTGTTCCTCCTCGGTTAGGCCTTGGTGATGCGGGCTGCTGAGCTTATCTTCCAGCTCTTCTTCCATGAACAAGAGATTTTGGACGTCTTCATATGACGCTGCCCGTCTTTCGAAGGCGCCATAAACAGGGTCACTCTTCGGAGGCAGCCATCCGTGAATGAGGGGAATAGAGAAAGTTGAATATAGTTGCATCTCTCTGGTGTCCTCAAAGGTGCCTGGGATGGACTCGTTCCGCTCGGAAGGGTGGAGGTGAGTGAGCGACGTGCGCTTGAATGCCCTGACAAGCTCCTCGGTCGGTACAAACCGAGGGTTGACATTCATACCAGTGTGTAGCCCCTTCAGAAAAGCGTAGAGTTCCGGCACATCTGGCAGGGCGGCATTAGGATTGCTCCTTCTGGAAGACATGAGTTCGTCGAAAACGGCATCAATAACCAGACTCAGACTGACTTGCTCCCGTGTTCTCAGAGTCTCCACAAGAGCTGTATCTAACCCTGCTGGCGTCGTCAAGGTGAGAGCGTTCACCAGCGCGACAAGGGGACATGGTCCGTTCGCATTCTGGACCAGGATAGGCGACTCTCGTGGGTTCTTAGATGCCTGAGCGTCATGCCAACGGATGACCTTGACCTGGTATGTCTGATTTTTTGGCTCAGGAACGTCCCGAGGTGGTTGCGTTGGAACAGGCTGTACGGTCGTCTGCTGTGTTGTCATCTGTTCGGTTGATTTCCGTGGTGGAAGTGCGGGTGGCTCCTCTTCTGGTGTATCTTGTGCTGGCGTAGAGGCATCAGCAGCGTCCGGTGTCTCGTCGAAGTTCTCCCATGTGTCTGCCCGTGTCAATGGTGGTGGAGGAGGACCGTCGTGGTCTATCAAACTCCACTCGTCGATCCGGCCGCCTGAAGATTGACTTGGAATGGGCGGAGGTTTCTCCGGTCCCTTTCCTTTGTCCAGTGCCCCAAGATCGTCCCACATGTGAGACTCTAGCTCTTGTTGTTCTTCATCCAGCGCAATCTTCTCTTCTGGGGTTGGCGCCCTGATAGTCTGTCTCTCGTCCCACACAGCGGAGCCCGACTCGGAAGGCACGGAGACTAGACCTGGTGAGCCAGAGGGCACTCCCGGTGAGGGCTGGCGTGAAGGCTTGGCCGAATCCCATATATCCTTACCGGTGTCTGGCTCGATTACAGTAGGTATTGGAGGGCGCGGCGCTTCTGGCTTGTTATCCTCTACCGGCGGTCCCCACGGGTTGGCGGGCGTGTCCTCCACGCTCAACTGCGTGAACGACTCCGTTGGAGGCCGCACCGACTCTCCTTTCTGTGGGCTCGGCGCCGCTCCGGTGGGCTTGCGTTTGAAAGGGTTCGTCTCTGGGCGTATACCGCCTGGCCTGAGGACGGTTGGTACGCGGTCCACGTCCGGCTTGGCTCTTTGTTCGGTCTCGCCGGTATTTGTTGGAGGAGGAGGAGTGGAGGGAGCTGTTCGACCCCACACATTCTCCTCAGTCTCAATACTGGAGTAGTTTGCAGGAGGCGGCATGCCTGGACGTAGCGAGTTTGGTACGTCTTGCGGTGGTATTGTTCGCGGTTTCCTATCGTCCATCTGGTCTTGTCTCTCCTCAGCCCAGGCCTGATCTGCGCTTGCTTCAGAATCGGTTGCGGACCACAAGTCTTGCCTCATATCCTGCATATTCCGTGCTGCTGGGGGTGCACTTGGGTCGACCATGGCCTCCTGGGGAAGCGGCTTTCGCGTAACCATCGCTGTATCTCGGTCTGTACTCGGAAGTGCGGGGTTGTAACGTCGCAGTGTTTTGAGTCTGAGGATATGAAGAGAGAGGAAGTAGGACGAGCACTGGAGCGAATTTGAGGGGACCCCAGTGATCGGTGTCAGCTTGAGGGCGCTCACAAGTGACGGGTTTCAAACAGTAGGCTTGTTTGTGAAGGTATCGTGCGAAGCAGGCGGTTCGGGAAGGAGCAGTTGCGTCATATGGAGCCTTAAACGCGCTAAAACCGCCTGGAAGCTCTGGATGTAGTGTCAAGAGTAGACAAGAGACAGATTAGCAGCAGATCAACCCGCTTCATCTGGTAATTAGGAGGGCGAATATGTGGTAATCTTGCAGGTCAAAAGCCAAGATGCTGAAACAGGTTCAATGGCGACAATGAACCTCAAAGGAAGTGGAAAGTGGAAGTGGAAGCCGCTTGGCGAGGACGACGACAGAAGAAAGTGTGGCGGCGATCCACTTGTCGTGTAAGTCAAGCCACACTTAGTACTCTTTGGAGAGGAGCTGACGAAGCCTCAACAGGCAACCACAAATATCTCGCCTTTCTTCCAATCAAAGAGTGAAGACGGGACTCTTCTATAATAAGCTATACTTGCAGCTGCTTGCGCGTTTTCTCCACGTACATTATACACCTGTTCCAGGATTGCGCATGTCAGTGCGGTACCTGAACACACAAATGGACGATCCCACTATTAGCCGACGACACGACGATCAGCATGTCACCGCACTAACATATTCGTATTCCGCACACCAGCCACAGCTACCTGTACCTACCTTATACCTGGACGCAACTGGCTCAGTACTACGATTAAAGTCCGTCAACCATTTTTTGTCCCTTTTTCCACTCCGTCCAAGGCCGGGTCCTCATTCTTATGCTTTGCACTCTCCCAACATCAACGGCCGTATCGGGCTGAGCTGGCTACACAAACTGTTACCACCCTGGGCCGAATCGTTGCAGTATGTATCGCCCGGGACTGCTGCAGAAGAGGGCAGTCTGCATATGATCAGACCCTGATCAGACCGCCCCAAGAACAGACCCTGGATAAGACCAATATTGGCCGTCTCTATAGTCGATTACATCTATCCGGTCCAAGTCCGAATAGCCTCAATTGCCAGAGTGTGGGGTAAAGGCCTGCCGGCTCCAAAATCTACACGCCGCAGCTCGTCTGTCTACACAATATTTTCCGTCTGGGCAGGACTACGGCTCTCATCTGTCAGCATACCACTGCGGAGTGCATCGGATCGGGCCATCAAGAACCGAGACCTTGATCCTTCAGCCTGCAATCTGACCAAACTCTGGCAGCTACCCCAAGTCAACCCCGCAATGATCGCCGTCTGCCATGTGGAAGTTCAATGACAGGAAGCTGGTAGAGGAGGATAAGCTCGGGGAAGCATACGGTTAAGTGACCGCTGGGACCGTGCCGGAGCGGTGTGAACCCCAGTACCGGGTCAATGGGTTGCTGTCCGGGAGAAGATATATCTGGCAGTGAGCATGTCCGTCTTTGCCAACCGCCTTCCTCACGAACAAGGGCGAACCTATTAGATTCTGGACCATGTTGCCTTCAGGGTTATTATGTCTGTTGTTATGCTCCGTAGCCAGTGCTGGGAGCTGTGCCCAGAGGCGGAATGTCGTCCGAGCCTTCAATGTCCGGAGGAATGCCAGTTCTAGCACGACACCACTACAGGTCGGCAACGGCAATTTCGCATTCGGAGTCGATGTCACCGGTTTGCAGACGTTCAACCCCTTTGCCACCTTGTCGACCTGGGGTTGGCACAACTTCAGCTTGCCGACTACACCAGGACAAACATCCATCAGCGGTTAGTGCTATAGATCGTCTGAGATATCGTTGTTGAAGGGCACTGACTGACCTCTTCCCTCCAGACTTCACTGGACTTGACTGGTGGACTCATGGGAGGCTTGTCAACTACAACCAGCCTAATCCTGCCGAGAACGACATATCCACCTGGCTCATCCAGAACCCCCAACGAGTTAACTTAGCGAATATTGGCTTCTCGTTTGGCGATGCCAAGGTCAGCGAGTCGGATCTCCAGCAAACGAACCAGGTTCTTGACCTATTCTCCGGAAAGATCACATCGACCTTCTTCTTCAAGGGGTCTCTTGTCGAGGTCCTGACTTGGGCCGACCCCGACTCTGATACAGTTGGCATCAGCGTCAAGTCCGACCTTCTGTCCGACGGCTCGCTTGGGGTATTCTTCGACTTCCCCTATTCCGACCGCAACAAGTTCGATGCCCCGTTTGTCGGTGTCTGGAACGCGACAGACAAGCACTCGACAGTCCTTACACAAACACACGATAATGGAGCAACAATTCTCCATACCATGGACGCGAACAGCTACTTCACGTCAGCCAAGTGGTCATCAAAAGGAATAGTCACAGGGCCTCTAGCCGGAACGCATCGCTACGTGCTTACCACTCCAGGAGCCAAGAGCCTCGATCTCACTGTAGCCTTCACACCAGATGAACAAGCTACCGTGCCAGCCTACAGCGACCTCACGACAGCGTCCAAGTCCTGGTGGCGCACATTCTGGAACACGGGCGCCTTCATCGACCTAACAAACGTCAAGACAGCCAACGCAACGGAGCTTCAAAGGCGCATCATTCTTTCTCAATACCTCCTAGCCGTGAACTCAGCCTCCTCCAACCCACCCCAAGAGTCCGGCCTAGTCAATAATGGTTGGTACGGCAAGTTCCACCTCGAAATGCTGCTCTGGCACACCCTCCCTTTTGCGCTGTGGAAGCAATTCCCCCTCTTCTGGCGCAGCCAACCATCAACATATCACCGCTTCCTGTCCTCCTCTCTCGACCGCGCCGCAGCCCAGGGCTACCGCGGCGCGCGCTGGGGCAAGATGACGGACACGACCGGTCGCAGCGCTCCGGGCGAGATCAACTCCCTCTTGATCTGGCAGCAGCCGCACCCGATGTATCTTGCCGAAACGGAGTATCGGGCCTACCCCAACGCATCCGTCCTAGAGCACTGGGACGAGATCCTCACTGCGACGGCGGACTTCATGGCCTCTTTCGCGTGGCACAACACCTCGACGGGCCGGTACGACCTCGGTCCGCCGATGTACCCAGTCAGCGAGAACACGCCGCCCAATTCCACCATCAACCCGACCTTTGAACTAGCCTACTGGCGGTTTGGACTGGACATCGCCGCGCGCTGGAAGCAGCGACTCAACAAACCCGTTCCTCAAGAATGGATCACCGTTCGCGATAACCTCGCGCCTCTCCCCGTCCAGGATGACACATACGTTACCTACGAAGGCATACCCGGCATGTGGACCGACAACACCACGACGAACGATCACCCCGCCATGTCCGGCATATACGGGCTTCTCCCTCCTCCCCTATCAGGATCCCCTCTGAACCAGACCATCCTCAAGAACACAGCAGATAAGATAAGAGACACGTGGGCGCTGGAGGAGAGCTACGGGTGGGACTTCAGCATGCTAGCCATGAACAGCTTGAGACTGGGCGACGTGGACCAGGCGGTGGAATATCTCCTGCACCCGAGTTTTGCGTTTGACGATGCGGGCTACGCGGTTGGAGGGAGTAGGGTGCCGACGCCGTATTTTCCTAATATGGCGAGCTTGTTGATTGCCACGGCGATGATGGCTGGTGGGTGGGATGGGAGCCCTGGACCACATTTTCCGAAGGGATGGGATGTCAAGGTGGATGGTTTCACGCCGACGTTGTAGCTGTTATCGTTGTGGCCGTTGGGCGTTCCGTAGGAAGATACTCGTGCGGCAATGTTTCGAAGTGCTACGGCTGAAAAAGGGGGGTACCATAGTATGAGTGGGACGACATGATAACATATTTACCTTTGCCCCTATCTTCGCCCGAAGCTCCTAGAAGTAGTACACATGTGCGGAAGACGGGTCTAGACTTGCCAGCTCAAGTGCATCCCCATGGAAGAAAAGAAAAAGGCCCTGAAGATGAGGTGTGGCCAACTCGACATAAAGCGAGCAATTGACCGAGGGTCAATTCATGCAATGAAAATGCCAGAATGCTATTTAAGAGAAAGCGCGATCCACTTGATGCATGCCTTTCGAGCTTTTCGTGGCTTTTCGCAGGTGCAAAAGCCCGGAAAACACCCCGGTATGATGACATCACAGTGAGATAAAGTACCACCGAGTGTGCTAGCGAGATGGAGCGACATGCGCTAACAGCAAGTGGTGACGGCGGGTTTTGGTGGGATTCTCACCCGTTTTGACAGGTACGAAACTGCGAACCAACCAAGTGTCGTCCCAATTGTTTTCGATGTCTCGTCAGGATTGCTAGGCATAGCACACCGCATACCGAGTGCCCTCTCTCCTGCATCGTCGTTTATCTTTCTCCAATTGATCTGGTTTTCTTTGCATGCAGCACAGCACAACACTAGACAAGATCCAAGGCTTAGCTCGTTGTGCCCAGATCTGGTCCCTTACTGTGCACCCAGTCTTTCTCCTCTTCTCGGCATTCTGCTGTAGCTGTTGTCGTTAACTGTGCATCCATTATACCTCTTTTCCTCTATCGACTCCCCCCGCCCCCGAAGATACTACCTACCTATAACTTGTTAGAATCCCGACTCCAATTCATACGCAGCAGCAGACGACATGGTGGTGTTTGACGGCCACGAGTACCTCACTGAGGAGGAGAACCGCCTCAAGGAAGATCGCGATCGCAAGAAGTACTGGAAGAAATGGGGCCCCTACGTCGCTGAGAGACAGTGGGCTACTGGTAGGAGCTGCAAGAACACCAGAGAGACGACGGATTGATCTGACGACCAATTGCAGTGCGCGAGGACTACAGTGCCGATGGCGATGCCTGGAGCAGTAAGTTTATACACCCACATTTGAGGAAACACACATCTAACCACGCTCTCCTCGGCTAGACTTCCCCCACGACCATGCCCGATCGCGCGCCTACCGCTGGGGCGAGGATGGTATTGCCGGTGTTTGCGATACCCACGGCCTCCAGAACATCTCCTTTGCCTTTTGGAACGAGCAAGAGTACGCCTGATTCTCTTACATACACATTGTAGGGAGGCGCGCTGACATACTCGTAGCCCCTTCCTGAAGGAGAGGCTGTTTGGCCTGTCCAACCCCCAGGGCAACCATGGTGAGAGTATCAAGGAAGCTCACTTCCACGTCGACAACACTCCTGTAAGTTCTCTAGACATTGGATATCTATGAAGCTTGAACTAACATATCTCCTCCCACAGACAGTAGGTCCAGTCGCAGCCACCCCGCGATTCATATACTCACCGCAGAATAGCATTCCTACATGAAATACCTCTACAAGTACCCTCAGAAGGCATTCCCTTACGAAGACCTCCTAAAAGAGAACGCCAAGCGTGGCAAGGAGGACAATGAGTACCAGCTCATCGATACCGGCATATTCGAGGAGGACCGTTACTGGGACATATTCATCGAGACGGCCAAGGAAGATGACGATCCAGAGGAGCTGCTCTTCCGAGTAACTGCCTGGAACCGGGGGCCTGATGTTGCGCCCATCCATATCGCCCCTCATGTGTGGTTCCGCAACACCTGGGCCTGGGGCCGCGAGTCGGTTGAGCTCAAGCCCACCATTGCGAAGCACACCGACAACATAGCCAAGACCAAGCACCACTCGCTCGGCCAACGCTTTGTGAACTTGTCTCCCTCGCCCGGCGTTGGTCCGAGCGGCGACGATGTGCTGCCGAAGCTCATGTTCACCGAGAACGACACCAACTACAAGTTGCTGTACGAGGGAACGAACGAGGGCCCGTATGTCAAGGACGCATTCCACCGCTACATTGTCGATGGCGAAAAGGAGGCCGTCAACCCCGCCAAAACGGGAACCAAGGCCGCTGGCTGGTACGCTTTCAACGAGGGCGGCGGTGTCGCCCCTGGCGAGTGCGCGGGTATGTCTCCACGAAACGCCATTCTGGTGTATGTGATGCTAACACGTTGCAGTGGTCCGTTTCCGTCTCACCAAGAGGGACGACCCGTACTTCGACGAGGAGGAGTTCGATGACATTATTGAGCGCAAGAGGGAAGAGGCGGACGAGTTCTACTACCGCATCAGCCCTCTCCCCATGACTGACGACCTGCGCAATATTCAACGGCAAGCGTTTGCTGGTATGATGTGGTGCAAGCAACATTATCTGTTCATCTGGGACGAGTGGGCAAACGGCGATCCTTCGCAACCGCCCCCTCCGCCAGGCCGGAAAGGCATCAGAAACGGGTCATGGAAACACTTGCACTGCGACGACATATTGTCAATGCCGGATTCCTGGGAGTATCCGTTCTTCGCCGCATGGGATACGAGTTTCCACTGCATTACACTCGCCATGATCGACCCCGACTTCGCCAAGAAACAGCTTGATTTGTTCACGCGCGAGTGGTATTGTCATCCCAACGGACAGCTCCCGGCGTACGAGTGGAACTTCAGCGACGTGAACCCGCCCGTCCATGCTTGGGCCACGTTCCGTGTGTTCAAGATCGAGCGCAAAATGTATGGAAGACAGGATCTCGACTTCCTGGAGAGGGTCTTCCAGAAGCTGCTCATGAACTTCACCTGGTGGGTGAACCGGAAGGATGTCGATGGAAAGAACGTGTTCGAGGGCGGCTTCCTAGGCCTCGACAACATTGGACTGTTCAACCGTTCGGAGCCCCTGCCCACAGGGGGCACGCTTGAGCAGGCCGACAGCACGGGCTGGATGGCCTTCTACTGCCTCAACATGCTCAACATCGCCCTTGAGCTGGCAAAGTACCGCCGCGTCTACGAGGATATTGCTACCAAGTTCTTCGAGCACTTCATCCTCATCAGCGACGCTATGACGTACCGCACCGGTCAAAAGGACGAGAAGTCCCTCTGGAACGAGGAGGACGGCTTCTACTATGACGCCATCTCGTGGGGTGGCCCGTGGATCCAACAGCTTCCCGTGCGGTCGCTGGTCGGCCTCATTCCTCTCTACGCCACTTCCACGCTCGAGCCAGAGCTGATCAACAAGCTGCCCGCCTTCAAGAAGCGTCTCGAGTGGTTCGTCAAGCATAGGGCCGACGTGGCTGAGCGAACAATGCACAGCATCCGCAAGCGCGGCAAGGGCGACCGCATTCTGCTTTCTCTCGTCAGCAAAGACCGTCTCACCAAGATCCTCGAGCGCATGCTGGACGAAGACGAGTTCTTCTCCCCCCACGGCATCCGGTCCCTGTCCAAACACCATAAGGACAATCCCTACTCCATGGAAGTCAACGGCCAGGTGTTCAAGGTCGGCTACGTCCCCGGCGACTCTGACAGCGGTCTCTTCGGCGGCAACAGCAACTGGCGCGGGCCCATCTGGCTGTGCGTCAACTTCCTGCTCGTCGAGTCCCTGCAGCGTTTCTACCTGTTCTACGGACAGGAGCTGCAGGTCGAGTGCCCCGTCGGCTCGGGCGACATGATGCACCTGGGCCACGTGGCCGAGGAGATTCAGCACCGCCTACAGCACCTGTTCGCGCGTGGCGATGACGGAAGGCGGAGCATCAATGCCGGCAGCGACCTGTTGGACTTTGACCCTAACTGGAAGGATTACCTCTGGTTCTACGAGTTCTTCGACGGCGACAACGGCCGCGGACTCGGCGCCACGCATCAGTGCGGTTGGACGGGCTTGATTGCCCGCATGATTCACGATACTGGGTAAGCTCCTCTCCCTCCCATCTCCCCCCACCTTCTTGAAAGCATACTTACAGACTCTCTAGTGTCTCCTGCCGCCTCCCCCAAACCCCCCGCACCCCGTCGGTAGGCATGATGCACTACTTCGACGACACCTTCAGCCGGCACGTCAACGCCGGCAGCGCCATGACCCGCACCCCGTCCACGGCCAGCATGCCGCGCATCAGGCGGTCGTCCACGGCGCGGTCCCTCGCCATGCGGAGCGACTTTAGCAACGGCACCGACGACGACGAGGCGGACGACGGCGCCTACACCCCGCGCCGCGGGTCGAACGGCTCCGGCGTCGTGATGGCCGACCCGAAGCGCGCGAGGGAGAAGGCGGACGCTGATGCGCACATGCATCACTACATCAGCGAGCAGCTGGAGCGGGTGCGGAGCCAGAAGAGCGACGAGTGGTTGTCTCCTGGGGACGAGTTTGAGGCTCGCCCGGAGTAAGAAGATTGGGAATTGTGTATGTTCTAATATTATCGGGGGATGAAGGGAGGATTTTGAATGGCTTGAGACTGTTAGAAGGCGGGCGAAGGGGACGGTAAAAAATGAGCACCTACATAGTTAAAGGATGAGTAGCAATGCGTATTCTGTTGACGTCCTCTCACAATGCCATGCCTTGCTGAAGAGATGGTTGGCAATTTTGCTTGTGTTAGCGCCACCCATCGAGCAAGAGCTAAGTGCAGTCAAGTTCTGATCAATCGAAGGGATGATGAGTCTCTGACACTAACAGTCACAGGTATAAGCCGCCGTACTGTAGCATGTTGCCGCTGAGCAGATTTCCGCTCTAAGAAGAAGTTCGTCTCCCAATATCGCTAGCTGTCTCATCTGTCATAATAGTAAACAAGTCGCAAAAGGAGGTGGCATACACATGCCCCTCCCTCGAAAAACAAACTCCAATTCTATGCCTGTCATCATTATCCTCCCTTCCTCTTCTCTTCTCATCATTTCAAAAGCAGAGCAGAGCAGGCCCTCCCACTCATCCACTGCTGGTCTCCTCACTTCCCGCCCGCGACATCCCCTTCGCCGGACATCTCCCGTTTCCTCTTCCTCCCCTTTTGACCTCTCCCGAATTGCACCTAGTCTTCACCGGTATCCATCGGATCATCAGGCTCCGGCACCTAGCCCTCACTGGTATCCATCCCCTCAGCGGCGCCCGCCGCCGCCGCCTCAGCGTCAGCGACTGCCTTCTCCACCGCGGCCGTGGCCTTCGCCCTCCCCGCCGCGCGCCTCTCCTCCTTCCACTTCCCGATCTGCTCCCGCAGCTCGTCGGCGGGGGTCACGTCGTCGATCGTCATGGGCTGGCGGGTGTAAGGGTCCTTGGGGTCGGACAGCAGGTGCTGCACGATGGTGCTGCGGTCCACGACGTGCTTCGAGGGCAAGACGACGGGGTCGTGCATGATGTCGCCCATGATGGGGTCCTCGAACTCGGGCGGGATGTCGCCGGCGAAGTCGAGCTCGGCCTGGTCGAGGATGGCCTTGGCCGTCTTGAACCGCTTCGTCAGGTCGTCCCAGGCCGTCAGCTCCTCGGGGGCCTTGAGGTTGCGCACGCGGAGGATGCGGGAGGTGTGCTCGAAGTTTTCGGGCTTGTAGGAGCGGCCGTCGGCCGCGACGGCCTCGACGAAGGCCGGGGATGAGCCGAGGTTGAGGTAGATGTCTACTATCTCCGGGAGGAGGGTGCGGGGGGAGAAGTGGTACTTGTCCGGGTTCTCGACTTTGAGGTTCTTGGACTTGGGACCCGCGAGGATGTCGAGGTTGTAGTCCAGCATGGCGGCGAGGCGCTGGACGATCTCGGGCATGGTGAAGGACTCGGACATGGCGTCGGTAAAGAGCTTCATCATGCCGACCGTCTCGTTGGCGAGCTGCATGTAGGATTGGGCTTGCGACTCGTTGGAGCTGAGCTCCTCTTCCTTCTTTTGGCGGTCCTGCGCGGAGAGGGTCCGGTCTTTGAGCTCTTCCTGCAGGTCGTGGATCTTGGGGAAGCGGGTGAGGCCCTCGTCCAGGACGTACGTGGCGTCGTTCATGAGGAGGTTGACGAAGCGGACGAAGAAGTCCCGGTCGGTCCTGCGGGTGGTTAGCATTCGCGGAAATAGTAGAAGAACCCGTGAAGATGGTAACTTACCTGCTTGCATCCGTCAACTGCTGTTTGTAGTGGTCATTGGACCAGACGCACTTGATCACCTGGAAGATCTCATAACGGATGTTGAACTTGTCGTAGAACTGGGTGTGCGCTCCTGTCGATTCGCATTCGATGTAGAACTTCATCACGGCGTGGAGAAGGTACTCGTTGGCGAACTTGGTGTTCGTCAGGAGGTCCCCCAGCACACCCTTCCTCAGGTGAAAAGTAGGCCAGGTGCCCGAGAACAGCAGCGAGACGAGCGACGACTTCAGGTACGGGTTACGGATGTACTCCGACGACTCCAGGAACGTAACGCAGAGCGCAATCGTCTCGTCTCCAACAGCAGCGAGGATAATCTGCGGGATGTACCGGAAGACGAACTTGAAGTTGTCCACGATATCTTGGAGAGCGTACTCTGGCAGACAGCTAAACGCCTCCGGCTGCTGCGCCGGGAGCGGCAAAGTGAGCTGTTGGTCTGGCCTCGGCCTGTAGTCCGCCTGGCTGGCCACCCGCAGAAGCCATACCGAGACGTACCGCATAAACTGCAATGACCGGCTCTGCATCTTCTCATCCAGGAGGACACCCTCCATTGCGAACTTGAGGGCAATGGACCGTTCCAGTAGGGAGATGTGCTTTTCGAGTGCTAGATTGAAATTCCGCTGAACCTGTGGGGGCTGTGTCGCGAACTTGGGCTTTTCAGCTTCCAGCTTGGCGATGTTCTTCTCGTAGTATTTGATATCTTTCTCCAGTCCCTTAATCTTGGTGTTCACCGCCTCACTGCCGTAATGATGAGCGGCTAATGCCAGGAAGAAAACCTCTGTTATGAAATTGGTGGTGCCGTCCACTTTCTGCGCGTAGAATGCGTCCGACTGGGCCTGATCGGCGTTGATTTTGGTCTCTTCCTTGATATCGACCCGCGGGTTCCTCCGGAAGTAGTTCACGTCGATGCGGTCAACCTTGGAGAAAGTTGTGTCCAGGAATGGCTCGCACAGGAAGTCGAGAATCACCGTTACGTTCATCATGAACGCATCCGAAGCCACTTCCCGAGGGTCCACCTGCAGGGCCCGGCGCTTGTGATTCGCATTCATGGCGTACGCAAACCAGTCCAGAACCTTGTTGCGTGCCTCTGTGCTTGCCCTGACGAAAGCGTTGATTATGCTACGCAGGTCTTCCTGGTGGGCGGCCAATATCTGCTGAAGAGCCACTTGCGCGTTCTTGACTGCACCTTTGTCCATGGTCCTCGGCCCCGCGAAGTAGGTACGCGTCACTTCTGGCTGAAGGGGCGAGATGCGGAAGAACGGCCCAAGAATGGTATCCTTCTCGATATTCGGCGCAGACACGGCCATCTGGAAACGGGGATGCTTTGCTAAAGCATTGACTAACCGCGGGAACCTGGAGTAGGTGGTCAAAGCAGAAACATGTGGCCTGAAGCTATCATTCATGCTCAGCTTGGAGAGCTGACCGCTGATGTCGACCATAGCCTTGGTAAACAAAGGTTCAATAGAGTCATCCTCATCTAACCGCGAGACAGCCTCCACGAAGAACTCATAGCACAACCCTTGCTCGTGCTCCACGTCACGAAGGATGTAAGGCACGAGGGTGTCGTGCTGGGGGTTCGGCTCGCGACTGGAGAAGAAGAAAAAGTCAGCCTACGGTTTCAGCATAGCACACTTAGAGCAAATACCTGAAAAGCTCCGGCATAGTCACGGCGAAAATGCAATTGCTGAAGCATATCCGCTTTGCCTCCTTGAGAACCTCAAGCTTCTCCGGAGACGGGTTCCTCAACCCCTTGATCATCCGCGTCACCCTCTTCCAACACGCCAGCATGTAGTCTAATATTGGCGTCGACTGAGGTGTGGCCGTGGCAGCCTCGACGATGGCGCCGTCCAGCAAGTCGATCGAGAGCTTCAGTGGGGAGCCGGATTCTTGCAGGTCTGCGTTCAGGCCGGGCAGGAAGGCCAGCTTATGACCGTGGCTATCCGTGGTGCGATCGGGATCGGCCGTGACGCGGAAGATATGGCTCAGCATGTTGTCGGCGAAGTCTTCGAGAGACTCGGCCCGGGGCTGCGTTTGCTTCCGGGGCGGCGGCGGAGTTTGTGTTTGACCTTTAGCCAGATCAATGTCTGTCGCTCGTCTCTTCCGGGAGTCGCTCAAATTACCTGAAGGAGAAGCCTCTGGCTTCGCATCACCGCTCGGTTGCGCCGCGTTGGCGAGCTGTGCGAAGGGGTTTGCTTCTGTGGGCTCGGGAGCCCGTGTAATGTTAATCTTTGTGCGCGGCTCGGCCGCTGGCGGCGCTTTCTCGTTCTCCTTGCCTTCTGCAGGTGACCCTGTGGAGGGTTCTGCTTGTTCGGGCTTCGGGGATAAATCTGAGGAGGTGGCTGGAGTGGCTGTGGCTCCGAGCTTTGCGACTCTTCGGCGCCGGATCTGTTCCATCGTCTCCTTGTCCGGGGCGTCTGGCGGCGCCGGTTGCTGGTTAGGTTGGTCCATCTTGCGGATATAGTACTGCCCAGAATCGAGGATCGTAGTAGTAGGAGCTACAAATGCAAGATAAGACTCTGGGAGGGGGAAAGAAGAGAGCGAGAGGACAAGGTTGCTTTAGTGAAGATGACGGTCGAGGCCGAATGGCGAACGGGAGCTCGAGGTTACGACGTCGGTGATAACGTAAACAGCGGGGACAATTGTAGGCAGCGGGTCTTATCGATAAGCATCGTGAATGGGCAGTGGAATTCCGCCGGTCTCATTGGATGCTGAGTGCCTGGAGAAGCTGAAAGAATCACTGCCAGGCGACTGCATGCCGCCATTAATAATATTATTTATGGCTGCGGAAGTGAACTGTTGACGACTCACCTTCTGATAGTGAACTAGAGTCTATGTCTACCTTAGCCTGGGTTCACGCCAGACTTTATCACAGATGAGGCTCAAGCTAATGCCGCCCTTGGGCTTGGAGACTGCGCTGAGACAACGTGGTGCTTGGTGATCTGTCATTTGCGGGATCTAACATTCACGTCTAACACTGAGGTGGCCTCCAGTTCATACAAGCTTACCTCTTTGTGCGACCCTTTGACCAGCCATTGGGTCCGGATCGCCATTCATTTCCTGGGAGAGACCTGGAGTCCTGGTCTTCATAGCATTCATACCTCCACACTGTTCTGGAGCGCACATGCATTCACATGTCTTCGACTGTCGTTATTGTGCTTCATATATGTGGTCAGTTGCAGTCAGACAGCACGCACCGGATCTCCGTACAGTTACCTCGCCAAGATCTTCACAGGGAAGAGCCGACACCTGAATCGATCACCGATGCACCGAGAGCCTCGCTAGGCTCCGATGTGTTCAGCAGGTCAAATACAAAATGATCACTGAGACAGAACACTGTACAAAAGTACAACCTCCGTTTCTTCGGTAGGAACTCGCTGTAGGAACTCGCTGTATGAATAGTAAAGGCCGCGTTACGCAGCCTTGGCGTCCCTTCAAAATATTGTTCGAGTGCGTCGCCAAGAGGCGGATTGGAGATTGGGTGAGATGGCAATTGGAACTCTGCAGCACAAGAGGCTTCACTTGTATCCAAAGTTTAGTCAAGATACCTTAAAGGAAGAGTGTTGGCGCGACCACTCGACGCAGGTACGATCTGTAGGTCTCAAGTCTTAACGTTAACCGACCCCTGTCTTTCCACCATGACGGGAATGCCAGCTCCCTCGGCTATTAGAGCTTTAAGCCTCCCCGTCGAGCCCCGCCGGAAGTCACAAAACTCCACCCCACAGGCACGCGATCACTGGCCCATCATCACTCATCCTCGAACTAGCTCATTGCTCAGTTAACTACTACCGCTTTCATACGACCCTCATGTTTAGATCAACACACATACATCTCATACGGCCACACACACGAAGATACCTATGCAAGTGCCTGTCGGACTGTCATTGCTCGCCTACCCGTGTTACCTGACTGGACTGCCCTCGACGCTTGCGACAGCACAGCTTTCGGAAGTAAAACCCTCGAATCGCAGCCTGTTCCTGCAAAAGCCCGCACTCCCTGCTCTCATGAGCCACGAACGCGACATCCTCTGCGTAACCACCTGCTCCAATGGGAGCTGGCATTACTGAAGACCGGGCACGAGAATAGCTACCATGGAGAAGCGCGAGGGGGCCGACTCCAGGGCTATCAAATCCGAGATCGAGACTCAGGATGCTCACCAAGACTCATCCCAAAAGGGTCACAGCACCCCCAGGAAAAGGAAAAAGGTCAACCATGGTAAATCTTCCCCTTCCCTCTCGCGTCTTGTTTGCAACAACATCCTTACCTGTCCGAAATATCATCCCTAAACACACGGACAAGAAAAACAGACCTTGAACTATAAGCTGACTTCCATAGCCTGCGTATACTGCCGTCGATCTGTAAGTGCTCGATAAAAAGCGAGAGAAAAAAAGAAAAGCAACAGCGCCACGTCATGCAGCAGCCATTGATCCTCCAATCTCACCGTGGGCTGCGGACTACCTGCTACTGCTGCGGGTACTGCATGTGGCTGCTATTCTCGGACCCTGCTTGCCAGACATATATTGATCAGAACGATCCTTGACTGACCATGACAATCGCACCCGGACATAGCATATGACGTGTGATCTCGTATGTAAGCCCCTTTTCCTTGGAAGACGTTTAGTATTGGTGTTGTGTCTGTGGAAGTACAGGACAAGCATTGACCCGACCTGATTCTTGCCCGACCACAGCAACGGCCATGTCACCGATGCGTCAAGAGAAACATTGGGCATCTATGCCACGATGAGCCCCGAGAATCCCAGGCCGGCTCCAAGAAATCCAGGAGCGTGCTCGGGGCCTCGGGGGCAGACGAATCAGAAACCACCCAGTCGGACATCAGACGGACTTCAAGGGAGCAGCAGGCTGGCTCCATGGGCCCGCCCCCATCATTCGACGGAGGAGTGAACGACACTCCTGGCTCCGGACACGCCCCAAAGTCCTCCTTCGATGCGAGCGTATTGGGTCGTGGCAATCCCTTACAGCTTGTGCAACCCACGCAAGTGTCTGGCAGCAATGCCAATACGATGGCCGGCAGCCTGAACCAATGTACGTCTCCCGTGAGCGTGTGTGCCGTCTAACTCATTTGGCCTGCACAAGGAGCAGAGTAGCTGAACAGTCTTTGGGGCCGCCCCGTAGTATCTGGATTCTCCGACAACTGGATGACGACTCAGAATCCCTTTCACGACATGCATTATACCAACTACGTGGTCGCGCCCGAGGTCTCCAACGAGCTCAACTTCTTCCACGACTTTTTGCATGACCACCATGACAGTGAACTATTGCCGGAAACTATCGGGAGCCAACTGGACAGCACCCCTGGATTCTCCGCCAACCTCAACACGAACGGCAACGCCATTGACCAGGCTGGCAACGACCAACTACTGCCCTCGAGCGCCATGCATTCCGGGTCCATGCTGCCTCCGCCAGTGGCTGCCGGCACCTCTAGTGCCAATGCCGACAAGACGAGAACCATCACCCGGCCGCCCACTGCCGTCGACAAGGCCAGACAATACTGGCTCGAAGCAGCAGATCCAGCCGGTAACGACGGTCCGGCTGAACGCATGGCCAAGCTCCTGCAGGCCAAATATGACGCAGGTCTGTTGAAGCCGTTCAACTACCTCAACGGGTACGCGCGCCTCTCGAAATACCTGGAGAGCCACGTCGCCCCGGCCTCTCGCACCAAGATCAGCCGGCAGCTTAACCAGTTCCGGCCAAAGTTCCGCGAGAAGATGCAAGCCCTTACCGACATGCATCTCATCCTGGTCGAGATGTGGTTCGAGGAAACTCTGATGAGCTATGACCGTGTCTTTGCCAGTATGGCCGTCCCCGGCTGTTGCTGGAGGAGGACTGGCGAGATCTTCAGAGGTAACAAGGAGATGGCGGAGCTCATCGGCGTCCCTGTCGACGACCTGCGAGACGTAAGCCCAATCCATCTACCCAGAACAACCTGATCATCGCACGCTTACACATAGCTACAGGGGAAGATTGCTCTTCATGAGATACTGACAGAAGAGTCCGTCGTCCGGTACTGGGAGGAGTTTGGCACGATTGCCTTCGACCCAGCTCACGAGACACTACTTACCGCGTGCACACTGAAGTCGCCAGACGACGCGTCGAAGAGACCGACAGTCAACTGCTGCTTCTCCTTCAAGATCCTGAGAGATAGCCACAAGATGTACGTATCAACTCCGTCTATGGTGGACCAGCGTCTCGTATGCTAACTTGGACCAGTCCGAGCTTGATTGTCGGCAACTTTCTTCCTCATGACCCCGAATAAGGATCGGGAACTGGACGAGAACGAGGCCAGCAGTACTCTTCGTGAAGATAGGGCGATACTGGACGGCGAGCCTTATATGCAACGGCACACTTTACTACAGGCACCAGCTGCTAATAAAGGTGGTTGTGGAGCATCAGATACGTTATTCAAGGAAAAACAAATGAGGTACGAACATGGGATTATTGTATTTTTTGGATTGGGAGTCCTATTCAGGGGGCAGGACGGGGAAACATTGTTGGGAGGACTGGCTATCTGTCCTCGAAAATGTAGGCTTTTACGTTGGGGGTATCACCGCATCTGATAGAACAACAACTCCTATCAGGTGCTCATGACCAGTCAAGGCTCGCGAGACGGGCCGGAGTTTGTGTTTGGGTCAACGTCGGATTGGCAGGTACCAATAATGCAGGGAAGGAGCAAAGGGGTCGCACCTTCCTCACGGGTTAACATTGTCAAGCACATGATTCAACAAACTTCTACTGCCCCAGGACCCCAGTCTTCCGGACCTTGAATTTCCAAGCTCTTTTCTTTCCACTTCTCGCGATGTACCACAACAACACGAACCAGATCTTTCCGACCTCGCGACCTCGACCTCGGCCTACACGGGCTCTTCACCCTCAACGCAATTCCATCCTCTACCCCTGATCATCCACTCCGAGGCATGGTTCATTGCTCGAGCCGACACTGCCTCCTTTCTACCAGACTCCAAACCTCGTCAAGCGCTAACCGCGACCTCCCACAACCTACGCAAAACCATCATTGTTCGAAATGCCGGCGCCACGAGTCCCTCAAACGCTTTTAGGGAAATCGAAACGCTTGCATATAATCACAGGTAGGCCTCCTCCAACAGTCGCGACGATTTGCTTCTAATCTGAGACAGACTTCGCCATAAACCTCGAAGAACGCGTGTCCGGCTGCAGCTTCCTCATCGATGATCAACTCCTTGAGTCCCTAAAAACCCACGTTCGATCGCTACACGCCTACAGCCCGAAACCAAGCAATGCCTTCAACGGACACGACGAGCTGGACCGGCTCGGCACGTCGATATGGAACTGCAGCACGCGCCTGCCGCGGGAGATGGGCGGCAATGCCGTCTCGTCTGAGAGGAGGAAGCTGGCTGTGTACTCGCGGGTCTTTGCATTTCATCTTCTTGATGCTGCACAGCGGCCTGGTAACGCGGGTTTAGGGAATGAAGTGCGGTTGATGAGGTTGGCACTGAAGGCTGGAAGGACTGCCATTGGTATGCGCGAAGGACGATATTATGATGGTTTTAAATGCTGACGACTACTATAGAGGCTTCAGAGCTGGAGATGGCAAGTTTCGTGTTGCAAAAGGGGGCCGACTATACCGCCTACTTCACTGAGCACAGCAAGAACCTCGATGGAGAAGATGCAACGGATGTCAGGGGCCTCGAGGCGGAGTACTATATACTGCGGACTGCTCTCGTAAGCCCAAGACCCCTCAATCCGGAAGCTGTGGCAGCATCAGGCTTGACCTTAGCTAACCTGCCATAGTCCTGGAAGGAAGATCGCCTCGATGTGGCAGAACACATGTACAACAAGGGCCATCTCACCGGTCGCTCCCTCCCTCCCCACCAAGTCGAGAAGCTGGCCGAAGTCCTCTATGATATCGGTAAGGACACGGCACTCAAGAAAGACTTTCCGATGGCAGCGAAGTGGCTGGAGAGAGCACAAGATATAATCAACAGCCACGATCTCGAAAAGCTTAGCCGCGAGGCCCTTGAACTACGGACCGCCATATGGCAGGCGTATATCTCCACCCTCGTCAATCTTGGATCGATCGAAACACTCGGCAAGGCCGACAACCTCATACACTTCCTCCAGTCGGAGATGGGTACAACAATGGGCGTGTTAGTCCTCAGGCTTGAGCTACTGACGAAAGCACCCGCCGAGGTCTTCGATGGCGATGCGTATGCCGCGATACTGAGCCAAATGATCACATGCTTCAGTCAGAAGGACGTGGCCATGGATCTTGCGGAGCAGTCGGCTGGTGATCCGGATTTCAGATTAATCATGCACCACATAGGCAAGCTAGATGACAAGGCGCCAACTCTCGGGATGAAGGTTCTGGACCAGTTTATTACGGCGCTCGCGAGGAGCGAGCACGTCGAGTGGGTGGAGCGACTGGTCACAAAACGGATATGGATGGCGACCAACAGGGGTGACTTGGGAGAGGCCATCGAAGCAGCGCATGCTGCCATATCCCAAGTGCAGAAGCCCTTGGGCCCGGATGCGACGGCAGCAGTACAAACAGTGAGTGTGTTGCCGCCGTCGAGCAAATCAGAGAGCTGACAACTACTAGCTGATATGGAAGTACGTCGATTCCGTTTACAACCAGCAACTATACGACACTGCCGAGCTGTGGTGTAAGCTCGCACTTCACCGCATATTTGAGAACACGGGGCCTTTGAACCGTGCCAAAATCGAAAGGCACGTCGTTACAAGCTCCTGGAACGAACATTGACTGACCACACTGCCAGAAAGCTCATCCTCTGCTCGATGCGAAGAAACGACATCGACGGGGCGAGATCGATATACCACGCCATGGCAGAGGAGACGCAGAAGGAGCCGAGGACCCTGTACCTGCTGTATAAGATTGCCATTCGGAGCGATGATCTGGCACTAGCTTTGACGTGTTTGGAAGGAATCAGCAAGACACCCGAGCCCACCGATTACCTGTACTCCTGTTGTCTCGAAGCTTTGAATGCCCGGCAAATAGACTTCGCCATAGAAGCCCTGGGCAAGCTGCTGGAGAAGAAGGCACAGAGCCCATCGACTTCCGTACACCTCCCTGCGCTTCTACGGTGTTCTATCCGTCTCGCAGTCAAAGATCTCGAGACCCATAAAGATGAGGATAAACGACACGAAGAAGTGACCAAGCTATGCGACCTCTTCGAACAAGGTATTATCACCCCTCCCCCTTCTCTCGATCCCCTCTACTAACTCATCCCCAGTCGCCACCTCCATCGAACATCCCACGAGCGACCCCAAGACCAACCCCTTCTCCGCGACCGAACTAGACTGGTTCGCCCGCAATGCCTACAACCTCGGCCTCACGCACGTCGAGGCATGGGAGGTCCCCAACACGATCCGCCTCCTGACAGCCTGCAACGCCATAATGTCCCACTTCCCCGACTCCATCTCCGCCGACATCTCCGAAGACATCGGCTTCAAAACCCTCTTCAACAACTTCATCCTCGCCTCTGCCTTGCTCTCCCGCGCCCGTGGCGCCGATAACCGCGAGGAGCAGCTGCAGGACTACCTCCTCGTGCGCCACCGCGTAGCGGCCTTCGACGCCTCCTTACCCTCCCAAATCCCCATCCTCGTCGACGTCGCGAAGCAAGATATGCGGTCCAAGCTCGCCGCCCTGCTGGCCTTCGACTTCGAGGCCGCCGTCGCGCTCAAGTCCTGGGATGACCTGCCCGCCATCGTCCGCAAGACAGCGGAAGAAACGCACTCCGCGACTTCCCTCCAGGCCCAAGCCGATATCCTCCTCCGTGCTTCCCCACCGGCACCGACGCAGGTCGTATACTCCGTCCTGCGCGGCATAATCAACGCCTTGTTCGAACTCGACCAGCTCGACACGCCCAAATTGGCGCGGTACATGCGCTGTCTGCTGCAGATAACTTTACCCTTCGACGATGAACTCGCGTTCGGCCTGGTGAAGGATTACATCGGCCTCCTCGAAGACGCGAGGACGAGCAACACGCCCTTGCCGAAGGAGGAGACGGACTGGCTTGCTAGTACGACGTATAACCACGGGGTGGATCACTGGCTTGGCAAGAGGTATGAGGCTTGTAGGAAGTGGTGCTACAAGGCGTTCGACCTGACGAGGCTGATGGGTGATGGCGGCGCGCTGGAGGGGGTGTTGCACGAGAGGTTTAACACGTTGAATTTCGATGTTCAAGATTGATGTTGCTGAGTGATGACAGGCAGCTTGGGGGATGTGTGCCAGGAGCCAATTTGGAGTTCGGGATCTGAGGTCTAAAGTCTGAGAACTGTAGGAGCCGAGGTGGAAACATGAGGATAATGCGGCTTTGGGGAAGGAGATATCGAGTTGTAGGTATTTGCTAAGTATCATAGTAGATTCTGAAAGCTGAGCTCATGACACCAGAAACTTAGGTCTAATGGATGCTGCTCACATTCGCAGCAAGGCTAGGTAGGCTTGGAGCATCACGACGCGCCCAGTCCTCTTTGTACGTGCATATCGTTTGTGTGATTTGGTGTCTGGCCATGACCGGGGGTCTGCGGTTACATCATCCTGCGAAGATGAGACAATTCCATGCGAACCACACTCGCTCACTTACTGGACACGGCACAGCGAAACTGGCAAGAGTGAAAGCGAAAAAGTCGATAACAGAACCCACAACAGTACAGAAAGAGAAGGGAAAAAACGCAAGAGGTCCTATCTGTCTGGCCTGGTCCCGCCATCCATCCGCGGGTATGCATCAGTCCAGAACGCAGCGCTCATCCAGCCCTCTCAAACTAAAGCGCGTGATGACGACATCCAACCGCCGGGAGAGTCGAGTATTGTCAAGTGGTCCTGGGAGTTGGGGTAATCGCGTCCAGCCTGGCCTCCACGGCGTAGGGGGAGTCCTCCCTCCTTGCTCCAGCATTCCATCTATTATTCCCGGTCCAGTCCAGTCCAGTCCATCCATCCATCGACCCTTCTCTCTATCGCAGAATATGCGCTCGTAACCCGCCGAAAAAGGGCTTCGCAAGATTATTATCCCGGAGAAGCATAAAACAACCATCATGAACACCCGAAACCCGTTCGTAAAAGCCTTCGAACAGCTACCGCTTAGCAGCAGCCACCTCCTTGGTTGTTGGACACGCCGTGGCCGGGGCCGACTTGCACGTTGGGCTTCGTGTTGTTCGTTGCTGTGGATCCCATGCGCTCCTTGATCTGGCGGGCCATGGTGAGGAAGGCCTGCTCGACGTTGCTGGCGTTCTTCGCCGAGGTCTCGAGGAAGGGGATGCCAAGGCTGTCGGCGAATTCCTGCAGTTGTGTATAGAGTTAGCGGATGTGTACTGCGGCTGTAGGCGATAACATTGGACTAAGAGGCAGCATCGCAGCCTGAGGCCGAGAGGGCGACATGTGGACACCGTACCTTCGCGACTGTGTAATCCACCACCTTCTTGTCCGCCATATCGCTCTTGTTGCCTACAAGGAGCTTGTTGACGCCCTCAGTGGCGTAGCGGTCGATCTCCTGCAGCCATTGCTTGACGTTGTTGAAGGAGTCCATATCCGTGACATCGTAGACGACGCAGATGCCGTGGGCACCGCGATAGTAGGAGGACGTGATTGTCCTGAAGCGCTCTTGGCCGGCGGTATCCCACTGTAGGTTCGCTCGTTAGCCATCGTTCGAGGTTTAGGAGGTTGACGTAAAGGGGGTTGGTTGGTTGCGTACGATCTGAAGCTTCACCGTCTTGCCGTCCAGCTCGATGGTCCGGATTTTCTTTAGGGTTGTCAGCAGTTGCTCCGTCGCTAGCGGGGTAGTAGGAAGCGTACGAAATCGACGCCGATAGTTGAGATGTAGGACTCGGTGTATGTGTCGTCGGCGAACCGCAGCAGCAGGCAAGACTTTCCTACACCGGAGTCACCGATGAGGAGCAGCTTGAAGAGATAGTCGTATCTATCGGTTCATTAGTTCACCGCTCCAAGCTTATTATCTGTTGAAGGTATCGTAGGTCGGACTGGTGTTTGCGCGCTGGTGGTACTCTGTACACAAAAACGAGGTTAGCCAAGCGGACAGCGCATCGCGATACGATACGGGGTTGCTTACCACTCAGGATTCATGTTGGCGGATGTTCAGAGTTCGGAAGGCCGGATGGCAGATAGTATCAAATCAACCGGGGAGCGGGATGTCGAAGTATTGGTGTGGAGAGCGGCGGGAGTTGACTTGGTTTAAGAAGTTCTGGTGGTTGGGTGTGATGATGAAGTTGGAATGGACAGTGAAGCAGGCTACACGTCAGGCAGGTGATCGGAGAGACAAACGAAACACCGACCAGTAGAGGGAGGTGGTCCGTGCACAGAGCCTTTGATGAATGCTTGGCTGACAGCTGTCAGGCGAGAGTACACGTGACAAATCTGGAACAGGCAGTGGCCAGAATTGAGGTTCGACCTTCACCAAACTCGCGGGTTTGGGTCCTCCGAGTTCCATCCGAATCATCTTGCGACAAATATCTATAAGAGTACCAAGATGCTGTCGGAGCTGCCTCACGTACTTGAGTCAAGGCGACTGGTGACCTGTGGTTATTGCTGGCACGTGCCTCGGCAACACCATGAGTCCATGACCACAACACATGACACCTTGCTATATATTTACTCACTTGATGTGGAATTTCGGAGACCTGAGCACATTGCACTGCAAACTGCGCTTCAATGACTTCACAGAGACAACATCCTACATATTGAGTACTGACTCGTCAAGTCATCGATACCTCCCATTCTAAACACCCTCCCCTCTCTCAGCCGCACTCTGCTTGTCATTTAGCTCTCCCAACTTCTTCATCACGCTTCTCTTCTTCATGTGTCTATTCAGCTTCCTCCACCTCTCGCCTCGAGTGGCCCTGTCTCGTTCCTCCCGCATGTCAACGACATGTCTGAGAAGCTGCTCGCTGTTGCGCTCCAGCGTCGCTTGATCGATCTTGGTCACTCGCCACGCAAACCGCAGCCATGTCTTCTCGGCTAGCCACAGTATTGGGGCGCGGAGGACGAGACTGAGAAGCGCGTGCACCCACTCGCTGAACGCCATGGAGAGGACGATGACCGTTACGAGCGTGGAAAGACCGACTCGGCGAATGTCAGCTTCGGTGATCAACCGGGGGAGGAAGAGACGGGGAGGAAGACTTACACATGTAGCTCACCTGCTGCCGCAACGTCATCCACATCGAATTCGTCGACTGGGCGTTGTTCATGCCAAAGACGGCGGCGAAGAAGCCTAGTGGCAGCTACGTTTTACGGATGTCAGCGCTTTTGTCCCGAACGCCTATCAACTGGGAACGGAGCAGGGCTTGAGAACACTCACGAAGAAGATGGTCACCAGCGTGAAGGCCATGATGGTACGGCCTTGCTTTATGCTCTCGCGAGCCTCAACGATGCCGGCTTGCTGTTGCTTGAACGATAATAAGCTCTCCAGCTACCGGAGTGTTAGTCGACCAACAAGTCTCGCAAAACGGATTGAAGCGAGGCCCTCTTACCTGCTGGCAGTTTCTCGAGGCAGATTCCTCCAGTTCTCGGATCTCAGCCTGGTGGTTCTCTATGAGTTCAAGCAGCACATCTGCCTCGCGGACCGCCTCCTCCCACAGGCTCTGCTCCGCCTGCTGTGTCTCCTCCTCATCTGTCGAAACCTTTTTCGTTTGCGAGCTCTTCTCTGGGCCTACGAGAACAGCGAGGTTCTTCAGCGCGGTTATCATGTCCCCCTCGTGGTGGCTTTCGCCTTTCTGCCGCGCCAGGTACCGTCGGTAGTCCCTGACAACTTGCTGCTGGTTCTTAAAGACACGTTGCATTATACCCAGCTCCTCGGCGATGTCGCGGGCTTCTTTTAAAAGGGTTCCTTCTGGGTTGATGTTGAGGTACTTGCTCCTTGTGTTGGCGGGGAAGATGCCCGATGCCAACATTGTGGTGTTCTTCCAAAACGTGTCGTGAGCGATGGAAGTCTGCTCTGTCTACAGCGGATATCAGCAGTAGCAGGAAATGTGAGTGGTCGGGTGTCAGGAGAAGGATATGGGACACTAACAATGTTTCCGATGGCCGAGAGGAACATGTCGATCACTTCAGGTCGTTGATCGAGCGGCTTTGTGCGGTCGAAGAACACTTTGGAACACTGTTCGATGATGATGAGAGCTGCGGCACAGATATCAGCAAACGAGGCACAACCGGGGAACGGACGCAAGCGCGAACCTAGGTGATGGACTGAGTCGATCGACTTCATCGCGTGCATGCGCTCTCGGAGACATTTGTGTACTCCAGAAGAGTCGGGTTTGTTTCTTCCCCATCGTCTAGGGAAAGCGGAGATGATTGTGTCTGCTTGGGTTAGCACAGACGGGAGCCGGCATAGATAAAGCGCTGGTTGACATACGGTCATCGAGAATCCATAACCACAGCTGGTCAACCATGACGATGCGGGCATTACGGCTAGGCTGTTTCAACCCCCAGTTTGTCGCGCGATACACTACCTGGTCTCTGTCGCGTTTAGAGGTATCGGCAAGGGTTAGAAAATAGTACTGGTCCAGCGTACGCCGAATATGCAGGGGCGGCTTGTGGTGCAGAAATTTCCTCGTCAGCCTTGTGTCTGGCTCAAGGTCGATGATGACTGACGCCCGAGCGGCATGCATCAGGTACGTGCCCAGCTTCGACCTCCTACATCATTTCGCGAGTAAGCAAGGCTTCTCGTTGACCTCGGGGGGGTTTGCATCTTGTCTACCATGGTTTCAATCCCTCACTGCATTGCGATGCTTCCAGATCTCCGCGACGACAAGTCGCCATTTTGACCACCTCGGCCATATGTGCTCGTTTGGCATCCATTTCCCAGTGGAGGTAGGGGAGCTGTTCAGAGTCAGTCCGCACCTTGTCGGGAGGGGACGCTGCACAGGATACGTGCGACATACAAACAGAGCGACGTTCTTCGTCTTCTCCTTCCTGCATCGCGTATTCGCCACTGGCTCCGGAAGGTTTGGATCGGGTGCTGTTTCGTTAGCTTGCGGACAGGAGGAGAAGACTAAGTGCAGCTCATACGTCTTGGGATTGTGGAACATCTTGGCCTCATGTGCCTGGCATGTATCGGCCCCTTCCCACTTGAGCCATGCATCTGACCACGCCAGTACTCCCGACAGAGAACACGTTGTGCCCGAGACATGGTATTACTCGATTTCATGTTGTCGTGAGGCATCGTATCCTCATCGTAATACCTCGCAATCGCGTCCTGGCACGGGGAATGAGCTGTTAGCTATCAAACGGAACGAGCGCTACCCACCGTCTAGGAGGGTCCTTTACCTCTATCCAAGCCATGTTGTTAGTGGGGAAGTGGAAGTATCGCAAGTATTCATCATTTCTCTGCGCCAGCGGATTCTTCTTCTCCTCGGTGATGTTCTTTGGCGAGCTCTCAAGGAGTCGACGTGCGGATACCTTCTGGTTGGGGAACTCTCCGGTGAGCCAGTCACTACCTTGGTACGTCTTGCCCTCCCATCCCAAATCTGCTCGCTCAAAATACATGGCATAGGATCTGAAGTCAAGCCCGTCATGCCCCGTTGATGATGACGTTGAAGCTGATGCTTCAGTGTCCTGCTTCTCAGAGGCAACGGCATCTTCTCCATTCTGCAGGCGGCGGAGAACGCTCAAGGTCCTTGCCACGCGCTCTCTTTCCCTTTGCAAGTTCTCTTCTCTGTTCTTCGGGTCCTCTTCAGATTGTTTCTTTCCCCCTTTCCCTTTGTTCGCAGGCTTCTTCTGTCTCCAGGTTCCTCCCGGGCTCTGGCGCTTTGCCAGACGTTCGATGGTTTCCTGGCGCCATGCCTTGCGTGCTGCTCTCAGCTCCTCCAGCACTTGTCTCTCCGAATCTCCTTTGGGTTCCGACTCGAGCCTCGCGCGGATATTGTCTATCCTCTGAATTTCCTTGTCGAGCCTATCACTCTCATGGTGGCCTAGACTCTTCTTGGATGCATCTCGCTCGCCGTAACGGAGACTGAAGTACCGGGTGTGGTTGGGTAATCCCGGCTTGTCGAACTGGGGATCATGGTATTTATCGCCTGTACCTTTCATGATGGGCAAGTCAGTTTTCGAGAAAGACCAGGCTTCGCTGATTACAATGCGAACAAAAAGGCAAGCAATCTTAGGTTTTCTACAGAGTACATCAGACGACAAGGACATTCCCCCAGCTCGCGCGCTTCCCGAGCCTCGTTGGCGTACCCTAATATATGTACTACATGTCGAAGCTGCAGCATCCCGCGCATTTTCGGTGACGGGCAAACTCGAGAAACTCGAGGCCAATATTTATGGCCGCAGGTTTGTAGCTGTATGCCGTGTCACAGAACTGCATGCGGCTGGAGGGCTGGTGGTGTAGAGAGCGTGTGTTTCGTTGGTCTCGCCCCCTCAAAATGCACAACTCTTCCCTATCACAGACTGCACGGTCACATTCCGCCAACATTGTTCGGTTGGAATACCTGAGAAAGGTGATGTAATCTCTCAGAGCCTCGCCTCGTGTATGTCGCAACGAAGCCGGTCAAATTCAAGCGATGGTGGGCAGTAGAGCCTCGCGGGCTTGAAAACCGCGAGCTGAACACTCACTTGCATCTTATCTCGCCAACGTACACAATCGGGTTTGTTCCAACAAGGGATTGATGTATGCAGGAGGATTACAAGAATACCTTGTGGAGGATATCTGAACTGCTGGATAAACGCCTTACAAACCCTAACCCCGGATTCCCATGAGGGGGGAACGGCCGTCAGTCCGTGATGGCCCGTGCGTTCCGTCCCGAAGCGGCCGGCAAATCAACAGCCGCGGATTGGGATTGCAAGACTGACATCATCCGACTCAAAACCTTACGCCTTTGGAAGCTCGACGATATCAATCTCCTTACCGCGCCGCGCAACCACGTACCATAGCTTTTTTAGAGGTAGATGCGCTCCCCCACATAACTGGACAAATGTCCGGCTCAAACAGGCTGCTGCAGTCTTCAACCAACGTCCTGAAGCCTTCCACACTCGGCAGCAGAAGATGTCGCCTATCGAGTCCTACGCCTCCGAACGCACTGACGCCGACACCCTCCTCTTCCACGCCAAAGCCTCTCACGACCCTGCAAGAAGCTAACCCGCGCAACCTCCCGGAAGTATGGTTCAACCATACGCCTCCACGACCGCAGAATGCCTTCTTCCAACCATCTCAACCGAGCCCAAGCAACAAGGTCCCGGACCCGGACGAGAACAAAGTCAAGCTCGGCAAGAGTACGTTTTCCCTCCGCTCCCTCCTTCCCTCCCCTTCCACCATTTCAAACACACCAGCTAACTTCGTGTTCTCTCTCTTTCAACCAGCCCTCCGAATCCTCCAATCTCGCCTCCCGACCCTGCTCAACTCCCCCCTACCGCAGGAGATTCTGTCGCCCTCGATATCCCTGCACCTCTTCCCCTCGACGCACCCGCACCTCCCCGCCGTGCGCGGCCGCGTCGCCTACCAGGCCGCCCTCTGGACCTCGCCCATAGCCTGGAACCGCTTGCCGGGTCTCGGCAACGTGCGCCTCGAGATCCTCTCGGAGCGGATGGTGCGCAACAAGCCCGCGCGCCGGTCGGGGGCAATCGAGGACCAGCTCGTCGTGCGGTGGCGGACGATAGGGGGCAGTAGCAGTCGCAGTCTGGCGGGCTTGCTGTTTCAGGGGAGGGATGGGGTTGGTGGTGGGAAGGGTGCAGTGGGGGAGGGCGGACCTATGGCTCCTGGTGGTGGGCAGAAGGTCGGCTCGGCGCAACGGCCGGGGGAGGGGAAGGAGTTCACCGGGTTGTTTATCTTTGAGTTTGATCGGGAGGGGAGGGTGTTGAGTCATACCATTGAGCATGTTGAGGAGGGAGGGCAGTGGGAGAGGGGTGTTGGTGCGAAAGTTGTGGGGTTGACGGATTGGTTGCTTGGTGGGTTTAAAGGGAATGGGGAGGGGTCGAATACACCTTGTCCAGCGTTTTCGGCGAGGAGTATGCGCAGAGGCCGTTGAGGGCTGTGTAGAATGTACGATCAAGCTTCGGGGCGGAGGGTGTGTTTCACGGTTCGAAGGGGACATTGGTTGGCAAGCATGGGCTTTTGTTTTCATTGGGTTTTATGGAGTTCTACGGCACGGTAATGACAGACAGATGATCGGCTAAGGGACACTCGGGACAACCTCCTCACTCCTACTCCCCTCCTCCTCCTCCTACTCTACTCAATCTCGGCCTCAAGCGCTGGTTGTATCACCGCCCATCTCTCCGCTCAGTTCCCGTGACGTCGGACCGCGGCGCTGGGATCCGTTAGTCGAGCCGGTTTCGGAGAGTCCGTCGACTCCGTGGTGGGTGCCATTGGCGTGGCCGTTGGTGAGGGTGGCCTTGGAAGACGCGAACTTGGCCTTCTGCTCTTCCTTCAGCTTGCGGATGTGGCCGTTGATCCAGAGACCGGCGAGCTGGGCGTCGGTCATGTCCTTGGCACCGCTGATGCGGCCGCGGCAGGTGGGTGTGCCGCAGAGGCAGTCGAAGGGCTGGTCCATGCTCCACTCTGTAGAAGGGTAGAAGAACTGGGAAAGGAGGTTAGATCTGTGTTCGGGGCCTAGGTAGGTAGGCTCACTTGCCGTAAGCTCCTCACCCGGCTTCAGACCCTTGGGTCCGGCAATGACCTCGAGGTTGGCCGTGTCAAAGATCTTATTCGCATCACTTTGAGTTAGCCTTCGAGTCTTTTCAGCAATTGGGCATCGATTACAGCAGTGGACACACAAGAGAGGGCTCGCATGAGTGGTTGATATACAGCAAGTCAGAGTTCAGGTTGAGGTGTTCGTCCCGTCCAAACTGAACGGTGGCATAGGTCGGGCTGTCCGCCTTGGTGCAGGGAGGGAACGCCATCTTGGCATAGAGGCCGAACGGAGGGACTGAGATCCTGGAGAGGCTCTTGGACGTGAATCCGGAATCGCTGATGATGACCTCTTGGATGTTCGGGTGGGACGGACGGGTCCAGGTCGGTGTGAGTGGTGCTCCCATTGTGTATGAGTGGTATACCAAAGCCTGGCTTGAGATTGTAGTGGTGGTCTTGAAATGCGACACGTATGGTTGTCACTGGAAGTTACAGAGGATGTTCAAGGTATCGTCGAACAGCTGATATAACGCTCAAGTGGAGAGAAGTCGAATCTGTAGTCGCTTTAAGCTACGGGACCTGACCAAACTATGTATCCTCTTACCTTGGCTGCCGGTTATGACGGAAGTCGCATGGCATGCCTGGGTGACTTGCCGAGAGCCATTGATTCACCCCCGCTATACTCTGCTAGCCTCATGGCAATGACATGGTGGCTGCAAGGATGTTCGGTCTACGGCGAGACAAAGGCAAAGAGACTGGAAGCTTGCGCCTGTGGTACCGAATGGTGTTTCTGACATGTGCTTCGCGGTAATCGCGGGGTTACACCAAAAACCGCCTCAAATCAGGGGCTGACAGCCGGCCGCTCCACCGAGGAGGACAACCGGAAACCCGAAGGGTTAGGGTTATCATGTATTGTACGTGGAGCTCCATTTCTTCGCTCTCTCAGTGCAACTGTCTCCCTTCTTCCACCTACGAAACCTACTACAATACATCAATCGTCGCTGTTTACCATTCGATCACAACGAATACTCGACTTGTGTCTCCCCGGCTCTGGAAATGTCTAACGTTATCGAGGGTTAGTGTGTAAGTGTCGAAGCGGACCTTGGGTTACACTGAACTTCGAACTGCACAACGCATGCGTTGAAAACATGGCCTATCATGTGCTGTGTTACTTCCAAGAAGGGCAATCCAGCAAGCATGAGCTCCAACGGAACACGACTGGTTAGAAGTGAAGGAACGAACACCCATACGGAGATCTGTTGCACGTCAAGGTACCTACTTAGGGGTCGCGTCGATCCTGGACTCGCAGGGGGAGGAAGAAGTGGTCTCTCAAAAGCTGTGCCAGACGCTTTCAAAGCTCTCTTTCTATCACATCCAGTCGACTCGAAGCACAATCCCGGTCCAGCATGTTAAATCCAGCCCAAACGGATTCAATTACACAGCTGTAAAAAGAGGTATGCTCACGCCAGATCGACACACTGCGACTCAGCCCATGGAAGCTTTCCAGAAACACGCGCTCGGACAGCATCGCCGTGGCAGATTGCATGGAAGATCACGAGAAGGTTGTTACATTCTGATACTAGCGCACAAGCAGCTGACGAGCTCTGACGCCTCAGTCCGAAACCGACGAGATCTCGACTGAGGTCTGGGAGTCTGCACAATGAATTTACTGGCTGCCGGCCAGAAGGAGGCTTGGTGAAGGATGACTCGGAGTATTACGGTCTTGATTCGACCATCGCCAGTTATGGCAGCGAAAGAGGGGTCAGCCGTTGGGAAAGGAGGTAAGGGGCGACCCTCGCGCTCCGCGCCGCGCCCGCACATCTGCTTCCCTGTGGCATCATCTATCATTCTATGAGGGCGGACTGTGTGGAGTTAAAGGCAGTGGAGACTGAAGCGTCAACTTGAAAGCAGAGATGCTAGCTTCTATGGTAGCGACCCGCCTTGGTCTGCTTTGCAGCAGTTGTGGGATACCGTCTGGCTGCTCTCTAGCCGATCGACTCATGACCTCCTCAGCCTACAATCAATCCCTTCCCGCGTCCGTTCATAAGTGTGAACAGACGCGGGTCGTCTGCATGGTCACATTCCTTGTTTAGGATATCTCAGCTGCTTGACCATCGACGGACTTCAATTCGCTGAGGCTCTGGTGGAGATAGTCGACCAAGGAACCGACGGATTCGTCGACATACCTGCCTAGTAAACTCCTCTACACAGAGGGCTTACACCCCGAAACCGTTCTCTCCTTCTTTGCCTATCCACCCATCAGATACAGCTTTGAGGGAGAGCAACCGGGTCGTATGGTCGTGGCAGAAGGAGGCGTCTCCGCTGTTTCCCCGTTTTGGGCAGCACCCAGATTTGGAGTTTGGGGTGGTGTTAACACTCTCCTTTAATGCACATACCATAACACTTATTCCTTTCGTCAGCTGTCACCTGAACAAGAAGCAGGTTTTTGATCCCTGCGGTAGGAGTCAAACATCGCGAACCAGAAGCTGGATAGGTGGAAAGTATGACGCGCCTTCATCGAGCGGGAGCAGACCTCCGTTCATCGTCAGACCTATGGGATTGCCTGTGCGCGTCAAGGGCCTCATATATACTCCATCACCCGGACGCTATACTCTCACCCACCCACATGCATGGCGAGCTACTGCAGGCGTTCTCGAAAAGAGGAATATCCCACCACACCGGTTCACACCACTTCAACCAAGGTCGATCAAACGGAGCAACAGGGGTGGGCATGCCACGTGCAAGCTCGAGCCCTCTCGGCAGCCTGTTCCGTACTATATGTGCCGGGAAGGGTGTCTGCCTGACTTCTGGGAAGCATGTCAGCTGCTGGGCGGGATGGAGCGGATTCCGCTCGCTTTCCATTCTTAGCTGGAGGGCCTGATATTGATATCTGCTCAGACCCTCCCTCATCTGTGGGTAGGCGCTGGGTGGGGGGCGAATGATAGCTCCTCTCTTAGATCACAGTCAATGAGCAGTGCCTACGGACCTTTGGATCGCTGAGACGCTTCGTCCCTGGCCAACAAGGTGTCTGCGCTCTTACATGATATAAGATCAGCCATCGCCACAGAGCAAGCAGGTAAACTATCTTATTCCTGGTCCTCATCACTAGCTCCTGCCTTTGGCCTGTGCTTCCCATCTGCTCCTATTGAAACAAGGACTCCAACCCAGCCCGGTTAAAGAACAAATTCCCCAAGTCAGTATTGCCTAACCAGGATGCCCAACCCCCGCTCATAACGAGCATTATGCCTGTCCACTGGCTGACACCCGCTTCCAAGCAGATATGTCCAGAGGAAACACTCGCGCTCCGCCTGTCGAAACGGGACAGAAGCCTCACCCTAGGCCCCAGCCGAATCCGCCAACCCCCGTCCCGCCTTCACCCGAGGAATAACTCCAGTCTCCTCCACCGTACTACGACGAAGGGATGGTCCGGCGGTAAGCCAAGCTTATCAGAGCAAAGAATGACTGTCCTTGACTAATGGCCAAGGGATGGAGTGAGCTCATCCCACGACCACCCCATTTTCCTTGATCTGCGAACGGGCCGGCCCGCGGATAGGTAGTTGGCGATTTCCGCAATCTCGGCAATTCGACAGGCGAGCTCTTCCTACGTCCGCGAGGCGTGACAGGCATATGCAACAACGGGACGGACACGGTGTTGATATATAGGATGGCATAAGTGCCGCGCATCGGCTGGGAGAAGGGTTGGGGAACATCCGATGCACTAATGGCGGGACGATATCTACCGCATCCGCAATATTGCACAGCGTCTCCCAACATCGACTCGGACTACGTAGAATGACAGTGTCGCGGAGGGAGGTCAATAATATCGGGGACATCTAGCAACAATGAAGGCCGGCAATGTGATGGGTTGAACTCGTATTTTCACGGTATATCCTTGCGTTAAGGGGTCGTCGGTGTCTTTTGTAAGATAACTCCTGGCGAGCTCGGCAACTGCGATACGCGATACATCTACCCCTGAAGAACCTTGAATCCGGGTTACTGTTTTCTTGCATCACTTTACCTTTCAAGGAACTCATGGGCAGCAGACAGCATCATATGCAAGAGTTATCCTACGATCTAGACTCTGTCACTCGGTCATCCAATTATAATGTTACCAGAAAAGCCACCCGTATGGTATGCCAGCCACCTCTCATTCAATGCTCGATTCGAGCTGTTACAAAAACCCAGCTGATGATTCATCGCGGAGTATCACAAAGGGGTATGTCCTTTACCCATCAATCCTGGAATTCGCAACTATCACACCTTCTTTGCGCCCGACTCCTGAACGTCTTCGGCGTCGACACGAGGATGACTCCTCCGCCTTCTGAGAAGATGCAGCAAATAGACACCGTGGTAGACGTTGCCCTCCGCGTTCTTCTCCTTAGTCACATTGACATTACCCAAGAACATGGCCGCCAGTACACACTAAGCCACAAATCGTCAGTTACACATCTCAATGCATATGTATGTGATAAAGGGACAAGACATACCAAGACCATAAACGGCGTGATAGCCACGAAAGCCCATACCACTCCCATCTACCATAGCATGCACGTCTTTAGCACCCACCATTGTCAAGCCCCATCGGGATTCGGGTGGTAGCGGCGGGGCTTACCTTGGCCTGGTGAATGATCTCGCTCTTCATCGGCTCCGGCACGCCAGAAAGCGTGGTGAAATCCCGAAAGGGAGAGTCCGGCTCGATCCCGGAAGTGTTGTTAAACACCGTCGCCATGATGGTCAGCGCCAGCGTCCCCCCGAAGGGCAGCGCCACCGCCATGAGGGAGATGATCGTGGCGATGTTTTCGGGGAAGAAACCTATAACGTGGAGGGAAGCTGTGAATGAACAACAGCTGTTAGCCAAGGTATCTTATCTCGATAACGAAAACGTCAGGGTTTGTTCGGTAGGTCAAGACTCACTTGGCATGAACCTCAAGCCCGTCCCGGCTCCCGTCAGGGCCATCATGCCGAATATGCTGGGCGTGTGCTCGCTGTACAGCGCCCAGGCCAGGACGCCGACGCCGACAGCCTCGACTACGGAACCGAAGAGGACGGGGGAGAAGGTGTTCTTGGGGTAGACGTTGCACATAAACATGGACAGGTAGGCGCCCACTCCTATGCCGGGAGTGTAGTACAGCAGCTGGATACCGGCGTCGCTGGCGTCGTATTGCTTGACCATCGTGAAGTAGAGGCTGACGAAGTACAGGACCTAGACGCTGTCAGTTAGGAAAAAACGGCGTGTCACGCAGAAGGGGTCGTTGTGGGGGTTATCTTACCGAGTACATGGCCGCCCCGGTGCAGACTGTAATATAGAACATCAATCCGACGTCGCGGTTCGCGATCAGCTTCCAAGGAACCATGGCTTGCTGGATCGGCCACCGGCGCGAAAGGAACCCTTCCCCAGGCCTCATGAGCTTCTCGTAGAACGCGAACACGCCGATTAGCACGGAGCCTATGACCAAGGGTGCGAGGACGTATGTCGAGTCCCATGAGTATGTCGCGCCTGCCCATGTCAAGGCTAGAACCAGGAGTCCGAATCCAAACAAGAAGAGGAGCTGGCCGCCCACGTCTATGGTCATGAGTCGCTTGGTGAACCTCGCACGTCTGCTGCTCTCTGTCGTATCGTCGACAATGGGTATCGGCTGCGGACCGAGCAGTTCCTTCCGCAGTAGAACGAAGATGAGTACGATAGCCGCCACGCAAACAGGTAGGTTGATAGCAAAACACCACCGCCAGTTGGTCTTTGTCAAATACCCTACACTCATCATCAGTGAGTCGCCCCTTTTCCACTGTCTCCTCAACCATGTACGAATACTCACCACCAATAACCGGTCCAACCCCATAACTAACCCCGGCCGTAACCGTAAAGATACTCCAATTCTTCGCATTCTCCTCGAGACTAACCTTATCCGCCAACACGATCCTCACAACAACACTTATCCCCGCGCACCCCAGCCCCTGAATCCCCCTCCCCAATAACAGCACGGGAAAGGCACCCGTCGGTGCCCCCGTGCACAGCGCGCTGCCGACCATCATGACCACGACGCAAGCCTGCAAGACGTAATGCCGGCCGAAGATGTCCGCCATCTGGCCCCAGAAGGGGATGAAGGCCGCCGAGGTGAGGTTGAAGGCGGATATGATCCAGTTCAATTCGGGGACGGAGTTGAAGTCGACGGCTATCCAGGGCAGGGCCGAGGCAACGATGGTCACGTCGAGGGACTGCAGGGCGAAGGGGAAGATGAGGCCGAGGATGAGCTTCCAGCGGTAGGTGCGGGCCAGGCGCTTTTCGTGCCGGCAGGTCGGGCATTTGCTGGGTTGGGCTGCTTGAGTAGTTGAGCCATCCGTTATCTGATTCGTGCCATTCTCATCTGTGCGAGTCTCGAGTTGGTGCTGGCATGGCGGTTCGGTCGGTGATTTCGTGGTACCGGTCGCCCTGTTCTTCCTCGCCTTGCGAATGAGGGTGACGAGCATTGTCCCTCGATGGTCGGAGAGCAGTCGTTGGGTATCAGCGGCAATGGAAGGGTATCAGAAGCAGCAGAAAATGAGGGGAGCGAGGGAACACAGACTGTCTCGGACAAGAACTATACATTGAGCGCGTAGTATATAAGCTCGGGCAGATTCGTTCCCTTCCTTTGGTTCATCGATACCACGCAAGCGAATCAGACTTCTGATTGGACATCAACATCGTTTTCAGCCCTACAACCTCACTGTCGTATCTCGCATACTTGCCCGTCAAGCTTCTGCAACGCAATACCGATGCCGCGAACGGGCTGCTAGCTTGAACTGTCGATTGGACCATGCATCCTGCATGAGGGCACGCGTAAACCTGGCCAGTCAGTGTCCTCATGGCATCTCCGACTCCCGTTTTGGGAGCCTCATTGCCAGGCTGAAATCATGTAAAGCCCTCTGTGCCACGCAAGCGCATGGTTGATGTGAAAGAGGTCGCCAAATCTCGCATGGACGCGGCGATACCGAACGCGAAAGCGATACCGAAGGTACAGCTGCCCTTAGGGACGAATCTCGGCATGACGGTGCTAAGCCTTTTGCTTAGCGGTTTGGCGTACGTCGTCTCGGAACTGCGTACGTAATAATGACGCAAAAAGCAACAAGGTAAGAACCTCAGAGCTTCGCTTGGGGAAAAGCTTGTGTCATCTTCGTTACGGTTGTCGAGTAATGGATCGAAGCCTGCACAATCCTCTGGTGACAACCTCGAGAGAGGATGGCCGACTGAGAGGAAAACAATCTAGGGTTAGGGTTATCGATGAAGTTCGCGGGTATCCACATCTTTGAAGGTTCCTGTGGCTCCCACTGTGGCTTAGACTTAAGCCTCGGCGTTTTCCCCAGATTTGCATCTCGAGACATCTCGATCTTCTCATGTTCCCCAGACGCGACTTTCTTTGGGACTCCGGAGTCATTCCTTGTTCTTATTTGGCGACCCGACGACCGGCATGGATAGCGGAGATCCAGTTGAGCCGTTTTTGAGTCTAAGAGAAAGAGCTAGGACAAGCTAACATTGCTGAACAGATGCTTTTTGAAGATCATCAGCCTTTGACCCGAGGATAAGGCCACACCACACTACGTATCACATATGGTAGCCCCCAGATCCTCGGGTTTGTCGAAGTAGTGGGCAAACCCGGAATCACGGACACTAGGTAGGTATAAATTACATGTGCGGCATAGGGTGGTCAATTTGTGTGGTTTTCTTGGTTTTGGAGTGTTCTGGATCTTTCTTTCGTGGCTCTCTTGGGCTCTGGGAGAGGATGACAGGATGACAGGATGACGGGAGACATGGCAAGCAGAGGTTCCGTTTGACCGGCTGAGGTCCCATACATATCTATGGAGATCGATCACGGCAGCTCCTCCCTACAATCCCGTTCCTGCTTATCCGCGAAACTGTGTTTCCAGTTGCAGTTGCAGGGTGCTACCTACTCATTCATTCTCATTTTCACATGCTTCCTCTTTCTGAGTCGCATTCGACTGAGCTCATCGCCCTCTCTCGTCCAACACGAGTCGCTTTGAAAGCAGCAGGCGGTCTCGCCTTACCTGCGCATAATACTCCGCACCAATAGCCGGCGTGGGTTTTTATGCGGTTGCTTTGTCTTCAGTGGCTTCTAGCGCTCACACTACGTTACCTAAGGCCTTAACCAGGTACCGGACGGCGGCGCTCCCACAAGACACAAGACGGGATCTCCACTTCTCCAACGCTATTCTTTCCTCTCTGTCATCAAAGAATCGTCGGCGCAATTTCTCAGAAGTCGTCAAAGTCGTCCGTTCGACCTCCTGCGTGTAGCAGCTCAGCTGCGCATAAAGAACACCAGTTCAGATTCGAGGACGAATATTCCCGAGTCATCCAATCTTGTCAGTTGTCTCCAGATTTCTCCACAACTCTGTTAGTTTAGTGCCTCATCCAGGCACTTTCCCCGTCACGTTTCGGGAATCGCGTGGCTCGCTCCGCCGTTGGACCAACCACGAGACAATCTCACATCCTCTGGTCCGAAGACAACCTGCACCCCAGCCTTGGGATCTGTCCGGCGTCCTCAACTGTGCCCTGTTCCAAGTAGAGCCCCGGTTGACGTTGCCAGAGCAGAGTCAAGGACGATAACGCAAGTGCACAAGTCAAGCGGGACTGCTGATATTCCATCCCTGGCAATTGTACTGTGGAACTGACTCGGCGCATTCGTTCTTGGAAGACAGGACTCAGTTCGCGATACCAAACTGGGCGGGGTCGAGACTGCGTTCGAGGGGTTGCAGCTACCTAACGTCATCCCGGCTCTAGTGTCTAGGCACACGTTCTGTGTCAATCTGGGGTCGCTGGAGTGTTGTCTGGCTGCTGATCACCAGCTAAAACGAGTGAGTGGCCATGATTCAGCCAGGGAAGAAAAGCAGCAGATGACCCGGAATATTAACTCATTGTGCAAAAAAAGCCATCGCTAGGTCTCGGAGAGCCCAAACAACAACCAACAGAACCTCAAAGCATCTTCTGGCAATACTCTCCCGCCTTTATCAACATCTTCCAAACTCCCAACCATAACACTTCGAGTCCTGATAGCGCGGCAGTTTTGTGCCTTGGCCTTATTCATCTCTGCTTAGGTATGTATCGGCTTGGCCCCGATTTCTTTATCCAGCACGCGAGATGGTCTCGGCAGATTGTCCAACAAGTGCATCCATATTGCTCACTTCGGTCCTGCGGAGCGTCTCGAATCCACCCACGTTCCACCCCCGTGCCCAATCACTCCATGCTCTCATCACCCTCGGCCCTATGCTCACTTACACCTCCCACGCATGCTACCTTGACCTGTCTGGATGATGTCTGGGGAACCATGATCCTCCAACTGTGAGAGTTCCACATAGCAGCACATCAGCATGCCATCCTACCCTCGGGACCGTCTCCCCCAGGGACGGACGGGTCGGCCGTGAGGCCCCACAAGGCTATCCTGGGAAACGCCTCCATATATCTCAGCGACCCTTCCGGAACCCGAGACTTCCCCTATGCCTCTCCCTCACACTCTTCTCAGAGCAAAGAGTCTTTATCTCCTTCCCTAAAGACCGGCTGGTTAAGCACTTCCAGTGGAATGCCACCCTACTGTCTTCAAGACTGCCACTACTTCTACCGCACAGCTCTGCGCGGCTTGAACATCAGCACCACCGTCTCACCTCTATACGCCTGATACCGTCCCGTTGGGCACCTTACTGACATAATGCCTACCCAAGTTCGAATCTTCACCCTGCCCAGGTCTCTCGGGGAGACTCTAGCGGCACCCATCACAACATACCCGACTGTCCGGTCTGTACCAGATTACCCAGACGTACCCTTAGGAAAGTCGGGACACTACACTCCTTCCGCAAGGATCCGCATGGGAAGCATGCCGGAGAGCAACGAGAACCCCAAAGGTGGCATCACCTTTGCCCACCAAGACAAGCTTCCAAAGCTCCCTATCCCGGACCTCGAGAATTCTTGTCAGAAGTATCTTACCGCCCTGAAACCTTTGCAATCCAGGAGGGAGCACAGCGAGACTCAGCATGCCGTTGAGGAATTCCTGAGGCATGATGGACCGGAGTTACAGGAGAAGCTGAAGCGGTACGCTACCTGTCAGACGAGCTATATCGAGCAGTTTTGTATGTCACTCCAACATGTTCCTGAAGACTATCTGCAAGATGGTATTGATATGCTGACTATTAATAGGGTATGATTCGTACCTGAACTATGACAACCCGGTCGTACTCAACTTAAACCCCTTTTTCTTACTTGAAGATGATCCTACACCAGCGAGGAACAATCAGGTGACCCGGGCCGCATCACTAGCAGTGTCAGCCTTGGAGTTTGTCCGAGCAGTCCGCAAGGAGGAACTTCCTCCCGACCAGGTCAAGGGCGTCCCTCTTGACATGTACCAGTACCAACGCCTATTCGGTACTGCCCGAGTCCCCACCGAAGCCGGCTGCCAGATCGAACAAGACCCGGACTCCAAGCACGTAATCGTCATGTGCCATGGGCAGTTCTATTGGTTCGATGTCTTGGACGACAACTCCGACTTGATCATGACTGAGAAGGATATCGCCATCAACCTGCAGACAATCATCGATGATGCAGTTCAGACACCGATCACAGAGGCCGCCAAGGGAGCTCTTGGAGTTCTGAGCACAGAAAATAGGAAAGTTTGGTCTGGACTCAGAGACATCCTCACACGTGAGGAGAACTCCAACAATGCCGACTCCTTGGCGATCGTCGACTCCGCTCTGTTCGTGCTGTGCCTCGATTATTCCGAGCCACAGACCGCAGCAGCTATATGCCAGAACATGCTTTGCGGCACCAGTCAGATTGAAAAGGGCGTCCAGATCGGTACCTGCACCAACAGGTGGTACGACAAGCTGCAGATCATCGTTTGCAAGAACGGAAGCGCCGGCATCAACTTCGAGCACACTGGTGTCGATGGTCACACTGTCCTTCGGTTCGCAAGCGACTTGTACACTGATACCATCCTACGCTTTGCACGCACCATCAACGGCCTAGCACCGACACTCTGGGCATCGACCAGCCCAGACCCATCTAAGCGCGATCCCGAGAGCTTCGGCGACGTCAACACCACCCCTCACAAGCTGGAATGGGATATGATTCCGGAGCTCAGCATCGCCGTCCGCTTCGCCGAGACAAGACTAGCCGACCTCATCGGCCAGAACGAATTCGAGTGTCTCGACTTTGACGTCTACGGCAAGAACTTCATCACCTCGATGGGCTTCTCGCCCGACGCCTTCGTGCAGATGGCCTTCCAAGCCGCCTACTACGGCCTCTACGGCCGCGTGGAATGCACCTACGAGCCGGCCATGACCAAGACCTTCCTCCACGGCCGAACCGAAGCAATCCGCTCCGTAACAGACGAGTCCGTCCACTTCGTCCAGACCCTCTGGGGCGACCACCCGGCCGAGGAGAAAGTCGAGGCCCTCCGCAAGGCCTGCCAGCGGCACACGGCCAACACGCGCGACTGCGCCAAAGCCCAGGGCTGCGACCGCCACCTGTACGCCCTCTTTTGTCTCTGGCAGCGGCTCGTGGACGAGGACGCAGCCAGCCAGACGAGCAGCAGTAACGGCTACTCCAGTTCACGAGACGACTTCTCCCCCTCCCCGAATCGCAACTCCTCCGCAGTCGGCAGCCCGGGCAAGGACTCCGCCCTCTCCGACGGCGGTGACCGCGTCGTCACCCGCGGCCGGGGAGACAGCACCACCTCCCGCGCTAAGGGTGACAACCACCTCCCCCTCATCTTCGCCGACCCCGGGTGGGACAAGCTGAACACGACCATCATCTCGACCTCGAACTGCGGCAACCCATCCCTCCGCCAGTTCGGCTTCGGCCCCGTCTCGGGAGACGGGTTTGGAATAGGCTACATCATCAAGGACGAGGGCATATCGATCTGCGTCTCCAGCAAGCACAGGCAGACGAAGCGGTTCGTCGACACGCTCGAGGCGTACCTCATGGAGATCAGGCGGGTGCTGCGGATCACGTCGCGCAAAACGATGACGACGAAGCAGACGCGGGCGAGGGAGATTGACGAGATGAAGAGCAGGCCGAAGGTTACCAACAAATTCAAGTCGAGGGGGAGGATGATCACGGGACCCGAGGCTCTCAAGAGCCAGCGGAGCCTGGGCAGCGCGAGTCCGACGGAAGAGAGCACGACTATGAGTGATGATGATGAGCTTGGTGGATGTGAGTTTGCGCCCCCGCCTTGGTTTTGCCCTCTTATGCTCCACTTGAAACGGAATTTATGACTGACGAACGCGAAACAGATGGATTTTTCGACGCCGGCATGCTCCTGCAAGCCCTCAAAGCTAGAGGCGAAGGGTTCGACTCGGGCGAGACCAAGGCATCCGAGAGGGCGCAGGTGCAGGCCCGGAGGCGCGAGGTGGGCAAGAAACTGCGCCTGATCGATTATTAGTGTGCTATTCGATCCGGTGTTTTGCTCGTTCTGCTTTTCGGCATCGCGGTCTATTGTTGTTTGATGGAGTTCGACACGTGTGTGTACCACCAGACGTCACAAAGTGTAAATTGGTTCTCGGTCAGGCTGAACGGCGGAAGAGGAGAAGGGAGGAATGCGTCTTCATATGATGTCCCGTACTGTCGCTAGCGTCGTGGTTAAGCATATCCATAGCCCGCGCCTTCGTTTCTGGTTATATATATCCAAGCAGAGCAAACAATGCGAGACTGCAACTAAGGGGTTATATCTGAGACATATGGTGACTGTAGCGGTGGGCTAGTAAACGCAAACCCCGCAAAGCCAATTCTTTCCCGGTTGTTGGCATTACTATATAATTTACAATAATCATACCCCAAGTCACCCCAGTTCGCTCATATCTCCCCTGTGGGCCTCCTTCACCCAATCTCATGTACCGTCCCCGGCTGAGTTGTCCCAGGATACTGCTGGTTCTGGGGCAAATGTGGTGGTAGCGTGTGGTACGTCTGGGCCATTGACGACTGTCCGTTGCCTGGTATGCGGCTGGTATATTTCGAAGGATCATCCGAAGGCAACTCCTGTGATCTGTCGTCTGAAGGTAACTCGTAGAAGGGTTGGTACACCCCCCTGTCCGTCGGCAGTCCGTTCAGAGGATCGGTTTGATATGCTAGCTGGGGATCCGCTGAGGGAGGAGGCTTCCGGCGCAGTAAGCAGAGGGCGCCGAGGGCGATGAGGCCGAGCACCGCTAGGCCTCCCAGGACACCTCCTACTATTGCGCCGATGGGGGTTGATGACTTTTCGCTGGCAGCGCTTGGTGTCGACGCAGGACTGATTGATGTGGATGTCGATGAGGACAAGGACGACTTTGAAACAGCTGAAGAGCTCGGATTCGTTCTCGTGCTGGATGGCCTAGTCTTCGATGATGTCTTCGACAAGACCGTCGGTCTTTCGCTCAAAATGTTGTTACTGAAGACGCTCGTGACGAACGCCCGGCCATCAATCTCGCCGTCGTACGTCGTGCGCGCCGGTTGAGGAGTTGATCAGCTGATGGGGCCGCAGAAGTAATCGTATATGCTGCCAGGAAAGGATATGGTCTGGCAGAAAGCATACGCCGAATCGGTACTGTGTATCGTCAGTTCTTGCGGCTTTCCGGCGACGGCGTGACGAGCGTGCTTACCATTTGGCAATGAACGAGTCCGCCATACACCCGGCGTCGCAGAGGCTGGACGTGATTATCTGGTCGTAATCCATGCAACCAAACACGAAGGCACACTCTCGGAGTACGTCGTCGCAGCAGCCTACGTAGCCGGGGATCGTAGATGTCGCCGGGACCAGAACACAGGTCTCGGTGAACGCGCGGCAACCGTAGCCGACGCCAATGGCAAGTATTAGCCGGTTTCTGGACGAGAGATAGTCTCAGAGGCTAAGAGTGACCGCTTACTTGATAGCCCCCTGACATATCCGCATGTCTCATCTGGTCCGACCAGAAAGGTAACCTCGCTATTGCCGCCGCTCTGCCTCCTGTGCAATCGCTCGAGGCCGGAGGGAGCTGTTGGCCTAGGCCCGAGGGCATCAACCGCGTGTCTGGAAGCCGGAGTCTGCCTCGGTGACCAGAATTCCAGGGCTTGAACAGTGGTGCTGAACACGACACCACCGATGAGTGTCGCCTTCATCGTCAGATGGGAGCACTAGCAGAGAGACCAGAGACCCCAAGAACAACGGCGTAGACTCGGTAGGAAAGAAAACGGCGAGCATGACATGGCTTCCCAGCGAGCCTGCCATTATGTACTCTGCGTCCCCTGTCACATTTCGTGACATAGAACCTTGTCCAACCGAGTGACAGAAGAGACCACTGCTCCCCTGTGTCATATCCAGACCATCGGTTAGGTCGGAGCGCTCACCCACCCGCATCCCAGGCAAAATGAGGCTGGGGATGAAGATTAAGATGACAAGAGAACCCGGGGGACTGGTTGACCACCGTGCATTCTTGGTGGCTGTGACTCGAGAGCCAACATTGTGGAAGTGCTGAAACCAACAGACCAAAAATCCCGGCTCAGACCAGCGCTAATCTGCATGCTGTACTGCTGTTCTCACTTGAGACGTGCGTCAGAGAGCTGGCATCTGACTTGAGGAAACTCTACCTTGTTCTAAGCGGATCGAAAGTGCGAGAAAGCGAAAAGGAGCTAAAATCTGTCTGTGAACTGTTGTGGAAGAGACACCGTCGGAAGTGACAGCTTGATAAACAGAACGATGCCACGCCCAAGAACCCCAGCTCGCGCTAGGGAAAAGGCCCCACTTCGCGTCGTTCGGTACGTACCGATTTGACCTTCGTTGCAGCGCAGGAGACGAACACACAAGCAAGCCGTCTCATCTCATCACCAGAAAAAGCTTCGACAGGCCCAGGCTCGCCAGATGCATCTCCATGACAGATCTTCTACGCGTCCTGCCACACTTTGCCATCGGCCAATATGCTAGCCTCCTCCCAACGCTGGAGAAGCATAATGTGAGCACCTCGGAGCTCATCACGCTCGATGTAGCCGACATTGGAAAGCGGACGCAGCTACCCTTGCTCAACCTCAAGCGGTTGCGAGATGCTGTGTTGGCTGAGCTACATCGCGATTTAGGCGTGTCTAGCGAGCAAGTGTCTGCCAAAGAAGGAGAGAAAGAGAACGGAACCCCAGCCACAGCCAAATCAGAACTACAACATCAACTCAAGCACGACTTCGCATCACTCTCCGCCCAATGGCAAACCATCAGCACCCTGGACCCAGAAATGGACCGCGTCCTCGGCGGCGGCGTGCCGACAGGCTACGTGACAGAGGTAACGGGCGAATCTGGCACAGGCAAGACGCAGTTCCTCCTCTCCCTGCTGCTCGCCGTACAACTACCGCCTCCGTACGGACTAGGTCGACCGGCTCTCTACATTAGCACTGAGGCAGCTCTATCGACCAAACGTCTGGCTCAAATACTCGCCAACAACCCCCTCCTCAACAAGACCGCGCCTTCAGAGCGCCCGACATTGGACAGCATCATCAGCACCGCAACACCCGACCTCGAGAGCCAGGACCACATCCTCACCTTCCAAGTCCCCGTCGAGGTGGCGCGGCGCAACATCGGCCTCATCGTGCTGGATAGCGTGGCAGCCAACTTCCGCGCCGAGTTTGAGCGGAATAGTCTTGCCTCTGGCCCCCAGCAAACGAACAACATGGCCGCGCGGTCGACTGACCTCGTGAGGCTGGGCATGCTTCTCCGCGATCTGGCGCAGAAGCACAACCTCGCCATCGTCGTGGCGAACCAAGTCGCCGACCGGTTCGGCGGGTTTAAGAGTCCCGCCTATCCCGCGTCCGGGCAACGGTTCTCCTCTACCCAACAACAACAGCAGCAGCAGCAACCTCATCAAGGCCTAAGCAGCCCCCTCGCAGCGCGAAGCATAGCGCGCGGCCCAATGCCAGTCGTCGAGCCCACCTCCTCAATAGCGGACGCCGTTCCGCGCTCAAGCATGGCCGAACCATCCCAGGACCACCAACAGAGACCGGACAATAACATCGCCCCGCCTCTTATGCATCCCCCCTCCCAGGCCTCCCACGCGGCTCTCCTGCTAGACCACCAGCAGCGCTGGTTCACGGGCTGGGGCGACGACCCGGACGACAACTCGCAGCAGAAGACCCCCTCCCTCGGTCTGGTCTGGACGACGCAGATAGCGAGCCGGATAGCGCTGTTCAAGCGGCCCGCTTATGGGAGGTCGCGGTATAGCGTCGACGACGACGAGCCGCATGGGATGCCGACGCTGCGGAGCTGGAGGCGGTGGATGAAGGTCGTGTTTGCGCCGCATGTCCCCGGGACGGGACCGGGGTTGGAGGGGGCTGTGCAGTATGAGGTTACTATGGGCGGGTTGAGGGCTGTTGAGAAGGGGAAGAGGAAGGGTGATAATGATGGCGAGGTGGAAGAGCAGAATGGATAGGAGTTTGCGAAGGCGTTCGGCCGTTTATGGAGGTCATGAGGGGAATACACTTTCTCTGGTGTCCGTGGGACGTGATGATCCGCAATTCATTATAACAGCTACGTTTAGTCTAGCAGACGATTGAGCAGCCTGCAGTATGTGTGTATGTTGCAAGTTACCTCCATTTTCTCCATGCTCCAGGGCCTAACCGCCAATGCATATGAAGCCCGTGCTAAGTGTACATAATCAGCAACATCTCTTACGTCTGCAGTCAACCCTCCCGTATTCTCTCCATTCTGACCGCTGATCCCTCATCACCTCGGATGCGGAAACTCATCCTCAAGCTGCAACCTCACACCAACATTCATGCTGATCAACTCCTGCACCAGCAGCTTAGCCGCATACGGCATCGTCATCTGCGTCACCTCCCTAGTGCTCTTGCAAGTCTGACAGTACCCTTTATACCCAAACAGCCCGCACTTCTGGCAGATATCCAGCTCGGCCGCGTCGGAACTAATCATCAACCTCTCCAACAAGAGCTGCGACGCGCCATAGGCAATAAGACAATCGCGCTCCATCTCTCCCAACCGTAGACCACCGTCGCGCGAACGACCCTCCGTCGGCTGACGTGTAAGAATGGCGCGCGGACCACGTGACCTGGAGTGCATCTTGTCTTGCACCATGTGCTTCAGGCGCTGGTAGTAGATAGGGCCGTTGAAGATGTAGGCCTCCTGTGGCTCGCCGGTGATGCCGGAGGTGAAGTAGTCCTTGCCTTCCCAGGAGAAGCCGTGGTCGACGAGGACCTGGCTCATTTCTTCCACCGGGTGGGAGCGGAAGGCATCCCCGAAGCCGTACTCCGGGCGGCCGTGCACGATGGAGGCCTTGCCTGTGAGACACTCGAGGAGCTTGCCGACTGTCATTCGAGAGGGGAAACCGTGGGGATTCATGATGATGTCCGGGCAGAGGCCGCTGTCCGCGAAGGGCATGTCTTCCTGCTCGACGATGATGCCTACGACACCCTTCTGTCCGTGGCGGGAGGAGAACTTGTCGCCTAGCTCCGGTCGCCGCGTCTGTCGGGTCTGGACCTTGATGATGTTCGTGTCGCGGTCCGTGGCGGAGATCATGACCTTGTCGATGTAGGCCGGGTCCGGGATGCGGTAGTTGATCGAGGCGTCGCGGAACTCGTCCGGCCCGCGGTCGCTTCCGATGCCTGTCGATCCGGTGTCCATGGGCGTCTCCTTTTTGATCATGGTCTGGCCCGAGGTGATCTTATAGCCGACAATGGCGAGGCCATCTTCGTCGAGGGTCTCGTGTTTCTGAATCGGCTTTTGAGATTTGGGGTCAAACGAAGGGCCTCCTATGATATCGCGCCGGTTGTTGTGGTACTTCTGCAGCTCGGCCGTGTACTTCCTGAAGACCTGGCAGCGGCCGAAACCGCGGTCGATCGAGGCTTTGTTCAGTACGAGGGCATCCTCAATATCGTAGCCTGAGTAGGACATGACGACTACGGTCGCATTCTGGCCAGCCGGGAGTTTGTCGTAGTGGATCAGCTGGATGGTCTTGGTGATGACCATGGGTCGCTGGGGGTAGACGAGGGTGTAGAGGAGGGTGTCGATCCGGTTGAACTGGTTATAGGCAATCGCGCCAATAGCTTGTTTACCCATAGCACATTGGTAGGTGTTTCGCGGAGACTGGTTGTGGTGGGGAAAGGGAATGAGGCCGGCGACGGCACCGAGGAGTGTGAAGGGTTCGATCTCCATGTGCGTACTCAGTTGAGTGATTTCGCTCTCGTAGCTCGCGATTAACGTATCCTGCTCTTCGTTGACGTCGAGGTACTCGATTATACCGTGGGTTAAGAAGTCATCGAACGACACCTTGCCGAGCTGGAGTAACCGCAAGTGCTCAGACTTCAGCCTTGACTTTCCGTTCTTGACAATGATATACGGCCGACAGATTCGACCTTCGTCGGTAGCGATGTTGACCGCGCAGAAGTGAGGATTTAGGTTGATACTGACGAAAGGTGATATCCAGCCTCGGCGCCGCATAGTCCGGAATCTCGCAGCAAAGCGCTTCGGGTATCTTGTCAGGGCGAATGGCGTACCGTTGACATGTATCATGTACGTGCCCTGGCTGTGCATCTCCCTTCCGGAGAAGTTGCGGAGCGGCTCAACGCCGGGGTCGACGCTGAACACCCATTTTTTGACCGGCCCTTCTTCGACATTGGTGGTGATATGCGTCATCATGGCCAAATTCTTGACCAACCCACAAGCCTCTCCTTCCGGGGTATCTGAAGGACACAACATACCCCACTGTGACGGTTGCAGAGCTCTGGGTCCGGAGACCTTTCTCGTCTTTTCGAACTGACTGCTGATACGGGTCATCATACCCAGGGCACTGATGTAGCTGAGCCTGCTCAGGACGTGGGTGACGCCGGCCCTCTGCATACCGAAACGCTTGACATTCCAATTGCCCGTCTGAATGGCCCGATTCATCCCCTGTGTGATCGCACTGCCGCAGCCGGTGATTGGACCGACAGGATCATATGCTGACGCTCGATTAGGCTTCTTAAAAACCTTGTCCATTGCCATTCTCAGATTGTTCGTAAAGGATTTGAACAAATCTTCGAAGAGAAGCGACAACATTTGTCCTGCCAGTTCCAGACGCTTGTTGCCGACAAAGTCGCGGTCGTCGACCAGTTTCGGGTTGTGCGAGGCCATCAGGACCCTTCGCACCATCATAGCGATGTAGACGGCCTTGGGGTAAAAGTCGAGGCCCTCAATGGGGACATGGGCAACTATGAGGTTGGAGAGTGCGTCAAGAGCTTCCTCAACGATATTCCGCCGCGGACCCTGACCGAACTGTGGTTTGCCAAACTTTGTACCCATCCTGACGCGTGCTCCGATGTACTCTAGCGCCTGCTGTTGTGTGAAGACGCCAACCTTGGTGGCTTCGTCAAAGTTGACGATGAAGTCGTCCTGGTACCGTCCATCGCGACCAGCCACCATCTCAATGATCTCGTAGTCTGACAAGCCACCCAGCGCCTTGAGAGCGATAACGATTGGTATGGATTCTATCAACACGTTGTGATTCAAGACGATGCGGTCCTTCTTCAGCGTAACGTATGTTTTCGACTTCCTTTCGTGGGTCGAACTGGTGACCGAGGCCGAGACACCGTGGTTCTTCTCATCCGTCTCGACGATGACTCTGTTCTTGCTGAGCTGCTCCTGAATCAGAATGACCTTTTCGGTACCGCCAATTATGAAGTAACCGCCGGGGTCGAGTGGGCATTCGTTCATGATTTCCATCTGGGTATTGTTGGCTCCGTTGAGATAGCACTTAGAGCTCTTCAGCATGACGGGTATACGACATAGTGGAATGTCTTTCCGGATGATCCTCTTCTTATCTCGGGTATAGACGATATCGACGACGATCGGGGCAGCGTATGTCATGTCTCTGAGGCGACATTCCATGGGGGTGACCTCGTTACGGGCTTTGAAGTCGGTGTAGTCGTTTCGGCTCGGGCTTCCCATGCGGATGTCCGTAAACTCGACCCAGAAGTTACTCTCGACCTCGCTCCTTACTATCCTGTTCGCCCGGACAATCTCCTTCAGCTCATTGTTGACAAAGAAGTTGTAAGAGTCGATGTGCTGCTTGACCAGGCCCTTGACCTTGAGGAAGGCCGGCAGGAGTTGGTACTTGTCATCCTTGGTCGAAATTGGATCTGTGAGCTTCTTTCCATTGTAGAAGGGCTCGAGCAGGGCCTCGAAGCCGTCGTCGATGAAAGGCATTGTGGATGTGTGTCGTGGAAGCCTATGTCTCTGTTGTGACTCCTCCTCTACCGGCTCGTGGCACGAATGGCTCGGGGCGCCTGCTCGCCTCCTCCCAGGCGTGGGGCTTTCGGACGTTCACCAGTTTCTAGCAGCTTGCAATGATTGCAGATTAAGGGCAGAGGTCACCTGATAGAAAGAGGTGGTCGAAAGTTTGGGTTGAGGGACATTAACATAAGAAGGTGCCTGGTTGTTACTTGTTCTGGAGAATACTCCCGTCCTTCATGAAGTGGCTCGTCTAAGCTATCGCCAAAGTTAAGAAATTCTTATCGCCAGGATGATTCACATGGTGGGGTACGAGGTATCCGATAGCTAACGCCACCTGCAAGGCACCGCCACGGTGATTCTCTACCTGGCACGTCTGGGAAATAAAGTGACGCAGGGTACCTTGTTCATAAAAGCCAGGGTTAACCTTGTGTTTGCTCCTTCCCTGTCCTATTCACGGTTTCTTTGAACAATAACTGCGAGAAACAGTCATTGCCGGGTTGCTATTGTGAAGTAACTTATTTACTTCGTACCTCCATCGGCGGTCATTGATAGGCTTATCGATAATAGTTTGGGTCCACTTTCTAGAATGCGTCGGACCAAATTGCAACCAATGACAGCGCGCTATTTTAGACCCCTGTCAGCCTGCTTTCATCGCGCCAAGTCAACTCCGTCTTTCCTTCCACGCCCCATTCCCCAAATCCTCTCCCTTCCCTTCTCCATCCACTTCATCAACTCAACCATCGTCAAACCGTCTTCACTTCATTTCGTCGACTGCAATCCAACTTTCGCAGCTCATCAGATCTTCTTTCCCTCGCCAATTCTAATCCTGATTCTTGCCATCAACAACGTCAAACCTCTTTCCATTACTCGCAAAATCTGCCCGTTTGCGACCCATTCAGCTCGCTGCCTGATCCTTCGCCAGCCATCCCGACCCGAACCATCAGCACCACCAGAGCCATTTAACAACGACTCTTGACTTCCAGGTCAGGTCAATCACATAAATTCTTCCTGCTAAGACGCATTCGATTACGCTCAGCTCTCTCTGACGTGATCATCTCACCAACACTCACATCATCCACATCCTAATCAACAAACCCGACATCACCAATCATGTCATCTTCCGGAAAGCTCGACCAGTCTCTCGACGAGATTCTGTCCACTCAGCGTAAGGCTGCAGGCCGTCGCAGCAACCGTCGCGTCGGTGGCCGCCCCGCCGCTACTGCCGCTCCATCTGGCGGCGTCAAGAAGAACGTCAAACCAGCTCGCAACGCTGGTGGAAAGCCCGCGCCCACTAGGGGTTCCGGCCTTGTTGGAGAGAGCAAGATCATGGTCAGCAATTTGGTAAGTCAATCAAATAGCCGCTCACCTCAGTGTTCGACGCTAATACGCTGCAGCCCAAGGATGTCTCTGAGGCCCAGATCAAGGTATGTTACCGATGAGGCCATCCGCCTTGCGGAATTTGTCGACGTCTTCCCCAACCGGTGAATCCATCCTGGACGATATATCGAGTCCACTCCTATAATTGGCGGCATTAATCGCCGATCTTGCTTCTTGCTCGATCCTGTCCAATTGCCTGTCTCCTTCCAAGATGTATGCCCATGCGCCATCTACTTTCGGAAGTTGAGCCCTCTCCGGTCGCGTGCTACGCGCAGTGATTAGGCAGCCTGGCAAGCTCCTACATCCAAATGCCGTCGCCGCAGACACAACGGAGAGGGGGCAGCTAGCTTGGAGACCCTATCCACTAGCATTCATAGCGGCTTCCTTCTGGTTGGTAACCAGATTGGATAACCGCATCTGGCGAGCGCAGCAGTGAGCAGTAATGCATCCTCTCAACGATCGGTCTATCCGAGCTTTTGGCGATGGCTTTTCCTTGCGTGGAAGGATCACAGAACGCCTGGCGTCGGATGTTTTGAGCAGAAGGACAGGTGTGGAGATTACGACTACTTCGAGTTTGTCCTTGAGTGCGCAGAGGGTGGCTCAGGCTGGGTCTCGTTTTGGTTTCAGGTGTTGAGGACATGGCCCAAGGGTGCCACGGAGGGTTTCGGGGGGATCGACAATGTGCAGGACTCTGCCAGTCGCAGATGACTCCTGTCATGTTCAAAAGTGCTCACTGCTTTGCTCGCTGCTCTCGCTTACAATCGCGAACTCGGTCGCCATGCTGCCACCACTTGCCCCGGAAAGGGTTATCGATATCGGACCGTCGCCGGATTTGACGCTTTTCGGTCTCTCACATTATGCTAACCACGCCTTTCCCTTCGCATAGGAATACTTCCAGCAAGCAATTGGTCAGGTTAAGAGGGTTGAGCTGTCTTACGGCCCTGGCGGTGTCAGCCGTGGAACCGCCCACATCACATTCCATCACGCCGACGGAGCCAGCAAGGCCTTCGAGAAGCTCAACGGCATGCTGATCGACAGCCGGCCTGTCAAGGTATTTACACATCCAAGTCACCCTTTCTGAAACCACGTGGAGTCTAACAAAACCTAGGTCGAGGTCGTTATCGCCTCTGCGGATCTTATCCCACAGCCCAAGTCCCTTGGTCAGCGCATCAGGTATGAGAAACCCAATCCGCCCCATCCTTCCACGTCCACAAGTTCTAACAGCATCTGCTAGCCAACCCAAGGCCCAACCCAAGTCCGCTGCCACTGTCAAGCACGGAGCCGGTGCCAACACAGCCAGCGGTGCCAAGACCGGTGCTACCGCTAAGAACAGCCGGAACAAGCCTCGCCGCGCTCGCAGCGGCCGTCCCACGAAGAAGACCGCCGAGGAGCTCGACTCTGAGATGGCCGACTACTTTGTCGCCGGCAGCAACGAGAATGGTGCCGCTGCCCCGGCCGCTGCTCCGGCAGCTGCTACTAGCGGCGACGCCCCGATGGATGACGACATCCTCTAGACGGGATCTCTCTCCACTGCGACGGGGGAGATGTGTCACCGCCACAATCAGTCGACATGGCTTAGCGATTCAGGGGCTTTCGTCTGCTCACAATTGGTCGCTTCGCGTTACACGAAACAATAAACTCAGCAAAACATGCGTTAGGGTCTGCTTTTCGGGGTGGCTTGGATGGCGATTTTCTTTTTTTCTTTTCATTACACAACTGCGCAAACCCAGATTGGTCATCATGGAATAGAGACATTCAGGAAACAGGTTGTTTTCATCGCAAGCGGGTATTGGACGTGGATATCGGCCTGTTAGTGTACATTATACGCGTCGCATCGTTAAGCAATATCAGCGCTGATGCTTAATAACTTCCTCGTTGCTTTGCTGAATACCCTATGTGATATGTGTTTGAGAAGCCTTCTAGTGAGTTCATTGATCTTTGAATGGCGATCATATAGGCCTATCTGCGCGGTACGTAGGGCTCGTTTTCTAATACACCACGTCCCTGTCTCTCCTCTGCCCCTGAGCCGCCTTTGAGGAGACATTGGTCGTTACATGGTCCGTTCCTCATGCCTGAACACTCCTATATCGGCTTCAACATTCTTGTCCTGGCGGCTTCCATGATTCGATCAGACCGTCTCCAATTCTTTACTAGTATACGGTGTTGCGCGGCCGTGACCATAGCCACTTCCCCGGTAGTCCCAGGATCACCAAAAGCCATCAGGACACCGAGGCCCCGGGCCAAGCCAGCATCGTGTCCATACGCCGCAAGCAATACGCCGCGTCCGTAATGGTTTTGGTGGATGCAGCATGTACTGACGCTCAAGCATTATTGTCGACAGCATAGACTTGAATGAAGTGGCCAGCCTGTGCTCGACCGTACTCTTCCATGAGGTTGTCTGGCGCCACTGACGGCGTAGACAACATGCTCGCATCTACCCCCTGCAGACCGTAGGTATGGGGGCGGTAGCTTTGTCGAAAAGTCCGTGTCACTGATAGAACTGTCGTGTTTGGACAGAGACTGTTGGCTGCGCCTGCGCGTCCTGGCGGCCAGGAAGACGAGTCTCGGGACTTTGTGCAGCGGGATCGGGAGATCTGATAATCGGGGACCCGGAGGACCCGAAAATCCGGCGGACGGTTTCCACGCCTTCGTCGTCACTTGCCTTTAGTACATCCGCCTGTTTACCGCCCAGGTACGGACAAGCCCCTCGACCTAGAAACCACGCCGAACGCCGAGCGCGCCCCCCACCCCTTATTCATGCAGCTATTTTCAAACAGTTAGTCAAGGGAACCATTCAGTCCACTTCCTTTGGACAGGCATGGCTTACCGGCCATGTTGCCTTAACGGCGCCCCATCTTCTAGGCGTTGGCGACGATGGCAAAGACCTGGGCGGCGGCGCTTGTGCCGACATGGAAGTAAAACATCCTCTCCTGAGCGCGTTGCGGTGGGCCTCACGCTAGGCCTTCGACATGGCTAGAATCTGAGCGGTCGGAGATGGCTCCCTGCTTCTTGATCCCCCATCCGCCCTTACCGGCAACCCGAGCCACCAGGTGGTCGGGTCCTCCCCCAGAGGATGTACGACAATGCCGGAGCACTTGACTGTGAACTCCGCACCGCAAGGGCTGATGGGCATGCGTGAGAAGTTGATGCAGATGCTGGGTTCGACGTCATGCACTAAGCCGGCCCTGGGGCCGGTCGTGCGGCCGTTCTTGAAGACTCGAACCACCTCGTTGCCGCGGTTACGCAAGGCGTCCTTCACAAGCTCGTCAAGGGGAAGATCGTTTCCCTCGGGGCGGGTGGTGAGTGACTCGGAGTGATGGTGTATGTTGGATATCCCGAAGGGAAGAGGGAGGTTGAGGTAGGGATCACTTCGCGAAGAAGAGCGCACTTAAATAATCTTGGTCGTTCTAGACGGCACTCCGAGTCCCATGAACGGCGCCCGCCAGGCTCCAGGAAGTCGACTCCAATCTGTCAAGGTGCTTGGCCATGGTCGGCAGGCATGCTGTATTGCCTTCTGTTCGATCTTCCACATCCAGACGAAGAAAACAACGGCGCATGAGTCAGGCGGGCCATTGGTGGCATTGGTGTGTGTGAGTTGCGTGCGGAGGGTTTCGAGGGCAGCCCTGGTGTTGCGGTACAGCATGCCGTTGGTAACTTGCTGGGGAGGAAACGGGATGCTTGAAACTTGCTCGAGGAACCACTGGTGGTAATCGCTCCAATCGGCCCAGCCCTTCCAGCGTGCAAGGGCCTGTTGCCAGCCCCTGTGCATGGAGGGCGCCGCCGGAGGTCATGTTGTTGAGGCACTCTTGACTCTAGTTAGCGTAGATCAGGTATAGCGCAATTCGGTGGCCTCGGTCGAGGAACAATGCGTACTGGGTACCAGGCGGCACCTACTTGGTTGCTAGGAAGGATAGTAGCAATATATATATATATATTAAGAGACTTGAACAAGTCGCAGCATTGTAAGTCTTCACGCTTCCATTACCACCGGATCTTCTACCTGGTACTTGCCATCCGACCCTTGTCCAGACCACGAAGCCACAGAGACCAACGCCGAGCGATGCTCCTCCCGCCGCAAGTGTATCGTCCATGCTGCAACAAAGCGAAAGAGACACGGCCGCACGGAAGAGACGTCATGATGCGCGGCCGGGTTGGTCGACGCGAGGAGAGTATATAGTGAAAAAGGAAATAGACGGCAGTAGCCATGGATAACTGAAAAGACGAGCACCGTATGCTCGGAAGGTAGCTCGTCCGCTCGGCCCTGTCACGGTCCTACCGCAACCCCAACATCTTCGCCGCCTTCCCCTGCCCCCTTGACCCATCGTTCCGACGGCCCCTCTTACTAGCAAACCGCCCCAAAATGCGCTTATCCTCCTCATCCATGTCCTCCTCGTGGTCGTCGCCATCGTCCTCGTCCGGCTCGATGTCGAGCGCATCCTCCTCGGCTTGGACGAGACGTGGGGCGTGTAGGGGGTGTGCTTGCGGGAGATGAGAAAGAGAGGGAGGTGCGAGTGGTGACGAGGGAGCGGGGTGGTGTATGTGGGTGCCTGTGAAGAGGGCGGAGAGTTTCCGCGTCAGTTGACCCGTGCTGGCACCGGCGAGGTCCTTCCACTTCTTCATGCTGCCGCTGCTGCCCGAGGCTGAGGATCTTATTGTCGGCTCTGGGGAGGCCGGGGCGCGAGGGTGGGTGTGGGTGTGGCCGTGGCCTTGGCTGGTGGAAGGGCGCGGGGGAGGAGGCGGAGGAGGCTGAGGAGGAGGCTGAGGTAGTCCCACCACGGGTGCTGGTGCTGCGGGCGGGCTGTCTGGTGAGGCCGGGGCGGTGATGGGCGGGCTCATCGGCACGAGAGGCCGTGAGTAGTTGCTCTTCCCCAGCTCGTAGCCCTCCGGCCTCTTGGCGATGCTCAGCGGCCGCTGGTCGGACGGCGCCTTGGACTTCCCCTCGGTAGTTACCGCGATACTAATGCGGCGGTTGTCCGGCTCCGAGGCGGACTCGTCCTCGGCGCCGGGATTGTACCACTCGTTGGCTGCGCACAGGGCCTTCCAGACTTTGCTTGTGAGGCGCAACTTGGCAGTAGCCGTGCTGCTGGTCGCCTTCCAGTCTGCTGCCGAGAAGGAGATGCGGGGCGGTGGGTTGCGGCGGAGAGGGGAGGGCTCGCCGGCGCCGGTGCCGGTTGGCGGAGGTTCCGTCGTCCGAGCGTTGGCGGCAAGGATCCCGGCGATCTTGAACCTCCTGCGGCCAATGAGATCTCGGAGGGCAACGACGGCGGGGAGGTGCCGCTGCGCAAAGGTGATGAGGAGAAATGTGTTTGCCCTTGTGGACGAGCTAAGGTAATGGGCGATATGGCGGAGGAGAGCTTCCGCCGTTGTCGACGGACTAGCAAGCGGGTTTTCGGTCTGCTGAGCCAGTGGTCGCGAGGTATGGGCCTCCATGAGGTCGTGTAATAGGTTCCTGGGGAGAGAAAAGTGAGCTGACGAACCAGTCAGAGCTTCGAGGAGGAGTCACTCACCTAAAGTCTATCCTCCCTGTGGGGGAGTACGTCTTCCCATCCGGCTTGCCTAGTCGTGCCAGCTTGCGGACCATTGACTCGTATGAGGCTTTATCAACCTCCTCTTGACAGCCAACGGCCAGGATCAGGTCTGCATTCTCTTCGATAGCCAACAGTGCGGCTATGGTCTCCTCTCCCAGGCCGCTCCAGTCTGGCAGGGGTTGGAATATAGACGCAGCTGGCGGCGGACCGCGCTTCTCCAGCCAGATCTTGAGCTCATGCCGCACCTGGTTCTGCAGCTCAACCGCAGACTCAAAGTTCGTGGCCAGAAGCTCGAGAAACCTGTCGCCAGCCTGTGGGCGGGGGTTGTGCGAGGTTGCGTCGACATGGAAGAAGCCGTTACTGTACGCGCCAGCCAATTCATCAAGAGATATTGAGGACGTCTCTTCCTGTAGGAGAAACACAAGGTCCTCTTTCAAAGGCAGTACGGGTTCATATCCGCTATCTGGGTTCTTGCTGCCCTCCAAGTACATCAATGCCTCCTGTCGTCTCGCCTCGCGGATGGCCTTAGGTGGCTTTAATCTGCCGTCTGAGCCCATCGAGACGTCCGACGTCTCACCCTCCTTAGGGGCAAGATGGTCTGGACTGGACAGGGCGACCGGGACAATGCGCGCGTGTTGGAACGATATCTCCTGCGCGGTGGAAATATGGCCACTGCTGTGACTTAGCGAAGGCGAACTCCAGGAGGAGAATCGCGATATCGGGACGGCAAGCGTGTTGTCGTCTGCTGTGGCTGTGTGCTGGGACTCGGTATCCTCTTCGGCAATCCGTCCCTCGACGGCGGATTTATGACGCGGGAAATAATATGACGAGTCGGGCTGAAGACTGGCGGTTCTATCGTCCAGCTCTTCTGCTGCTCTCATTGCTCGGATGATGGGATCCTCGGACTCGGCGTGGGTTTGTTGCAGTTGATCGAGCCCGCGTACTCCGTCCCTGATGAGGTTGGCGAGGTACGCCTGAGCACGGGTTATGTTGCCTTCCGCAGAAGGCACATGCGTTTTGACCGCGTCGGTGCATGCCCGGGTAGCGCCAACGGCCCCTCCCTGGAGGAAGACTAGTCTTGTCTCTCCTGGAGCGGCGGCCGCAATGAATTCTTCTGCTTTCTTAAAGCGAGACTTCATCATGTTGTCGACGCCAAAGACAAACCGGCCGACGTGTCCTGAGCTCCTGTTGCGAGCTAGTCGGCTCTTGTGCTCTCCCAACCTGTGTCTCATGCTGCCGATTTTCAGAATTGACGAGGAGTCGGGGAGTAAGTCGAACTGGGTTGAGATGATGTTCTCGGGACCTTCGAAGGCTACGATATAGCCCCGGCGTTTTGCTGCCATGTTGAAATGGTGGTCTAGCCAAACGGGCTGAGGCAAATAGGTCCTCGACGCTCACAGAGGAATCGGATGCAGAAAGCCGCTGCGGAGCTCATTCAGACACTGTAAACGCTCTGATCTGCGTCCAGTCTCAAGGAATTGTGATGCGCCGGAAGGGCTGGGGTGAGCTCCGAAGGTGAACAGAACTGATCCGCTGTGTCTTTACGCAGCTGCCGAAAAGCTGACAGTAATAGTGATGTGGGACACGACGGCTATTGTGAAAATTTTGCTGGCCCTTTTATGTTGTAAAGTGCTGAAGCTCACAAACAATGACGGTTTGACTTGAGGATGCTGGGTGCTGAGGTTGTGTTTGTTGACGAGCCAGGTTTCTCAGACTCTCTGGCAGAAGGCGATGATCATGTCATGGAGTGATGTCCTTCCACCTCCTAAGAATGCCGTGAATCACGAGCAAACGAATGGTGCGTCCAGTGATCACGCGTATCTTAACGCGGAGTTTGGGTGGCGGAAGGAAACAGAGAGAAAGACAGTTAAACAGCATAGACGTCCCTCACTCCGCAAAACAGAATCCTGGGGTTGCAGGTATCGAGAGATTTGCGTCTGAACAAAAGCCAGGTACAAGAGGCATGGGGTCGATTAGTCGTCGAACAGGGGCGCCCAACTCGGAGGAGCTCGTTCGGGAAGCCGCATGACGGGGGGAGACGCCCCATGTGTTTCGGCAGTCCTGGGACGAGTCGACGACTGAGCAAAGAGTTGTGATGGCGATTGTATAACACGGCTGCGACTACCACGAGAGTACTCGAAGCCACTCCCGCCGGATGGCTTGCATGGCGTGAGGGACCTGAGCTTTATAGAGACGGGAAATGCGATATGGAGCATGCGAACAACACTTGCTGTTAACAATCTCGATAGGAACGGAATCAAACAACATGGCATCTCCGCACACCAATTCTGGCCACATAGACGGCGGTGGCATTGGAGAGGAGCAATGAATGAGACCAGCTCAAAGGAATACTAGCTACTGGTATGTTAGCGATTGTGAAGAGAGGTTAAGGAAACGCACAGTATCCCTGCTTGACAGTTTATTCTGTTGGGCATTCAGCTGTTTGAGACTTCTGCAGGCTCCCGAAGCCATAAGGGGTATCCATGATGGAGCTGCCGGAGGAGGTGCGGTGCAGGCCCTGACCCTTGCCCTCTCTTTGCGCCATCCAAGAAAACACATGGCAGATGGACATGGTTCAGGCCACTTGGGGACAAAGAACGACAGCTGTGTAGTATGGAGAGGGACAGCAGATATGTCAGATGTCAACAATTACCCCATTCCGTTGGCATGACAAGCTGCCGGGTCCCAATGCCGATTGTCAAGGCCACGTAGATTGAGAAGGCTGCCAAAAGAGAACCGGAGGCCTTGTATATAACAATGATTGAGGGGCTTCATGGAGGTCCATGGCAAAAGTTAGCTTGTGCTCACTATGCAGAGGTCAATGATTGGAATAGGAACAGCCAGTGGCTCCGGCTGGATCAGAAGCGGTAGTGAAGAAGAGGCTGACCTGGCATAGACGACACGGTACCAGAAGGGGAATCATATCGTATGTGGCAGCAAGATGCAGAGACTAAGCATGTCTGTCTCGGGAACTCACCAGCCACAATTATCGACGCCCAACAACCCAGTTTCTCCCAAGCCTATTTGAAGCCCACGACCTCCGAGATAGACAGATTCACATTGTGCTGAAGCGAGCGAGATCAGGTACTGTAGTCTCCATTAGTTGGATCTCGTTGGACAGACTACATCGTCAACAACACATGGACACACCACAGGCTTCTGATAAACATGCGGGAAAAGTCGGATGGCTCCGGATACCAAGGGCGTAAGACGAACAACATCTGCTGTGCACAGGAGTCCAACCCGTTGTGGCACGTCAGTATGGAGCCTCGAATTACAATCGATAACATAGCGAGCAAGTAGACTAGGATAACTCACGATGATGATGATAATAACTTAAGTAGGCAGATACGCGCTTCATTTCCAGCCATAGTGTAATATGCAGCCAGCCGTTCCCCTGCATTACTTCTTGATATCGATGCAGTTCCCAGCAGCGTACCGAAACAACTCTTCTAGCCTCAGGCAGTGTAACACAGGCACAGACACTTAATCTAGATTCAGTCAACGGAGATTTTCAGCTCGGAAGCATCTGGACAACATACCGCAGGGGCCCATCTTTGGCGTCATCTTGTCTCGCAACTTAAGATCCTGGCAGCTCTTTGAGAAGCAAACTTCCGAGTGGCTGATTGTCAGGACGTGGGACAGGGCCACAGGCAAAAGCATCTGCCGGTTTTGTGAATCGAGATGATATTGGCAGTGAGACGTTCTAGAAGCAACGGTCGGCGCCTTCTATCGTATCTTCCATTAGAACCTCGATAGGTGCGTGCATGCGGCACTCGAGCCGTCCCGGGACGACCTTGACCATATCAAATACCGGGCTGCGACCATCCCATCATTAGTCATCATCGCTCATCAACTCCGCCAATTCGGCTTCCTCCTCCGCAGTCAGCAGGTCATCCTCAGCTTTCTCCTCCTCCTTCTCGGGGTTGGCACTGGTCTGCTCTTTGACCTGCGCATCCAAACTGGGCGCGTCGAGCGGCCACGTCCGTATTGTCCCGTCAATGCTGACACTGCACAGCCTCTGGTTGGCACCTTGAAGGACAACAAGATCCGTAACCTCGTCGTAGTGACCGACGAGCGAGCAGTACATCTTCCCAGATGTGCGATCCCAGAACTTCAGATCCTCATCTCTTCCAGCGGTGACAATCCACCGGTCAGTGACCGCAACCGCCCTGACATGATCGCCATGATTGAGTGAATCGTCACTTGCAAATCCCTTCACCCTGGACAGACACTTGGCAGTACCATCGCCACTTGAAGTCCATAGATCGACCTCGTCACCCTCATGGTCGAACACAAGCCTGTATACGCTCGTTTCATGCAGGAGCACGGTCCGCTTCTCGGTGCCATCAGGGTCGGCCTCGGCCACCTGTTCCCAAGAATCCAACCGTATCTTCCACCGCCGAATGTGTGGGTCGCTGCTGGCGCTGACAAGAGACAACTCATTCTCGTTGCTCTCCACTGGGTCGATAACAAGATGCTGGACAGCCATCATGTTGACAACAGCGTCCGACAGAGTATGTATTCTCTTGCCGGTGGCGACGTCCCATACCATAATCTTCTTATCCGCGCCGCCACTGATCAAGACATTCTTTCCGCCTAAGCGGGCACAGACGACAGCCTTGACGAAGTCCGAGTGGCCGACATACTTGCGGCCAGGATTCCGTGTGTCGATATCCCAAGACCATACGTTCTTGTCCCACGAGCCAGCGAAAAGGGTCTTCTTCCCTGGCCCACCAATCGCGACGGACGTTACTGGCGTGATCGGGCCCCGATAGACAGCAGCCTTCTTCGCCGCCACATCCTCATCATCAACATTGACTCTCCGCACCGCACCAGCGGATTCCGCAACGAAGACGGTTGATGACGGTGAGTGAGGGTCCACTATGGCTGCAAGGATCTTGGACTTGAGAACTATGGGCTTGCCATACTTGTTATTGGACTTTGCAGCTCGCCTGGCTGCTGTTGCTTGCTCGGCGCTGTATATGTTAGTACCTGCTGTACCTGCTGTGCAACGAACACACTTAGCTTCGTCACTTACTCTGTCTCGAAGAAATGCCCTCGATCTGTGGACATGGACATCTTGATAGGGTATCTCCTACAGCGTGGCAGAGAGTCGATACTCCAAGACTAGCTGCCGAACGGACCAAAAAGACGAAAGTAAGGGAATCAAAGCGTCCAGTAGTCAGTTTTAATGATGCTCCTTCCCCGTTCACTGTTGATGTGTGACCCGGATAGGGTCAGCTGTTTGTCGTCGTTGGCATCTGTCAGCCAGGCACATCCACCTCACGAAGTGCTAAAGTGGGACGACGACAGGGGTAACGCCCCTGTCAATGCGGGCCGTGTCGCGTTTGCTTAATTGGCAACGCGCTGAGACGCGTCTTCCACAGTTTCGTGAACACCACTCATTTTGAAGTCTTGTAACCACACAACAAAACAGATGCTAGATATCTAGGACATTTCTCACTTGGTCTCGACACTCCACTTCTTGACCAAAGAGGGCATACATACTTCAAACCATGGCCTCCACAGCAGAACCTCGTCCCCGGCCACGGCCAGCACATACCCAGGGCTCGACACACTGTGCCTATACGCCAGACGGTTCAAGGCTCGTGACAGTCGGCTCCAACAACACCATCCGATTATACAAAACGGGCTTTGATGGCGAGCCCGCGAATATTGACGAGTGCCAGGAGCAGAACGTTGCCGTGTCGACAAACGACGACTTCTTCGTTGCTGGATCCGAAGATGGCACCGTCAGCCAATACTCCTTGCGGACCAATACCTTCGAGCGATTCCTCCTACGATGCTCCCTACCCGTCCGCGACGTGGCCCTGTCTCCGGATAGCAAGTGGTGTGCTGTTGCGAGCGACGAGCTCTCGGTCAAGCTGGTCGATACCGAGAACATGACCAATGTGCGGACGCTGAGGGAACACAACAAGCCAACCAAGCATCTGTCGTTCCACCCAAAGGGCGACTTACTCGCCCTCTCATGCACCGACGGCACGATCTACGTGTACTCTCTTACATCAGAGCAGCCAGAGCTCATCCGCAAGGTTGACGGTGTCATTGGACGCCTCGAGGCGGATGCCGATGCCTCGTCCAAGGTGGTCTGGCACCCTGATGGCCGCGCTTTTGCCGTGGCTACACCTACGAGCGATATTCGCGTTGTCTCCAGGAATGATTGGGAACATCAGAGATCGTTTTCGAAAGGCCACGAGGGAGATGTTACCGCCGTGGCGTGGTCTCCTAACGGAGCCATGCTCGCGACCGCAGGAAAGGACAACCAGATCTTAATCTGGGCTACAAAGGACCAGACCGTCATCGCGAGACACGAGTATGCAAATGTCATGGATCTGGCATGGCACCCTACCAAGAACATCTTGTCCTTCACAACCTCAGATGGCGAGGTTTATATCTGCCCAGACTTTGTCTCGGAGCAGTTCGCAGGCTTGTTGAAACTACCCAAGCAGCCTGCTCCATTCATCCACGATCCGCTCAGCGAGATTTCCGCCAATGCCAGGCGGCCAGTAATCCCGAATGGCCTCAAGCCCCAGCAGCGGTATGCGCCCAGGGCTGGTTCGCCGGACAGCATCGCCGACCTTCTAGATGATGCCATGGACGACGAGCTGGATGACTTCGTAGTCGACGACGACGGAGCAGGCTACGCCTTGAACGGCAACCGCAAGCGGCCGGCGGACGATGACGACGTCTTCGGGGAGCATGCCAGCAAGCGTCCTAACCTGCTTAGGCCACAATATCATGAGGCCTTCCAACCTGGCTCAACCCCATGGCGTGGTAACAGGAAATACCTGTGCCTTAACCTCATCGGTTTTGTGTGGACGGTGGACCAGGATTCGCACAACACCGTGACGGTGGAGTTCTACGACCACGAATTCCATCGCGACTTCCACTTCACAGACACGTTCCTATACGACAAGGCTTGTCTGAACGAACACGGCGCCCTGTTCTCTTGTCCACCCAAGGATGACGCTCCGGCCACCATCTTCTACCGGCCGCACGAAACGTGGACGAACCGGGCGGACTGGCGGACGCAGCTGCCAAAGGGCGAAGCCGTTCTGGCTATGTCGTTAAGCGACTCGTTTGTCACCGTCACCACGACGGCAAACTACGTGCGTGTGTACACGCTCTTCGGCATCCCCTATCGTGTGTACAGGCCTAAGAGCGCACCCATGGTGACCTGCGCCAGTTGGCGGGATTACGTTCTCACCATGGGCAACGGCCCCGTTGGCGCAGACGGGAATACCAAGCTCCTCTATACCATCCAAAACATCAAGAAGGACGAGATCTGCCAAAACGAAGACACCGTCGCCCTCCCCGAAGGCGCAACAGTGAAGTCCGTCTTCTTCTCAGACAGCGGTGTAAGTGCCCTTTTGAACCCCTGCTCGTTTCCACCACACTCACTGACATGGTCCAGGACCCGTGCATCTATGACTCAACAGGCACCCTCCTGACTCTCCTTCACTGGCGCCGTCCCTCGCGTGCCTACTGGGTTCCCCTCCTAGACACCAATCTTCTTCCCCGCCTAGCCTCCGGCCGCCGACAGGAGAACTACTTCCCCATCGCAGTGGCGGACAACAAATTCCACTGCATCATCCTAAAGGGCGGCGACCAATACCCCTATTTTCCCCGCCCCCTGCTCTCAGAGTTCGACTTCTCCATCCCCCTCTCCGCGCCAGCAGAAAATAAAGAGAAGAAATCCAAGCCCAAGAAGACGCGCTCCGATGATGACCTCATGCCCGACGCCTCGGAGTCGGAAGCCGAATCCGAAGCGGAGGATGAAGTAGAGGAGGACTCGGAGACGACCAAACTCACGCAGTCGTTCCTGCTCAAGTCCGTCCAGGCGGCGCAGTTGGCTGATCAGATCGACACGGCATCCCGCGTCCAGGCGCAGGGGAAGAGGTCCGCGCTCGCGAGGCTGGAGCTGGATATCGATAAGTGCCTGCTGCAGATGCTGGCCGTCGAGTGCAGGGAGGGAGAAGAGAGGGGCATGAGGGCGCTGGAGATCGTGAGGCTTATGCGAGACCGGACGGGGAGGATGGTGGAGGCCGCGGGCAAGGTGGCGGAGCGGTATGGGAGGTCTGTGCTGGGAGAGAAGATCAGGGAGGTTGGGGAGAAGAGAGTCGGCGGTGGGGATAGTGAGGATGTGGACGAGGAGGATGTTTTTGCTTAAGGGCTTCCTCGACTGTGAGGGTTATGAATCGGGGGCCAGGTCGGGAGGGGGTTTCAGACTTTATTGACATGTCTGTCACTCTGGAAAGTATGATGTCTCTGGGACTGCGTTTGCTTTATCTAATGGAATGGGTAACGGGTGTAATGGATAGTATGTCGTTCAATAATAGTGTATGGGAATCACGTCGCATTAACCAACATGCACTTAACCAGTTCACGATAAGGGGTCTTATCGCCGTTGAATCCTGACCCCACCATCTTTTCTTTCCAGCTCGCAGCTTCATCCAAGTCAACAAACCTCCCGTTCAAAGCTTATGCCCAGCGCTTGGTTGCGAATAAGCCTCTTAACTTGACATTATAAGCCTGGAAACCCTATACATGCCAAAATGGCACCCTCAGAACCCCCAGCCAAGCTCCCAGTAGCGCCCAACATGTCGCAAATCCTCAACCGCATATCCGTCGGCCTAGCCAAACACGAGCGCATCCTCTCGACCCTCAAGCGCCCTTCTACCTCCTCCCCGTCCACCAGTTCCTCCTCCTCCTCCTCCAACAACAACAACACCAAGCCCACATCCGGCTTCTCCTCCCTCGTCTCCACTTCCTCCACGGTCAAATCTCCCCCGGCTGCCCCCGGTCCAGCGCGGACGAAAGAGGAAGACGACAAACTCTTCGAAGAAGAGCGCAACCTGCCCCCCAACGCGGGGATAGGCTTCGTGCCGGAGGCCAAGACGGCGGAGCGGAGCAAAAGCGATAGGGAGTTGAGGGGGAGGCTGATGGGTAAGAGGGGAGGAGGAAGAGAGAATGACAAGGGGGCGGGGGATAATAAGAAGAGGTACCACAACGTCGAAGAGAGCGAGGAGGAGGAAGGGAGGAGCGGGTTGGGGAAGACGAAGAAGAAACGGAAGGTCGTTGGGCCTGTGCTGGTGGAAGACGGCGGCGACGAGGAGGATGTTGTGGACGGTGGGAAGGATGAGGTTAGTGGTGGTGAGGATGCTAAGGAGGAGGAGGTGGCCCCGGCGGAATCGGTTGTTGCTGCTGCTGCCGCTGTCTCGCCATCGGAGGAAGAGCCGGCGCAGGCGGAGGGAAATGGGAGTGAACGAAGCAAACCCAGCGCGGACGAGGCTGTTGGCGTGGACGTGGACATGGATGACGCCGAGGAACTGGCCAGGGAGAAGAAGCGCAAGCGCAAGCAGGCGAAGAGGAAGAGGAGTAAGGCCAACAAGGACAAGGCGCAGGAGTCGGCGGACGCGGATTCGATTCCTGTTGCTGAGACGGATGCTTGAAATAGTGCTAGGGAAAATATAGTGAAATATTTGAAAATATTTGAACTATTGAAATACAAACTACAATCGTAGCTCTGAGCGTAGATTACCCTGCTACTACGCCCACTGTCCTGTTGTGCCTCGTAGTCCGATTGACTTTCATTGCTCGTAGTCCCGACATCCAGTGAAGTTGTGCCAGTTACCACCGCCATGTCCTATGCACCACCGGATTTTTGTCCCCAGACACCAACCCTGCCCCATTTCATCACCACCGCCCAAGTGACGTAGAAAATGGCATATTAGTACACACACAGAGAATAGTATGAAAACATTACAGCTGGGTTGAAGCTTTGTAGCTTCAGGAGGCCGTTCGACGTCGTTCCACCCCTAATGCACCGTCTTCAACACCTTCTCCCACATTAGAGCGACCGCAAAAGGTCGCAGGTAAGGATGTTAGATCCCGGACAAGGTTCAAGGAAAGCACCCCGGCAATCTAGCCTTCAAAAACGAACACCGGTCGACCGAAGAGAGTGCGAAATCGCGAATCCAGGGCGTCAGAAAGCCATACCTGCCTGATACCGGCAGTACCGTACCCAACCAAGTTCAAGCCAGAAAATAGAGGCCCGTCGTACACCAGGCCAAGCACCAAAGCCACGGGTATCCGCAAATTCGCAGTTTTGTGTACAATTCCTTCGTCTCGTCTCGTCTCGCTTGCTCCCCTCTCTTTTGTATGTGCAGTGTCGCTTCGCCGTCGGCCTCTTCCATTGCACCCGTCCAGTCCATCCAGTCATGCATGGCCTAATAGCCGCCGTTCGACAGAGGAAGAGACTTGCAACCGTCTCCGTTCAGATCATCCCAACCGTTTCCTCTTCCGATCTTCCTCCCCCCTTGGATCGTCCTCGTCCTCGTCCTCCCGCTCGGCCGTATCCGTCGGGTTCAGTATATGCGCCATACTCCCCCTTCTCGTTGGCGGCGCCGAGCCATCCTTCACTGTAAGCCCCCCGCCACCAGCTGCTCCGGAGCGATTGGCCGCGTTCCAAGACCAGCTGCCGAAGGTATCCGAGCTTCCTCCTCCTCCGCCGTTGGCGAAGGGGGGCGGCTGGTGCGGGGGGCCGGGACTTGCGGGTCGGGAATGCGGGTTTGATGCCGATTGGAGGGAGTAAGTAGAGAGCGAATCGCGGATGCGCTGCTCGTCCGGCCCCGGTACGCGTGAGGGCGAGGAAGGCCACTGCGTCGAGGGCGGTCCGGAGGAGGGGAAGGGGGGCGGGTTGTTGGCCTGCCAGCCGTGGGCGCGGATGTCGGCCGACGTGTGGCGGCGGGCGAGGGAGGAGGGGGGGAGCTCGACGTTGGCGAGGGGGTGGGGACCGGGCGGCGGCGGCGGTTGGGAGGGCCGGAGAGAGGGAGGGGACGGTTGCAAAGTCGTGCCGCCACCTATGGAGCCGTAGGGGCGCCGGGTCGCGAGGGAGAGGTTGGAGAGGCTGGAGGGCACGGGCGGGCGGTAGAAGTTCGGTGGCCGTGGTTGTTGTTGGGGAAGGCCGAGTTGAGACCGTCGGGCGTCGTCTACCGCCATTTGCCGCGGGGATACGGGAGGGTTCTCGAGGTTGGTGAAGTACGGCCTGCTGGAGGCGAAGAGGGGCTCGTGGGGTTCGTCCAGGGTGCGGATCATCTCGGCTTGTCGCTGGATTTCTCCTTGGAGTGCCATGACTATTAAGAGGCATTAGTTTGCTTGAAGGAGACACAAGTGTGGACGGGCTTACCATCTCTGTGTACGGGAGTGTCCGGGTTGGGCGCAAGGGCGAGCACGGCTCTCGTCAGTTCCTGGTTGAAGTGCAGCAGCCGCGTGACCGTGTCCATCATGGCCTGCTGCTTGATGTGCATAAATTGCGCATTCTCCTCGCTGCGCTGTAGTCGCGCGCTTAGGTCGTATATCGTGCTCTCAACGGTCCGCTCGCCGGCGGCTTCGGGCATCGGGGGCATCGGCTCCGCCGGCGTCCCTGGCTGGGAGGAGGACGGCGGTTTCGGCTGTCCGGTGTACTCGCGGTGGACGAGCGCGTGGCGGGACGCGCGACGCTTGATCTCGCGCAGGCCTACCAGATCTCCCCGCTTGAAGTTGCCGTTTCCGTGCTTGAACTCCCACATGGCTGTTTCTGGCGTTCCGTGGTGGAAGACATCGCTTACTGTCCCTGTATGTTAGTGCAATCCCCCCCTGCGAAGGGGGCGGGAGACGTACCTTTATGGAAGCCGTACATGTTGAGCTGACGGACGAAGGAGGATATGTTGGTGTGTTTGAAGTATTGACTGCCGGTGTTAGACGGTAACCCGACGCAAAGAGGGCTCAAGCAGACAGATCTTACGCTAATACTTTGGAGAACTCGTGTGACGGTTGCATCACAAAACTCTCTGACGACGGCGTCCATGATATGAGGTGTGATATCGTCTTGTCTTCGAGCATACTATATAGCACTGATCAGCACGAATCGCGCTACGCACCACGCGGCACCCCTCCGACAAGTGACTTACTTGTAGAGCTTGTGTATAAAGGCTGTCTGAACTATCTTGGGCTGGTGTACGGCGGCCGCCGCCGCCGCCGGGGCCGGCATGATGATGTTGTCGTTGTGTTGATGATTCTGCTGCGTAGCAGTCCCTCCGGACCTGTCGCTGAGGCCGTTGGCGTCGCTCTCCGGGCTCTTGGTGGCTGAAGCTGGTGCGGAGGAGTTGGTAGGGGTTGTTATCTCCATGGGTTCTCCCGGGGATGGGGCAGACATCTGTATGGTTGGGGTAAGGATCGGTACGGTTCTGGCGCCCATTGACTCTTCCGGCCGGTCCATCATTAGGTTTCGTGGAGCGCTTTCGGTCATTGTCGCCATCTGGAGTGGAGCGAGGCACGAGAATCAGCATTGGAACGTCAGGTATGAGACAAGATGTGGGCAGAGTGCTGAGCAAGATCTGGGCATGGAACAGAAAGATCGCGCTAGGCCAAGAGGATGCGCTCGACAGCAGATCGCAGGCCTGGATGGAATGTAGAACCAACCTCATGCTTCCGACGAAGCTCACAGTGCTCACAAACGCCCTGGGGTTCCGGCTCTTCAGTAGTCGGGTCAGGACCACAAAAGCCGTAGCGGCACGTCTTTGTTAACGGCGGATAGGATGTTGATCTCCTTGGTGCTGCTTCCCGGATATCGTGGCATTGACCCGCTCTTGTGGCCGTTCCCGGATTCTTGCTCTCTGTGGCAATCCACCTTGGCAGCACGAAAAACGCCGTGGCTAGCAAGTAGCACGAAGGTAGCCTGTGGTAGACACGCAGCTATCGCGGACGTCGTGGGCTCCGAACTGGTCTGGGCCTGGTGAGGAGGCTGGAAAGACAAGGAGATTGTTCGCGGATGCTTTGCGGAAGACGGGCTTGTGAGTTTTCAGTCGTTCAAGCCATTGGCGCAAAAGAGTCCGCGAGACAAGGAGAGATGGTGGTCTCTTTGAAGTTCGGGCTGATTGGAAGGAGGGAAGAAGATCTGGGGCTTAGGGGGGGTTGTTGGCGCAATTGGCGTAATGTACTAGTACAAGTTTGGCGTTAGCAATGGAACTGAGAGGGGATAAAATGGGGTAGCATCCGTGCCGGCCCTGCTATCCCTTGTTTCTGATTTTGGGCCTTCCTTGACACTTTTTGCGACAAGGGCCTTCCAGAGGCCGTGTGTCCACAAGTTCCTCAGCCAGGACAGCTCTGTGTGTTTTCCCAGTGTCATGTACGCAACGTCGTCCCATGGATGGCGGTACACAAGATTGAAGGGGACGCATGCACATCGGTTGTACGCAGGACGCCAGCATTTCTTTTTGCGGTGATATGCATCTGTGGAAGTGGCCGCCCGCCCGCGCCTGTACATTGGCACTGCGAACTCACCGGCGGAGGTCCTCTGAGAGTACCACTCTGGAAGGATTCCTGGGCGATGAGTGGTGGTACCTGCGAGGTGGTCAAGGCGTTAAGGTTTCCCAATGCTTGTCAGATTGCGGTTGTTCCTTCTTCAGACGGGTTTGAGATCTACCGCAGTAGCGGCCTTCCAGAAAGGGTGGTTATAACACACAACCCCTGTGACCCCCCTTTTCGACAGGTGGCTCATGACCCAGGCAAGACTCTCCTCCAAGAAATCGGGTCGGGAAGGTGCAAAAGTGAGACCGACACTGCCAATCATAGAGTGCTGTCCTTCTCGTGAAAAAGCAGGGGCAGATTCAGGGATGCCATAGGGCTTGCAGCAATGGTGAGTTGCATGGTTTGAACGCGGACGAGCCGAAACGCATCACAGCGGACAAACTTCCCCCCATAGCCACATTTGCATCTGTACCAACGACAAAACCGGCCTGTCGAGCATTCTCTGTTGTGAGCACTATGCGCTAGTTGTTCGCACTCGCCTCGGTGGCTTGGAGGGCCTCGCCCAGGAGAAGCTAACCAGAGAAGAACAATCAAGTTGGGACCAGGCATGGACTGATCCGTGTGGATCGTCTTGGTCATCAGCAGATGCAGACGGGAGAGGCGCTGAGACCAGGCCAACCACAGACGAGCAGCACGCGTTTTGAGAATTAAAGCCCGTGCGGAAGAGAGATTGGACGACAGATATGAGGGGATCTAGCATCTCATCTCCATGCCGACAAAATGCTTTTTTTCTTCTTCTTGCAGACGTACCGTGTTCAAGGCGAGGTGACGGTGTACACAGTGCCAACCGTGTGGTGGCACCTGTCTGGGAGTAGTCAAGTCATTGAGGACGGAACTAGACCGGAGTGTTAGTCTTTTAGGAAGCTCTGATAAATCGGGGCCGATGTTGTGACACCTCTGGGCTCATGTATAAACGCCGTGAATATCTCCGGGCAGAGGTAGGAGCAAGGTGGCCGTCTCCATTCGTTGATGCTGGCAGTCGGAAGCCGGATAACGGATTGTTGTACAGCACGGATTCATTTGCTTCTTGCAGCTTGTCAGAGTTGCAAGAAAGCTGGGAAGTAGTTGTACTTGACCAGGTTGCCTTGGCGCAAAGTTTAGATGTCTTGGCGGGGTTCAAAGCTGTGCGCGAATGGAGCAACTGGATCCCGGGCAAGTTCATCGCCGTCTGAACCTCTCGTACCTTCCTCATCTTGTCTGTCCAGGTCCATCCGGGTTCCTCGCACTGTTATCGAACTGTGCATCTTCGATCTTCCAGGTTTGTTCTCTTCTTCCAGCGCAGAGGCCGTTCAACAACATTACATACTTCGTACCCTATCGACTTACATCTCTGGGGGATCTCGGCAGATGACGATCCAGACTGCCTTTGGATATATCAACCCCGCCAGATGGATGCTTGACCCAGAGGCTGTCATTCCGTGCCGCTCCCCATCCCCAGCCGGCTTACGGTCCGGGATGATGGCTCGAAATAGAAGCACTCAACAAGGCTGGGGGTACCTACCACTCGCTCTCCAGCCCATCAACCGTCTGCAGTCGTCATTGAATCTCGTGGAGGCAAAACGGACTTCTTCCTCTGCGAGGATTTGGCTCGTCCGCATCTGCGCGCTTCGTTCGACCTGTGACGTTTTGTTGCAGGATTCCATGGGGCCCATGGCGTCGACGCAGAACTCCGTGCAATTATACATCCCAGTAACCCCACGCTCGACCATATTTTAACATCACCGGACCTCTTGTTGTTGCCCTGCATTTGTACCAGTTCCATATATCCGGCTCGTGGCTGTTACAACCTCGTCGCCGAGATATACGCAGCATCCACGTCCGTCTCGACATGTGGCCGCTCAGCTTGTTGTGTGGCTGTCTTCTCCCACTCAACAAACCGATAATACTTTTATTTATCCGCTATTGAGAGACACCCCTTCTCGGCTTCTATTGGAGCTCCATGAGATGCCCTCCTGGATCCCTCGCCGCATCCCACGCTGCTCAGCTCATGCAGCTCCAAGGTCAGCAAGGAGAAGCTGACCTGGGAGATGTGGCTCTCTGGCATGTGATTGCCAACCCCTGAAGCGACTCATATCAAGGACAACATACCAGGTATGTATTTGATACACTCTCAGGATACCGATCTATATTTGCCAAAACACCAGATCGCCTTCGACGAAGTCGACCGACCAGATATTCATTGCACCTGGGTCAAACAAACGTTCATTCATGCGCGTCGGTTGACGCAAGTTTCCAAGATCCCCCCCCCAAAAAAAGCGATCGTGTTTCACCCTCAGATCACGACATACCGGGGGCTCAGACTGCGTGATCGCCGCGTATTTCTCCGCATCTCGTCCACTACGACAACATGTTCGGCTCCCGGCTCGTTGGGCTGCCAAACGAGCCTCGTCCGGATACCGTATCGGACTGCACTTGTTCGTATCCGCGACCGAGCGTTACGGAGATCTTACAGGTCCAAGTGCGAACTGTTGTTCATCAACTCCCGGCAGCTATGTTCGACACCATGATGCTCAATAACCGTTCTGGAACTCTTGTTGTATCTTCGCTCGGACGTCGTTTCGTTTGTTTTCCGTGCAGGTACGACAACACATCTCGCTTCTCGGCTGCGTCACAGTCTATGACGGAATGTCTTCTCCAGGTCTGATCCCACAAGGTGCTCCAAGTCGGGATGACAGGCCATGCCCAGAACAACCTCGAACAAGCGAGGTTCCAGATCCGGACAACCAAGTTGTTACACGATATTTCGAGCGTCAGTGTCCGACTCTCACGTGCACTTCAACCCTGGAAGGCAAGCGAACTTCTAGAACATCGCTCACAGCATGTTGAGCACTGCACACTATCTCGCCACGGTGAGAGACCTCACAATGCCCAATAGCGACTGAACAGCAGCCAGCGGGACAAATGGTAACCTATGCAAGCCGATACCCAAGGAACATTCACCTGGACGCCAGCAGACTGCCCTGGAGATCGAATCGCATAGATAGACTGGCTATCTTGGGCCGCACCGTTCGGTAGAGCCATCCGAGCGAGAAGTTTCTCGCACGTCGATCGAGTTATACCGGGGGTAACATGCCACCCGGCTCACGTTGATCGGGTTCGCCAAAAACGTGCACTGGTCCAGCAAGAAATCTTCCGTGTCCCCTCGTTGTGGGCTTCCCATCGTACTTGTACTGCTGGCAGATCAAACTGCCCTGGATTGTCTGTGTCTGATGGGGCGATGACTATCAAGAAATGTGCCTGACCTCCAGCTTCTTTCTTCAGCGTGAATTGGGAGAGTACATGACGAATGAAGTTCTTCAAGACTAACAAGAAGATCCAGTCTTGTTGATAACATAACCTCCCCTTCGGCCAAGCTCTCCGATATGGCTTTCTCCAGACGCTAGCGAGCTTCGTGCTTCGTCGCGCGCTTCGCAAGATGCGTCTGTGGAACCTCAGGCACCTCATGGGCACCTTAGGTACAAGGACGTACAGTTCCAGCCACACACCCGTCGTTGGAAGCCTTCTGGAACGGGGAGACGGTTTGTTTGCCTTTGCTATGGGGTGAAAGTAGAGGTACGCCTCGAACTGGGAAACATTGCTATCTAGGAGAACGTCCAGAACAGAACACTCATTCCTTGCCTTGCGGAATGTCTATTTTTGGCGACGGAGATTGTCTGGGAATCGTAGAACGGAAGGTTGATGGCGTTCGAACACGCATTGGTCGATCACAGAATGAACAAAGATCGCCCTGGCTAGTCTAAGTCGGCTAGAACATCCGTGACAGGCGTGGATGATCATTAATGCCATTGTTCGAAACCGTTTGGGAGAACATCACTTCTGTTAAACGAAATGGATGACGTGCTGAAACCACCCGTTAACGACACACCGAAGCCTGTACGTCCGAAGAAAACGAAGTAGATTGGTTCCAAAGGTGCGTGTATGACAACCAACTAGACTTCCCAAAGTATTCCCTACATGACTCCCAAACTTATGGACACCATCATCCATCCCTCTCCGGGCTCGCCTAAAGACATACTCCCAAAGTAGTCCCAAGCATAACCACCCTCTTTCAGATCGGATCAACAAAAACAAGTGCCCAAATCACAAACCGGGACCGTCCCAAAACTCTCCTTTCCCTCTTAACTGTTGACGCCCAAGTCACAGCTCGCTCCCCAGTGGTATCAATTCGTCACTGCCCAACGGCACAAGTTCGTACTCATACTCATCATGGTCCAAATCCTCGAACGCCAGCGGCATCGGCTGCCCATCTTCGTCCAAGATGGCCCTTGCATGGGAGAGATCCAGCCACTCTCGACCTGCCTGTTGGGGAGACTCCTGCTGTTCGTCATCCCGATCAGGATGTTGCCAGTTCCGACTAGGCTGTTGGGAACGTCGGTACCCAGGGCGATCGAGGTACGGCCACTTAGCAGGCGGCTCTTCTTCAGGCAGGACGAGTTGCTGGCTGTTGTCTGCAGAAGCACCCTGCCTCCATGGTGTCGGGTCGTCTTGCGCGAGCGGCTGTTCTGGTCGCTGGGAGCATAAGTGTTCCGGTTCCTGGGTAAAGTCGAATCCGTCTTCAAACTCATCTAGGAACCCCTGCTGGGCCTCCGGGTCCCAGCCGTACTGCTCCAACGGGACCTCCTCCTCTAGTTGTTGCGAGAAACCCTGGGGTTGCTGTGTGTTGTCCTCCGGCTGCTGCGAGAGTTCGTCTTGCGGATGCGAGATAAACTCCGGTTGCTGCGAACCCCAGTCTAGCGCTTGCGAATCGTCTGGTCGTTGCGAATCCTCCAGCTGCTGCGAATCCTCAACGGTCGCCGCCCTTCCTCTACCTCTCTTCGGGGCAATGGCGGGCACGTCAAGCCCCCGTTGCACAAGTATGTGCAGCCGTTTCTCCAGTTCCTCTACCGGACCCAGATCTCCCTCTCCGTTGACCAGCGCTCGTATCTTTGCTCTCAGAGACGGCGACTCTGCGTCTAAACCGGACAGGCAGGAAGCTATGTAGGGGATGTGCTCTGCTCGGGACGTGAAGGCCTGCCGGGAGTCAGTCAGTACATTATGGCGCGGGGCGTGGATGAAGGTAAGAGCGAAAGAGATAGGACAAGACCGACCTGTAAGTACCGGATGTTAAACACCGCCGGCGCAATGTCTATGAGCGACGGAGTCGGTAGGTTGCGCACCACGCGTGCGCCGCGGACAGGGGTCTTGAGACCTAGAAGTTTGCTGAGGGCGGATTTGATGAGGAGGGATATATCATTGAGTGCGGCTCCTGTTTCCGCTTCGGGTTCGGTGGTTGTTCTTCGCTGGTGTTCGGGAGGTACGTCTTGGATTTCCGGTGCAGTAGTACTTGTCGCTCGTGTTTTCCGTTTCCCGGCTTTGTGCCTCCGGGTCGGGACTTGGTCTTCGTCTTCCTCTTCGTCCTCCGTGGTGTCTTCGTGATAGAACCCTACAGGAGTCCTCAAGTTGTCCCACAGCCCGTTTGGCCCTTCCTGTCCGTCGTGTTCGCGTTCATCCCTCTTCCTTTTCCTAGACGCTCTCGTCGCAGTCGTTTGCCTGGGCCTCTTGCCGTAGCACACGTCGCAAGTAACCGTGACCAACTGCGCGCATGGCATATTCTGTGGTGACAGGAACTCAGACGACAGGTCCGGGTGGTTGATGATGAACGAAGCGTAGGTAGTCCCTTCTTCCTCGTCAATGAGTTTGAAATATTCCTCGCGCAGTTTCAGACTTAGGTCGTCCCAGATCTAAACATGGTCAGAACAAAACCTGGAGTAATCCATAACATGTGGGTGAAGACTTGCGGGACAGCCACCAAACACATCAACCACGGCCCTCCCCGGTTCTTTTCCCCCTGCCTCGCCAACATCAACCCCGGCAGTTGAGGACTTCAGTACGAATCGGCACGAAGCGGCCTTTGCGATCCAGAGGTGGCCAGATTCGGTCATTTCAGCCAGGTCGGCGGCGTCGATTTGCTCGTCGATTGAATCTGGCAGGTCGAGAGTCATAGAACAGGAGAGGTATAGTGATTGTTTGCTTGCTGTGCTGGTCACTTGGAGCTCGCCGAGTTCGATGAGGCGGGGAGGCATGGCAGGTCGGAATTGAAGACTACAAACCGGAGCGGATGGTTAACTTGTTGGCGGGGCCATCGCTAGGTGCTGCCTTGGGTCTTCGGTTTGCTCAGCGGCGTAGATGGCGACGGCCAGGTGCTGTCCAGCAACTATGAGAGTGACTTTCTGACGCGAGATGGCAGCTCATTTTCCGCGATGTAGAAAATGGAGGATGAGAGAGCAGCAGATGTGTCTTCGGCAGTGCGAACCTGAAACTGCAAGAGGGCAACTTGGTTTTGATGTCGTGTGTGGCAGCTTGGGGAAGGAGCGGCCGTTGAGTGGCCATGTTGATTGCCCCTGAGGGAAGGAGCGGGTGGACACGCCCCCATCTCCAGCGTTGCGCTTGAAAGCATCATCATTCGGCACGTGAGAAGGACTTGGAGAAACTCGTATTAACAGTTTCGATACCGGTGAGCAAGGGAAGCAAGGAGATGGTGTAGGTGAAAGGTTGTCGAAGATGGGAGTCGTTAGTTCGGAGGTATGTCATTGGAAGGGTCGAGTGGCGGTCAGGCCGAGCTATGATCCACCCGTCAACGAAGGAACTGATTATAAACGGTAGCAATGGCTAAGAAAGATAGGTCGACTTCGGGAAGGTCAAGGATGATGCCATGGGAGAGCGACGAGTTGGAACACGGCCAGAACATATTGAGCTGATGGGCAATCCGCCTGGATCAGAAAAAGCACTTGATATCAATTGAACGCCAGAGTTGTCCCCTAATGGTGCCGTTCGCACCGGATATTTTCCATTGCGATTTTGGGTTTATGCTACCTCGGTACTCCCATGCCAATGTCCGATGGTCGTTGTCATGAAGCAATAGCCGTAGAAAGCCGTCATAACCGCCTCCAGAATCCTCCACAGTCGCTGCCAAACAGCCAACGACGCAACACGCCTCCTACAGTCGACGCGAAATCGTCTACCTGTAGCGCCAGAGCGAAAGGGTGTTGTGGCGCTTCCACGTCTTCCGGCGGCCGGCCTGGGTCTTGCTGTACCGGTGGCCCTTGTTGAGGCCGCGGGACTTCTTGCCGGTGGCGGTGAGGCCGCGGGCCTCGCGGTGCTTGTGGACGGGGGCGACGATCCAGTTGATGCGGGGGTCGCGGCGGATGGCCTTGTGCTGGGGGTCGACCAGGATCACCTCGTAGTACTTGTAGGTCGAGTCCTGGTTGATCCAGTACGAGTTGAGGACGCGCAGGTTGGCGCAGCGGCGGCCGACGCGCTCCTCGGCCGTGGCCTTGAGGGAGCGCTGGTACTTCAGCTGGTTGACACCCTGGTTGGTGGGCTTGCCTGTTGTGGTTGTTAGCGTCCTGACCAGAATCTTCCCCTCGAGACGGAGGGAACGTACCGAAGGTGGCTCCCTTAGCGACGGGCTTCTTGCGGCCACCACGGCGGACGCGCACGCGGTAGATGACATAGCCCTGCTTGGCCTTGTATCCGAGGCGGCGGGCCTTGTCGGGGCGCGAGGGGCGCGAGGCGCGGTGGATGACGTTCAACTGACGGAGCTATATTGATGCAGTCTCAGCAAATGTTCAACGACTGTATAGCAAGAACGGAGATAGCCCTGGCGGGCATCGAGGTCGTCGTCTCTACTGTATGTAGCATCTCGAGCAGAGTTTTTCAATTCCGCCGTCGACGCCCAGCGAGACAACTCCCAATGCCCGGCCACTCCGTCCACATATGTATTTTTTCCTTGTGTTTCAATCGGAGGTGTAGAGGTGGTTGTTCAACATACTTCCCAACAGCGGACACGGAGAAGGAAGCGCAGCACATCGGACTGCTTCTTCTTCTGGAGCTCTTCGACGTATTTTAGGGCACCCATTTTTGCTGCAATCGAGAGGAAAAAGGAGTGTTAGTGGACTGTCGATGAGATAAAGTGCCGTCCAGCAATCGATTGAGATGGGAATGAGGGTGTACAAACCGGTCTCGACGTCGTTTCCCTGCCCGAGTTAGTAGAGAGGTGTGTATGGCGTGCCGAAATTTGGTGGTGAAATTCGAGAGGTCAAAAACGAGCCTTGGTGGAATTTTGCGAGCGGATCCGTGAGCCCTAACGCTAGATGAGGGAGCTAGTGCAGGATTGGCTTAGCGTGGGCTTCCCGGCTGTTGCTGTGGACCTAGGAGTGTTTCCGGTTTGAGCGATGGAAGTTCAAGCGGATGGTCCGTGCGTCACCTTGCTCTCAGTCCTGAGGTTGTCCCCTTTTTCGAGAATCAACTTCGGCGTCAATCAACATCCTCCTTACGCTTCCTCGATGGCGAACGGCAGAGGTGATCAGTCACGTTCCTTCCCAGCAGGTGGCCAGCATCATCAAAAGTACCACGCGACGGCTCGCTTAGGAACATATTGGAGCAGTGCAAGACGTGTACCGAACGATTATTCCTCTATTGCCCGCTCTGGTCTATCATTTGTTGAGTGACCATTTCGATCTAGAACGACACAGCTAATACAACGTTATGTATGAACAACCCAATCATCATCACCCCGCTATCCGGCAAGAGACGGAGGATGGTCAAATGCAACGCATCCCAAAGATAAAAACAGGAAAGGGAAAGGTCATCAGGAATAACCAGTGAGTGAACTAGGAAGTCTGTCGTAGGCCGTTGCAGCGATCGATATCCTGACCTCCCCCGGAAAAAAACAAAACACGCACTCTTTTCCATACCAGCATACACCACTCTCTTTTCGCAGTGCAGCCGCCTTCTCAGTCTATGAAAGATGATCCCTCCTGTAGCAACTCTCGAGTCTAACAACAAATAACGCAACCTCCTCTCGATTAGAAACAAACTGCCACATTAACAAGCGTCAACGCAGGTGAAAGGGGTGAGAAAATGCAAGTGAAGAGTCTGGACCGTCTCCCTCCGAATTGTATAGACGTATAAGTGCGTGAAGGAGATCTGAAATGCCAGAGCAAAAGCAGTCTTTTCTCTGATGCGGACGAAACAACAGAAGCCCTGCCAACGCCTAAATGAGGGGTGGTCGTTCCAATAGGGGAAACGTAAGTTGGCATGTTCCGTAGTCTCATCCTGCGGAAGATTTGGCCGTTTCGACGTGTCTTTCCGCTATGTAAACCCGTATTTTGTGTATAGTGTGCGACAAATGAGCGAAATGGAAACATCGGGTGGATGGAGGGCGGCATATAATAGACAAAGTGAATATCGTTTTGTGACGACATCTCCGGCCCAGGCGTTCGAGAAAGCATCTCGGCGTCATTGGATTAGGATGGATGATGGGGTTTGGTCGGAGCGGCCTGCGAAGAATGACCATCCTAACGGCCGTTGAGAGACAGGCCTCGGAAAGCGTCGGAAGTCCAATCGACTTGAGCATTCATATTCTGGTCGTGGAGGCCATTGCCGGCCTGGTTGAAGGGGTTGTAGACTCCGCGCCCCATCTGATAGTCGGTGGGTTGCGGGTATCCTGACTGGTAATGATCCATAGGCTGCATCATGGCTTGTCCATAAGGCATTGCTCCTGGTCTAGGGGCGCTGCCAAAGGAATCGTAGGCGCCTGAAGGGGTATAGTTCTGCACCGGCATGATACCGTACGCACCCGGACTCACAGCGGTCTGGTCGTTGAAGGAAGGCTGGCTGTTGGAGGGTCGAATTACTCGCTCGCTTGTCGCTGGCTGGTTCTGCCGGCGTTCCTGAGCGCCGCGGCCAACGCCAACAGCCCCGGGACCGATGCCGCTCGGTGCCTGAATGCCAAGCGTCGGATTTGCGAAGGATGCCGGGTTGATCGCTGACATCCAGATTCGAGTTTTGTAGATCTTGAAGAGGTCGGTAACCAGAGAGTTGAAGTTGATGTAGGAATCGGCAAAGTAGTAGAAGGTCAATTTCTTGAAATCCCTGTTCGGAAGTTAGCATCACAGCACACGAGGTCTTTCATATCAGGGAGCAGCTCACATTTGGAATTCCGCGTCCAAGATTTCCATGTTGAGGCCATGCTCCTTCACCTTCTGCGAGCAGACACGCTTGGCTTTCGCTTCCTGACCCTCTTTCTCCCTAAGAGCACCCATCTCGTGCGGCTGAGCCAGGCGCTTGATGAGCTTGGGCCTCAGCTCCCCGGTGTTCTGCTCCTGCGCCTGGTGAGCATTGGGCGGACCCATGCCACCTACGGCGCTGTGAGCAGCGGTCGCCATAAGCCCGCCTCCGCTTCCATCGTCCACGCCCTGAGCCGCAGCATTCTGCGAGTACATCGTGAGCCACCGGAAGTGCTCCACGGTGAAGTGTTCCTTGAGTTCTTTGGCGGTCTGCCAGTCGACGTTGTCCCTGGCGACAGTGCCAAGATCGGTACCGCGATCCGCTTCTACGATCACGAGGTCTCCAACCTTGACAGTCAGACCCGTCCCTTCCTGGATGTAGAATACGTCGGCACGGCAGCACTTGAACAGCACAATGTGAAGAAGTTGGTTCTGGCGAGGTTGCGTCAAGCCATACATCCCACGGTGAGGGGAGCCAGCTCGGTTGCCATAGTGCCCTTGATGAGAAGGGTACGCCAACGGGTTATAGCCAGGCTGAGCCAGTGGTTGCTGGTTCTGGAGAAGGCTGCCACCGCCCGTGAAGTAAGTGGCAGAGACTGAACCTGTTAGTGACAGGCAAGAACCGAAAGGCCGATTTTGAGTGATCTTACCTGCGTTGTTTGCACCGTAGTTCGCCTCGTTCGCACCACCGAGATAGGTGTCCTGGCCTTCGGGACCGATACTGTCGCGGAGATTGACAGATTCACTGAGCGAGGCGATCGAGTTCTGCCGCACGGGGACAGGGAGGTCTGCAAAGGAGTGCCGCCTGCTTTGCGAGCCATCTCCAAGGCCGCCGAACCCAGATGTCGTCTGCCACGCTTTCTTGACGTTCTCCAGGGTCCGATTCTCGTATGACATAGAAGGCGAGCGGTGCTGGGCGACTCCGAACTCGCTCATTCTTCTTCCCAGAGCCTTCCTTGCCAGCACGTCAGAGGCTTCGATCACCTCATCCACGTCGACAGCGTAGTCTGACGAGAACTCTTCAGGAATATAGCCGTTAAGACCGGTAGAAGCCCTCGGGCGGAGACGTGTGTTTTGCTGGTACTGGTGCTGTTGTTGGCGCAGCAGAGCGTTCTCCCTTGTGAGCATCTCGATCGTCTTTGCCTCGTCAGTCGGCGGACGCTGGCTCCCCTGCATCGATCCTGCACTGTCATCATCTTCATCCTCATCCACCTTGCCGAGAGCGGATCCGTCGTTAGCCATCTCACTCAGCATGCTAGGCCGAGAGGGACGATGTGAAAGCCCCGAGTATGGTAGGGTTCTGATTCGGGTCAGGGAGCCCATCAGCGAGGGACCCATGGGCGCCGTGGATGCGTCTGCCTCCATCTGCCCAACAGAGTAAGACTGCGATCGGTAGGTCTTTGGGGTTGGATAGAGTGGGATCGGGAAGGGGATTTGGGAGTTAGCAGTCTGATCGCGCTGTCCAGGTGACATTTGGTTCGTCGCCGCGTCGTTCTGGTGCAGGCCGGTACTTGTGCCTCCGACCGGCGCAGCAGACGTTGGAGATGGCAAAACCTCAGCTAGACGCGATGATGCGTCCTTCCTATCGTTGTTCCAAATGGTGCTGCTCCAAGGGAAGGAACTCGAACCAGAGGGCGCGCGGGTGAGACCGGCGGACGAAGCTGAGAGTGAGCCCCAGGCAGCTGATTCCGCAGATGGCGTGGTTGGGTGGGACGCTGTCGGGGACATCGAGCTGCTGGCAAACGACCCCTTCCTAACGAGATTGCTCGGCGCCGGTGTCCAAGATGGGCGACGCGTTGGCTTCTGCTGTTGGGCCATCGTGGCCATTGCAGCTTGACGGTGATGATCGAGCTCCTCGTCCGAGCTGGCCAAAGCCTCGGAGTCTGGAGTAGCCTGTCTCTTAGTGAGCTTGTCCCGCAAGATGGCTTGGGTACTAGGCGCGACCGCGGAGGGTACCGCCTGGCCGGGCTTGGCGGGACCACCAGGCCTGATATTGCCGGAACTCATGTTGAAAATCACACAGTCCGAGATAACGGAGGCCGGTTTCAGAACAGACTTTCCTCGCTGTCGTGGCACAGGTTCAACTATTCGTGACAGGGGTTGACGATGTTTCAACGAACCCTCGGTGCCGGTAACCGAGTGCCTTCCGAGAGAAACCTAGCGTAGTGATGCCGAGCCTTCACAGAAGATGAAAGCGAAGCGTCGAGATCAATCGATATCCCAATAAATCTCGGGAAGACGGGGACTCGAGCCTGTGAGTGTTTGTCAGCTTTGATCTCTTGCCGTGCGTTCGACGCGTGCTACGGCATCAAAGACCACGACAGCAGTAGACGCGGAGCACCGGGGGTGGACAGTGGGCTGGGGATCAACTGCTCAGGACGTCTGTCCAACTCTGCATTTATGTAACCTAGGACGACGACAACCCCACTCGGCAAGAGTGATATCGTCGGCAGACTCTCGGATCTATAGTTGAGAGATGCAGTTGGTGCTGGGGTGAACAACAGGGAAGCAGTTCGTAGGAGCGCTAACTTACTGGATATGGGTGAAGTCGAATCCTGAAGTTGTATTCAGGGCAGGGTATCAGAAATGAAATCTAATTCGATACTGGAGGTTGTTGTACTGGGAGGGGAGAGCTGTAGCCCGGTACGGCGAGCATGGAATGAGAACGTGTCGCGCGATTATATGAGGGATGATGCGCCGCCCGTGTTCCAGTTCTGTTGTTGAGATGTCCTGAACAATGAATTGATAAGGCGACAATCAGGCGCAGGTGTCGTCCGGTTTGTCTTTCTCATACGCGGTTCACCGGCTTTCTCAGGTGGCAAGATGTGGGTGGTGAGGATTGTTGCGCGTCGATTAATGCCTTGAATTAAGGGGAGGATGAGCTGGTTGCGAAATATCCGTCTAGTCGCGGCGGGCCATTGCAGTTCGCGCACCCCATTAACTGCAAGAGGCAAGAGTCGAGACGAGGCGGGAACACAGAAACCTGGACGTTTGGTTGGTGATGCCGACGACGTTAGGTCTCCGAGTTGAGCGGCGTGGGGTAACCCGCAAATACCTTGGACCCCCCTCGAGTTTGATATTGCTGCAGATCCCGTCTCTCGAGAAGTTTAAAGTAATGAATGAGATGAGAGGAAGTTTGGTTGGATGGAGGAGGAGAGGAGAGGTCTTTGTCAGGAGAGCCGAGAGGAGGTAAATGCCAGAATGCGCTGCGAAGTGGATAAAGGTGGTAGTGTGGTAGAATTGGAGGTTGTACGAAATGAAATGCACGAAGTCGTCACAGAGTGCAGGAGTACAGAGGTGCAGAGGGTGGTGGTGGAAGGCAAGAAAGGCGGGGAAAGGCTGGAGCGACGCTAGTGCTGGCGACTTCTCCTCATTTTCATGGATGTTTCTCCTCTTCTGCCCCCTTCAACAACAAGAAGTCCCCTGATGTCGTTGGAGCTAAAGAACAACGGTACTAGACATAAGTCTGGAGTCTAATGCAAGCTTTGGCCACCACACACGCCCACGAGCATGTGCGATCAGATTCCAATCCCATCGTCGTGGCAAACTTAAATTCAGCGGGAACCTGCTGGACAACGTGGGCCCTTTGTTTGAGCTGAGCTCTGTTAAAAGTCCTCCCGGCTCATGGCTACTGGGATGACCACGGACACCTGCCGCATACTTTCGTGCAGTCCGCCTCATCGTCCTCTTTACTTTGATGGGATACTGCAATTTAGCGAAAGATATGAAAAGAAGAAGCCGTTCTGGGCTCTACCGTTTCCCAGTTGTTCCAAGAAGGATGGCCCATCAATCATCATCAGCCCCGCGTGAGCAAGCATGCGACCCTCCAGGAGAGTCCAGGTGTGCTGGCCGATCTGGGTAGGATCGGGGTCCAGAAGGGACAAGACGCGGTACTTTCGAGCTTCACCTTGCGCAGCGAAGACAACCGCGGGAGAGGACGTCTGAAGCGGGAGTCAAGTGAGCCAGAAACAACAGAGACGGTCTGCGTCTTCCAGTGTGGTGTGCACTCCCTGAGGTGCTCATCAAAGTGACCACAGTCGTTCTCCTCGGTGAGTGGCAGAGTGGCTGAATGTCCAGGTCAACTTAACTCAACAACAACCCCCTCTGAGGAGAAAATGGAGGCAAAAGCAGTGGTTGCATTCATGTTCATGATTCCTTGCACTTTGGCGCCAAGGCGGTCCGGACGCAGCTACCCCAGACGAACAGACCCACACCAAGCACTTGGTTCATGCCTGTTCTGGCTAGCGCAAAATTGCATGCTATCTCCCTTTCTTCACTACTCCGACACTCATTTGAATGCAAAACATCCCGTCAGCTCAATTTCAACACACTTCTTCGAACAGCCGCAGGATATCTCACCTGCGGAGCCCGCACATTGCGCATCCTATCAAGTATAGCCAGTCTGAGGCATCGGGAGAAACTCGACTGTGTGTTATCTGTCATCTGAACTCACCCTGCATCATTCCGCGACGCGATGCCGGTGCTCAAGCTACAGCAATGAAACAAACGTCAACGTCTCCCGGTCCTGTCAAACTGAACCTGGCAGGCGATCCCATCTTTCTCTTCGACAACCGGGGCGCCTAGGAAACAATCCTGTGTTTGGATGATTTCCGACACATATGGTGCTGTTCATGAGACGATGCATATCAATGCTACTTTTACTTTCCAGACGACACTGCACGAGACCGAAAGCGGCTTCTGGGCAGCTGCACCTCTACCTTCCGCGCAGCTTCACCGGACAGGGGAAATACAGCGATACCACCCCAGATCTTTCCATCCGTCATGCGAACGTCTTGACCGTCTGAACCACCACACCGTTACAGGATAAGAACACGCGGCCAGAGCTTCTCTTCGGACCACCGCCATGCGGTTGACAGCTGATGGTCGAGGTGCCGTCTGAGTCGGATAAGAAACCCAGCGGAAGCATATCACAGAACAGCATCCAACCCTGGACGTCAACTACGCCACAGCGTCTTTAAAATTCCGTGATGGGGTGAGGAAGATAACCTTAAGACAATCCACACTGTGGTGCTCACCTCGTTTCGCCAGCCAACCAGCCCAAGCCAGCCAGGCAACTGAGACATACAGAGGGCTGAGAGCCATCCAGAACGGCTTGCGGAGGCCAACATGCTGCAAGACGTCACGCGGACCTCGAATTGTGGCAACCTTCTCAAGGCTTCCCGTCGAGCCCTGTCCCTGTGAGGGCATACTTTATCCTGTGTCCTTACACCACTTCCTTTAGTCAAACGAGAAGATGGTGTGGTGTGTAGGATGGCCCAGTATCAACTCCAGCCACCACCAGAGCTGCTGCAACCTCTCGGTGAAAGCTTGTCCGGAACAGTTAGCTTCTGGTCTACGGTAAAGATGATTTGCACATCGAAAGAACTGGCGTGACACCACGAAGGCGAGGGCAGCCATACGTCTGTAGCGGAACAGCACCGACGACTGAGAATATCGGCACCGCAAGGACAGGGCACACACCGCCACAACAGATGCCACCACCACCACCTCGAGACAGGCTAAACTCCAGAGAAAGGGGCCGCTCCATCTGCACACAGACATACCCCAGATTCGAGGTGCACCAGCTACGCTAACTAGCCGCATACCAGACCAACCACGCATCATACCGTGTCGTCGACAGCAGCGTTGCAGCCATGTACGACTTGGACCGTGTGGAACTTCCCCCCTCCCGGGCCGGTCAAGCACTAAACTTTGGCTCTCAGGGCTCTACCCCGCCGTCACCAACAAGCACTGGGCTCTAGCAGGGGTGTTACCCCGGATTATCGCATTCCAACGGCCCTCGTTCAGCGGTTCAAGTCCCCACTGGCCCATCTCCCTCTCCCACAGCCAGAGCTGCGGAACTCCAACAGTTCCAACAAGCAACGCGCATAGGCGCACAACCCCCGTTGCGCTATGAACAAACACATCGGATCTGCACCGACAATCGGTTCCAGGAGCTTCTCCTTCTTGAAATCCCCTGCGTCTCTTCCTTCTCTGCCTCCGTCCGCCCACAGAGGCGATTAAGCTTTGGATAGACTTTCTTGACCAGAGCTTCCACGACTGAGAACTGCCAGCCATTGACGCCTCTTCCTGGAGCCTTTGTTAACCCTGTCTCCAACACACAATGTTTTACTGACTTTTGTAACATGATAACAGCTTGGCGTGGAGCCAATGTGTGACCACGAGACCTCGGAGAATATGCAAGATGATGGCGCTACTGCATTCGGTATCGCGTCCTGCAGCTGTGCCGTCATCGTAGGTCTGGCTGGTGATCTTGGAATGCGCTGGGGTTCTCTCCGGTATAGTTGGGGGGTTAAGGCAATAAGCTGATGCATTGTCCAATCGGTCCAACCAGTTAGGTCAATTGATTACTCCTCTAGATGATGGCTTCTCCGAGGAACTGATGCATGCAATTGTCGGAATATATCCCACAAGGTAGTGATCATTCTGAAGTGACGAACGAGCAGCGTTGACCCGATATCAAGCGACGGGAACCGTCGTACATGCTCGCCACGAACCACAACCGTTACGGGCAGGTATACTCGACGCCAGCATGCTCACGACAAGCCCGCGATTCCATTCTCACGCGGACGCAAGTTGATATGACGATAAGTGGCAGACAACTCCATGTCGATATCTACACAAACGCCTGTATCCAATATCCTACACCATGGGAGTCGATCCGATGACCAATCCATTCTTTAGCCAGGAACAGAGTCCAACGACCCCTTCCCAACAGTAGAAGGCGGCACACTGCCCTTCTGCTGCTTAAGCTTCTCCTCGAACTTTTGGAACTCGAGCATAGCAATCTCCTCCTCCTGGTCCAGAACCTGATGCACGCCCTTAACCTCCTCGATCTGTTGGATCCGTTAGCATATATATCCCCTTCCACAAACCCCCAACAGCCTCCTCTCGAGATGGGGGGGAAGTAGTACTCACATAATGCATCAACATCCCCTCAATCCCATTCTTCAGCGTGACCGTCGAGCTATCGCACGTCCTGCACGCGCCCCTCAGCTTGAGCATAACATACCCGTCCTCAAATCCCCTAAACTCGATATCCCCGCCATCCTCCTGAATGGCCGGCCTGATCCTCGTCTCCAGCAACTCCTTAATCATGCCCACCACCTCGCTGTCATTCTCGTTGTAGGCCAGGCTATCCTCGTCCTCCGACCCTTGGCCCCCTTCCTCCCCGGGCTTCTTCTCCACCACATTCACGATCTGCTGTCCCGACGTGATCGCCTCGGTTATAAGGCTAAAGATCTCGGGCCGGACGTGCGCCCAGTTCGCGTCGCCCGACTTGGTGACGGTTATGAAGTCCGCGCCGTAGAAGACCGAGGTGACGCCGTCTATGGCCATGAGCTGCGCGGCCAAAGGGGACGGGTAGGGGGCCGAGATGGTGGAGCGCGGGTTCATGTACTCGATGAAGGGGGTCGACATGCCCTCCGGCAGGATGCGGTGGTTGGGGAGGAACTTGAGGGCGTCGGCGTTGGGGGTCGTTTCTGTCTGGATGAAGATTGTGCGGCGCTGCTGCTGGGGGAGGCCATTATTTGGCAGTCGTCGGGATGGCAATCGAGGGCGGGATGTGTGGTTGTTGCTGTGGTAGGGGGAGGATTGGAGTGTGGCGATGGATGTGATGCGCAGGGTGGCCGGCGAGGGCGCAGCGGAAGGCCGGGCTGCGCGCCGGAGCAGGCTTGCTGCTGAGGAACGCAGGAGTTTGTTCGGCGACATTGTCGTGTATACTAGGTTGTGTTTTTTGGTGTGTTGATGTCAGGGGCAAGATTGTTGAAGGTCGCAAAGATATATCGAGGGTGCCGAGGACCTATTTGCCGCTGTACTACCGAAGTTGCTGACAAAATGCACGTCACAGCTGGTCACTTTTCGGTCTCCATTCTTTCGCATTTCCGCGGCTGGGAGGATGGTGGGGCAGACTGGGCAGAGACATTCTCGTCGGAGGGTTTGCGATAAGCCGATAAGAACGCGACCCTTGGACTTTTTTATTTACTGGCGTCATCACCTCAACGTTGCGGCTCGCAAAGCAGTTTCATCTTTCAATTGAGTCGGACGGCGCGGGTCCTTTTGCTTCTCTTTTTGCGCTCGTCATTCGCTGAACAATACAGTGCTTTGAGCTTCCATTATAGCTTTTCCATTTGCATCACAACCCGCGCGACAGTCGTCGACAGTCGGCAGTCATGGATCCGCCGGACGGATCTGGCACTCCGCCTGCCCTGGCGACAGAGCAGGCCCCGAGCGACGAGGTCGTGGCAGACGAAGCAACAGAGAACTCGGCGCACGACCCGCCTGTCTCTACAGTCGCAGCTCTCTCGATCACAGATCATCATTCTACAGCAACCGAGCTCCCCGATTCCGACCTCACCAGCAGGACGCTCCAACTGCTCGAAGCATCCAATTCAAACATCAGCTCCACGACACCGGGGCACTCCAGTTCGCACGGAATCAATTCGACCGAAGTGCCCAAGACCAATTGCACCACACAATCCGACCTTTCCATGGTAGCACCTGTCAGGGTCTTTAAGGAAATACCAGAGGCAGCTCCAGAGGTCAAGGACGAGACAATGTCACCACCAGCAAAGACACCCAGGATCTGCGGCGTATGCGACAAAGAGCCGGGCAAATACAAGTGCCCTCGCTGCGGAATGTCCTAGTAAGCTGCTTCCCCCCTCACCTCGTCCCCTTTCCACCTTCCAGCTAACCTCCCCCATTCTCAGTTGCTCAGTCCCCTGTTCCAAAATCCATAAAGCCAACCACCCCGCCGACCTCCCGCCCAAGCCTCCCACCGCCCCCCCTCCCGCGCAGAAGGCCGGCACCAAGCGGCCTTGCGGCCCGGAAGACCCCTTCGCCGTCTTCCTCGACCACGAGTCCGACCTCAAGCGCCTCTTCGCGAAATACCCCAACCTTGAGGCCGACCTGTGCCAGATCACGGCCGCCACCGAGCCGCCCCCCGACCTGCCGAAGCCCAACGGGCTGCCGACTAAGTACCGGCCGCCCGGCGGCCAGGGTAGACAAGAGGAGCCCTGGACGCGGCAGGTTGGGCTGAAAAAGGGCGTGACCAAGCTGAAGAAGATGCGGATGGACCCTGGTGAGGAAGGGGACGGCGTCAGGGAGTTTTGCGAGTGGGTGGTTCATGTGCTCTCGACCGATAGGGAAAGGCGAGAGGTTGAGGCGCTCGATGTGGTGAGGCGGAAGACGGAGGTCGAGGAGAAGGGGGTTATCAGGGGCTTGCTTAAGATGGATGAGGACTAGGCCTCTTTGGGGATCCGTCTGTATTGTAAAGGTCCTGGCACAGGATGTGTTTGTTGGAGCTGTCGCTTTTGGCGGGGATGGGTGTGGCGAGGCGTGTTAAGGTGGTGTAACAACATTGTACGATTATCCAAAGGGCAAGGGCAAGGGCAAGGAGTCAAGGGCTTGGTGGGCATTTTCATCGTGTTGGTGTTTCGGCGTTTGTATAATACATTTGGTTCAGGAAAGGGGCGTCAGGTTCAGGGCGTCAACATCTTCCAGGTTGTCCTCATTGTCAGAGTATCAAAAGGCACAAGCACCGGTTCAGACAACTGGATGGTTTAAATCGAAGATTGATTCATCATCATACACACATTATCATTAGAATATATGAGCTTTCTGTCGTTCCGCCTCCTCTCTCTCTCTCCTCTCCTGCTTTTCGGCATTCCGGTTGCTGTCTTTTCACCACTTCTTCAAGCCATATTGTTTCTCCTTCAGCGGTGTCGTCACCGCCATCATCGCCTGCTCTCCAGGTCACCGTCTTCTCATTTTCTCATCGTCTCATCATCCTATCATCTCACCACCTCGTCACCGCTCATCGTCGTCTAACTTCGTCACCTCTTAAACTTGGCAAAGAACCCCCCAATAGGACTCCTAGGCTCCCTCCCCTCCCTACCGGGACTCCTCGGCTCCCCCCTAGGCGACTTGTTGTTGCTCTTCGACGACGTCTGACTCCCCTTCTCCGCTTTCTCCCCTTCCTTCTCGAGGATCCTCTCCATCTCCGCCATCTGCTCCCTCGCCGCAGCTTTTGTCCCTCCCCCACCACTCCCACTGCCCAACCTCCCGCGCAGAGTCCAGATGGAGTCGGCCTTCCGCAGCAGGGGTGTGAGGAGAAGAGGTTTGTGCTGTCTTTGCTGCGGGACCGGCTGGGGGACGGCGGCTGCTGCTACCTCGGCGGCGGCGGCCGCCGCTCGCCGGGCTTGCGCCTCGTCGCTCTGCGTCCAGTCTACCCTGTGCTCGTCCGCGCACACTGGAGGGGCGAGCGGCGGGGCGGGGGACTCCAACACGTCGGCTAGCGATGTCCGGCCGGGAAGGATCAGAGACAGGCGGTTTGTTGTCTCTGCCGTGGGAGGGGAGGCGAGGATGTCGCCCGTGCTGTTGCGCCTGTTGTTGTTTTGTGCAGTGGGAGGAGGTTTGAGTTTCGCCAGCTCGGCGGCGAAGGTGTGCTGCCCGTCCTGGAGGACGGAGTAGGGATCTTGGGACTGTTGCTGGTGCTGCGGAGCGAGGTGGTACTCTTCCGTCTCCTCTTCGTCGAGGACGTCCTCGGGGATGCGGGAGCGCCACTCGTCCACGCGCGTATGGGTGTGGAGGTAGTGGTTTAGCACCGGGGAGATGGGGGCGGCGGCGTCGGGGTTGGGTTGGAGGGGAGGTTGGTGGGGGGAGGAGGCGAGGTGGAGTTTGAGGGCTTGCTTGGAGAGCTTGGTCTGGAGGATGTTGCTGGTTGAGGAGGAGGACTCGCGCATTGGGGCTACCGTTGTTGTGCGCTGGAACTGCTTGGCTGCTTCCTGGGGGATGTGGTGGTAGCTGCTGCCGCCGGTGGGTTCGGGTGGTGGTGGCGGCGGCGCGTCCTTCCTCTGTTTGGCGGCCTTTTCGCTTGAACTTGATCCGATGGCTCTGAGGGAGATTTGTCTACCAGAGGAGGGCTGGGACGTCGCCATCTCGCGGGTTGCTTCCTTCGACCGCCTCCCCGCCGCCTCCCTGTTACTGTGGTGTCGGCTCGTCCACGACCGGGCGTCCTTGAGCTTCGCATCCTCGTGCTGCCTCGTCCTCTTCCTCTCCTCGTGCGCCTTCCGGTCCGCGAGCACGATGTACAGCCGCCTCGTCAGCTCCTCCGGGTCGAAGTGCCCTTGCTGGTTCTGCTGCCGCGGTTTGGATTTTAGGCCGGGTTTGGCCGTCGGTTGGGTCCGGACCAAAGTTTGCTCTCGTGAGTAGCTCATGTTGAGTTGAGAGCCCATTTTGGACCGTCCACGGCAGGCCCTAACAGGCTTGCTTGCGCCGTTTGATATAGGAAACGAGTGTGGTGAGGGGGGTTGGGAAACGAAAGAACCATACAACCCTGCCTGCTTTTTCGGGAAGACGATAAAGGGAATGAGTTGGCCCTTTTATAAAGCGCGACGGATCATCATCCGTGGGGAAGAAGATTGTCAATTGTAAGTCTGGATTCGAATAAGCTCCCGACTACAGAGAACTCAAAGACGACCGGACACTTGGCGCCAGAACCCCGTTCCGAGAAAAGCTTTGTTTTGCGCTTTGCGTTTCCGAGGGTCTGGAGGGGAAGCGTGAGGTGCAGGTGTAAGTCAGTGCTTGCAGGGACCTTGGTACGTAAACGAGAAATGGCAAAATCCGAGGGGATTCCAAGCGACGTGCCAACAGAGGATATCGCGCAGTTAATAAGACTTTGTTGTGGGTGTGAAGAATGACAGACGTGAATTCTCCCGGCTATTCGAATAGATAGGCGAGGAAGGAGAAGACTAGAAGACGCTTGTGCTCTAATTTCGAGGGCTGGAGTAGTGTAGTTATAGTACGGCACTACTATGCTTGCCGGTGGTGTTAACCTCGGGGGGAGGGACGGACGCACGCAGGGGCGTCGATGCGACTTGACTGGAAAGGGCACGCGACTTGCCAGTCATCCACCACGTATGCGGCAGGGTTTCCGCGCCGTTTTGATGAGTCCCTCTCTGCCCACCTGCCAGCAGTACCGTGACCTGATGTAACCCTGGTCGAGGCGATGATGTGTGGAAGGGAGACGGAACGCCCGAGTCCAAACCACAGTAAAAGGGCGGTCAAGAATAGAATCGAGGGCAGTCACGGGGATAACTCAGGAACAATGAGGTAAGAAAATGGGTCCTCGGCTCAATAAAGAGACTATCGAGGGCAAACTCACACACGATGCGCAGTTAGCGCGGCAGCGAGATCCATCCACGACAGCGGTGCACAGCGTCGAGCAACGGGAGCGTGATGCCGCTAAGTACGAGATTAGCGGGGAGCAATTTGCTTTGCTGGGAATGTCTCACCTGTCGAGGGGTGACTCGTGAGGTTTCTCTGCGTCTGGAATCCTGGGAGGGTCGGTCCGCTCGGGTCATTTGGCTCAGTCCACGGTTCCGAGCGACTGACTCTTTCGGCCACTGGGCGGCAGACGCGAGACCCTCGTTATGGATGCAATGCAGCTGCATTTCCCATATTGAGCGCATATCTGCCAGTCGAGGAGGGACTGCTTTGCCTCTCTTGGGATCAAAAGAGGATCATGTCACGACGCCCAGTCCTGAACATCGAACGACGTTCTGCAGAAGAAAATGCCTGTTCGAAGTCCGTGTTCAGCATCCACTTGTGAACAGCGCAAAAGGGGAAAAGACTGAAAGTGTGGATCCCCCTTTCCCCCATCTTTTGTGTCAACCGTGGACCGCAGGGTAGCATCCGGCGGGCAAGGATCTGATCACCAGACCGTTTCGAGTCCTTTTGCGAGATGATCCAGAATCCCTGATCCTATTCAAGCCTGATTGCGTAGAGGGCGCTTTTTGGCTGCAGGAGATGACCGCCAGACCAGCTGGCTGCGCGGCACAGGCGACAGGTTCCTCGGCTTGCTTCCAGAGAGTCGTTTAGCAGCTGAATGTCGAAGGTGGCTGTGAGTGTCGACACAAGGGCACACGAGCGCCAGCGCTGTGAGCTCCGTGGTCGGCGGCTTTCCCCCAGCCTGGCACCCATAGCACGTAATTGGCTTGCGCGGATCTGGGGTAACGCTCGGCAAAGTCAGCACTTTGACGCTTTCGCAGACCAGTCTCTTGGCGGCATGAGAGTTCGACAACTACCAGCAGATGCGCCGTCTTTTAGTGTTGACGCTTGTCATGCATGTGATATTCGGGGACTCGGACGTTCTTTGCTTGTTGTTCGAGTTGAGGCCAGTCATGATGCTGTCTCCAGGAGCAAGAACTTATTCGGCAATAACAGTTGTGTGTAACACCGTGTGACCACGAACGGCGGGCTTGGTGGTCTTGGTGATGCAAGCGATATTGCGCGGAAATTCTGTTGCAACCTATAACGTGCAGCGGTGATCAAAATATCGGATATTCATGGATAATAATAGACTGGATGATACCTGTTAGCATATGCTTTTCCAAGACAATCAAAGCCTGAAGACATATCGGATAGAGATGAAGGCTAACACCCGACTGCATGTGTGGCCGAACTGTGGATTCGTCCCCGCGTCATCGATGGTTTGCCTTATTCCAACGAGAAGGACCAGGACTCACATCGACATGGTTCATCTCCTTCCAGCTATAAGGCTGGCTCACCCTAAGACATCAATGTCCAAAAAGCAGTCAGCTTGAAAAGACACCCATCCGAGCAGGAGAAGACTGCCCACGGCTACCGGCAAGGTATCTCTGGGATACAGCGCTGCGGACACGAGATTTTAAAGGTTTAAGGTTAAAAAGCGTTGATGGAGTCAGAAGTCGAAGCCAGTGATGCGTTTGCTTGCACCCCACGTGCTTAAACCCCACCGAGTTGGTCGCGGAACCTGGAAGGCGCTCATGATGTTCGCTGGTGAGCATGTACGCCCCTTCCTTCTTCGTGGTTTTCTCGGAATTGTCAGAATCTTCAGTTGCCCTCAACTTTCGCACCTGACATTTCTCCCGTTTTCTCTCATTTCTGTCAAAGAAAGTTCATCTCGTCTCCCAAGTTCAACTGCAACGGTCTCGAGTGGACCTAGAAGTCGCGTCAACCAGCCACAGACCCTGCATGGTTGAAGAGACGCCAAGCTTTTAGGAGCGTTGTAAGTCCCGTCGTCAAGTTGGACCCCTCACGCATCGCCTTTAGTATATCCGCTTTGCATTGCTGGTGTTGGTTCAACTTCCAACTGACCTTCCGTGTGTCCAGAATTTAGCCTGGAGAGGGCTTCTTTGCAAGCTGAAGGTATCCTAAGGTATCTTTCTGTAAAGGTGGGAGCTATCCCCATCTCTCGTTTCTACCTTCTCCAATCTTTTCCTCCTTACGCGACTCCGTCCAGACGTGCCATCCTTGTCACACACCGACCGCCCTGCGCTCCGGGCTCCGAAGGCCGCCCTTGCTTGCTTCTGTAGAGTCTAAACCCCCAGCGGACCACCAACTCACGACAGCCATGTCCGCTTGAGACGACGCTGGCAATCTTTTATTCGACGCCATCTTGCTTGTTCTGGTGTTTGTGCTCCGCCACGGGTACGAAGTTACGAACACGCCGCTTGCCCCTGCATGCATCGACGATATTCTCCGAACCACTCACGCCGGAACCCCATTTATACCTTTTTTTTCCGCCGGGGTTCTCGTCGCGAGAACCTTCTGAGCTCAGGTAGAAGAGTATGCATACCACCATGTCCCAGATACCACCGATGCAATGCGTGCACAAGCTCAAACCGCGTCAGGTCATCTACGACTACAGTTACCCGACTCCCTACGCAGGGCCGAACGCGACGACGGTTACTCCTCCCTGACTGCGAACCCCGAACTGTCCGACACCACCTACCGTACATTTCTCGACACTGATCCCGACGACGGGCCTACTGACGAAGCGTGCGAGTCCAACCGTCTACACGAGGCCGCCCTCTCATCGAACACTTCCGAGGCGGAAGAGCGCCATGCGGTACAGCCGGTCTGGCCTCCTCCGCGTAAAGAGTCGTTGATGAACCACAGTCCGACACCCTGGGTATGCTATACTGCTTTTCGCGCTACAAGGACCTCTATTTGCAAACGGACAGATGGCTGACAGCGCCATCTGGCTCTTTGCCCAGGCTTCCGAGAGGATGGACACCATAAACATCGCCGTCGTGGGCTCCCAAGGCGTCGGCAAGTCGTCCTTCATACAGAAGTCCCTGAGACTGACCAAGCTCCCGACTGCGAACACATCCTCTGTCCGCCTGGACCTGGAAGGCATTCCGCACATAGTGTGCCTCATGGAATACGACCTGGAATACTTCGATGTTGGCGACGTTGTCGCCCCGGGCAAACAGATCAAATGGCCGAAACAGATCAATGGACAGCAGATCCCGCACACAGACGGCGCCTTGGTCCTATACGACGTGACGAACAAAGATAGCATACGCGAGCTGCCTCCTCTACTCAGTGAGCTCCAGAACCTTCGTGCGACTACCTCCCGCGTTGGGGCTGATGAGTGCCTAGGTGCCATGTCTTCTACGAATATCCCGATTATCATCGTCGCAAATAAATGTGATACTCCAGAAAACCTACGGCAGCTAGACACAGCTGGCGTTGCACGGTTGGCCAACACCTACACGTCATGTGTCGGCGAGTTCAAAACTTCGGTGAATGCCCCGGCCAGCCAACGCGACTGCCTGCAAGCTATTTTAAAAGCAGCTCTGGCAAATAGGAGAGGTAAGAGCATCGTTTCGTTTCGGCGTTTCACACATCCGCGATTGTCAAAGCGGTCGATTGGCGCAAGAGAACGCCTCGCGCTGGGGTAGTAAGCGAGAGCCGAGGTCTTAGTCTAACTACAGCCGCCATACACCAGTGCGACAGCGCGTATATCACATCCACGCAATTTCACCCTTACTCACAAATGCATTTATGCAAAACACACGATGGGCTAATCAGGACCGGTCCAGGGACCCTTGAAAAATCCGAGGCATCCGTATCTCGCCGTCGCGCTGCCTCATCAGCCGCCAATCTAGACCTTCCCCAGGATATAATTAACGGGCGGCCCAAGAGCCAGCAACACAGCAGAGCCAGCTCTGATCTCTCTCTTCTAAGAGGATTTCCGGCCATATCAAATGATGCCTACTACCGGCAATCGAACCGGTCTTCACCCAGGCTAGAGTACCAAAGACAGGAGCAATACAACCCGCCCGCGTTCACTTCAGATGCGCCGGAGGAGGGACAAGCGCAAACCGTTTCCAGCATGTTGAGAACGCCCGGGATTCGATTGCATGAAGGCGGAGATGCTTTCTTGGACGTGGACGAGTCGGACGCGGACTCGTACAGGTACTCGGATGACATACCAATTCTTCAACGGAATGACGAAGGGCTTGAGCGGCCGGCAAGGTCGATGGGTGTTTCCTTCGGCGAATTAGTCGACAGGTTGATCGCGCAAAAAATGTCCCGGGCGGACAACAATTTTGCAGACATCTTCCTCTGCCTCTATCGGAAGTTTGCCGCGCCAGGGCAGCTGTTCAGTGCGCTCCGAGCGCGGCTTGAACGGGTGAAGGATGACAAGGGACTCCATTATCTCCTCAAGACGGAGACGCAGCTGCGGATCGTTGAAGTCATCGCCAAATGGGTGTCTCTCTACCCTGGCGACTTTGCACGTCCGACAACGAGACGGAACCTGGAGGAGCTGATACGGCATCTCTCCACGGAGCCGATTTTTGCTGCAGCCGCACATCAAATGCGCGTGTATCTCGACTTGCGGGTGGTAGAAGACGACGACACAGGCTGGGCCAAATCAGACGACCCGGAGGAGAGCCCGGCCAACGCCCTGACACGACAAGCCAGCCAGCGAGGCAGCGAAATATCAGAGCGCGTGGGCACCCTCCAACTTGACGACTCCTCAGATCAGCGGCGGCCATCCCAATCCTCCGAGCTCTCTGAGCGCGGCGGCCGCACCCCAGCCCGGTTTCAATTCCACTCCTACGAGGACTACGAGCGCGAGGCAGCAACCATGGTCCCCACCGCCACGTTCCCCCTCAACAAGATCCGCTACCGTATCTTCATGGAGATCGACCCGGACGACATAGCCGACGAGATTACACGCATAGACTGGGTCATGTTCTCGTCCATCCGCATCCGCGACTTCGTCCGGCACGTCAGCCTCACGCAAGAGCAGAAGGAAAAGTGCCGCAGCCTCAAGAACGTCAACCGCATGATCCAGCACTTTAACCACGTCGCGCAGTGGGTGGCGAACATGGTCCTCATCCGCGACAAGGCCAAGCACCGGGCGCCTTGTCTGGAGAAGTTCATGCTCATCGCCACCAAGCTGCGGAAGCTGAACAACTACAACGGGCTGGCGGCCGTGCTGGCTGGTATCAACGGGACGGCTATCCACCGCCTCACGCAGACGCGGGCGCTGGTCTCGCCTGATATGCAGAAGCAGCTCCTCAAACTGGGCCTACTGATGGGCACGCAGAAGAGCCACTTTGCCTACCGGTTGGCGTGGGAGAACTCGCCTTTGCCTAGGATACCGTTTATTCCTTTGCATCGGCGAGATCTAGTATCTGCCGAAGAGGGGAGTAGGACATTCGTCGGCGCCAACGGCGATAGGATCAACTGGAAGAAGTTCGAGGTGCTGGGCGAGGTGCTCTTGCCGATAATGAAGAGCCAGGGCCAGTCGTATCCCAACTTGAACAGACACGAGGGCAGCAGGGAGCTGATACTGGACTGTAAGATGATGACTGATGACGAGGTATGTATTTTGTTACACCGCACTGTTACGGACGTATGTAAGGCATGGATTTGCTAATGATGGGAATAGGATATATACCAGCGCAGCGTGCAGGTCGAGAGCGGGGCCGGCGGCGCGGCCGACAGCAGCAAGAAGAAGTTCCCTTGGTTGGCGAAGTAGGAGGTCCGTCTTCCTTGGGGGTACTACATCTGGGGCGGAGGGGAAGGGGAGGAGTGCGTCGTATGCTCTGTGAGCTCAGTAGCGTCACTGTGCTTGTTGGGAAGCGTGTTGCGGGAGGAGAGATTCGGCTGTTCCTGAGCGATGACCGTCATCGTCTTACTCGACAGCTCGTGGGGAGTGGTTAGCGAGCATGAGTATCGTCCTCCTGCGTGCCAACTTGTGTGAAAGGTGTAGGGTTGTGCGAGCAACGGAGTTACCGTGATGGCTTATGGCTGTTCACTTGTGGTCAGCCGGCGAATAGGGGTGATCGGTTTTGGTGTCGCCTTGCTTTACGTGCTCTATATGGACGGACGGCAATACTGATAGAATCTTCACGGACATCAGGAGCTAATCTCTGGAAAGGAGGGTTTCGACTACAATATCCTAGCCATCAATGAATATAAGGTACTTTGCCAGGCAGGCATACTTTAAGGCTTCTCTACGCAAGGTACTTGCACGCGTCAAGGGTCTAGTCTCAATGCTTGGCAGTCGATAATTCTTATCGATAAGAGGTTCAAAGACCTTTGTCTGAGTCGCACCTTGCCCTTGATTCTACCATTACTGACCATTCTCTCCGGGTTCTTAATAATAATCAAGACATCGAACTTTCCCTGCCTGGCAAACTCACATGTAGCATGACGTCTTTTGGTCTCACTTTCTCCTGGCGTTGATGATTCAGTGTCTAAATTCCATTCTACTCACCTGACCCCCATCCACAACACCGTCGTTGCCGTTGCCCGAGTCGGTCACCATCGACTTCAGTCCTTTGTCCATAGAAGATAGTTATCCAAAGCTGGGATTGCAACATCAACATCGTGTAGCACAAGATCACACGTCCTCCTGTCAACGTGTGTCAGCGCAACACAACAGCATCCAACTACTGCACCCTCGTCTCGAACATCCAGTATCCTTAAGAAGCCGCCATCTTGGCAACCTCCTTCTCGCATTAGCTTTCCCCCCAATACTGGATCCTCCATCCACTTCCATCCCTCCGTTCCCGCCCGCCCACCCCCGCGCAGCCAGCTCCCCAAACTTGGTGCCGATCGCCGAGTCGTCACCGCCGGAAAACACGGCCCCGTTCGTCCACCCACATTTCGCAGAAGACCTCCATTCTTTAGGTCTCCAACATAAAGGAAGACCCTGCCAACCTAACCCGCCTTTGCCAAGATGGCGGTAGCCCCCATGACATCGCTGACCTCGACGCTGGTGGACCTCGTCATATTCATCACGAACCTGTACAGCTTCTGCCGCCTCGAAGCACGGATAGGAGCCCCCGACGCCAACGGTCAGCCCGGCCAGGACCTGTTGATGTCCTTGTTTTTCATGCACAGGATCATCAATCGTCTGCTCGTCTACGTGTGCCAGTACCTCGACATCCCGCCGCTGCCCCGGGGACAGTGGGAGCTATGACGGAGAGGGAGGGCGTCGATCCGTTGAAGCGGTACGATGAGGAGGAGGCTGTTGGGCGAACAACACGCCGACACGGTGCTGGTTTATTAGAAGAAGAGGGGGTCGAGCCTGGGGGCAGACTGTCCGTCGTGAGGGAGAACACGGGGTATGAGAGCCCCGACGAGCAGCATCAGTTTGTCCGCGAACCGCATCAGATAAGGGGCTGTCCTGCTACGGTGCCGCATCGAAGACATCATAACGCGAGGGAACAGGTTTTGGAAGGGCAGGAGCCTGAGCACCACTCTCATGCTAGCCTTAATGATTTGGTGCTGGGGGCGAGGAAGGTGAAGAACGTGGGGATAAGGGACAGGGTGGCTTGTGTTCAGTGGACGTGGTTTACTATGACTATGGTATGTCTTCTGGCGTGCTGTTTATATGAGATGTGAGGACTGATGATATCACAGGCCACGGGAGGCATTGCGAATGTCCTTGCTAGCAGTATGTCTGCCCCATGACCACGGCCCCCAACCATACATAGCTAATAACATCCTCATCTAGTCCCCTTTCAAGCACAGTGGCTCACCATTATCGGCCTCATATTTTTCTTCTTGAACATAGTGTTGTTCATCATGAACTGCATCTTAACCACCCTTCGATTCCGCTTCCGGCCGAACACATTCAACAGCTCCTTCACCGACCAGGTCGAGTCGCTCTTCACTGCCGCTGTTGTATGTCCATCCATCTCCAATTCCCCAGTACAATTCTCAATGACTGACGTGACTACTAGATCGTTTCGTATGTCAACCCTTCCTGTTCGATACCGCCTTCTCTGACAACTTTAAAGTATCGCCACCATCTTCATCACAATATGTGAGTACGGCGTTCCGCACACCGGCCCCTGGCTCCTTCAGGTCATGGAAGTCCTCTTCTGGGTCTACGTCGGCGTCTCGATGGTCGTTAGCGCAAGCATCTACCTAATATTATGGTCAACCCTGTAAGTCCCCTTTTCCCAACCCTTGCCATCCTCCTCCCACCCTCATACTTCTCAACCTCAACCCTATACTAACCCCATAATCAGCACATTTCCAGTTCACACAATGACGCCTATCTGGGTGTTTCCGGCCTACCCTCTCCTCCTCACCGCCCCCTTCGGCCAGGCCCTCATCGGCACCGCCATCGAGACCTCCCGCCTCTCCTCCCTTAACACCGTCGCCATAGCCTTCGCCAGCATCTCCGTCCAAGGCGCCGGCTTCCTCATCTCCCTCATGATCTCCACCGCCTTCCTCTACCGGCTCATGACGCAAAAGCTCCCGCGCGACGCCCAACGGCCCGGCATCTTCGTCTCCATCGGCCCCTTCGCGTTTACGGTGGCGGGCGTAGTCGGGCTCGGCGACCACGCCGAAGAAATAATCCCCCTGGACTTTTTGGGCAACGCCCACGCCGTCTTCATCCTCAAGGTCCTGTCGTACATGCTGGGTCTCTGGCTATGGGGCCTGGCGGTGTGGTTCTTTTTGGTATCTGCCGGTTCCCTCTGGAAGTATCTAAAGCCGGACCACAGGCTGCCCTTCCAGATGACGTGGTTCAGCTTCGTCTTTCCCAACACGGCGCTCGTGACGGCCACGCTGGCGCTGGGCAAGGCGTTCGAGAGCCACGCGCTGCAGGTCACGGGGTGCGTGCTCGCGGGGTGCCTGGTGGTTGTGTGGCTGTTCGTGTTCGGGTACATGCTCCGCGCGCTGTGGAGGCGGGAGCTGCTCTGGCCGAGGGACGAGGATTAGGGATCCTCTGTGTCTCGGATTGTGAGGAGGGCTACCATCTCAGATCTGCAGAGCGTGTTTGAGCAGTTGAGGCTTTAGGAGTTATACCCGGGGTATGGACTGGGGGGGGGACACAAGCGGAAGGGAGGGGACGGAGTCACGGTTGAGGCGGGTGTAGACGAGGGGAAAGGGGTTTGGTGCTGCATTTTGCACTTTGCATTTCGCATTTTTCGGGCGTTGTGGTCATTAGATACCCAGACGTTTCTCGTAGAACTGACTTTCGTTTCTTTAATACCATCAGCGTTCTTCCACCACTCTCTTGAGCATGAGTGATGCAGGTGGAGAGTCTCGAATTTGGCTTGAGGGGAATGTGATCTCTTTCGGATGCGTCTAATCCCTATCAAGAAGAGACGGACTCCCTGTTATGCGGTGTACCGTACCAGGAGGGACTATTGGTGTTTAACCCCGGTTGGTAGACGAGAGGGGCTAAATTAGGTATTTCACACCCGTTGACTGTCACATTGCGTGGTCGGTTGTCCTCCATAAGGCTTATGGTAAACAGAGGAAGGACATGGAGTCCTGTTGCCCAATTCCTATGAACTAGGTAGGTATGTCGCAATGCGCGCAACGAGTCGGGCAATCTCCTGTTGGAAGCCGTGCTTCTGGCACACTCCTTTTTACTTGCAGTGGCCTGGCGAACAGAGGCGGCTAGCACGTAAAGTGTTCGATGATCATCTTGCGTATTGAGATACGAGTGACGTTTGCAGGGAGGCGATGCTCTATCGCGGTTCGTGGATGGATATGAAAACACCTACCCTATACAGAGCCTTTTGGCATGGAGAGCCTTCGACCAGGATAGACGATCTCACGATTTGGGTCTGAGTGAGCATCAAGACGAATGAAGCAGATGCGGGCTAGACTAAGCAAACTGGCGAGATCAGATGAGAATGTGACCATCCTTTGAATACATTTAACCCGCCATCCGCGTGATCAATGAGCGGGCAGCTCAAGAACGGCTGGCATTGTAAGCAACGGGTCTTCGTGCAAGGCCATGCATCATACTACATCACATCACAGTCTGCACACAATCGAAAGTTTTCATGAACACCCCTTTTATTATCCCTAATTACAGGCCCTGCAAAGCATCGTCGCATCTCCATCCCATATCTCTGTCCACAAGGGACATAAACCGAGTTGAAAAGACAACAACAGATCCGTAGACCATGTGAAAGAGAGAGGTTTTCTTGAAATGTTCTGTTTCAGCCCCGTCATTCCATACCTCCAAGTCCATCCGTCTGTCTTGCCTGCCCTTTTGCCATCCCACTTCGGTCGAGATGGTGTTGAACTTGTCGGGTAGTCGTCAGATTGGGGGAGAGAGCCGAAAGGGGAATCTCATGGTGAAAGGCGTGCCGATGTAATGAAGGAAAAGGGAAGAGTAATGATACCGCCGCTTGATGTCGCAATATGTTGCGAGAAGCGGGCGCTGCGAGAAAACGAAAAAGGGAGAAGTGGCAAGTTGCAAGTTGCAGTGTGCCGCGTCGTAGATGCTCCAGAAGTGGTGATCCGTCTAGGTCTATTGCCGAGTCTGGTATCCTGGAAGGATTCAAGAGTTGGTGCAGACGATTGCCGTTGTCGAAAGCTCCAGGAGATCTGATCGAGATCCCGACGCTGAATGCAGATGCAATGTTGCCGAACCCAAGAAGTCGAAAGAAAAGAAAAAGCAAAGGAGCAAAAAGTGCAAAGTCGCCGAACGCCTGATGTATCGGTGCCCTATGCGGGTTGGTCTTCCGCCATGAATGAAGCCCCAAGTCTCGGATGGGAAAAGAAAGATCATCCATAAATGCGCAGACGTAGACCATGATAGTCATCGATCATTAGCCGCCAAATGATCTTCATGAAAGAAGATGGTCTCCTGGATGGTCTCAAATGAGAGAATCCAGGCCGAAATCTTCAGTCAAAACGCAAGAAGGCCCGATGAAGTCGGAAAACGTCTCTTCCTTTTTCGCACCCGCGAGCGAATAGTGTACAACAAAGCATGCGATGCAAGGGGGATCAGTTCCTCGCCAACGCTTGCTTGCTCGAATGGGAATTTTGGTGCAGACCGAAATGCCGTTGTCAGTCGTGTCAATTATAGAAAGGAAATTCGTCGTGACTGTCGTTGCAATGTCGTTTCGTGCCTAATGTAGCAGAGGGGAGAAGAGACGAAAAAAGACGAATGCGAAACCCAACGAGACCAGCGGATGCTTCCGGCGTTGCTCATGTCGTACCGTTGGAAGCGTGGCATGTGAAGAGTGGGGAGAGTGGTTTACAGCCACTGAGGCTGCTCACCATTCTCGCCAGGACCGCCGGACTGGCTCTGAGAACCAGAGGCGGGAGCTCCGTTGCCGTTGGCGCCATTGCGACCAAAGGAAAAGCCGGACTGCTGGTTGCGCTGCGGCTGAGGGGGAGGAACGGTCACACCGTTAGCGAACATCGAGGCCGGGCCGCGGTTGTTGGAGACGCCGCCGTTCACGGCATTGGCGAAGGCCGGAGTGCCGATGATGGTGGTGTTGTTGGCGATGCCACGGTTCTGCAGAGGACGGAGGGGGATCTGTCCCATCGTGGGGTCAGCAGGGGTGACCTGGCCGCTAGCCTGAGCGCTGGTGGGACCGCTGCCGTGGCCATTGACCGGGTTGCCGTTACGGTTATCGTAGGCCTGCACCTTGGCTTGGATGCGGCGTCCGTAGGGCGTGGTCCGGATGCCGGGGAGCAGGGGGCGGATACACTCGACGAGGCGATGCTTCATGAAGGGAGTGGCATGCTCGAGAGAAGTCTGAACAACATAGTTGGCAAAGTTATCGCGAAGCAGGCGATCCATTTCTCCAGGACCAAGGAGCTCCTCAGCGATGAGATCCTTGGAGGCGTCGCTTGAGCAGCGAAGGCACTTCTCGATCACGTTCGAGCTGAACTTGTGGCGAGAGAGCTGGCCGATGCGGCCCTGGAACCGAACAACGAGAGGCTCGGTGTAGCTGGGCTCGTTGAGGTCGATGATGTACTGGACCACGTAGTTGCCGAAGGGGTCCTGCACGAGGGCGACAGCGTTCTCGGTGATCTTGCCGATCAGCCAGTCCTTCTGGTTGCCGGAAGCGTGATCAATGCAACGCTGGAGGACGCAACAGCCGTGGCGATGGGTACCAACATCGACGCAGTTCATGCCAACAGCATCGAAGATGAACTGAGCGTCATGAGGGCTCAGCTTGTTGAGACACTTCTGGATGACATGGTTGCCGTTGAGATCTTGGATGAGGTCGACGACACGGTTACCGAGGGCGTGGACGATGATCGACACTTGTTCAGGGGAGCTAACGAACTCGATCATCTTCTGAAGGGCTCGAGTGCCGTGCTGATTGAGGGCAATGCGGATCATCTCCGGAGCAGCGTTCTGGATGAGCACGTTGCGCTCCTCGTTGTTGCAATACTCCAGAAGCTTCTGGCACAGGTAGTTGCCGAAAGGGTCGGTCATCAGCTCAACCACATGCTGGTTGGTCTCAAGCCAGATCATGTGGATTTGCTCCGGAACGCGGTTCTCGAGCTGCTTCTGAAGGTAACGGCAGCCATGCTGGTCCTTGCACAGAGTGTAGATCTGGCCTGCGACATTCTCAAGGGGAAGGTTCTGGTAGCGGCTCATAGCTACGAGAGTGTTAGAAGAGAACAGCATGAGAAAGGTGATGTTCGACTTACCCTCGTTATCCATCTGACGACGGTTCTGAATGACGCGAGCCTGACTATCCTGGCCTCCACGCATGGGCTGGTAGGCCTGGTAACCGTAACCCTGAGGGTGGTACATGGGTTGGCCATTCATACCCTGACCGTTGATGCCCTGACCGCCGAGACCAAGACCCTGCATGTTCGCACCAAGCACGCCAACGGCGAAGTTGTGGCCGGCGTTGCTGTTGGGAACACCGTTATAGGCGTTCGGCGCATTGTACCCCTGCCACTGACCTGGCTGGTAGGGGCCGGGACCAGCGGGACCAGTTGCGCCGTTGCCGGGTCCACCATTGGCAAAACCGGGCTGGTAAGCGTTGGTAGCGACCGGGCCAAAAGCAGGCGCATTGGCGTGCAGAGTCGATCCGATGGAGGCATAGGTGGAATTGTCGCGGTTAGCGGCGACGTTGTTGTCACCGGACAGCTCACGGCTATGGCGGTTCGGCATAGCGCCGGCGGGGATGCGGCCGAGGCTGGCGTTGTGGTTGTGCAGGTGCTGCTGAGCGTGGTTGTTGGCGTTGGACGTCATGTTGGACGTACCGTTGCTGTTCTTAACAGTGGGAACGTCGTTGGCAGAGTAAGACTGCTGGAGCTTAGGTGGAGAAGCCATGATGTTGATATGGCTGGAGGGAGGAGACACAATGTTATTCGACGTAGTCGTGTCAACAGCGGCACCAGGCGAAGAGACCTGGTAGTTGTTCAGGTCGAGAGAATGACGAACGCTTGATGGGCGGCTGCCGATCGTCGAAACTTCCGGCCCGGGAAGTTGGCTGGAGGGGATCGTCGACAAACTTTGCTGGTTGCGGTGACGGTTAATGCTGCCCCAACCGTTGGAAGTAGAAGAGACGTCTCCTGCAGTGGATGAAGCTGGAGCGATATCCAGGGCAGTGGAGGAAGCGGACAACTTTATATTGATGAGATTAGTATTGGTGGGATCAAGAGTTGAAGGTTTGAAAGTTGGGATGATTGAAGGAGAAAGGTGGGAAGCTGGGAGTGAGAAAGGAAAGGTGGGGGATATAGGTTGGGCAAAAAGGAAGCAGGAATTTGCAAGCAGGTGAAGGGAAGTGACGGAAAGTGAGCGACTCGTCAGTGAGTGAAGGTGGCCCGTGCTCCGCGAACTGTGATGTTCTTGGAGCCTCGTGAGCGAGGCTGAGGGCACGGACCAGGTGGTTCTCCCTCCTTCACTCAGGCCGGCGGACGAAGCGAAGCCGCTAGAAAGACATGGAGGGAGAGGGAAGTGACTTGATGGATAACGAAGAGCAGGTCGAACCTCCCCTCCACCTGAAACACCAAGAGCGCGACCCTGTGAAACAACTCGACTTACCATGCTTGGGTATCCGGTGTTGCGAACCAGCGTTGGGAAGTTGTCGGCGTTATTGGTCTGCTGGTAGGCTTTCGCGTCTCCGTTGGCGTTGTCCTCGTCCCCAAACAGGAAGCCGGTGGTGTTGTTACCGTCGAGGGTGCTGTCGAGGTTGAGGTCGGCGATGTAGCTCCGCGAGCGTGTGACGGGCATAGAGAAGCGGTTGGTGCTATCGTTGCGCTCCATGTTAGTGACCTGCTGACTAGTCATGATGTTTGCAGTTGTGGATGGATAAGAGAAGATGTTCAGTAGCGATACTGGTTGAGAATATTGGGGGGGCGTCTGAGATCGAATCTCAAGCCTGGATGTTCTGATATCTTGGCAACAAGCTGCTTTCAGATAGCGAGAGACAGTTGCTTCAGAAGCAATTGGGGATCTCCAAGAGAGAACAAGAACGACAGATGAAGATGTCAGAAGGGGAAAAGGGTGTATGTGGCAGATCAAGACAATCCAAACGAAACTGCAGAAGCTCTGGCGTTGAGGGTGGAAAGGTGAGGGTTGGAAGTGGAAGAGGAAGAGTTCAACGTAAGTTATTTAAAGAGAGGAAAAAGCTGAAGCTTGACGCTAATAAAACGAATAAACAGAGTGAAGAACAGGCAGGAACGGAGCACCGAGGGAGGGAGGAAGGAGCGTATGAGGTTGTTCAGGGAAGCTGCGAGTGTTGGTTGTTGGGGATAGGAGTTCGTGTTGGAGTTGGTCAGGGCTCAGGAATTGAGAATCGAAAACGAAACAAAGGCAGGAGCCCCCCAGCCAGCGAGAAGAGCGGAGAAGGCGGAGACGGACGAAGAAGCAAAGCAAGAACAGATCGAGAAGCTAATCAAAAGCAGAAATGGGCGCCGACGAGTAAGCCACGACTAAGCGGCACGGGCACGGGCACTGGTGTCCGGACACCCAACGGCGGAGCTCGACCCGGACCCGGAGCACTGGACGCCAACCGCATGAGACGAACCTAGCTCATGAGACAAACCACAAGCCATGACCAATCGCACTCACTCGAAAGAGCTCTTCCAGCGCTGAAAGACAATGTTGGAGGAAGCAATATGGTGAAAGCCAATATGACAAAGTTCGGTCCGGGACAACGAAAACAGCAGGACGAACATACAGAGAACAGGGGGAGAGACTTACGCGTTGGTGGATCTATGGCTGGTTGGGTCTTGGCGGAGAGCGTCCTCCTTCTCGTCTTCGTCGCTGTTCCTCCGCGAGGCCGGCACCGATCTTATCGGCAACTGGTCGTCGAAGGCGAACCGATTCTGGACGATACCGGACTGGGGAGAGGCCAGCTGCGAGCCTGACCTGTAAGGGCGGTTGGAGAGACCTTGAGGCGAGGTCAAGTTCGAAGCTGAGTACCGGTTTGGGCGAGAGAGGAATGTCGGAAAACCGGATGATGCATCCCTGTACTCGGGCGGTGTCGTTGGCTCCGACAAGTGACCTGCCATGCCGTTTACACCGAACCGACCCATTGGGTCCTCAGACACCAAGGCCACGAGCTCTCGTTCCTCCTGACGCTCCTGTGCCTCCAGCCTGCGCATCTCATTCTCGAAGCGCCTCTTCTGCTCGCGAACCCGCTCATATTCGAGCTTCTTCTTTTCGATCTGCAATGAGTGTAAGTTACAAGTGAAGAAAGTCTATGAGGGGGGAAGCATTTGCTGAGACTCGACGCGGAAGACATCTATGACATTAGGGCCAATGACAGCTGACCGCCAGGTTTAGAAGCTTCGAGGCCGAGACATAAGGGGCAACGGAAGGCTACATACCAGTTGGAGCTTATAAGAAGTCTGGTAGGGAGCTGTCAGCTAAGGGGTCAAACAGCAGCCTGCAGCCATGTATTGCAGCAGCCATCTTCACAAGCAGAAGGGGAGAGAACGCAGATAAACGGCAGTGGACATTCTGACAAACGTACAGCTGTTCCGGCATCCTGGGAGTCGGGTACACGCTGTGAGGCGGCAAGGGAAGACAATGTTGGGACACGGCCGGAGTCTGTGGTGAACCGGCGAGGCAGCTGAGGGCCGTTTCGGGGAGGAGAGACAAACGAGCCCGTGTTCATCTGCGACTCGCCACGAGGCGCCTGCTGCGGTCGGTAGTAGTCGTCCATCTTCATGTGGTTTGTCTAAGTCCTTTCTTTTTTAAAGATGCCTCCTATATTGCTACAGCACACTAACACCACAATATCTCACAGCAATCACACACTGTTCGTACAAGGATGGGAGGAGGAGGAGGAGGAGAAGTGGTGGTCGTCGTGTCGGGTGAGGGGGGAGACTCGAATCGGTGTCTGGTTGTCGCCTCTATGTGTGGTGTCTGATGGCACACGTCTCGCGGTTAGCAAATGCGAACAACCCGACTTGACATCGTCGCTTCGAAGGGGATTGGCAGCTCGGGCAACAGCTAGAGCATCAAGAGATGGCTCTGCAGACGGGATTGCGTAAGGGATGGGCGCAGAATGAGCTTTCGTTGCGCCCACCGCCTTGCAATCAAGAGGAAATGATGTAGGGCGGGCATTCCAAGACAGCGCCCGCTTCGCACACGCAAGTCACCGGTCTGACTCTGTCTTGGCCACCTCTCTTGCCCTCCGCAACGACCACGGCGCAGAATCGGCAAACTCACCTTTTGAAGTAATACAAGACGGTTCTCGATCTGTTGGCACACGAGTTGCGCCCTGGGGAGAACCAGGAGCAACAGGAAGGAGGGGAAAAAAGAACAGCACACTGCAAGCAAAAAGGAACGTTGTGGATGTGGGATTGTGCTGCGAAAGGGATGTGGAAACCGGACCTCTTTTGAGTGGAGGTGTGTGTGTCTTGCTTGCCTGCACTGGCTGGCAGCGGGCCGACACACCTGCTGGGCTGGGGACCAGCAAGCAGGGGGTTCGAGTGGGAGAGGGGACCACACACAGAGCAAGAACCCCTGGCAGGGACAAGGATGTTTCGGTGGGCTGCCCGGCCTCTTCGACGATGGAAACTGAATCCTGGCAATTGGGCAACAACCTTCAATGGTGGCACCTGCCTTGCGCTAAGCGTTTCTTTACTTTTCGATTGGCCGAGTGCACTATATCGGGTAGGTACGATGGAGATGGGAGATGTTGAGTTCGGCGCCTGCCAAAAGGTTGTGTGCGAAGAAGAAAAAGGAAGGAGGAGTTTAGCAAGCGATGTCATGTTGCTTTTGGAAATTGATTTTATTCTGCTCAAGCTTTTCCAGCATTCTGCCAGATGCACTTCATGTAAGTCGGTGTGCGATTGCTTGCATCTTCATCTGATCCTCCACCGGACAATCCCCTCGGCACCAGCGTCAAAGGGTGAGGTATGGCCTTGCATGTCCATGAATTCGCAGTTGAAGTAACCAGTGGTCTAACCATAAATTCCTGAAGCAGAGAAGACCATAGTGCCCGAACTTGCACTTTATGACTCTTATTACTACGAGCATCGTCCTCCGAGACATGGAGTAAAGGTAGCTTCGTCCTGTGCGAATATCAAAGCAGCGGTGAAGGATGTACTCGCTACCTCAGAGCTCGCCGGTGGACTCGATAGTCCACAATGACGGGATGCCCAGGCTTACCTGCAAGTTGATGCCGATTCCGCACAGTATTAATACCTTGTTCTCTTATTCGTTTAGTTCACATGCTGATTCAATACATCTAGGACAACTATTCGGATCGAAGAGTCCAGGTATCTCTCCTCCTGCTGGAGCTGCATACCATGCCACGGCCATTGTGAATGCTTGCAGAGACGATCCAGTCTAGACTACCGAGTACTTTGAACTCTTGCCGCGTTGTACGCCTTATCCACCCTCACCACTCCATTGCGGTCTCCACCACGGATATGTCCTTGGTGGCGTTTGCATGGCACAAGTGTGCTACTAAATGTAGATAGAAGGGTCCAATATACGAGCACTTCGTCATTGCATCTGACAATGACCGCCAAGTTTTTCTTGGACGCCATTCACAGAAGGGAAAGCCTACAACTTTGCCAGCATATGCCAGCCCGTGGAAAGAGCATGTGAAATTGGCACCGGAATGCTGTGCCTGGAGCTCATTGCTCACCAGTGGAGGTTCCAAGTTCATCTCATCTTTTGAGTTACAATTCCTCAACTGTCCGCCGGGCGTCTGGCGGACTCCAGGCCGAGAGACAAGCGTCACTACTGTGAGTAGAGGGTAGATTCGGCCGATGAAGTCCAGTCGTCTCAGTCTACAACAACGCTCGATGCCGAGAGCAACGTGAGAAGCAGGCTCTCCACCAGCGCTACCATCTGTCGGGGCTCCATCATCTCCTCCAGCAACTGGCACCTGCATTTAGCCGACTTATAAACCCAGGTACCAACAAGAAGCTTCGAGATATCGAATATCAAACCAGCCCGTCCTGCTCCCGCCTCAGCCTCTTTCCTCTTGCAGCAGAGCATCAAACCATTGTTGAATCATTGATCGACCGGCGTCTGTGTTGGAAGTCTTCCTCGCCTTCCAGAACCATTGTCAAACCCCCTTTCCCTTTGTTCACAGTTCTCCAATTCCGTCGAACTTCCCCCCGCTAATGCCAAACTATTATGTACCTAGGACTTTTCTCTCCAACCACCCATCTCCACAGCGTTCGCAGCCGCGCTAAGCTTTGTTCCTTTCGCCAATGGGCCGCGGCCGGTGTCTCACCTCATCCAGCCATCTCGAAAGCGTCAAGATACCGGAAGGGCAGGATATCGCCCTGGTGAGGCTCAGAGTTTCGCCTCAACCCTTCAAGCTGACAATCATGTCAAATGCCCTCCTGCAGCTGTCGTCAGAGTTCCGCCCCGATGGCGGTCTGGCAGCATCTCGATCACGATGCAGATGATGCCCCTCCTCTGGACCCCTAGAGTCTAAACCAACAATTTGGCAAGCAGACTTGGCAACCTTACAAAACCCGCGTTGCATCGCGCAGCGGTTGCGGTTTTGTTTCGCGTTGATCTCTCGCAGTAGCGTCGAGGGGCCAGAATTCTCGACACCATCACGTAAAAAAAGGAGGGGTTCCTTCCCGCTACGTCAGCCTCAAGATGCCCCACACTTCCAACGTCCCCCTTCCCCGTCGTCGCTTACTTAAAAGTCGGTGAGCACGACATCTGCTAGTCGGCAGTCCCAGGTACTTGTTGATGTGCCGTTGGGAGTTTTTGACTTCAGATCTCGCTGGCATTATTGGATGCCGGCAGACCATCTGAACACCAGCGACGCCCGAGGTCTAGATCGAGGACCGACCGATCGATGTCGAGCATGGCGTTCGACTGTGTGAGATGCTCTATCGACACATCGTCGGTGTAACTGAGGAAAAATTCTCCGGCCACACTGTGGAACAGACGTTATCCCGGTTGATGAAACACCAGCCACTAACTCTGGTAGTAACTGCTCCTCTCCACGGACCCGTTTCCTGGGTTGACGCAGGGCACAACTGACATCTGTCTACCAGACTTCATGCAGCAGAGGGAGAAATATCACAGGTGGGGGCGGGGAGTGCATGCGACATCAACTACGCCACCGATCAGATAGAGGATAGTCGAGACGCCTCCCCTCAACAACCGCCAGCGAAGCACTGCGCCGGATGCCACTGCCGCTGCATACGAGGCGTGCCCTACCAGCTTTACCTTGCTTCTCCGGGCTTGGAGCTAGGCGACATGTTGCTTAGCTCTGCCCTCTTGATATGCGTGAGACATGTGGAGGGCTTGTTGAGTGTGAGGCTCTTGTATGCATTGGAGGATACTTAACTGTACGCAGTAAGACTGAGGGAATGGGCAGGCCAGAAAGTCTAGAGACTCCATTGGGGACTGAGCCAATCTCGTTCCCTGCAGCTGTGAAGTCAGCAATGGTTGGCATCAAAGACCAGAGCCAAGCCACTGGACATACTTACACCCAAGCCACATTTGTCTTATCGTTATCATACAGGCTGTTCAAGCCACACCTATGGAAGAAGGACAAATGGGACATGAAAGGACAGGGCCAAGGAGATATCTGATGTATCCATGCTATCTGACAGGAAAGAGTCAGTATGAACATGCAATCGTAAGCGAGAATACTCGGCTTGTCAAGACCACATCATCATCCGGCTACTGGCACTGATGGAAACCCCATGACCAGAAACAAGCAAGCTCTTATTTCATTCCTAAGCTCGACCGTTCTGGACAGCCATACCTTGCTTGAGTCTTTTGGACAAATTGAGACCTTGGGATATGCCTCCTCCTCCACATACCAGCCTCAAATCCTTCCCATCAGACCTCTTTTGATGTTCCTCAACCGCAACGCAACGTAACGGTAAAGTTCGCTCAAGTCCAGCCCATGATCGTACATCCCTCCCAAAAGCAAGGCTTTCCTCACTTTCAACCTCTAATCACCATAGCAAGCCTCGTTATCCATGCCATAGGCCCGCCACAGCTTATTTCAGCGTACTGCCCTGCTTCGACTGGGGCGTGCTCCGAACTGCCTTTGCCGGTACTTTCTCGTCCGTCTTGGTGTTGACCTCGAGGAAGTGGTAGAGCACGATAAGGATCATGGCCACGGAGCCGAGGAAGATGGCGAGGCGGTAGAGATCATCGTCGGAGATCATTGTTGGCGGTTGTGGGTTTGTTGCGATCGGGATGAATGGAGAGGTTGGCTTGTTGGATGGCTTGTTGGATGGCTTGACTGCTGTGAATGGGAGAGTTAGCAATGGGCTGTGACGAAGGGCAATCAATTTGTTGAATGATTGAATAGCTGACTTACCTCTTGCCTGACAGAATGCTCTTACATCCGCAGATTGATATCTCGTTGAAGGAATGACTTTGTCGGAGCTTGTTTGTTGAATGCCGTGATGCTCAATCGAAGTGGACACCTTGACAGCCAGAATCACTTTACGGCGGTTATCGATTGTCAGTACGGAGGTACTTCCGCACTTCGCTCTTTCCAAACCTCAGACGCTCGGACACACCGTCACTCACGTGCGTCAACCCCACAGCCGCATCTGGCCCGTGCGTTCACACACAGACCAGGCTCTTTGCCGCCTTGACTCGATCACTTTCATCCCACCCTTCAAAGTTAGATTGGGTCATCGAATTTCTTGTAACCGTGGAGGATTCGCCCACGGCCAACGTATCGGCAACATTTCGCATATATCTGATACTCTCTTCTTTTGGGATTCATCTACGACAATCTTTTACTTAGCGACTTACAAGTCCAATTGCACATAACCACTGTTTGCCTCGCACAAAACCGCCCCACGAATAGCGACTCCCGCCCCTCCACAACCACACAACCAACCGCAACCATGCCTCCCAAGAAAGTAGAAAAGGCCGCGGGCAGCAAGAACAAGCCCTCGGCCACCAAGCTGGTGGAGGACAAGACCTTCGGCATGAAGAACAAGAAGGGCGGCGCCGCGCAGAAGCAAATCTCGCAGCTCACGGCGCAGATGAAGGCCGGCGGCAACGCCGAGCAGAAGCGCAAGGAGGCCGAGAAGGCGGCCCGCGAGCGCGAGAAGAAGGCGGCCGAGGACGCCAAGCGCGAGGCCGACCTGCTGCTCAACCGGCCCGCGCAGATCCAGAAGGTGCCCTTCGGCGTCGACCCGAAGACGGTGGTGTGCATATTCTACAAGAAGGGCAACTGCGAGAAGGGCAAGAAGTGCAAGTTTTCGCACGACCTCGAGATGGAGCGGAGGACGGAGAAGAGGAGTTTGTATACCGACACCCGGACGGAGGAGGAGGAGGAGAAGAAGAAGGTGGAGACGAGCGCAGACTGGGACGAGGAGAAGCTCAAGTCCGTCGTCAACAGCATGAGCAAGAAGGGGAACCAGCAGACCACGACCGACAAAGTGTGCAAGTTCTTCATCGAGGCGATCGAGGAGGGGAAGTACGGCTGGTTCTGGGTGTGTCCGAACGGAGGGGATAAGTGCAAGTATAAGCATGCGCTGCCGCCTGGGTTAGTACCTTCTCCGCCACCCCCTTATCTCTGACCACCCGCTAACACCCCATTTCTAGCTTCGTATTGAAGACGAGAGAACAACGAGCAGCCGAAAAAGCCCTCCTGGACAAATCCCCCCTCAAATCCCTAACCCTCGAAGACTTCCTCGAGTCGGAGCGGCACAAGCTCACGGGCACCCTCACGCCCGTGACACCCGAATCTTTCGCCAAGTGGAAGCAAAATCGGCTCGACAAGAAGGCGGCCGAGGAGCAGGCCCGCGTCGCCAAGGAGGCGACGGGTCGCGCCCTGTTCGAGAGCGGCAACTGGCGGTCCGTCGACTCGGACGACGAGGGAGACGACGACGACGGGGACGACGACGACGACGGCGTCTGGAACCTCGAAAAGCTGCGCCGCGAGACGGAGGCGCTCCGCCAGCGCAGGGAGGAGGAGAGGCTGGGTCTGTCGGTTACCAATGGGGTGGCGGATAACCCTCCCTCTGCGGAGGCGGAGGCTGGGACGGCAGGCACTACTTGAAAATTTTGACATCGGACTTTTCGGAAAGATGTTGAATGCGAGCCGTGTCAAGCAGGGCAAGCCGAGCCAGGGCGCTCTTCTCTCGATGTGCCGGTACTCGCACCTCTTATCAAGGAGGCGCAGAGCGGTTGCAAGAGAAAGCGGCATGCCGATCTGCTTGATGGGTTAAAGACGAGAGATACATATTCCCGGGGGAGGAGTTTTGGCACAACTCTCTTCGCTTTGATGCTGAAGAAACCGATTACGTCTCTACGACATTGATAGCACAACGGAATCAATCCTTTACCTACCACCATCGTCCTTTCCGCGGAGTCGCTTGCACTTACTTCACGTGAATAGGTATCGAAAGGCAGCGGTGTGAAACCGCTCGTAAAAGTGGTTGGACCCGCTCAGGGTCCATTTCGCCCCATCTATCTATCAGAGGACTTTGTCGCCCTCCTCCTCATGCTGGGCACCCATCACCAGACGAACACCCTATATCTACCTAGACGTAATATCTAGCTAAACTACCAAGACGCGACATGCCCGGACACCCCGTGAAATCAATCCGCAAGCCCTAGCTAGATAGAAGAACCTGGTATAGACCACCCTGAACGCCAAAACATGCCAGTAACTTTACTTGCCCGTTTCCTTCACCAGAATATGCATTTGCATGCTTGCTTAACCACTGTCCCGTCGAGATCTCTCGAACCTACAGGTACAAGCTGTTGAACGAGACGATGTCCCTCCGGATCTTGGACAGACTCAGCTCGAACTTCTCCTGTAGCTCCTCGCTGCCCATGACCTTGCCCGCCTGCGCCATCTGCCGGAGGAGCTCCTCCAGACGGCGGAAGAGGCGGATGAGCGAACCCTCGTAGGCGTTGGTCATTTTACTGGGGTCACGGTTAGTATACCGTCCACTGCCGAGGTGAAGGTGTGATGGCGGGGAGCAAAACATACCAAATCTCCCCAAACGGCTTGCCGTTAGCCCAGGCGTACACAGTCTCCATCAGCTGCCACTTGAGACTCTGCACGTACTCCTCCTCGTTGACCTCCAGCTTGGACTCGGCCGAGACCTTGGCAATGACACGAGCCTGCTGCTGGATCTCGAGGTACGGCTTCTGCAAGTCCTCCTTGAGCGGCGTCGTCTCGACCTTCTCGTCAAAGATGAACACCGACAGGACCGCGGCGCACGTCTCGGGCGTCATCTCGTTGAAGAAGCGGTTGAACAGCAGTTCCGCCAAGACCAGCTCATGGCCCTCGGTGGACGAGATCTCGCACGCCACGCGCGCCTTCATCTGCACCACCTCGGCCTCGTTGATGAATCCGAGCCGGCGCAGGACGCGCTTGCGCGACTTGAGCTCATCGAGCTTGGCGATGCTGTGCGCCTTGGCGATGGCCTTCTTCTTCTCCTTGATCTGCTCTGCCAGCGAGACTTTGCGGGAGTACTGGTCCCAGAGACCGGGGAGGAGGGGGGAGTTGTGCAAGGGGTTGGCGAAGAGGCGGGACTCGAGGACCTCGATCTTGCGGAGCAGCTTCTTGAAGCTGTCGTCTGTTATGCCCATGTTCTCGATGGGGTCCAGGGCGGGAATGCCGTCAGGGAAACGGCGCTGGACCTCTTCGAGAGCACGGCCGGCCTGGTCCTTCTCGCCTTGGTCGTTCATGGCCTTGGGGAGGAAGACGCGGACGGTCGAGATGGACTTCAGGCAGGTGAGCAGGCAGGGCACGATCTCATATCGGCCCCACTCGTCGCCCTTGACCGGCTCGACACCGTCGGGGACGGCGTCGCCGTTGCGCGCCGTCTGGTGGAAGGACTTGCTGTCCTTCGAGATGCGGAGGAGGACGTCGACGAAGAAGTTCTCCTGCTCGGGCCAGGACTCGCCGGCCCTGGAGCTTTGCCGTTCCTTGAAGTTGACAACAACGCCCCAGCTGAAGTCTGCGCCGGCGGGTGTCTTGATGTGGATCAAACGGCCTGGCTGGAGGAATTCGAGGCAGTATTTCGGGTGCTGAATGACGGAGACCATGTCCTTGTTGTATCCCTCGAGCTGCTGGCGGATGGCGTAGTAGTCCTTGACGGTATTCTCGTCAGGGATGATCATGCTGTCGCGTTCCTGTTGGAGGCTCATGAGCTCCTTCTCGAGATTCGGGACGCTGGAGGCGTTCTGGAACTGGAAGAAACACCTCTCCAGCATGTATTCTGGGGAGATGGCCTCGATACGCAGCAAGTTCAGGATCATGTTCGAGCTTAGATAGAAAGCGGAGTTGAGCTTGTCCTGCTGGCCGACAACGATGCCCTTAGCAACGTCCGGCTCCAGCTTGTCGTCCACCATCATGATGACGATACCACGGTCATCCAAACCTCTACGACCTGCACGTCCGGCCATCTGGATGTACTCGGACGAGGTAAGCGGCCGGTTCTTAACGCCGTCGAACTTGTGCACCTGGGTGAACACGACCGTTCGCGCAGGCATGTTGAGGCCGATGGAGAAGGTCTCTGTGGCGAAGAGAACCTTGATGAGTCCTTCCTGGAAAAGGATCTCGATGGTCTCCTTGAGGATTGGCAGGAGACCGGAGTGATGCACACCGATACCTTTTCGTAGAAGTGGGAGGATGTGCTGGATCTGGGGTAGTTGCCTGTCCTCCTCTGATAGCTGGGAAAGGGCGTTTTCGAATACCTTGTCAACCATGGTCTTTTGATCTGGTGGGTTGAAGCTCATGCTGGAAGTCTTAAGTGCCAGTGCCTCACATTCCCGCTTGCTGAAGTTGAAGACGATGACCGGGTGGAAGTTCTTCTTCATAATCATCTTAATGATCTTCTGGATGTCAGATTTCTCATTCGTGACTGTTCCCTTGTCGGTCCTCTTGTTCTTCCCCTTGCCCTTCTGCTTGGCGTTCCAGTCGGCCGGGTCCGCGCCCTTATTCTCCTCGATCATCTGCATCGCCTGGTTGAAGTTCTTCTCTTTAAAGACTCCCTTTTCGTCGACGACCAGCAAGATGCCCTTCCCGCCTGCTGGGAAGAAGTAGTTCTGGAGAGGTGTAGGCCGGAAGTCGGTGTAGACGACATGGCATGCCTGGCGATGGATCTTGGCAATCCACTCGGCAAACTGGAAAGCGTTCGGAATAGTGGCGGACAGGAAGACGTAACGGACTTTGTCGGGGAGAAGGATAATTGTCTCTTCCCACACGACACCACGGGTCTTGTCTCGCATGTAGTGGATCTCGTCGAAGACAACCCAGGCGACTTCGCGCATGATTTCGGAGCCCCTGTAGAGCATACTACGCAGAATCTCTGTGGTCATGACTAGACAACTGGCTGTTGGGTTGATGGTGACATCTCCGGTCATTAGACCAACGTCGCCAAACTCCGCCTGGAAGTCTCGGTATTTCTGGTTACTCAGAGCCTTGATTGGACTGGTGTAGATGACCCTCTGGTTCCGCTTCAGACATTGTGCGATGGCGTACTCTGCAACTACCGTCTTGCCGGCACTGGTATGGGCTGATACGAGCACGCTCTCGTCCCGCTGGATCGACGCGACAGACAAGCTCTGGAAAGGATCGAGCTTGAAGGCGTATGTGCGGGCAGGCTCATCAGGAGCCTTGTGCTCAGACAGCGGCACATACTCGTAGTCGAGATCTGGTGGCAAGGCGACCTGATGTTGGATGTTGTGGGATAGGACAATAGCTTCCGGGTCCTGCTTGGCCTCTGCCTCGAATCCGGGAGCAGCAGCGACTTGTCGAGATGCGGCTGTCTGGAAAGAGTCTGTGAGCACGGGCTCAGCTTCGCCCTGCTTCTTTCGCCGTTTGTTGTCGCCCTGGGTGTTGTTCTCAGCGGGCTGGTCGTCGACCATCTCCTCATCGTTTTGAGGGACCGGTTCGGCGTTGGTCATCTTGACGTCGGCCTTGCGCTTTTTGGGAGCGCGGGTGTCCCCGTCGAACACGTCGAAGAGGTCATCCATGGTGGGCCGAAGCTGTCATCAAACCGTCTATTCCGTGTGTGGAAGGGGAAGGTCGACTTTGGCGGTTTTGTTGGTGGATGTTCGTTGAATAGACACGGGAGTGCAGGATAAGGGAGTGGAGCCAGCAAAAAAAAGTTGGGCTGCCTGTCTCTGGCGGGATACCGGCGGCAGAAACAGAAGCGGTGAGTTTGTGTACCTTTGTACCGATCGCCGATTCTCCAGTGTATTGTTTTGGCATCGGCGTTCCTGGAATGCTTGAATAGGATTGTTACCTAAGGTAATTACCTCGTACTCGACCACGTGACCAAGGACCAAGCTGATCTTACGGAACGGGACGAGGAATCCTTCTTACAACCTCTCAAAGGAGTATTCGTATACCACAGTGATCTTACACGGCTATACCGTTGTGAGGAACCTGCGTACCTGGCTTACGTGTTTTCTGTCCCTTAATAGGAGCCACTTACAGCCATGTCTTCGTATGCTGCCTGTTGGGCTGAGCCCCCCGGTTGGTGATTATATATACCAGACTGAAGCCCAGCTGTCGTTGTGAGGTTTACTGATCGAAACATAATCGAAAATTGACCCCAGCAGAGCGAGTGTCTGGGTAATCAAGGTGCACAAGATATCTCACTCCTACCCGCTCGTGCATCCTTCTTTCTCTTTTCTGATGTCTGAACCAACGGAACGCCTCACGATCGCTCGCCTGGCCGGTATATACGCCGGCATTCGGCTTGACTCTCAGTCTCTCAACTCCTCCAAGCCAGCAAGTGAGGCGACTGAAGCAGGTGAGACTGAGGCCAGCGAGTCCAGTGAGGTTGTGGAATCCGCTGTTGCCGACAGCCACGTCCGCCAAGCCTCTGAGCTCATCTGCCGAGTCGCGCTAAATTTAAAGTTGGACCAGGGTGGCCCTTTCCCGCGTGCCATTGACGAGATTGAAGAAGATGCACATGCCGAGGAACTTTTTACCTGAAATCTCCAACTTCGTCCCTTTGGCCATTCTTTTCGTTCCGTCATTACCGTCACTTAGATCAGTCGGTGCACGTTTATTCTCGCCCTAGTGAAAGAGGTACACTTATAATAGTCTTTAACCATGGCGTCAAGCACTCTCCGCCTCGTCAATCGCTGTGAGTTATTACCCCTTTTACCGCCCAGCCTTGCAATCTGCCCCGGTGTCGTGTCTGACATGTGCCTGCAGCTCCAAAGCAACCGATCAAGAGGCTGCCCACCTCGGTCGAGTACCCCAGAGATGCCACCGTGGAGGACTTGAAGAAGATCATCGCCCGCCAGGCTGGTGTGAGCGACTTCAACCGCATCGGACTGTTTGATCCCACCACCAAGAAGATCATTAAGAATCGCAATGCCTTGATTAAGGATCAGCAGGATGTCATGTCGACTGGGGAGCTGTTGGTCAAGGATCTCGGTGAGTCCCCCCTTGCTGAGTCTGGGCTGTGCCTTGAATCTCCGCCAGTTCTCTTTCTAACGACGTACTAGGCCTGCAGTTGAGCTGGCGCTTCGTCTTCGTCGTCGAGTATTTAGGCCCTCTCCTCCTTCACCCGTTGCTCATCGCCCTCCGACCATACATTTACCCGACGCTGGCTTTTGACCTTCCGTCGTGGTGGCCGTACAGCTTCAAGAATGGGGAAACGACGCCGATGACTCAGGTCCAATGGCTCGTCTTCGCTTTTATTTTCCTGCACTTCCTCAAGCGCGAGCTCGAGACCATGTATCTCCACAAGTTCTCCGCCAACACCATGCCGGCCTGGAACATCTTCCGCAACTCCTTCTTCTATTGGTTCTCCGCCGGCCTCGTCGGCGCCTACGAGGTCTACGCACCCGGCTCGCTGTCCTCCCGGAACGACCTCGGCCTGCTCGACTGGGTCGGCATCGCGCTCTTCTTCAACGGCGAGATCTGCAACTACATCGTCCACAAGCACCTGGCCAGCCTGCGGAAGCCCGGCGGCACCGAGAGGGGCATTCCGCACTGCATCGGCAGCCACCTCGTCACCTGCCCCAACTACATGTTCGAGGTCATCGCCTGGGTCGGCATCATCATCGTCAGCCGCAGCTGGGCCATCGTCGTCTTCATCCTCTTCGGCATCATGTACATGCGCGACTGGTCGAAGGGCAAGGAGAGGTCGCTCAGGCAGGAGTTTGGCGACCGCTACAAGGCCAAGAAGTATACCATGCTCCCCGGGCTCATCTAGGCTTTCGAGTCCGACGTATGTCTGCAGAAGATTGGTACGGTACAACGACTCTATATATGCACTCCGTGCTGCCTCTCGTCTAGTACTGCGATGAGGCAATTACGGACCTGGGACCTGTTACATCCATCGTTTCCCATTACCTTCCCTTCATGCGGGCACTTGCCCCTATTGTCCGGAATAGGTTCGCAAGCTACGACTTAGGGGACGCGGGACTCCAGATACATACCAGAGCAACATATCAGACCGCTCTCCTGCCATTCGAGTTTGTTGTCTGGACGGTATTATCGGCACCCGGCAATGGAAATGAGACAGTGGCCGTGGACAAGGGGTATGTCTTGTGCTGGCCTACCTGGCCTGGTTCAAGTGCCACCGATTGGGTGGTCGCCCGCTGGGACCTGGCCCCTGAAACCCTTGTCCTTTCCCCAATCTTCGGACTCGATTCACTTACGAATTGGTGGGGTCAATTGGTGGACGAAGCAGACTTTGATCTAACCCGGGGCTGGCAATGCGCGCGGTGGGCATTGCTGGCTGTTCACATGGTGCAAGTGGACCATAGCATTTCTGTTATATCAGCGATCGCGGAACAGGCGAAGGGATAGAACTAGATAGGCAGGAGTTTATTGTAATCCAAGTTCCATCATCCTCTCGTGGTATCTCGTCATTCGTGACATCGGAATAGTCCAGTCCTGGCGCTCGTAGCAATAACATCCGGGCCAAACGCAGCCAAGGACATCTCTACGCTAAGCGACCAATGGGTTGCTCCATGGCAATTCTCAGTTCGTCCTCAAGCGATATCGTGCTCGTCTGCGATGGCTCCAGGCCGGGCACCTTGATGCTGGGTGCGTCTCGATCTATACTTTGCACAGCCGGTAGATGCGAATTCGGGGGTGCCATCTCGGTATCGCCAGTGTGGGAATCACTGCCTCCCACGACACTCCGTCCAGCCGCCCCCGGTGCACCATCAACATCCATAAGGTCGTCCGCCCTCTCATCCGTCTCCCTTCTTTTACCCTTGTCCAGCTTCCCATCTCTGTTCTCCCCACCATCTCCACCTTGCACATCATCCATCCTCACATCCCCATCCCCTCCTATCCCCCGTCCCCCCTCATCACCACTTTCACTCCCACTTCCACTCCAACTCCCGCTCCAACTCCCCTCCTCCCCATCACTCCCCCCATCCATCCCCTCCCTAACAAGCCTAATAGTCTCCTCGATAGCCAAAAAGTCGCTCTCCAGCACCTCGGCCCAGTTCTGCACGTTCCCCAGCTCCTTGACCCCTTTCGCCGCATCCCGCGCCACCTTGGCCAGCTTTTCGTTCTCCTTCCTCAATCCGTCAGTGGCTTTCGCCACGTCCCTCTCCTGCTTGGCGATGGCGGCCGCGTTGGAGTGCAACACGGAGGCCCGGTCGCGCAGGGAGGAGTCGAGCATGTTGCCTATGCTCGCCAGGACTGCTTGGCGGGCTTCGGAGATTTGGCGGTCTGAGGAGATGGTGGGGGGGAGGGTGGGAGAGAGGTTGGAGGTGGTTGTGGATGGGGGGCCGGCATGGTTAGGATGGGGAAGGGGGTGGTGGGAAGGCGGGTGAGGAATAGGATGGGGATGAGGGTAGGGAGGGAAGGCTGGGGAGGAGAGGGAGGAGGTGACGGTCGAGGGTGTAGGGGGAGAGACGGTACTGCTTGCTTGGTTGGCGGTTGTTATTGTGCTGGCTGTTGTTGTGCTTGTTGGAGACGAGACAGCTGTGGTGGATGTCACTGATGGCGGTGAGGCATTGGGTGGTGGTACCGCTGCCTGTTGTGAAGAAGATGCCATGGTTCGGTTGTGTATGGGAAGATGACCCCTAGTCTTGAGGGCGGAGGTGTATGAGAAGTCGTACGTTTGGTTATGAGGCCCGTGTAGAAGTCTATTAATGTTGTTGAAGTTGTGACAAGCTTAAAATGTTGATTGCATACCACAGTAGATGCGGAATCGTCACGGCGGGGTAAATGTCATGAAGCTCACTGCACCGGTATTGGGCGACCAGGAACGGCATGACAGTGGCGAATCAGCATCGTTTCGGCTGTAGTTGGCATGAAAAGAGACATGTCATCTGAACATTGTGATATTCCTCAGATCCTCGTTCCAAAGCGCATCCGGGGGGTTCCACTGGTTCCTGAAGCCGGCGTCATTGGATCCGGCCGGAGGCGGACCCGGAGCTACAACATACGGGCCCCGCATCGGCGGCATCGTCGCAGCAGCTATACTCATAATACTCATATCGACCCGGTTTAGACTTCTGAACTCACGAGCAGCTATCCTGTCTTTTATCTTCCGTGGTTCCTCTACTACATACATATTCCAACAACCCAGAAAGGGAAAATATGACCAACAAGAAGATCGAAAGCGTCATCCTGCCCCCCCGCGGCTCGGACAAAACATTCGACATCACCATCACAGACGACATCGTCACATCCGTCACCCCCTCGTGTTCAACACCTCACCCTCACCCTTACCCCAGCCTGTTACTCCCAACCCTCTGTCACCCACACCTCCACCTAGACAAAGCCTACCTCCTGACAAGCAACAACCCGACCTACTCCCACCTCGCGCCCAAGACCGCCTCCTTCTCGGAAGCCCTCACCGCCACAGCCCAGGCCAAGTCCCTCTATACAGAAGAAGACTTGTACCTCCGCGGTGCCCAGCTCCTGTCGACGATCTACACCCAGGGAGCAACCACGGCCCGCACCTTCGTCGAGGTTGACGCCACGACCGGAACCCTGCCCTTGACCGTGGCTAGGAAGCTTAAACATGAGTTCGCACATCTTATCGAGGTGCAGATCGTCGCCTTTGCTCAAGAACCGCTGTTCTCAAAAGAAGACGGGGGAGCCAACCTCCGCATCCTGACCGAAGTCCTAGACAGCGAAGCTCTGTCAGACATATCCGTCCTCGGCACGACCCCCTACGTGGAATCCGACCGGGACGCCTCGCTCCGCAACATCCGCTGGGCCATCCAAACGGCCATGGACAAACACCTACACCTTGATTTTCATTTGGACTACACCCTTGCCCTCCAAACAGACGAAGTCGGCAACCCATACGAACCACTTACCATGGCCGTCGCCGGCATCCTGAGGCACGACGACTGGACCCGCCTCAACCACGGCAGGACGGTGGTGCTGGGCCATGCAACGCAGTTCGCCCAGCTCCCGCCGCACTGGTTGGCCATGGTCGCGCGGGCGATCGAGGGTCTACCGGTGCATTTCGTCGGCTTGCCGACGAGTGATCTGTTCATGATGGGCCGCGACGCGGCACATCCTAAGCCGCGGGGGACGTTGCCTGTCGTGGAGATGATTCGGAGTCATGGGATCAACTGCTGTCTGGGGGTGAATAATGTGGGCAACGCGTTCACGCCGTACGGGAACGGGGATTTGTTAGGCTTGGCTTGTTGGGGGGTCGGGCTGTACCAGGTTAGTGCTGAGGGGGATGCCGAGGTGTTGTACGGGTGTGTTAGTTGGCGGGCTAGGAGGGCGATCGGGCTTGCGGAGGAGAGGGATGGGGATGGAGAGGAAGGCGGTGAGATGGAGGTTCGAGAGGGGATGAGGTGGAGGGGCGGGTTGGTTGTTGAGAATAGGGAGGTGGTTGAGGTACCTGGACGGGAGGGGGAGAGGGGGATAAGGGTGCCGGCTAGGCAGAGAAGGAGTGTGAGGGATGTGGTATGGGATCCGCCTGATGTTGGGTTGAGGAGAGTTGTGAGGTGATGGAGATGGGTGGGAAGAAGTTATGACATGTATGTAGTCAAGTCGATATCAATGCCATCCATTATAAAATTAACACGCTCACAATAGAACTCCAAAACTACCACGCAATTAGCAACAACGCAACACCCACTCCGCCAACACCGTCCGAGCCAGAAGCAAGGTAAAGAAAGAAACCAGACCCCCTTCCCCCTCTTCTAGAAGGCGACCTTCCCCCTCTCCCTCCCATCTCGAATCGGCACCATGGTACCCGTACCGCTCCCGCCGAAGCTCGAGTTGAAACTTCCATTAAAGCCCCCGTTTCCATTCCCATTCATTCCACCACCATTGAAACTCCCACCACTGCCATTCATCCCACCATGAAAACTCCCATTCCCATTCCCGTTCATACCACCACCAGGATTAGGACTAACCATCATCTCTCTGTCTCGATCCCTATCCCTCTCCAAATCCCTAAGCCCGTAGCTCCCGTTGCTCAACGCCCCCTGCGTGTGTCTCGCCGGTCCACCGCCCTGCATGCTAGCCATCAGCGCGTCGGCGCGCTCAAACACGCCGCCGTTGAAGGCGGCCGCGAAGTTGGCGCTCTGCGGCGTGCTGGGCACGGTGGCCTGCACCGCCGGCCCCAGGGCCGCGGACTGGGGCGTCATGGGGAGGTGGGCGAAGATGTTGTTGTTGTTGTTGCTGTTGTTTCCGCTACCGCTGCCGCTGCCGTGAGAACTGGGGTTGGGGGAAAAGGGGGAGGTGACGAAGGGGTGGTTGGAGTTGGGCGACACGTGCGACGGGCGCTGGACGTACTCCCCCCAGGGCGAGTTGACGGTCAGGTTGGTCGTCTCTTTTATGCTCTGCTGGATGGGCTTGAGGCGGGCGCGGATGTCGGGCGGGAGGGGCACGTTGGGGATGGCGTCTTTGAAGAGGATGATTAGGTTCGCCCAGGAGTCCAAAAAGGCTTGGCAGAGGTTCCAGAAGGAGAGTTGCGTGCGGATTTGGGGATCTTTGAGGACGATTTTGGACAAGCGCTGCTTGAGGGTTTCGGTCTGGCCGAGCGTGTTGTTACACTCTGCGATCAGGGCCTTCCACCATTTTATGCAAGAGTCGGGCGCGCGGGTTTGGATGGCGTTGCGGAGGGCGCCGGCGAACTGCCCGTTGATGCTGGGGACAATGCGGAGGACGAGCTCCGAGGAGCGCTGGAGGGAGAGGAAGATGCGCTCGAAGACGCGGTCGTCGTCGGAGAAGTCGATGCCGGAGCGGGAGGAGGTCGTGGAAGAGGTGAAGGAGTCGCCGGAGCGGGGCGTGGCGGAGGAGTTGATCGTTGCCGTGCGTCCCGTGCCGTGGAGGAAGGCGACGGGGACGGGCACGTCGGTTGCTACGCGCAGGTTGGAGGGGTTGTGGGTGAAGGTGCCGTTGCGGGGGCGGGTGAGTGTCGGGGTCGGGGTGACGGAGGGCTCGCGGGAGTGAGGGCGGAGTGTGTCGTTTATAGTTGAGGGGGTGCGGGAGGGGGTGCGGCGGGAGGGGGAGGGGTCCCGTGACACCTGGGTGCAGGTCACGCGCAGCTCCATGATGCTGTTGTACAGCTGGGTGAGGAGGCTGCGGATGTAGCGCGGGTCGGCATTGTCGATGAAGAGGTCGACGTGGGTGGTGAGCAGCGAGCAGACGTGGGCGTAGGCGTTGACTAGGGTCACGCAGGCGCGCTGGACGTTCTCGTTGGACCGCTGCGAGTAGTTGTCCTGGTCGAGCGCGCTCTCGTGGTTCTGGATCTCCAGCTCCAGCTCTTCGACATGCGCGTTGGTGTTATACAGCACGAACTCGAGGCTGGAGCGCTTGTCGGTGCCGTCGGTGGCGAGGCTCATGAACATCTGGATGGTGGGGTGGATCTGGAAGACGGAGTAGAGGATGCCCTTGGCCGCCTCAAGGACGGGATCGAACACCTTGGACTCACGCCGTCGCTCGGGCAGGACGGAGAGGCGGCGGACGTAGATGGGTCGCTGGAGGAAGGGCTCCGTGGCCGGGCTGTTGGGGCTCTTGGTTCCCATGGCCACGCCATTGCCCTGCATTGCCGAGCCGTGGCTGAGGCCGCGGTAGTGGCTGAACCGGTTGTTTGCCTGCGTCTCGTCGAGGGTGCCCAACTCCGAGCCCTTCTTAGGGACGACGCCCATCCGCCGCAGTCTGCTCTCTGGCCGCTCGGTGCGATTCGCCTGTAGCAGCGTCTCCGAATTACTGCGCAGACGCTCATTGACATTTCCTATAGTCAGCGGCATGACGCCTGGTCGTCGAACTGCTGTATTTTGCTGAGATAACCCGCGGTAATGTGAGCGTGTTGGGATTGGTGGAGGTCGCGGAAACGCAGGTGATCGTAAATCAGAGATGTCGCTTCCGTTGGGAACCTTGATGGGGAATCGGCCGCTCATGGCGCGTTTGATGGGTAGACGAGGAGTTTCAGTGCCTTCACTGCTCTCGTCGCCTGTGGTGTTGTCGTCTGACCTGCCGTTGGCTGTAGCGGCAGCTTGTTGCCTTTGCTTGAGATATTTCTTGATGTGCGCCGTCACCGTCACCTCGGTCACCTCGCTCTCCTTCAGAAATCCTTCGTTAGGCGGACTGGGTGCCTGGACCTGCAGCACTTCTGGCGGCGGGAAGATGAGAGGGTTCCCATCCAGCTTGACCACTTGCAACGACACCATGTCCGCCAGACACAGCGGTAGTTCCGATATCTGATTCTTCTGCACCGAAAACACCTTCAATGACGACAGTTTCACGATGTCGGGCGGCAGAACACGGAGCTTGTTCCGGCCCAGATCTAGAATCTCTAATGATTTCAGATCGCACAGCTAACACGGCAAACACAGATGAATCAGCCAACTCGTTCATTATGCTGGGGAGGGGAAGCAAACATTGGTCACCTACCGCAAGCGGAAACTCTCTGATCTTGTTGTTCCTGACATTCAGGTAGCGCAGCGACGTGCACTCCGAGAAGCGAGTAGGAAACGACTGGAGGTTATTATGCGACAGAGCAAGCCTGTTAGGAGGGTGATTCAATCAGCAAACATCCCGACTGTTACACACCACGGCTTCCGCCTTAAAAGAGGAGCATACCGTTCCAGCTCGTTCTTTATTATGTCCACCACCTCATCAGGCAGCTTCTGTATATTCTTCCGGCTCAGATCAATCGTCAGACCAGGCCTCAGCTCGTTGCTGACGCCGGTGGCCTCGGCGGCCTGCGACTGGGTCTCGTTCTCCTCGAGGGCAACCTTCATGGCCTCTCTGGCCATCGCGATGACCTGCCCGGACGACGGAGGCGCCGACGCCAGCAGGGCTGGGTTCGACGAGACATCTCGGAGCGACGGTACGGGAGGGAGTGGTATGTTCGCCGCTGCGGCTGCAGCAATTCGTCGGCCCTGGGCTGGGTTCTCGGGCAGCCCTTGTAGCCCTCGCGGACGGTCCATCTCCGTTATGGACGAGAAAGAGCGATTCATCGTGGGTAGATCTGGCCTTTGGATGGCCGACCAGTCTCGAGTTCGAGTCGATGCAGGATAGGTTCGGCGGATGACAGCAGGTTCGGCGATGGTGGGATGTGTAAGACGCAGTAGAAGTGGTCGTGTTTCAGGAGCGCAACCTCGATCAGGCAAAGAGCAATCCCCAAGGGCGGCAAAAGTTCAGGCAAAGCGATGGAGTTCGCGGGATGCAGCTTTATGCCTGGACGTCTAGTAGATGGGACGCACAGCAGCTGGTGCGAGAGAACAACGCATATTCGAGGCTGGGTATAAGTCCGGCGAGGACTCCGGCGGCTGGCGTTGCGTTCTCGTTCCGCGTCTTGTCTCCCTTTCCTCCCGTCTTTCCCTCTCCCGATTTATCGTGCGAGCTTATGATGCAATCAATGCTGGGTTTCGAGAGATGTCGGATGGGATATAATGGCAAGATCTATCGAAAGTATATGTCGCCCAGATTCGGAAAGGAGCTGCTACGACTAGATGGCAGGAATAAATGGCGATGTTGTTCGTGGTTGAATGGAATGTTCGAATGTCCATTCAGGTCACGATATTGATGCGAACCAAAAAATTGGGCAGGTCTCCCTCTCTCTCAGCTTTACAGCACCCACAGTCCACACAACCACACCATCAGCCAAGAAAGGGGCTGCTGGAGTCGGCCGTTTGGGGTGCCATGTGCGCCGGGCGCCAGGGGGCGGCTGCTCTGCCCCAGTCTGGCGGGAGGGAAAAGGGATTTCATTCTTGCACGCCCCGTGTGGCCTTGATATGGCAGGGGTGTGGTCATATCATTCGACGCGTTGGCGCCTCCTCTTGCGGGTGAGACTGCAAGGGACACCCGTGGATTTGCACGCCAGTGGAAGCTTCCGGTCCACCCACCGCGCCTTTTCTAGGGTGCTGCCACTGGGTGCCAGACGGCAGCTGAGCGAATGACTCGCCATGATTGGCTGGGTTGAGTCGTGCTTGTGCTGGTGCGAGTCAAAGAACAAAACGTCACAACCCCGGGCTGAAACGAAACATCCCTCAACAAAGGAGTCGTCTCCGTCTGAACACTTGAAGGCCTGTTTCGTTTTTGCCTCTGATATTGGACGACTCCAACGAAGCCTTAGCTCCTACCTGGGACTTGCGGATAGATATCCCGGTCTTCCAAGGCGTCTGGCACGTATTTCTCGGTCACGCATTCACAGCATCTACTCCGTGCCGTGGTTGTTGTTTACTTTGTCTTCATCATTGGCCTGGGTGAATGCATCCATTGGAATATGGAGGGTGTTATAAGCTGAAGTTTGTCCAGGTGAGCAATCTGGTATACTTCTTCGAAGAGAGTGCAAGACTGAGCTTAGACAGATTCATGTTCGAAATATGAAGATCCAGGTGAATGATCTCGCTTTCATGTCTTCAGCCTCACTGAGAGCAACACCTTACATTCATCTCTCGGTTACTTCGCTATAATCTAGCGAGTTGAGCTAGTGATTCGTACGAACCAGACTCAAGACCAAGTTCTGAGACGACTTCCTACCCCATAGGCAACATCACCATGCCACACCTCATCCGCACCAACTCCTTCACGAACATCAAGGACATCGACTGGACCCTCCGCCGCCAATTCAACAAGTCGACCTTCCGCCCCAACCAGCGCGAGATCATCCTCGCCGCACTCGCCGGCAAGGATGTCTTCGTCCAAGCCGCCACCTCCTTCGGCAAGTCCCTCTGCTTCCAGCTCCCCGCCGTCGTCGACACGGGCATCACCATCGTCGTCTCCCCCCTCCTCTCCCTCATGATGAACCAAGTCGAGGCATTGCGGGCAGCCAACGTCGACGCCCGCACCCTGAACTCCAACACGCCCCAGCAGGAGCGGGATCACATCTACAAGGACCTTGCCTCCGGCCATCCCCGCACGAGGCTGCTGTACGTCAGTCCCGAGATGTGCGCGTACGACGGTTTTCGGAGCAAGTTGAAGGTGGTGTATGCCCAGAGGGAGCTGGCGCGGGTGGCTGTTGATGAGGCGCATTGTATCTCGGAATGGGGCCATGATTTTCGGAAGGAGTTTCGACAGCTTAGTTGGTTTCGCAAAACGTTCCCCGATGTACCCATCATGTGTCTCACGGCTACGGCGAATGATCAGGTCAGGCTGGATGTGTTGTCTACCCTGGGGCTGGACAAGAACCCGGCCAACCTGGCGAGCTTCACCATGACTGCCCACCGGCCGAATCTCCACCTCGAGATCAGATACACATCCGACGAAGCAGACGACCGCTTCAGTGACTTTGTGCACTGGCTGAGGGGGGTGTACGACCGCCGCCGCCAGTCCGACCGCGTTGCCGAACTGGAGGCAGCGGGCGAACGACCCGACAGCGTGCCGGGAATAATCTACACCACCTCCCGGAATGAGTGTGATTTGCTCGCCGGGGTCCTGCGAGCAGAAGGTATCGGTGCGCGACCCTTCCACGCCAAGCTGAGCAAAGAGCAAAAGGAAGAGACCCTCGCGCGCTGGATAGCGGACGAGAAGGGCTGGGAGGTGGTAGTAGCCACCACCGCCTTCGGGATGGGCATCGACAAGGACAACGTCCGGTTCGTGGTGCACTGGCGCCTCCCCAAATCCTTCGAGGGGTACTACCAGGAAGCCGGCCGCGCAGGACGAGACGGCAACGCGAGTTACTGTTTTCTGTACTACTCGAGAGAGGACAGGGATAGAACCACCAGCCTGGTGATGAGGGACGTGCCCAGAGAGGGGGCGAACAGGAAGGCGAGGATGGAGAGCGTGCAGAGTCTGGTGAACTACTGCGAAAACACGGAGGGGTGCAGACACGCGGCCATCACGCGGTACTTTGGGGAGAAGGATATCCCGAAATGCGATTTTGCGTGCGATGTCTGTAAGGATCCGGCCGAGGTGAGGAGACGGATGCGGAAGGGGCTGGTGAGTGAGGAGTGGGTTAGTACGCAGAGGTTTGATGATTATGATTATACTGAGTGACGATCCGCTTAGAAGGCCAGTAAAGAGAGGGCGGATGATACCCCCATGGGAAGCAGGTTAGGGGTAGAAGGCCTTCTATTAGAGAGTGGTTGACGCTTCAACATTGACGCCTGAGACGGGAATCTTCAGTTCACCGCGACGTACATACTCGACCGTACGAGTTGACGAGATGATATTCAGAGCACACGTCTTCACTTATACGTAACCACCAACATCACTGGAGAGCTAAAAGGGGTATCGCATCATATCCGTCACAACTTCCCACCCAACTCCTCCTTGAGCTTTCTCTTATTCTCCTCCCACCTCAACCACGCCACACCCTGCAACAAACAATCCGCCACGTCATCCAGCTTGGGTATCATCTCCTCCTCTTCCACCTCCTCCACCCGCTCTCCAGTCTTATCCCCCTTTCCCTTCTTCTTCTTCCTCTCCCTCGGCAACCACCGCCTCATAAACGCCCTTCTCATAACCTCGCCTTCTCCCACAAACTCCACGCCCTTCCCGTCCCTCATCCACCCTCCCACAAGGTCTATCTTCAGCCTCTTATTCTCCTTACTCCCCTTCTTCAGCACCTTCAACCCCGCCTTCTCCCCCTTCACAACCCCGTCCACATCGTCCCCAAGCAGAAACGGCCCGACATACCTTGGGTCGATGGGTATCACCACCCCGTCAAACCCGCCCAGCCTCTTCAGCGTGGCCAAGATGGCGTACAGCATCGACTCCAGGCTGTTCACCCGCACCGTCCACTCCAGCACCGCCGACCCGCCGCCCGAGCGGAAGCGCTGCTTCTCTATCAGCACGTGGGTCGGTTGCAGGGGGAGGAGGTGCCTCGACACCAGCTCCAGCGCTAGGGTGGAGAGGCGAGGAGGGGAGAAGTCCTTGTCCTTCCCGTCGTGGTCGCCGGGCGAGAGGGTGCGCAGGTCGACGCGGTTCCAGGCGTGGACGATCGGGTTTGACGCGAGGGAAGGGGAAGGAGTGAGGAGGGCGTAGGCTAGGTTGCGGATGCCGAGGTCTAGGCTTAGGATGCGGGATGCGGGAGGTAGAGGGTTGGTTTGGGTGGTGAGGGTGTCGAGTAGGCGGGAGGTGAGGGCTTGTTTGGGTGCCGTTTGGCTTATGCCGAGGGTGCGGGCTAGGTCCTGGAGTTGGTTGAGTTTGAGGTTGGGGAGGCAGGAGGGTATAGCCGCGACTGATGAGTCCTGCTCATGGTCGGCTTGGACAGGAAGACATGGTTTGCTCTTTGGTGTCCTCTTCCTCTTCAGGGGCTTCACTTCGTCCCCTTCCACCACATTACTCCTCACATGCTTCCACCGGTTTGACGTCAAGGTTATGCGGCAGACATTGTTGCAAGTTCCTTTGCTCAGTAGAGCGAGACACGGCCGTTGCCTACTAGCTAAGGCCAAGCATCTGGATGTGAGCATATCCCATCCGCGGAGATGGGATGAAGTTCGTGATTATGTGATGAGTAATGTTTAGACAGATGAATCCAAATAGGTACATTGCCCCACGCGGTGCCCCTATGACGCGGTATGCCTCGGCATCACATCATTGGTCGATCTAATTTGAGAATGTACCTGCCCGAACTCCACCACAGCTCCGAGTTCACCCCGCTACGCCAGAGAAAAAGTTGGGAGGAAGCTCGATGCTGCGTAATGGACGCTTACTTATCGCAATCGAGCAGTTTTCCATCTCCACGCGCTGTATCAAAGTGGTGCTCCAGTAAGCCAAGCTCTTGATCTGGCATTCCTAATTCCATCCTGCTGCTGCATAGCCATTATAGCGCAATCGAACTAATTCCGACTCATCCCATCCATCCCGCCAACCCTGCATCCTCGTGCCATCCTACTTAAAACCAACCATCACCCCCTCTCTACTCGCCTCCCTTCCTGTTCTCTCTATACAAGAGACACAGGATACCCTCTTAAACACATGCAAGCTCTCCCCCTCCTACACCGAGCATCTATAGCAAGAGCCACCCTCCGAGCAAGCCCCCGTCTATCCAACCTCTCCCGCCACCTCTCCACCACATCCGCGATCATGGCGCCCATATCCAAAGAAGTCGAGTACCTCGTCATAGGCGGCGGCTCCGGCGGCCTGGCCTCGGCGCGCGCCGCCTCCTCCAAGTACGGCGTCAGGTCCATGGTGATCGAGGGCAAGCGCCTGGGCGGCACCTGCGTCAACGTCGGCTGCGTGCCCAAGAAGGTGACCTTCAACGCCGCCTCCATCGCCGAGACGATACACCAGGCCAAGGACTACGGTTTCTCGGTGCAGGAGACAGCGCCGTTCGACTGGACCACGTTCAAGCACAAGAGGGACGCGTACATCAAGCGCCTGAACGGCATCTACGAGCGCAACCTGGCGAACGACAAGGTCGAGTACGTCCACGGCTGGGCGAAGCTGCTGAGCAAGAACGAGGTCGAGGTCACGACGGACGACGGCACGAAGACGGTGGTCAACGCCAAGAAGATCCTGGTTGCCGTGGGCGGCAACCCTACGTACGGGCCGAACATTCCCGGAAGCGAATTCGGTATCAACTCGGACGGCTTCTTTGACATCGAGACGCTGCCGAAGAAGGTTGCGCTGGTTGGCGCGGGGTACATCGCCGTTGAGTTCGCGGGCATGTTCAACGCCCTGGGCGTCGAGACGCATCTTTTCATCAGATATGACACCTTCCTGAGGCATTTTGACCCCATGGTGCAGGAGGCTGTGACCAAGGAGTACGAGAGGCTGGGCGTGCACGTGCACAAGCAGAGCACGAGCGTCAAGCTGGAGAAGGACGAGGCGACGAACAAGCTGACTTACCACTTTACCGAGGCTGGAAAGGAGGGTGTGGTCAGCGACATCGACCATCTTATCTGGGCTATTGGTCGGACCCCGGCTACCCAAGGATTGGGGCTGGAGAAGGCTGGTATCGAGACCAACAAGACGGGACATATCGTTGCCGACGACTACCAGAACACCAACGTGGAGAACATCTACGCCCTCGGCGACGTCACCGGCCAGGTGGAGCTGACGCCCGTCGCTATCGCCGCCGGACGCAGGTTATCCGCAAGGATATTCGGTCCGCCCGAGTTCTCCACGCTAAAGTTGGACTACAACGGCATCCCGTCCGTGGTCTTTGCCCACCCCGAGGTCGGATCCATCGGCCTCACCGAGCCGCAAGCCGTCGAGAAGTATGGGCGCGAGAACCTCAAGATCTACAAGACGGCGTTTACGGCCATGTACTACGCCATGATGGAGCCGGACCAGAAGGGCCCCACGAGCTACAAGCTGATCTGCGCCGGGCCCGAGGAGAGGGTTGTCGGCCTGCATATCCTGGGTCTCGGCAGTGGAGAGATGCTGCAGGGCTTCGGTGTTGCGCTGAAGATGGGTGCCACGAAGGCGGACTTTGATAGCTGTGTTGCCATCCATCCTACTAGTGCTGAGGAGTTGGTTACGCTGAAATAGAGAGCGATAGATACCAGTTGTGTTGTAGATATTTGACAAGAATACTAGCATTCGATCTATCGTGGTGGTTCTTTGTAGTGTTCGTGATTGACATTGTGATGAAGTAATTCGAACCTCAAAAGGTTTGAAGTGCAAAAGGGCAATGGAAGAATATATAAGGGCATACCTGAGGCCTGGACGAGCTGAGATGGGAAGTGAGTTTCGACCGTCGACAGGTGCCTGCGAGTTGAGAGGAAGTTGAACGCTGTCGAGCTAAGTGTATTGGAAGATTTGAGGATCAAGCGGTCTCTTAGCTATTAGGCTGCGGAGCCTGGCGCTCAAAACAGCCGCAAGACAACGACAACAACAAAACTTGACATTGTGGCAATGAACAACTGTATCCCAGCATTACCACTTTTGTTCCATCCTCCTTCCAATTGATATTGACTTCCTCACCCCCTGGGCGTGACTGAATTCACTAAGCGAGCCGCTAGTAACACATGGTCCACCACTTCCACCATGCCGAAGCGTGCACGGTTCAGCTTCGTCTTGGGCCTTGAGCTGCCAGAACGATAACGACGGTAACGATAACGATAAGACCGATAACCAGCGCTCAACTGTCGCAACTGACCCTCACCAAGCCGCAAGTAAAGTCAACAACAATAACAACACCGATCAATCCACGCGCAGGTTCGAGTTCTCCGATCCCGAGTCTGACTCCGAATCAACCAAAGCTGCCGTTTTCGCCAAGCTCCCGAAGACCATCGAGGAATTCAGTGTCAAACTGCCTGGATCGTGGAAGAACCCCGACGAATGGCAGCTTAACAAGTTAGGAGGATTCCCAGAGAAGAAGCCGCTCTTCCCCGCGCCCAAGATGAATTTCGCAGAGATCTTCCAGACCCCGGAGGATCTGGACAAGATCCCAGCCATCCGGGAGGAGCTCAAGCGCAGGAAGGCCGCCGTCGATGCCCAGCTCCAGGCCATGCTCAACGAGAAGCTCGAGAGCACCCAATCCGGCATGCAGGCCCTCGACGACGCGAAGAGGATCATGGCAGAGATCCGCGAGGAGATGGCCAACATCGACAAGCTTTGCTCCGAGCAGGAGAGGATGATCAAGGACTTTGATACGATCAATACCCTTGCGACCATGGAACGCAATTTCCAAGCTGTCGAGCAGTGGAAGAAGAACCTCGAGACCTTTGCCGACCGCCTCGCCGAGGTCGAGCGCATGCTCAAGGAAGACGACGCCGACAAGGAGAACATGCCCAACCTCATGAAGGTCCATATGGAGGTCACCAAACTGCGCAACATGCGCGACGACGCCATGGAGCAGTGCGAGAAGATCAACGACCCGGGCACCACGGCCACCCTGGAACAGTGGTTCGAGGGCCTCGACCCCGTCATCGATTGGTTCGACGAACTCATCGGCATCATCGCGGTCAGCCTCGTCAGGCTGGTCGAAGCGGATAACAACGGCCTCGTGGTTCGCTTTGCGTGCATCATGAAGGTCGAAGAGCAGAGCGACGCGCGCGTGCGTGCTCTCGCGGAGGTGTTCAAGGATCACAAGGACACGGCCGCTCGCTTCGCTGGTATTACCAACGGTGCGAAGAAGGTGCGTGGATACAAGGAGCGCTTCCTCGAGGCTATTGAGTCGTTCTGCAGCTCCCAGTTCGCCGCCGTTCGGGAGGATTTCCTGGCCGACCCCTCGCAACTCGACAAGCTGCTAAAGTGGTACTTTAACGACCTCAACGCCGTGCGCCTGGGTATGCAGCGTCTGATGCCGAAGGAGTTTAAGATCTTCAAGGTCTACACCGACATCTACCATAGACTCATGCACGACTTCCTCACCGGTCTTATTGACGACCCTGAGACCAGTTCCGCCCACACCCTCGAGATCATCAATTGGCCCGAGAAGTACTACAAGAAGATGGGCAAGCTGACCTGGAAGATGGACGACCTCTCGCCCCACGTAATCGATAACCGCGAGGCTGAGCTTGTCAAGGACTTCCGGGAGCTCATCATCAAGTTCCTGGATGAGTGGATCGACCGCATCTTCCAGCAAGAGCAGACCGATTTCGCCAACCGCAACGTCGAGGGATCGAACCTCGACCAGGACGAGTACGGCTACTTCCGCACCAAGAACCTTGTAGACATGTGGCGCATGCTGCGCGAGCAGATCGACTCAGCCGCCAACTCCAAGCGCACAGATGTTGTTGAGGGCGTGATCGACGCGATGTTCATGCGTCTCCGCAACCGCCAGCAGTCGTTCATGAAGATGCTACAGAACGAGGCATCCAAGTTTGAGAACAACAAGACAGCAGAGGCCATCGAGGGCTTCCAGTCGCTGCAAGACTGGCTCGTCGCTACCGCCAACGATCAGATCGCCTGCATCGACGACAACGAGGAGGAGGGCCGGTTCGCCTACCTCTCCGACTTCAAGAACAAGTTCGAGCCGCTCGTCTCGCAGCCCTACCTCGAGCGCGCCGAGTCCGAGGTCGCCCAGCTGCGCGACGGCTACGTCGACTTCTCGACCTGGTGCATGACGCGCTTCGCCGAGCTCATCTTCGCCGTCGACTTCAAGACGGTCATGCCCGACTTCTTCACTGCCAAGTGGTACACCACGACGGCCATGGCGCGCATGATCGCCACCTTCGAGGAATACATCGGCGACTACAGCCAGGTGCTGCACCACTCCCTCGTCGACATCTTCATCGAGATCTTCGCCGACGAGCTGCTGATCCGCTACCTCGGCAGCGTGCGCAACCGCGGCGCCAAGTTCAGGCGGTCCGACCCCTACCAGGACAAGATCTTCGACGACCTCAAGACGGCGTTCGAGTTCTTCTCGTCCCTCCCCAACGGCGCCGGCGACGTCATCAAGGAGAAGTGGCGCGTCACGGAGCCCTTCGTCGAGCTGCTCTCGGCCGACAAGGACGCCCTGCCCGACGCGTACGAGCGGATGAAGGGGGGGTGGTGGGACCTGCAGATGTCGTGGGTCGAGGCGGTGCTCCGCTCCCGCGACGACTTCGAGCGCGGCATGCTCAACGCCGTCAAGGCGCGGGCGGCCGAGCTCGAGGTCGTCCGGGGGCAGACGGAGACCATCATGGGGAAGGTGAAGTGATTCACCGGAACCAACCACCACGACGACGATCACATCTCTGTTTTCGGTGTGAACGCAGCAGCATTAGCGCGGAGTTTTTGGGAGTTGCGGCCTGGCTACGGCCAGAGCAGGCATTGTTTTGTTATTTTTCAAAAGGGCAGGAAGGGGAAAGAGGCTTCGCGCCCATATATTGGCAAGGCGGCGACCGTAGCATTGCTGGAATTCAAAAGGGGTTCAAATACTTAACACTGAATTATGTGCTCCGCTGCGATGTGATATGTCCAGGGTATGTGTATATGTACACTCATGATCATGTCCACCCGCCTCGAAGCCACATCCGTCGTCATTCCAACTGGGTTATGTACCCTTATCCTCCCTCAAATCGACAAACTGGTATCGTAATATCATTCATAACTCCGTATGCTCAAGCAACCTCCCCATACTGCGCCTCAAACAGCGCAACCGGCACCCCGTGTCCCGGCGCGCCCACAACTTCGGCCTTGTGAAATTGCGCATGCCAATCGCCCCTGTACTCGATCCTCTCGTATTTCTGGAATATCCTCACCACTGTGTTTGTGTTAGTTTCTCGTTAGCCAAATCTCATCCCCATCCCATTGTCCACCGTGCGTTAGGAAAGGGAAAGTGACTTAAGGTAGGCTAAGGTAACTCACGCGCAAACGCCATCTCAGTCATAGCAAAGTTCTGCCCCACGCAAATCCTCGGCCCGCCGTTAAAGGGGATGTACGTCCACGGCCGCGGCGTCCAGCTCTCCCACCTCTCGGGGCTAAACACCGCCGGGTCGGCGAACTTTTCCGACACGGCCGGGTACAGGTCTTTCCTTCGCTGCATGGCGAGGCTGCTGTACACCACCACGTCGTTCTTCCTCACCCCGATGTCCGGCTGGCCCGGCACGCCGCTGGGCAAGGTGGTGTCCTCGAGCGCGGCGCGGATGTTGTACGGCACCGCCGGGTAGAGGCGGAGGGTCTCGTTGAGGGTGTGGGTTAGGTAGGGCATGTTCTTCAAGTGTTCGTACGTCGGCGTGCGGGTAGGGCCGACCGTCGATAGGATCTCGGCGCGGAGTTTGCGGACTGTGGCTGGGTAGGCGGACAGCTCGTAGATCGTCCAGGATAAGGTTGCGGCCGTCGTGTCGCGCCCCGCGATGAGGACGGCCATGATCTGGTCCCTGATGACCTTGGGGTCGCGCGTGGAGCGCGCGATGGCGTGGAGGAAGGTGTAGTTCTTGTCTGATTTGGAGAGCTTGTCTAGTTCTTCCTCGGAGAGGGACAAGGTTTGCTGTATGAAGGGCGCCATGAAGGCCTCGAGAACGCGGATGCCGGCGTTGTACCGCCACTTCGGGATGAGCGCGTTCAGGGGCGCGAGGATGGTGATCATCATCTGGATGCGCTGGACCTCGTTGAAGGCGGCCGCGAAGGAGTGCTTCGGGTCGTCGAGGCTGTTGACGCCCGCGCCGAGGAGGTAGTCCGTCGTCACGTCCAGCGTCATGCGGTAGAAGAGGTCGCTGATGTCAACCGTCTGCCCGGAGGGGGGCAGTTTGGAGATAAGTTTCCTCGTCCAGCGGTCGAAGAGGTGCAGGTCCCGGACCTTGTCCTTGACGAACATCGGCCTGATGAGGGAGCGCGAGTTGTGCCAGAGGGCGCCGTCGGTGGTGAAGATGCTGTCTCCGAGAAACGGGTGCCAGGCGTCGTGGAACTGCTGCCCTTTGCCGAAGTCGGCGAATTTGCTGGTCAGGACGGCCTTGATGTGCTCCGGCTCGCGGGTCATGAGGAACCGGAGCCGCCCCGTGAAGGAGAGCTCGACGCAGTTCGGGCATTGGGGCGTGGCGAAGGAGTACTGCCAGTCGTAGTAGTCCAGGAGGCGGTTGGTGACTTGGGAGTAGCCTGCTTTGATGAAGAAGCGGAGGCCTGTGGACGGGAGTTAGTGATAGTATAGGTGGGGGAAAGGGGAGGGAAGGGGGCTATACCGAAGAAAGGGTTTGTGGCGAGGACGGGGGAGCGGACGCCGCCTGTTGCTAGAACTTGACGGGTCACGTAGGCTTTGCGGGCGGCGTAGTAGATGGTGAGGAGGGTGAGGATGATGAGCGAGGTATACAGGGGCCCGAGGACGAAGAGAGTTGCGAACATGGTCACCGATCCGAAGCTGGTATAGCTGCACCTATAGATGACGCCGTGAACAACTAGCGAGACACAGCCGAGGATGATGCTGCGTGTGAGGATATCTTCGTTTAAAGCATGCGAACGCCAGCGTGTTATAACTGACCAGCAGGCAGAGCAACCAAAACACGCTATGGGGTGAATATCCCAGGAATCGAAGCTTGGACAAGGCTTAACTCGACGTTAACTAAGGAACTTGATGATAAACTAGAGGCACATGCTTCTGCTGTCGGCTTCATGTGCTCCACCTTCTCCGCAGATGTGCATCGACTGAGTGAAAAGGTGCATAACCCTGGGAGAGCATAATGTGACAGCAGGCCAGGCAACCAATCATGGGTCTCGTTTGGGTGTCGATACACCCCGTCCAGGTGTTGCTCCGCGATCTTCGAAGACATCAAGCAAGATGATGACGGCGAGTTGTGGTTCACCTCTTGTGGTCGTTGGTGGAAGACGACAGCAGACCCGTACCCCGCATCCGAGACATCAACGGCCATTGCAACAGATGTGCGTATACGAATACGCCACCATGGACGGTATAGGAGTGGTAGATAGATCTGTGTCGGTATGAGCCGGACATCTTGCAACAAGAATCGCATCCAGAACCAGGAGTAAGTCAAACCAGGAGACGTGTGTTCATGTGTAGTGGCCGTCATATCTCCGATCTCTGCCCAGAAGAGCAGTTGTTGTAAATGGAAGTTAGCTGCTCAAAAAGAGCGGGAGGACATGGCTAAGACACTTGTCTTCCCAATGCTTCACAGAGAGCCCGTAAGACCATGGTAGAACAGTACAGTACAGAGAACAGAGCATTACTGTAAACAACAGATGTCGTTGAGAGATATATAATTCGGTGTTTAGTTCGTACGAATATAAGAGCCTGAGACAAGATATAATAATATATGGGGACAAAATACAGCTGGAGCTGACACCTGCACGGACCAACGCCTCGGCTCAAGCGAATCTGAGACGGAGGTTTTCGGGGCATCGAAGCTGGCAATTGGCCCGGCAAATACCGCGTATTCGTGCCTTCCCCCCTGCTGCTGGGGTTAGTAACGGATCGTCATTTCGCCGACGAGAAATCCAGCTTGTTGGATTGACGACAACAACGCCTTCCATTTTTGATCCCTCTTCCCCAGCGATCGATATCATCAAATACTATCTCGATCCCCATCGATTGAGACCTCATATCACATCACACAATGTTCAGGCTAGGTCGCAGTCGTGCATTGGCCTCGGCCTTTGCTGCCCCGAAGGTAAAGTCAAAAAACACTGGACGACGAACTGGCCTCGATTTGCCATTTTTATATCCAGCTCCAGCTCCCTTCCGAGACCTCCATTGACTGACTGACCCGTCCCCATCCAGGTGTCGCCTACTATCAGAGCTCCCGGCATTGCACAACAACAAAGGAGAGCTCTCAGCATCCACGAGTACCTGTCTGCCGATCTCCTCCGCAAGGTCAAACCCCCCCCCTTACCCATTATCCCATGCGGGTGCTTGACAGCTTGCTAACATATGCTGTGTTCAACAGTATGGCATCGACATTCCCAAGGGCGCAGTGGCACACAACGCCGCCGAGGCCGAGGCGGTGGCCAAGACGATCGGCTGCGACGACATGGTGATAAAAGCACAGGTCCTCGCCGGCGGTCGCGGAAAGGGCACATTCGACAACGGCCTGAAGGGAGGCGTCCGTGTCATCTACTCGCCCACCGAGGCCAAGATGTTCGCCGAGCAGATGATCGGCCACAACCTTATCACCAAGCAGACGGGCGCCCAGGGCCGCCTCTGCAACGCCGTCTACATCTGCGAGCGCAAGTTCGCCCGCCGCGAGTTCTACCTCGCCGTGCTGATGGACCGCGCCAGCCAGGGCCCCGTCATCGTGTCTTCGTCGCAGGGCGGCATGGACATCGAGGGCGTCGCCAAGGAGAACCCGGACGCCATCACCACCACCTACATCGACATCAATGTCGGCGTCACGGACGAGACGGCCCGCAAGATCGCCCAGGGCCTCGGCTTCAGCGAGCAGTGCATCGAGGAAGCCAAGGACACCATCCAGAAGCTGTACAAGATCTTCATCGACAAGGACATGACCCAGGTCGAGATCAACCCCCTCTCCGAGACGTCCGACCACAAGGTCATGTGCATGGACGCCAAGTTCGGCTTCGACGACAACGCCGAGTTCCGCCAGAAGGAGGTGTTCGAGATGCGCGACACCACCCAGGAGGACGCCGACGAGGTGCGCGCCGCCCAGTCGGGCCTCAACTTCATCAAGCTCGACGGCGACATCGGCTGCCTCGTCAACGGCGCTGGCCTGGCCATGGCCACCATGGACATCATCAAGCTCAACGGGGGACAGCCCGCCAACTTCCTCGACGTCGGCGGCGGCGCCACCCCGGCCGCCATCAAGGAGGCCTTCGAGCTCATCACGTCGGACCAGAAGGTGACGGCCATCTTCGTCAACATCTTCGGCGGCATCGTGCGGTGCGACGCCATCGCCCACGGCCTCATCAACACGGTCAAGGAGCTCAACCTCAAGATCCCCATCATCGCCCGCCTGCAGGGCACCAACACGGAGCAGGCGCACCAGCTCATCAGCGACAGCGGCATGAAGATCTTCTCGATTGACGACCTGCAGAGCGCGGCCGAGAAGGCGGTGCAGCTGTCCAAGGTTGTGAAGATGGGTAAGTTTGACGCCGATTCCCCCGAGTACAACAACGCTTAGCCTTTACTTGTTCCTTCTCCTCTGTCTCTATCTTTGCTTTTTTGGTGTATCATCTCTAACTTGTCCTCTCTTCTTCTCTTTTAGCCCGTGATATCGACGTTGGCGTCGAGTTTACTCTGGGAATTTAAAGCGTTCCGTACGTCGTCGAAAGGTTGAGAGCATCCAGTTGCACGCGGTTATGGGTTAATAGATTGGTTTACGGCCAAGGCTTTTTTTCCGCCTTGTATTCTTAAAGCTTTTACGTTTCCGTCTATCTAGCTGGCGGGTGTTTTCTCGTCACCATGCATGTGTGTAAGTACGTTGGGTGGGCGGGATATTTTAGAGTCTCGTTAATCAGTCTCGCGATGATCTCGACGCTCCATGGTGGATGTTAACCGTGCCGGTATGACCACTGACCACAGGTATTATCACACTGGCCCGCGAGAGGAGAAGGGGTTTAAGTTGAAAAGTTTGAGATACTATTGCTCGCTCACTGATACAGCAACACTCCACAAACTACATGATACCTAACAATCAGAGTACCCGGGGATATCGCCCAAACGCCTTGCATGCATACAGCCCAAAGAAAATCCGACTTTAAGTTTCAGAGACTTGACGCAAAAGATGCAGCTCCGAAGCTTCCCACAACCACTGTTGCATCACAGCTGATGCAAGCTCTTCCAAATCACAGCTTGGCCAGAACACCAGGTGTCCCCTCCGCTATCACGGGATGTGTCAACCCTTCCATCCTTCTCCGCACGCTCTTTTCCTTGCTTGTGTAAGGTAAGTGGTAAGCATAGGCTTAACAACCCTACTTGAGGCCAAAGGTTGACCCTTCAACCGGAGCTCATCTCCTTGTCCGGGAATAACATTGATTCCATCCCAATTCGTCATCCCGTCGTTTGCCCGAGCTAGGTTGATTCCATCCCACTTTGTCATCCCGTCGTTGTGTTGCCCGCGCTCAAACCTTATCCCCCCCAAACGGGCATATGTCGGTGTTCGTCCTTCAATTGTCGCCTTACTCAACCCTAACCCCCTCCCTTCCAGCTCGTGCGGCTTATAGCTAGGTACCTCAGAGCTTCTCCTCGACACCAGCAAACTCCCCCGCGGCACCCTTGAGCCCGACCATGCTCGATGTGGTAGAGGCTATGCTGTCTGTCCGGGAGAGCTGGAGATGTTTGTTGGTTTTGGAGGACCGGGTGAGAAAAGAGGGTAGATGCGTCGGTAGAGGGATGGTGTAGTGCTTCCTCATCTGCTCCGTGCGGGCCTGCACGGCTTGTTGGTTCGGGTAGGGCGACTCGAAGCAGGACGTGCAGGGGCACATTGATGAGGACGGCATCTTGTCTGATTTATTTGTTGATGTTTGATTGTTTTGGTTGGTTTTGGTTAGTGAAGGTGTCGGTATGGTTGTGGTGATGATGTGTTAGACTCGAATGGGACGTGTAAGTCAAAAGGTCTTGCTCGGACTGGATTCGGACAACACGAAGCTGCACATGAATGTAATGTATGGTTTTAGGCAACGAAAGGTCCAAATGTAAACACCAAAAGGAGGGAAAGAGCAGGTCTATATAGTTATGAGAACCCCTTATCACTTGGCAAACTCCAGTAAGCTGAAATATGGACGACTTTGTGGAAAGGTGCAGAGAGGGTTTCTATTATGTAGGGATCCAGCCACCACATCCCGCGACTAGACCGAGATATACCCACGGCCTAACCACCAGCCAAACGTAAAAGATGTCGGAAAACGCCATCCACACTACACTTCAGACTTATCACACAGGTAGGTCACAGTACTATCTTGCGCCTACCTGCCAGATACGCTTGGCAATTGTTGGCTTCTTCCTTCGTTTAGTTAGACTCTAGTTCTTTTTCTGGTCACGGGGTTGTTGTTGGTGACTGATCGTCTCTTATCGCGGACCTGAGGTGGGATTGCGAAGGAATTTGAGTCACCGCCCTCGAAAGCCCAGCTGTTATTGTCTGCCAACGCAAGGCCAAGCTCTACAGAAAACGCGGTGCGCCTCCTGCAGCCAGGCCATGCGCCAAGGGCGGTGATATTGTTGATTCAGGAGTCTAGGCCCAGCTGACCGCAGGACTTGGCTTTGTTGGCGGGTGGCCGCTTGTGGTGGTTACAGCTGCCTCCTTTCGCGGGGTAGCACGGGGTCGGTGAGTACCTATCTTTAATCCTGCCTTTTTGATGGGATGATGGGAGGATGCATAGGGTCGGACTCGAACGAGGTTGTTCAGGCACAGGCGAGGCACATGCGGCTGATGATCGTCGTGCTACACAAACAGGCAGTGGTTGGTATGGTACTTTCTGGGCGGACATCGACATCCGGCCATGTTGGAATTCCGTCGCTCTGGATGCCTTTGATGGTTCAGAGTGGGGTGCAGGGCAGACGTTGGTGTCGAGGTGCGGGTATCGGATTCCTGGGCCCGTCGACCCGGCTTGGTCCGGTGAGACATGGGCTTGGCACGGCCATATCAATATCGCCAGAAGTCTGGACTCTTGAGCTTCTGGGAGCTATCGGAGAGGTGTCGTTGGGTTGGAGATACCAAACCGCTCTCGTTGGCGCTTGTATGAGCTGGCGTTTGAGGGTGCCATTGAAAAGGGGTATTCGATTAGAAAATGCACTCGGACCAACCAGCCCGCAGTCATCCGAGTAAAGTAAGGTATGTACAAGCAAACAACCGCAACAGCTCATATGCTGCCGTTCGCAACCGTCACCATCCACTGCCAACATGCATTCTCCCAGTCCCAGTCCCAGTGCCCGTGTGTATCATCCCGACACAGTTGTCACACGCGTTAGAAGTGTATGCCGCCACGGACTGTACTCGTCCCTCGCTTCCAACGCATTGCGTCAACCCAAGCGACATCCAACTTGGCGAGGGCCCAACAGCTTGATGTCGATGTCTATTCCACTGCCGTCCGGATCGTGGTACATGGCCTTCACATCAACTCTCGGGCCCAATCCCCGTTCATGCGTCGCCAAACAGCAGCTGTCCCCTGTCTGACAGTGTCGCCTAGCCTTCATAGTTCTTCCTTATTGCCGGAGGAACGGCAGAACCTTGGCAGGCGGCTTCTCGGCCGCAGGCTTCTTGGGTTCCTTCTTCTTCTTCTGTCCGGGCTTCATAGTCGCGTAGTGGATGTACCAGATGAGCACGCACTGCAGGATGATGGCCAGCAAGACGACGATGAGGATGGTGAAGAGCACCGGTTGGTCGTTGAGCACGTTGACGGCCTCGGGGGTGGCGCCGATCTTGGCGAACCAGCCGAACTGGCCGCCGTCTTTGGCGAGTATGGTTGCTCGTTGGGACATGGTGATGTGATGTGATGTGTTGGTTGTGGAGTTCCAGTTGGGAAAGAGACCGACGTTGGAAAGCCTGCTTCGCCGAGTGGGTGCAAAGGCGATGGATGTCACGCGTAGAGAATGTGGGTTTGGCGGCTCGTAGAATTGAAGCAAAGGGAGAGAAGTGACGATGCAGCAGATTCGCTGGACAGATGGTCGAAAACACAGAAGAAATGCAAGAAGAATGGAAGAACCAGGAAAGAAGGAGAGAAGGAGAGATTTCCTACCTTGCCGTCATTATCTATGCGACGCCGAGCATCGTGTAGCCCCCCGGTTCCGAAACCACACCATGTTTGCAACCAGCGTGAAGTCGGTTGCTTGGTGGAGCACAAAGGGGGTCGCGACGACGTTTCAAAGTTGCGGCAGAAGTCGACTGATCGCGTTACCTAAGCGGCTCAACCATTGGTACTTCGTAGATTGGGTGCATTCGTCTGTACTTGCTGCTTCACGATGCACCGGCGCGATGCTCGTCGAACGGACAATGAGGCCAGTTTTGGTAGATCTTGAGGCTGAAGTTGCTGTTCGAAGATGGAGATGAACTTCTGAAGCTCCCATTTCGAGATGGAAGATGAAGATGCAACTTATGGACTGATTGACCAATCAAAGCCCGCCAGATGAACCCACTTTTCAATCGTGCACGAGCCATCTGCCAATTGACGAACCGCGACCCTGGCCGGCTGCCAAAAAATTGTAGCTTGTCTGAACAGTCGCAATATCAAAGTCCACCTCGGAACACACCACGACTCGGGCGAGGCAGTCAGTCACAACTTGCCATGAGCATACCACACCCACTCACTAGGAGGTTAGTCCTCCGGTGTCTGGCCTCCCCGTCTACCTCTGCACCGTCCCGGATAGCAGCAGCCGCGACCGCAGCCCCCTCGACATGTCGCTCATTTCACAACTCCGTCCCCCTCGCGGCCCGCCGCCGGCCACGCTTCAAGTCCGTACGCGCCGATGAGATGGGCCTCACCTCTCCAGAGAAGATCGACGAGTTTGCCAGAGAGAACTTCCCCGAGTACTCCCCGGAAGAGAAGGAGATTCTCAAGCAACGCTACACACCGGAGCAGATCGCCGCCCTCGAGGCAGGCGAGGCCTCCATCAACCCCCTCGACCTGACCATCCAGGGCCGACTACGAGTAGACCAGTACCGGATGCCCTACATCGAGGATTTCAGCACGATCCAGCCCATCATCGACAGACGGCCCAAGAACAAGCCTCCCCCGGACCCGAACTCAACGTTCATGACCGAGGAGGACTTCACCGAGGACCTGATGGAGTGGGCGCGAAAATACTTCCCCGAGCACGGCAAGGACGCAAAAACACTCAAGGACTTCGTCTGGGAGGAATACAGGGACGTGCCGGAGGAGGAGTGGCCGCACCAGGCCCGCAAGAAGGCCGACAAGGCCTACCTTGCCTACCTCGAGAACAGCGGCAACGAGATCAACCTCGAGACTATGACCCCCTCTGACGTCGACGTGCTGGACTACATGAGCAAGCGCAGCATGCTCAAAGGCAAGACGGGCAGCTCGGGCAACAGCGCCCTCGCGCCCGCGCTCCCCAACGCCGTCCCCGGCGTCGCGGGCCTGTACAAGACGGTCGCCGACCCGGCCGACGAAGGGCTGGACGACGAGGGCGTCTACAAGGACATCAAGCGCATCACGAACCTGTCCGTGCGCGAGGTCATGTCCATCAAGACGAAGCTGATCTTGAGCCGGCGTGTCTCGAACCAGACGCGTCTGGGCAAGATCGGGCGGATGCAGTACTTCTTCGTTGCCGGCAACGGCGACGGGTGGCTGGGCATCGGGTCGGCCAAGTCGACGGAGCCGTCGGTCGCGCAACTCAAGGCCAAGATGCTGGCTATCAAGAACATGCGGCCTATTCCGAGGTACGAGGACAGGACTACGTTTGGTAATATCGAGGCCAAGATTTCGGGCACGGTGGTGAAGCTTTCTGCTCGTCCTCCTGGTATGATTTCCCATCCATTACCGTAACCACTTACCTCAGAGGTTACGAAGCTAACGTGCAAAACAGGATTCGGCCTCCGCGTCCCCTCGCGCATTTTCGAGATGTGCCGCATGGCGGGCATCAAGGACCTGGCGTGCAAGATCCCGCGGTCGCGCAACCCGATGAACACCATCAACGCGGCGTACATGGCGCTGCTCAACCAGCCGAACCCGGAGGATATTGCCATTGGTCGGGGCAAGAAGATGGTCGACGTGAGGAAGGTGTATTACGGCGGTGCTGTACATTAATTTGGTAGAGGCTTAACTTGTATTATCATGTGAAAATAGATGGACATAAGCTTCCAGACTGCGGACTTTTTGCACGTGAGCGTGCTCGTCGAGTATACTTCGATGGTGCTAGAGGCAGGAAAGCCGCTGGGACCATGATCTTATGTCCAAATACTAGACCCCGGCTTCAACGGTCCGGTCTGTACCATCCGTCGATTTGATCTCATGTACAGTCGATGCTGGACCACGAGGGATACCGATGTACCGCCGGAAGATCATCGCACGATCCCCGAAACCTAGCCCGTAGATCGACTGCCAACACTCCATTACCAGCTTCAACCCAACCCTGGCGAAATCATGCACAACTATACCGCCCTTGCTCCCTCTATGCAGTCGTCACCATCCATTTACCACCCCGTAGATAGCCCTTCCAATCCGCATTGCCTCCCCTTGCCCTGTCCATGCCAAACAAACAAACAAACAAACAAACATGTCCCTCCCCTGCCAGTCAGTACCTTAGGTATCCCTATGCCAACGCCAAAACTCCCATCAAACGCTAAACCCTCCAGTCTCCTTTTCCTCGTGGCCCGCTCATTGCGCCTGGTTGTTCTGATTCTGACCGCCCCAGTCAATCTCCTGCTGCAAGACGATGGAGTACACGCTCGCCTTGAGCAGCGTGAAGACGAGGCTCGTCTTGCGCTCGAGCTCGCGCAGGCCGTCGAGGATGTCCGTCGCTGGGGCGGAGGCGAGGTCGTCTAGTTGGGTTGCTAGCTGTAGCCGTTAGTCCTCCGTCAGCTTCGTTTTATGATCTTCTTGCAGGAGATATGTTTGGGGACCTAGGGGCTCTGGCCAGGTTGGAGAGAGCCAAAGCGGGGGAGGGGGGGGAGGGGGGGGGGGGGGGGGGGGGGGGGGGCAGATGGCAATCAAACCTTCTTCATGTTCTCCGCCAGCCGCTCGTACTCGTCCAGCACCTCCTGCTCGAGCGGCGAGAGCTCCGGCGCCGCCAGGAGGGCACTTGTTGGCGTTGTTGACCGCTCCATTATCTGATCTTATCTGATGTGCCCAATCGGATGGTGGGCTGGTGTGATGGGAGGTGGTCTAAAGTTAGGATTTGGGTTTACGGCGCGTCAAAATGGGCGGGACAGACGCGATCGGGAAGTGGGGTGGATTTTAACTTTTGAAGTGTCCCGAAGTTTTGTTCACGACTTTTGGGTTGCAATGTGACCCTAACCCTGACTGGTCTTGGCCCCTTTTCGATGGTATCTTTGTTTACTTTCGAGGCCAATTCTCATGTATTACTTCTTCCGAGAACAACTTGCCCCAGCTAAATCGATCAGTCAAACCAGCAATGGCTCTCCGGCTCCCCGCTCTCTCTTTATTGAGTGACACTGTCCTCCTGCAACGATGGTGTTCAAGAGGCATCGAATATTTACCTGCTAATTCGGCCAGGGCACCCGAACATAGCCTTCTGCAGCGGCCCCTTCGAGACGTCGACGATGCGTGAGGAAGGGGAATGGTACGCATAAAACGAGCTTCAAAAGGGATCAGAATCCGGGGTGGCTGAACATCCGATGATGGAGTGGTCGTTGTCCACATAGACGCCTCCTTTGTCGAGTTTTGATCGTGGGCCTGGTTTTACATTACCTGAGAGGGATTACTTGTATTGACGATATGCGAGTCAGTAGGCGTTTTGCATTTTTTACTATTAAGAAGCTGAGAGACAGGCACGTCAAGATGATGAAGCTCGTGTTTCGATGGTAAAAATTCAATTCCAGGCCTGGATGAAGTGAGCCTCAGCTGGAGATTGCACGGCGGCTATACGCCGAAGGGCTTAACCGCCGAGTCGATGGAAGATAACGATGCTTTGAATGCCGGAGACCAGGGCGAAGAGAATTAGGATCGCGTATAGGTAGGAGAGTCTGTTTCTGAGCTTGTGCGTCCTCCGGTAGTGGTTGCGGTGGCCGGGGTTGAATGGAAGTGGAAGAGATGGGAAGCGGTTGTCTGGCAGTAGGGAGAATGGCGGCTATGGTGGCTGGGTGAGTGCACGAAGCAGATGCTGTTGTTGGTGTATTTGTCGTGGGGTTGGGCTGGGGTGCTGGGCACGGGAGCAGATAAACGCGCCGATTCAGGCGCTTCAGGAGGTCAGACCAGTCCGGCTCGCTGCGGGCAGGTGATCCGGCACGCAAGTGACGAGACATATACTGGTTTTGCTCCAGGGAGTAGAAACCTTCGAGGGTCGGTCCCGGGGTGGGAAGATAGCGCTTCGAAGAGATCCAGCCGGTGTTCGTGGGCGATGGTCTTGAGCAGACGAGGTAGGTTGTCGTCGTCATCGCCGCTCCAGGTATCGGCGAGTACTCCGTCAAGGTCGGGAGCCTGATCGATCCCGACGAGTGTGATGTCTCCGTCGGTCGTCACCTCGTCCTTGTGGACGACGACTTGTGCTGCCCTCTACGCAAGGCGTCGAGGTGATGAGGGATATTTCCTTCTTGGTCTATCGAGGAATAAGATGTGGTGCCTGTTATCCAGATACATTCATTTGCTGGGAGGGTATGGACTAGAGCTCCTCGCCTTGGTCTTAAAAGAGTCATGGGCTGGCAGCCATGCTCTGCCATCTTCTCTACCACTTTGCCTCTGATGACCCTGAAGGGTGGCTTCGTCACCAGGTCTCTCCTCGATGCCTTTGTTCAATGTCCGTCTGTGTTCGACCATTCCGCTACTAGCTCAGGATATTGAAAAATCCCATGCTCCTGGGTTCATATCCGTCGCAGAACCCGTCTTCGTCGTGGGCGAAACGATCTCCTCCCTACATGAGCAGCTAGAAAGGCTCGATCTACATTCTAGAGCCGATTCGAAAAAAGAAAAGAAAAAACCAGCTTGAAGGACCCGCTCGACGGTTAGGCTGGATTTGCTGGTGTCCAGGGCCGTGGAAAGGTGGTCCAAAACGAGGATGCCGTGAAGAGAGGTAGGTATGCCTATACAGCTGCGTTGAGTACGTCTGAGAACATATACCGGGGAAGCGACGGTTTGGAGTTGAGACCCCCTGCTCTGCTGTTGCCTCGAGGGGAGACGAGGGGGCCAGATCGCTCTTATACAGAAAGATCTTCAGTCATTGGTCGTGGTAAGGCATGATATATTGGCACATACTTGTGCTTCGAGAAGATATTTACGTTGCCAATGTCCTGGCTCTCGCACTCAATATGCGCCACTCGTAGCCTCGGCATACCTGCTCTTTCGGCTTCTATATCTTGAAGCCAAGTTCAGCTTTCAACCCAGACAGTTGATAACGTGGGATTGGCGGCAACCTCGAGATGCGTGCGTCCTGTAACTGTTAGCGGATTGCCGGTCTCTCATTGGGTGTGGCGATCTAGATCACAATGGAATGTGCTTCATGCGTGATATTGGGGAACCGGCGGCACAATGGCCGTCCATGAGTTCCATAGGTGAGGTTGCAAATCCCTCTTCTTGATGGTGATCAACCAAAGAGATTGTTCCGCAGCCGCCAGCTCTGTCACAGTTGCCTCCGGCTTCTGATGCATGAGGGTCTCATCAGGTGACCAGAATAGAATTATACGGATGAGATTTCCCGGCGCCTATTAGCTCTTGCGAATCTGGCACCGTTCTCAGAGCTTTCTGGTTCAGGAGAATGTTGACTTCCAAGATGATGGCGGAAGAGACCAAGAGCGAGCGGCGAACCCTAACCCGGCTGGCACGGATGACCCACCGCATGCAAACCGGGGTTAGGGTTAGTGCCTATCGTCGTCATTCCTATCATGGCTTCCAGTTTCGTTACGATACAACATCGTTGGGGAACTCAAGGTCCTCCATTGGCCGCATAGACAAGAGAAGAACATGGGCGCTGGCCGATAAACTCGCCCAAGCGGGCCGTTTCCCGAACGAAGGGGAACTGAGGTCTGTTGGCTTGCCGAGGGCCAGGCATCAGTGCGGCACCAAGATGTAGCTATTGAATCCGGCCGGAACCCCTCAATCCTTCACCAAGGTCATCATCTCATCTCTTTGCCTAAGCAGGAGTTTCATCAGAGCATCAAAATTCATCATCCCAAGGTTATGTGGAACGCAGTACAAACATTAGGCCGCCAGCTCTGTTGCCTGGGCTGCCTTCACCAACAAGGCGGGGAATCGTCAGACCACAGAGAGCTATATAACGAACTCGACCAATCCGTCGTCAACACTAACAAGCTGAAGTCGGTTTCGTCAGGGTCCTCTCATACCGTCACAACGCCACTCGGATATTCATATAGTATATCAAGAGGATCTCCTCGACCTACCCCATCGATATCTTCAGGATCTACTCTGGTTCTAACCACCACCACCAGCCCTACACTGTACCCCTATTCATCCGTTTCCACATTCCAAACGCATACACCCCTCCCAGTCCTACCTACCATCCAGGAGCTGCTCTCTTCTCCACAACCACTTCGACCTCAACCTCGACCTGCACCACCATCATCACCCTCAACCTTCTCATCAACCCCCATATCAACTCCAACAATGACCCCCCAAACCCGCTCCCAAACCTCCCGCTCCCAGACCTCCTCCCCGCAAACCTCCCCAATCTCCCTCCACGCCCGCCTCCTCACAATCCCTCCCGCCCCCCAGACCTCCTCCCCCCTCTTCTCCCTCCTCCCCGCCGAGGTCCGGTCCGAGATCTTCTCCCTGGCCCTAGCAGACTACCCGGACCCCTCCCCGCAAAAACACTACCGCCGCGCGACCTGCTACACACGGCCCTCCTACTTCGCGCCGCGCCGGACGGACTGGGCCCTACTGGCGACCTGCCGCGCCGTCTACGCCGAGGCGTGGCACCTGCCTTTCGTCCTCCGGGAGCAGACGCACTGGCTGACGGCGCAGGATCGCGCGCCGCCGGAGTACAAGACGGGGCACATCTACAACGGCGGGAGGACGCAGAGCGAGATCCTGGCGCGGAATCTGGCGGTTATTGCACGCGGGCTCGGGGACGAGATGTTCGAGATCGAGGGGGTGAGGGTTTTCGCGCAGATGTATAAGCTCGAGGACGGGAGTCTGGCCACGTTGCTTGGGACGAGGGGGTTGAGGCCGAGGAGGGTTACGCTGACGATAAGACATAGCGATTGGTGGTTTTGGGAGGACGACGAGCTGTTGAGGGTCGAAGGGCAGAAGTGGCTCCAGGGTGTGTGCAGGGTGTTGGAGGACAGTGTGAGGGAGGTGACGATCGAGCTGGAGAGTTTGGAGAGGAAGAAGGACCAGGTCGACGAGATTGCGAAGCAGATGCGGGAGAGGTGGTTCTTCAAACGGAAAGACGGGGAGGGGCTGCTCGCCGATGTGAGCGGCAAGGGTGACGAGGTCACGCGGTGGAGCGGCACGAGCACCTGGAACCGCCAGCGGTGGGTGCGGGACGAGACGGCGGAGAGGAGGCTGGATTACTACGTCGTCGCCGTGCACTTCCGGCCGAAGCACGTGGTTGAGAGACGGGGTGGGGTAGTAAGCGACGCGGCGAGGCGGAACTGCGACGAGGGGCTGTTCGGGGCGGACAGGCTGAGGCTTACCGTGCCGCCGGCGATGAGGAATACTCCTCCCGGGAGGCCTCTGCCGGGTCGGCAGCCGGGGCCGGGCGGGTTTGTGAGAGCAAACAACGGTAGTTCGACGGGGATGCGCATTCTAGGCGCGTTAGTCCCGGCGATGCCAATGGCTTCCTGGCCGGAGGATTCGCCTCCCCAAGAGGAGAATGAGGACGAGTTGGGTTAGGATGGAGGAGCACTGGGCTCGGATATCGCGCGGAATCACGCAGGAGGGACAGCGTGACTTGGCAGGATGGTTTGTGAATCTAGTGTTCGTGCCTCCTTCCGTAATATGTTACAATCGAGATAGATGCCTCTGGTGGTCAGTCGTCAAAAAGTGAATAACCGTCATGCCATGGTGAATGCCAGGGTAAGCTGAACGCTGGTGCCTTGTAACCCAAAACATACCGACACCTTTTCAACAGCCGGTATGGGTCCGTCCCTCGGCTGTTTGGCCGACCTAGTAATAGGTCCGCCCGCGCCCTCCCCTCCTCGCCTGGGTAGAGACAACTCCTTGGCCTCCTCGAGGCCCGGAGTTCGAATCCACCACTCGCCAACAAAAACCCCTTTCGAAAAAATAGAGTCCCCCTCCCCTCTTCACCTGGGTAGAGAGATACGGGGACTGATTCCGCAAACTCGTCAATAAATCACCAACTTTCCGAAACATACGAAGTAAACCCCGCAATAGGTTTCGTAGCCAGGCAGCCTGAGGGTTGCCCGGTGAGCTTTTGCATTTTTGACTTTTTCTGGATCATGTTCATTGACTCTTATTACTTGAACTCAATCGTCTATTTGATGCCCGAAGGGTTTGTGTTTGGAGGAAAACATTGAAGCGTTCAGCCAGTTGGTACGAGAGCGGCCCGGTTCCCCCTTCTCAACAGGCTGTCTTGTCATCAGTGCCCTTGGCCTATCGAACAAACCCTCCTCCGCTCCATAACTTTGACTGCTCCAAATGTGAGCTCCGAACACTCAATTAATCCGGGAAGCACATCAAAGCACCCATCCGGTCCGGCTCGGACTCCGTCCTCCCACACACCCCTATCCTTTCCATCGCCGATCTCGCCCGCGCATTCGGTCGGTCCCCGGGTACCTACCTGCTCACTCGCAGCAGCAGATGTCTCACTCTCTCATTCTCCGTCTCTCCCCCAACACAAGGTCGCGAATAAATTAAACCCCCCTCGTTTGAAGTGATGCGGTTAGCCACTCAGTTCCTATCACGGGCTCGAAAAGACCAACAACAGTTGTCAGTTTCCGTCGCTTGTTATCGTAAATCACATTCTGAAGCAAACTTGGCCAGATTGCACCGTAAATTGTCGTTTTTCGTTGAGCGAGCTTCTATCCTGTCATTGGGGGGTTGGGCGCGGGATGTTGCGTGGGGGGGGGGGGGGGGAGGAGTGGACTGGGTTAAAGCGTTGGGAACGCAGGCTCGCGGCGGTTGAACCAACCCCATGCTTCCGGAAGGTGAGGACGCTTCGTTCCCCGGGCCCTGTCGCCCTCCCCCCCCCCCCTGTTGTTGAGGTGAGATTGCTTGATTGTGATGAAATGGGCAGGCAAGCAGTGAGTGAGGGGTTTTGGAACGTTTGACCCTCTGAGCTGTGGTTCTGTTGGAATAGCTTACTCCCAAGGGGCTGCTGGTTATTGAGTTGTCAATCAAAACATACTGACGTGAGAGAAAACAAGGCGAGCGTTTTTCTCGAAGCTGCCTGTTAGCGATGGCGGACATCCAACCATGACGACCACATGACGATGGCAGAGCTGTCAGGCAGCAGTTGTACTGCACCTCTTGCCCTCTTGCCCTCTGGCACGGCTTTTGCGACGATGGCTACGCTTCCCAGAAAGACGATGACATGCCCCGAGATCGGGCGCAGTGGTGCGCAAGCTAGGTAGCAGGTTGGCCTTCGAAATGGGATTGCTGGCGAGATGGGGAATTCCGGAATCAGGATTTTGGATGTGGTCGTACTTCCCTCATCCATCCAATCCCACGTTAGTTGGGGGTGATGATCTTCGTTGTACTTCGTACGCAGACGGGTTTGACACGTATTGGTGCGACTTGGTCAAGATATTTCGGCCTGCCCTCCTTGCGCCTCGCGGTCTCTTCTGGGGCTCTGGTTGAGGAAGATTATTGGCATCTGTGACGATATCCTGGGAGCATTCTCTCGTGGTGTCGGTATCTTAAAAGCAGTTAGAAGCCGGGCGAACGTGACCTGGAAACGCTGGTCCAGGAGTGGGAGGTTATTACATGGGCCACGACGGACCCCCATGCCCCACGGCCTGCTGGGCTCATCCGCTTGAGAAGTTTGGGCATGGCGTCTGTCACTCCCACGAGGTTGGATCATTGAACGGGACACGTGCGAGGCCTGGGCTGCGTGCCGGTGACGGTGAAGCGGTCGGGGATGGTGGAAAGCGAAGATTCATGAAGTCCAACTTTCGGGTCTTGGTTATCGAGGCTCAACCTGGCAATTTGTGATGGAAGGTGTCAGTCAATACTCCGGGCTGCATAAGGGCATAAGTTGTCGCCCCTATCACCTTCTTGAACAGTAAGGAGGTCGCCTTAAGGTGAGGGAGAAACGGAAAGGGTTATCCATGTCTCGCAGCTCCGATAGGCAGGTGTTGAGACATTGATTGAGATCCCGAGACTCAAAAACACATGAGGCTTCGAGTCCAGGAGAAGTGCAGCCACACACGTACCATGGCAACAAGCAATCCGATTCACCGGGTCGGCGTAGAGAGCATCAATCTGCCTCGCCGTCGTGTCTCCCCCATTCCCGCCGACCAGGTCGCCGGCGCGACGAGACATGACCACGCCATGACATGTCATTTCCATTGCTGGCCAGCCCCCTGAAGCCAGAACGCCTCCGCGCTCCCCCCTTGCATCATGATATTGCCATCAACAAGCGGGTTCACGTTGTAATGAGGTTCGCATTTCTTCTTCTGCTCAATTCATGACATCCCATGGGGCTGGAACGTCGTCGAAAACGGAGCAACCTGGGCTGGAAAAGCCACCAAATTCCAGCAGCGTGGTTGAGCGTCCACTTTGTTTCTGCCCCATGTCTCAACGCTTCATGCTTTTTCCTCGATTGCAGTTTAGGTAAAGCTCACCCTTGCGTAGCGCGGGGAAAACGGGAAGTGGACTCCCTTGGTTGTGTTCGGACCGCGCTATCATCTCCACCCCCAACAGACCGGAGTCAAAAGAGCACTAGTCCAGCGATCCGGGAGCGCTCTCCCGGTGAGTCCCGTAGCTCGGGGATCCTTCGAACCAGAGACCGGGAGTGAAGGTTGGTTGGGGGTACACCGTCACCAACAGAACTGTGACGAACCGAACAGCCGGTGTTGAGGAAGAAGCAAATCAGTTGCCCTGAGAGTGTCCGTCACACAGGAGAAGGGGCATTTCTTTCTGTCAGGTAATGATTGCTATACAGGCGTTGTGTTATTTGCATTATGGGCGGTGACAAAGCCGAACAGAGACAACACAAAAGTTCTAGACGGACCCAGACCCTCGTTCCCGATCGGCGGAGGGTCAGCATGCGGGACGATCGCTTCGATACAGCCGTGGCAGCCAGCGCGTATCCACCACTCGGCGCTAGCGGTTCGGGTAGCGATGCCCTTCTCTCAGTTGTGTCCGAGGCGGTCAACGGCATTTTTCATTGTGCAAGCGAGCGTTCGGGGCATTCCTGGCAGTTTTATCTGGGAGGGACTGGTTGGCATTTACGAGGGGCTAGCGAAGCATTTGTCCGGTCAGTCGAGCTCATATCCGGTCGGGTTCATGCTGCTGCGTTGGTCCGATTTTTCCCTCCTAACTAGCGTTGGCATAGCAGGGCGAACGTATTGCATTGCTGGCATGTTGGGGATACGCGAACAGAGGCGGTGAAACCTGATGCCAACGAGCCCGTTTGCGCGCGCCCCGTTGTCGCATTTGCCCCATCCAGAAATAATCTTGGTTATTATCAAAAGTGCCGTCGGCGATGGCACCTCACGGTCACCCCCAGGTACGAATATGTAAGCCCCGAAAAGTCGGAGTCATGGTGCTTCGTAAACGGTGCTTGTTGTTTGTTGGTGTGTTGCTCAAAAATACGCAATACGACTTCCACAGCCACACAGCCCGGTGACCGCAAGTAAGCAAGCGATAGGTAGGTAGGTTGGGTGGTGTTTGGGAACTTTTGGGTTGTAAAAGGGCAGGTTAAATGTAGCCTCGGTGGTTCCCCAGTCTGACTCATGCATACACACACACACATTGGACTCCGACCGTTTTCACAAGGCCGGGCGGGAAGGAAAAGTGCATCCCGACCTAGCAAACAGTTAGTGATGATAGATCCTGCTTTCTATTCGCGGTAACCGAGGAGGCCGGGTGCAAAGTTGATGACTGAGAGAATGGAAACGCTTGGCCGACGAGACGAACTTCGCGTTTCCCAAGACAATCCAAGATGCCGGCCGCGGCATTCGGTCGGGTAAGAAGAGGACAAGCATTGGTTAACGCTCGGCAGCCAACGAACTATTCAGTAAGTGTACTGTTTAAAGCCAACATGACTGTGACCTATGATGCCGACGCGTCCGGAGGCGTAACAATCACTCGGAGGATTGCCCATGATGACGATAGACAGGTGTGAAGAGCTGGTGTAGCCATCAGAGACGTGTCACAGCGATACTCTTGCCGCGTTTCCCCCCTGCTTTTTGACTTTGCTCGTTCGTGTTGTGTGAGATTAACCTTTTCCGTGTTAAAAGCAAGACAACCGAGACATGCAAAGTTGCAAACAAGGTGGTAAAAACAAGATGTGAGTTGGTGGATGCCAAATCATGATATTCCGGGTTAGAAAAAGGGATGATGATGGCATTTTCCAGAGACACGAGTTGAAAACAACCAGCCAGGCGACACTGTTGTTGGCAATGCTGTGTCGTGGCTTCCCTCCGGTTTTCTTTTCTCTCGGCACCGGCACATTCCAATTCTTGGACCGAAAGAAACGGGTGGTCTGCATGAATTGTCGGCAGCCGCTCGGCACCCTGAAAAGTATGTACCGCTCTGCCAAGGGAGATCACTGATTCACTTGATTCGGAGACGCAACCATCCATCCGGTGCGCTTCCAACACACCTGAGCAACCCATCCAGCTGGCCTCAACGGCATGTCCACGTTTTCCAACCACAGCTGACTGTGACTCCTGTTGTCAGCAAACCAGCCTTGTGGCCCTCCGTGTTGTGGCGCTCAACCCCTTGACATCTCTCTCCTCTCTCCTTTGTCCAGCTGGCCCTCCAACAAAAAAAGGCAACAATACCAACACAAGCGAAAGGGGACACTCCTCGGACTCGATATGGAGCCGAGCTCCTTCACTAAACCCTCGGTCGCGAGCCATGGTTCCAAAAGACAAAAGAGAAGAGTTCTGGAACTCGAGAACCGGCCCGGAAAGGGCTCGAGCAATCAGCGCTACCACGGGTGATGGACGGTCTAGTTCTCTAGTTCCTATCATAGCGCGCAACAAGTGGGACGAATGCGACGACAAGGGACACGGCCGGCTGCCGGTACACGGTCCTTTAAGGGTCGCTGTGAGAGCTAGTGAGCCCGTTGATCCCCCCCGGAAGCAACCAACTCACACCCTGGCCAATGAGAGAGGAGAATACGGAAAGGCGGTCTGGCAACACCGCTTCTCTTTTGCGTGCTCTCAGCAAAAGAAACGCGAGAGTCGACACCTCGACACTACCACTGGCTGCGGCGTGGGGGCGGCACTGCGAGCACGGAGTGTCATGGCGGCCAGTTGTTGGTGGCTCCTTGACTCCCCTGATTGTTTGTTCGCCCGTTTGCCTCTGCCACCTCCTCCCTTTTTGACGTTGGCCATTCTTGCTTCTGGCGAATATTGACGAAGCTATTTGTTTGATTGCGATGCTGCGACTTCAGCGTTCCAGTTCCAGCCTCCGCAAGGCTCTGGGCTCTTTGGAACGGAAGATCGTCGGCTGGCTGGAACCCTCTGGATTGGGGCTACGGCGTGTTAATCGCGGAGTCGTGATCCGCCTGTGCCTGATGATTCATCCACTGGCATTTGAATTCTTACAGCCAGAATTCAGACAGCACAAGAGGGAGATAAAACGGGCGATCAGCCACTTACCCCAGGAAATCCCACATGTCCACCCGCGTTCCGTTTTCCCCATGGTTTGCCGGAATAGGTAGTGGGATGTACATTCTCCCACATGCATTGTCGCTCTCCCACCACCCCATCCCGCCTCACCGCACCCCCCAAAACTGAAATCCCGGAACATTTTTCCAGTGTATGACACCATCCCTGGCAACGTTTGTTTGCGTTTTTGATCTCCCATCCCGCGGGAACATGTCCGACGCGGATGCCTGCCCAGACTTTATTTGAGTCAACCATGTAGTCCCGCCGGTGCCCTGCACAAGCAACACTCCCATTTTATATATTTCCCATCGTGCCGCAACGCCGCCGCCCCGTTGCATGTGTCTTCACTCTCCCCTTTGTTCCGACCAGTGTCTACCATCCCAAATATACCTTAATACTTCCCAACAGCGCATGTCGGTCTGACTTGCTCCCTGCTTTGTCGTGCTACACCAGAACTTACATTAAATCCTCGATCCTCACTGTCATACGGGGACATCTGACATCCTGCTACCCTCCCGCCACCACATCACACCCACCCCGTATTCTTTCGGCTCAGCCCAGGTGCTTATAATAAGACCCTTACTCCTCCCGCTTCCAGAACATCCAGGAACCAGAACCTTCTCTCCGTAAGGAAACAAAGGTCTCTCCCAGATCCCAGATCGATCTCACATATTCGGTGTCGTCTCAACAAGAGAAACCAGCACTTATACCCAGGACTCGCCCACCCCGCCAGATCCTCAACACTTCACCACCTGAACAATACCACTTTTCCCAGTCCGACACCCACAAACAGAGCAGCCATGTACGGCTCACCCTACGGCAGCTACAGCAGCATATCCGCGCCCATGGACATCACCCCGTCGCACTCCTACTCCCGCCCGCAAGACGCCAGCTGCGCCTTCCCCTCCTGGCCGCGGCGCGCCTCCCTCTCCTCAGGATCCGACTCGACATACGAGCGCGCGACGTCCTACCTGAGCGACGACGACCTCCTCCTCTTCCCCTCCGAGTCGGAGTCGGACTACCACTCCGACACGCAGAGCGTTTCTTCCTCCAGCAGCACGCCCAGCAACAACCGCCACCCAGAAGATCACCACCACCACCTCCGGCCCTTCCAGCAGCCGCAGGTCGACGTGGCGGCGGAGATGCAGAGGGAGAGAGCGGCCTACCAACGGGAGGTCATGAGGTTCCTCGCGCTCGAGAAGGAGAGTAGGCGGAACGCCGCTGTCGCCGCTTCGGCGGCCAAGAAGGTGGCCAAGCCTAGGTCCGGCAGTTCGAGCAGCAGTAGCAAGAAAGGCTCGCCTAAGAGCAAGCTGGCTGCCATGACGCCTATTGCCGAGGCGGAGTGAACTTTCCTCTGCACAACCCAGTAACGCCTTTTACGACTCTGATGAGTAAGTTTTTGTCTCTATGAGTCACTCACTACAAGACTGCAATGACTAACAACAGAGATAGATACTACTTACTACTTGATACCCCCCATACGACGAACAAACATAATCGCGCCTCATGTCTACCAGGGACGAACAAGGGCAGCTTAACCATCTCGCTTCTTAATCAGTTTTCGACCCCCTCAGCCGAGCAGTCTTCTGGAAGAAACTCTCTCACCTTACCCTACCTACCTCCTTCGCCGACGTTGGTACGCCACTTTTCACGCATGTCGATGTCGATAAAACGAGAAACACGACGCTTCCTTCCGTCACACACCGCGGCGGGCAAGCAAGAAACCAACTTTTTTTCCCCCATCATCTTGGCCACTTCCCGGAGTTAGCTACCCCTTCTCCTCCCACCCGAGGTGTACGCAATGGACTCACCTTGGGGGGGCGGGGGCTGAAGTTCACAGGAGCCAACCACAACGACACCACGCGGGAGCTTGCCGGACGTTGGTGCGGTGTGTTGTTGCCGCGTTTTGGATTTACTTAACTTGGAATGATGTCGTGGTGCAGCATGACATGGCGATTTGCATTTCACATTTTCCTTTTCGGTTTTTGCATTTAGGGTTGTTTGCTTATGATACCTCCCCCATCAGCTTGGGATGGGGACTGGAGATGGGAAAGAACATACGTCATGTGGCCGACCTCTCTATTTGTCGTGACACACGCCCTGTCTATCCTCTTTTTTTTTTTTGCATTTTGGAGTTTTTCTTCTTTTGGGTATGGGATGAGGTTACAAAAAGCTGGAACTGGATTTGCATGGGATAACACATGAATGGTCTGGCGACGGATCAGGGGCATTTTTCTGTGTTCCGTTTTTGGTTTTTGGTTTCTTGCAAAGCGAGCGACACATTTGTTTTTTTTGTTTTTTTTTTCAGCGAACAGCATCGACGATACCCCCCGACCTCAGAGAACGGCATGATACCCCCTTTTTTCGAGAAACTGCATATGGACAGATTTCATATTTCATATTTTGCCTTTTTTATCACACTAGGTAGCTCTCGCAACCGTTGCTACACGGTTTGGCGAATGGCATACATAACATAGGATAGGCTTAATAACGCACACATTACACATCACATCTTTGTCTTTTGCAGTATATTACTTGCACGCGCCGTGGTTGCGGTGAGGTATTTCCATTTTCCATGTGATATGATACCTGACAGGTCTAGATCCAGTGACGAGTGCATACCAAAGGTGTGACCTCGGTGCAGGCTGGGGGTGTGGTAAAGACTTGACAGGCAGATAACCAGTTCTCGATCTGGTCCAGTGACCCTAACAAGCAGTGCGCTCACAAAGTGTGATGAATTCCGGTGCACCCGACCAAGAGGCATGTATGTGTGTGAGTGCATCTCGGCCTTTGACAAAGCAAGATGGTGATCGACAAATAGGGGTCCAAAGAATCCTTCCGGCCCGTGTGACGGCCGTCGCAAAGGCCGTAAAGCATCTTGCGCGGGGATGCTGGGCAGAAAGATGGACAAGATGGGGGATATTGGAGCATTTAAGAGGTTGAGTATGTGATCCGGAGATGCTAGCGTGTGATGAACAGCTGAACCAAGGCCTGGGCCTCCGATAACGTTCTCTCGATAAGTGCGGGAGCGCCAGGACAGGCATGGCATGGACACGGAGCGGAAGGGAATCAGCGGAAGGAAGGGAAGGGGGGTTAGCGGAAGGGAGCTTAACCTAATCGGTGCGGCCGGGGTTATATTTAGATGTGGTTGTTGCGGAGGGATTCGCGATGGGGGAACAAAGGTTTGCTCCTTTGTGAGCATGGACGGGGAAGAAACGTAGGAGAGAGAAAAGGGGGATGAAAGAGGTTGAGACGTGATGAATGAAGCATGCGAACAAATCATGGACTCGAGACTCCTTTGACCATTGTCCTCGAGGTTCCATTCGTGCCGGCGACTTGACGGCAGGATCCTGATTCTGCTTGAACGTGAACGTGAACGTTACAACTGACAGAAAGAGGTAGGGTGACCGGGACGCGAAATAACGTGATTAATAGGACGCCAAAGGAAGGGATCATCGACACACCAATGAAGATGTGGAAGTGGTGTTCAAGCCTCTCATTCGCCGTTGTGTGGTCGATGGCTCTTTGGCGAGACCTGGTTAAAGCCAGTCTATTGCTTGGTTGCTATATTCGATATATTGGCGATGGTGAAGGAGTCATAATCGACGTTGTACCCTGTTTCTGTTTCTGTTGGGGAATGTGGATCGAAGTGAGAGTTGAGTAGTCGTATCGAGGAGTCCCAGGTGTGCAGAGCTCGAGGTGAACCGGCAGCCCAAGATTCCCAACATCTTGGTCCTGGATGAGGCTGGGCGATGTTTGTTGGTGGCGGAATCTGTCGTTCGGGTCTGTTGGCAGTTGGAATACATGATGCGATCTGCTGTGCATGTCAATATTCAGGCAATGTCGGCCGCTGAAGGCAGTTTGTTGGTGGCAATCAGCCTCGGCCTTCAAGGACCGCCTTTCTTAGGTCATGTCGGCCTTAAGGTCAGTCCTTGCCCGGGCTGGAACCTGGCATGAAGGTGCAAAGTGTGACTTGGTGGTTGGCTGATATGTATGGCGTTGAATGACAACCGTGGACCCTGCCAGCTAAGGTAGCAGGAAGATACTGCGACGATATGCAAGATGCATTGCAGATTCCATTGTGACGTGAAATGAGATGTGACAAGACGATAGCCAGAGATAAGTCGACAGGCAATCGACGACAAAAGATCCCGGTAGGCGGACTGCGTACCGGAGCTCAAGCAGCAACGCTCTCGGTCCCGGAGAAGGGTGTGACCCCGGAAAGTGCTGCCATGGAGGAGGGCGAGAAGGTGTGCTTCAGGCAAGAGGGGGCATATTGGGAACCGTGACGGTGTAACACACAAGAGAGCCGTGTCTTCAAGGGTTCAGGCTCGAAAAGTTTGGATCGGCTTTCGCTTCCCGGTTCGCTTGATTGTCGGTGACATTGACGATCAATGCATTTCTCTGGGCGCAAACCCTGTGAGGTTGTTTATCGGGCTCGTAAGGTACACGTGTAGGTAAAGGATCTTCTGCCAAGTTTGGATGGAAGGTGAATGCTTGGTTCGTGATCGGACGAGAGACGGAAAGAATATCGATAGTATCTGCAACTGCCAAGATGGATTTAAGCACACAGGGCACACCGCAAAAAGCTTCCGCTGAAGCCGGGAAAGAGCAGAGACATGGGGGAGAGGATCTCGCCCCACTCTCTCGTGCATTAGCGGTGCCCCACTTCTAGCTCCCGCACGGACTCGGCTCGCACTCTTTTACAGATTTCCCATCTCCAGGTGCATCTCCAAACATTGACATTCACTGACATCTCAACATCCTCAACGCCTCCAACCTTGACCTTATCGAGGTTAGTATGGCTTGAACCCTACATCTCGCATCTCGCATCTCGCATCTCGGCCGGTTGATTACGTCCGTATATGTGTGATTTAGCGGAAGGAAGAGCTAGCCTCACCTTGAAACCCTTGCCGCGATGTTCCAAGGATCCAGCTTCGAATGAAGACATCACCGTTGCTTCGCCGCTGGCAAGCAGCAGCTGTCAAGCGGGAGGAGCATTGGCCGCTAGCTCATCATCAAAGCCCCATGAACGACGGGAAGCGGGGAGGCGCGCCGTTGCAAGCAGCCTCGAGTTTCCTCAATTGTCAATGAGACAGCAAGGCATCATCCATGTCAACGACTCCACAAGCGGTTCTTGTTTCGACCACACACTGGCCAGCGCTCTGTCACTGCCAGGCCGCAAATGGCATCATGCGCCTCACATAATGCGCCCCCGCGTTCCGCCATCTCACATCGTCAATGCCCAATCTGCTCACCTCGCATTGGCGGGGGAGAGAGCTCGTAGTGGATTAGGAGGATATATGTCGAGCTTCGAGATTGGAGAGAATCGCTGGCCGGATTCACAGTTTGGGGTGGGACGGCATGAGTTACGAGCTGTAAGGTACGGGTGTTTGAAAGATTTGTGTGTGTGGTGAGTGTTCTCTCTCTCTTCTCGAGCGTGGACCGGCAGCGCCTTTTTATCAGTGATGAGGGGAGAGCCGGACACGGCGTGGGATTGGGCTCTTGGAGATGGTTAACGATAGGTCCAAGCACGCGGCTGCCGGATTGCAGCAGCATCCCTTGTCGCTGTTTGTGAGATGGTGGCCTTGCAGCATCCGTGGTGGTCGCGGGGTAATGAGGCCAGGTAGCAATGCATGCACCTCCCGTCACCGGCTTGCTTGCTGGCGAAATTGCTTTCCGAGACTCATTGACGATGTGGCTTGCTCGTTGCTCGTCGTCTAGCGGGAAAAAAACATGGCGTCGATGATCGATATTTCTTGACCGCCGTTTTTGTTCACCCGACACAGAGCCGGTCATATGACTTTCGTGCACGAGACTCGAGAGAATGACCCGCTGCAAAGAAGCACCGGTCGAAGCCGAGATCAAAACTGGAAACAACGGCTCGCATCAGAAGGAGCGCCGAGAGGCGAATCGGAGCAAGAGACTGCAGCGCCGTTGTCCCATGGTGCGATCGTCGTCTACCAAGAAGACCCTTGCTCCGGGATGTGATTGGGACTTCGGTGCGCATGGATCTCCTTCGAGCTCATCCTCCCGGCGGGATTATCAGCGCTGCAATCGCGGTGCACTGGATACGACGGAACGCGTATCTTGGATTGATCATCAGGAGAGAGGAGGAGGAAATGAGAACCAGTCAACAGCTCTCACATGACCTTTGTCGCACTGGTTTCTCCACGATCAAGGAGTCCAATGATGATATCGTCGTCTATGTCTCAGAGAGGACTGGCCGACAACTGCCCGACCGCCTGTTCGTGCCAACGCATCTTGAAATCTCAATCGTGCTTTGCCGTTCGCTTGAGAGTTTAAGTGCCTTCGTGCTGGATGATTGACATACATATCCGTGCCATATTGCTGCACCACGGCCCTGTCCGCGTTCTGTTGGCTCTAAGCAAAGCCTGGGCAGCAGCGGATGCACTATCATGTACCCTGTACATTGGGACCTCTGATGCTGCTTACGATTGCTTCAGTTTATATTCTGGTTAGAGCTAAGGCAAGCTGTGAGCTGTGTTTCACGTTTCAGATCTTCTTCGACGCAACACTACACCACCAGGGAAGCGTTTTAAAGACTTGAGGCTCACCCGCTGATCGTCGTCTTGATATTCATCACTCCCCTCGTCTATAAGTCTCAGAGCTCCATGACGCTCACCACAATGTCAAGCGTCATGCCCGTTTATCACTGCTATCGCCGTATCGAGCTGGTATCTCTCAGTCGCACAGCAGTCACTTTGTACTCCGATTCCACCCGTCGGAACCCGCGCTTCTTCTCTCACAATCTCTAATCAAAGGGTATTGTGTACTCCAACGGAAAAGAAAGAGCCAGGTTAATAACGCGCATCTCACTCGCTTTCCTTCTGTGGATCTTTCAACCATCAGTCGACGAGGGGGCTGGGCGCTTCGTTGTCTCGTCTCAGACTGTGATTGGCCCAATATTGTGCTCGGTGGTTGTAGATTGCATGGGGCTTGTCTTCGGCTTGAGCGAATCATCAGCCTCAGCAGGGGTATCTCAGCGGTTATTCGACAGCTGTCCCTGGTTCACTCCGCCTTCTGAATCTCCACTTCCCACCTCACCTCTTCTCTCGCTCTTGTCTGGCTCTATCCGCCTCTGTCCCTCTCCCGGCCCAACCAAACATGTCCTGCCGCCTTGAATTTTGCATTGCGGTTGGCGATGAGGCCTGTTAACGAAGCCCCTGGGCTGAGAGAGGCTCAGCAAGACGATGACCAGCTTTCAGGACCCCCGGATCACTCGCCTTGTCCACGCATCGCATGATCGATACACCATTACCGGCGATGCCAACTGGAAGATCAACGGGGTCACCCAAACCATGTAAGGTACGGCGGCCACTGGGGGGCATGTCATACAAGATGTGACCTCTAAAATGCAAGCTCTTTAGCGGAGGGTCCCTACCAGTCCTACCACCTGCATTTGCGGGACCTTGGGGATCTGCTGTGTCGCCTCCACGACCCGGGGCCAGTATCTGCTACCTTGCTGCTGCTTTCAGGTCATCGCTGTCAGGGTGTTCTTCTCCGGCCGAGAGGGAAACAAGCGGTCTGACGCTATCCAGCCAGGGCATCTGATGGATAACAAGCGATATGCTTGAACTCTTTCGGAGTCGGAACGCCCATGTCTCACTCTCTTTTCGTCGGCGTGAGGAGAAGACAGAGCTACACTTACACAACACATATGGCCGGTGAAGACGAATGACTTTATGTTCGCTTGGCTCTAATCTTGGTCGAGCACTAAGGTAGGTACCTGCTGTTCGCTCTCTCACAAAAGGGCAAGTGGCAGCTATTTACTCTTCTATTTCCAACGGCAACCACACGCGAGTGAAGCACCGGGGAAATTCCCTAGCAGGCTAATTATGGCAAAATATTGAATGTACCATGTACGGCCTGCCAACCAGGGGCCTTGATGGCCATGTTCCTGTACCGAGCTACTGCACATCCCACACTTCTTGTCACCCTGTCGCCTCGTCTTCTATGCGACCACCTCCACCCTCCTACCCATCCAACCACGTACACCTCACTCCGCGTCGCATGGCGGACGAAGAAGTACCACCCCATACTCGACATGCTGCATGTCGACATTTGGGGGGATTGTCCATGCTGTGGCTTCTCTTCTCGGTCCACAAGTTCCCCCGAAGACCCTTGCTCGCAGTCGCTAGGTCCCGCTCATGCCCATCACTTGCCTGTCCATTGCACCCTTGGCATGAACAGAGACAGGCCTTCGTTCGCATGCTGGCTTGCTTGGAGTTGCTAAGGGACCGTCTCTAATTTTATAAGTCTTCCTGCTCTTGTCCAGTGACAAGCCGAGCTCTGCTCACTTAGGCGCCGGCCCACCAGCTCGACATATTTGCCCGCACATCCGCCCTGAGCAATATCTCACTACCGCTGCCCACCTCTTCTGCATCCTCGCTTCGATTGTTTTCCCTTTTTGCGATCTGCACTTTGTCTCTCTCTGCCTGCTTGCTGCGTCTAGGGCTTAAAAGAGTCGAAGTTCTGCGCATGACATACCGGCTGCAAACAAGCGCCGGGCACACCTTTCACTTGCGCCGCCCCTGAGGCGGGTAGGGTAACCTATCGTGACGATCTCTCGTTGCCGCCCCCATACAGCACCAATCCCGCGCCTACTGCTATTGCCCCCCGAGCAGTTGTTACCTGGTGCAACCGAAACGTTTTTTCCTCCTTTGCACACTTTGATCTTTTGCTCAACCGAGTACTTTCCCTTTTGCCATACGCCACTTGAGGGACAGACAACAGTCTTCCATATCATATCTTGGAAAGCAGCAACAGTTGAAGGCGACCCTCTGCGAAGTTCGGTACGGCAACAATCGCGGACCACAGCAAAGGACCGCGCCCGACCTGGCAACATTCCGGATATATCTCGACCTGCATACAAGAGTTGGGAACTGCCTGTTGAAGAGGTTTAGGTTCGGGACTGGGGATTCTCATGTGATGAGCAGGGTCTGAGCTCGACACAATTGCTCAAATTGATTCGTCGTGTGAGACGTTCAACGGAGGCACAACAACACGTCTCTGCCACAGGGTACGTCAGTCAACATCCAATGCGATTCGGAGCCCTTTGTATGTGGAGTTCGGAATGTGCTACGAGTGAACACAAACTTGGTGCCGACATTTACCGCTTTTGGCTTCAACTGCAGCTTGCCGACTAACATATAAGTCGTTGTCAGAACACCGCGATAAGGCGAAGGAGAAAACACATTAGTTGCCGACCATGTCTTCAGCGGCACAGCGAGTGCGGCCCCGCACCGCGTCCAATGTCTCGGGACTGTCATCGAGAGGAAGGATAGCAGAAGCCCAGCAAGACTTCCCGCCAATGGAGCCCGATACGCCTCCGCGGTACATGGAGCCGTGTGCGGCTACAGCTTCCATGCTGCTCTACGCCCAGGGCAACTCAATTGTTTGCGCACACCACGACACCCTTACAATTGAGCGGAGGTTCTCCAGCCACGCGGAAGAGGTCCAGATATTGGCTGTCGACACTTCGAGCGATCTCGGTAAGGGACGGCTAGTAGTGAGCTATGACGCTTCGCAGACGGCCATTGTCTGGGACTTGATGACTGGCGAGGAGGTCGCACGCTTCGTGTCGTACGAACACCTGACCTGCGCAGCCTGGATGCGGAGCGGCAATGTCGCTTTTGGTAAGCTTGAACGCATCACGCTTTCACTAGGGATTCGTCACTGACAACGATATGTAGGAAATTCGCAGGGCTCTGTTATATTATTTGAACCAACAACATCGGAACATATATCCGCGAGGACGCTAGATCAAATAGCGGTAACAGCCATCGCACCAGCATCAGACTGCCGGACATTTGCAATTGGGTAAGTCGTCTCAGCCTTGTTGACTCGCCATTGTCTCGGCAGATTTATATAGTTGCTAAACGGCGTACAGATACCAAAATGGATCACTCCTAATCGCTACGGTACAACCGAGATTCACGATTTTGCACAACCTGACCACATCGAGAGGCCCGTCCCCGATAGTCAACCTGGCTTGGCATGCCTCGTCTGCAAGACAAAAGTCAGACATGTTGGCGGTCCAAACCAACGATGGCGATCTTCGCGTGTGGAGCGTATCAAAAGCATATACACCTGATGACCCGGCGAAAGTTGTGAGGATATTGAAGAGAACAGAGAACTACCTGGCCGGGCCTAACTGGATGGGCTGGTCTAAGAATGGCAGAGTCATACAGTTCTCAGAAAGGTAAGTTCACGACAGTGTTGTAGAGAGAAGTTTGTTCATGTTACTGACTGTCATCTGCTCCAGCGAGACTGTATCATGGGATGTTCGGACAAAACACGTCACATACGACACCATCCCAACACCGGACACTATCCGCGGCCTTGCGGTTTATGGACCAGGCGCCAGCTTGTTCACTCTCGGTGCAAACAGCACCGTTCAGCAATATGACTTGAACGCACCAGCCCAGATGGTTGCTAACGTTCAACACCCTGCTAACCTACTGCCTCCCTCGCCGCCAATATCACTCGAGGAGCAGAAGGAGGGCGCCACTGCAAGCGGGAACAACTCCACCTCTGAATCAGACTCAATGCCAATACACATCACTGCGGAGATGTCGGAGAGCGAGCCAGAGCACACATCACCACTAGCACGGTTAGTACGCGCAGGGCGGGAGCCAGAACCGACGAGGGACCACTACCGCGCCACGAGCCCTGAATCAAATCGGAGTAGGTCAAGTGTATCCATGTCGTCGACAAGCTCAAGAACTCCAGGCCACCGGAACTATCCCGCCTCTGTTATGTCCCGCGGCATGACCGAGAATACATTTATCTCGACTGGATCATCAATACGCTCATCTGCTCAACAACCACAATACAGGGAACGGAGCCACCGGGACTCGTACTCGACAACGAGCAGCGTTTCTATGAGTTCAGTTTCAATGACATCCTCACATCGTCCTTCTCGTCACCGGCCATCTCGATTACGCCACGAGGTCCCGCGCAGTCCGGAGGACGCCAAAGCTCAGGATCTCTTCAAGTTCACCCGCAGCAGACTTACTGACGTCCCATACCGCCAACCTTATATGTCCGATAACTCTCGACTTACAAACGATGACTTGCGCCGGCAGATGCTCAGTACCATCTTCGGTTGGAACAAGGAAATCGAGGAACTCATCCGCGACGAAATCTCACGGCACCCTGCGGGCTCAACAAGCCGGATGCTCCTCGCGAAATGGTTGGGCGACATCACCGAGGACGTGATGGCACCGACTTCTGAAATGACGTCCGCGGATTGGATGAAGCTGGCTCTACTCGGCATGTCGGGAAACTCACAGCAAAGCCAGCTAGGGCGGGCTTACATCCCCAAGCTCCTCGAGACCGGCGATCTCCACACTGCAGTGACGATGCTGATCGGCTATCAAGACTACAACGACGCGATAGAGATCTACATCTCCCACAAGCGGTACATGGAGGCTCTGATTTTGACGTGTCTTTTCTTCCCTGGCGTCTGGGAGCGACAAGAGCAGATTATCAAGAAATGGGGAGAGTGGCTTGTTCAGCATGGCCAACAGCAGCTGGCGATTCGATGGCAAGTTCTCAACCGCCAAACTAAGGAGTTCATTTACTGACAGTTCGTAAAGCTTTGCTTGCACTGGCAAGGAATCGACAGAGCCATGGACATCTCCATCTGCTGCCCAGATCACCTTCCCGAACATTGGCGCAAGCATTCCGGAACTCCTCAGCCCGCCATTGTCACCGCCGCACATGAACCGTGGACCGCAGCGCAGTGTGGCCAAATCATCTTCGCTCAAGCTAATCACTTCCTTCGGCGACCGGAGCGCAAAGTCCAAGTTCTTCTCCGGAGGCGATACTGCAACTCCCATCGCCGCTGGTCCTACGCCAATCGCTGAGTCGGCGATGAGGTCGGCAGGTGGGTATGAGGATCCAGCAACCGCTGTTCTTCGGCCATCCAACAAGAGTGCTTTCAACACTCCTGCTTCGGCGGTCCCTCGTGGCGGCTTCAACCGAGCTCGACTACCTTCCATCGGTGAGCAGCCGACTGATTCCCGACCAACGGACCTGATGATGTCTGAGGATCCTAGTGAGGATGATGACGGCGACAGCCAGTTCTCGCTGAATATGCCCGACATCAACAGGAGCAAGACTGCCAGTCCACAGATGATGAGGACCGGGAAGGAGACGCACAAGGACAGGTTCAACAGGGATCCACCACCGCCTTCGCCCTCGCCGCAGTCACTCGCGGCGCTCATGGCGCACAACAACAAGCGGAACGGCTCCCGGAACCGCATTCCTGGAGGCCTTGACCTTTCCCTGTCGTCATACGACCAGCAAGGAGGCCGTGGAGACATTACCTCTCCGGAACCGTCTGCGGCGTCATCGGCGGCAGGCGCCCGTTATCATTGGCCCTCTCGGCGCCGAGGTCCTGGGTCGGTGGCGAGCTCGGTCACATCCGCGGCCTCCAGCGTTGCACGGAGCCATCGTGGCCGAGAAAGGGGCCATCACACTGGCACCACCAAGACGCTCGATGATTACATCAACAACCTGGACGCTGCCAACAAGAACCGTGCCCGACCATCCAGCCGTGGTCGTGAGCGTGAGTCCAGTCGGCCACGCAAGCCGGCCTCCCGCGATGTCTCAGCGACCCGGGGACGTGCCTCGTCACGAGGCATGTACACTCCCAAGGGCGGTCCGAAGCGGTCTCCTACCTCGCCGGTGCCCATGTCGCCAGAGGATCTCATCACTCTTACCACGCCGAAGGAGACCGGTGACGAACAGATGTCTGGCCGCTTGCTGATCGACATCCCACGTGACGAGCAGGATCCGCCATCGACAGTCAAGAAAGCTTCCAAGTATGCTGGCCAGCGCGAGTCGTCCAAGTCAAGGACCAGGGACTCAAGCCGGGCCCGGAGCAAGTCTGGCCGCGACAGGAGCACATCCCGCCGGCCCCCAGCTCTTGATCTCCGCGGAAGGAGTAACATCCGGGAAGGCTCAGTCACCGGCTCCGTGAGGAGGTCACCGACCTCTCCTGTCCCTATGTCTGCTGCCGCTGCCGACTTCGGTTCCGAGTCTGAGGATGACTACAAGCGCGCAGTGGAGGCGAAGGAGAAGTTCCGCAGCAGGAGGTTGACCGGCCGCAGCAGCAGCCGCAATCCCAACGATCCCGCTTCGCCTACCTCTGTTCGCTCCCGCACTCAGAGCTTCGCTTCCATGGATCCTGGCTCGCCTGCCGTCTCGCGTGCACGTGGTATGAGCTTTCAGCGTGAACTGCAGTCACCAGCCGTGTCGTCGCGCGGCAACTTCTTCCCGGACAATGTGTCAGTGAGAAGCAGCAAGCAACCCCGCGAGCGATCACAGAGCCGTGCCAGCAACTCGAGCAGGCGGATGGATCTGCCCATGCCGACGCCCCAGCCGATGCAGCTCGCCGGAGGCAGCGACTTCAAGTCCTTCAAGACTGAGAGACAACTGAAAAAGGAAGCAGCAGCCCGTGAGCTAGAAGAGAGACGCAGGTCCCTCGCCACTCGTGCCCTTGCTCCTCCCATCCTGCATCCCAACGAGCTGTCTCCCCTGCCCAGCAGCACATTCGTACCACCCAAAGACCTCCCCATGCGAAGCCAGACAACGTCACCAGGAGCATCCCGCAGCATGCACGTCAGCCGCGGCCCACACATCGGCCTCCCCGCCACGCCGAAAGCAATGCGTCTAGTCCTCGAATCGAACCACAAGAACGAGCCCGTGCCCCCCATCCCAGCCAGCTTCGCCCAGGCCGCCTCCCCGCAGTCCTACGGCCCCTCGCCCATCCGGGTGTCTCCCAAGAAAGCCAGCCCAGTCGAGCCCCCCTCTCTGGCACCCCTCACCCTCCTCCCGGCGACGGTGTACACCCCTCCCCCACCACGCTCAGCGTCCGCACCCCCAGTCGAGCCAATGGTCCCAGACATCCTCCGCAGCGGCTCGGCAATGAACACCCGCGGCCTCCAGCAACAGCGCCAGCGCAAGGGTAGCGTAGGCGACAACCCCATCCCACCACCACAACTGGGCGGACGCCGCCCCTCCTACGACGCATCCGGCATGAACAAGATCCCTCCCCCTCCCCCGCCCGCCCCGGCAGCCATGCTCAAGGAACTCCAGCACCTCGCCATGCCGCCCCCTCCCCCGCCGGCACCCATGCCCTACACGGCCAACAAACCAGTTGTCTACGGCGGGCAAACCTCGGGCATGATCGAGATAGTAATGGACGACGACGCACCCGCCCCCGTGCCGGTGCCCGTCGCAGCGCCCGTATCTGACGCCCACGTCCCCATCATCGCACCCCCCGCGCCCCCCTCCTCCCGCAACGGCCACCGCCGCGGCCGCAGCAGCGTGGACAACAGCATCGCGGGCCGCATCTCCCGCGCCACGGAGCGGATGCGTTCTGCTAGCAGGAGCGGGAGGACGACCAAGTCCCCCGAGAGCGCCGTGGCGCCGTACGAGAGCATACCCATGCCCATGCCGCCGCCGCCGCAGCAGCAGCAGCAGCAGATGAGTTTCCAGGCCAGGGCCGAGATGGCGAGGAGCCCGCCGCCCGTGCTGGTGCCGCCGCCCGTGCAGGGGGAGTTCAGGACGGGTCTGCATCAGAGCGAGATGATTTGATCTCTTTTACTTTAACTTCGACCAACACAACCAAGCAACAACTTCTGGACCGTTCGATTCTTGCATGGCGACTGGCGTTTGTTTCTATATCCCAAACACAACACAACCGACAACCCGGATCTTCACCAGTGCCTTTTGCTTCTTTTTGCTATTAGGGCGACTGCTTTACATCCGACAACATCTATCAACCACCAAACATCAACTAGACATCATCATCGTTGTATACCCCCCTTCTAGTCCATCACTTACAACTGCTTATATAACAACAAGCCGTCGGGAAGCACATTTTTGAGTTGCGCAAGCATTATTTTTCTGTTCGCATTTTTATCTCACGAGTCATGAACATACCAACAGACTGAATGGCGGAGGAACGGTGAAAAGGGCAGACAGATAGGGGACAGGGCGTAGGACAAGTGGTGGGAGGCAAGCAAGACCGAGAGAAAAGCCAACAAAACAGTGAACCTGGCCCCGAATGTGAAGCGTGGAGGATGGTGTCAGGGTATACAATGTCTGCCTCACGGCAAACGTATCGGGAAACTTGGAATGGTGGATGGATGGTGGCTATTTCGTGTTTCGGGTTCTGGCTTTTTTTCCGAAGTGGCTTCGATTCCCCCTGATGGCGGAAAGGCTTGTTTGCGTTGAATTGACGACTGCAGTGGCGTAGCTGTTTGGTCGCATCTAGTAATATCGTTTGAATTGATGCATGTTGGTTCCGAAACCGAACACGACTAGACTGCTTCACTCTGTCTCATGTGAAACGATGGCTGTTGTTCAACAGCTGCTGCATGCTTCAGCTTCCATAGCAAAAAGGGTCGATGATGGCTTCATAATCCACCTCAGGCAACGGACCATGGAAAGCACGGATACATAACCCAGTAGTTCCTCTCCTCTCATCGCAATCGAACACAGAGCTCAACTTCCCATCCCAAACAAACAGCAAGAAGGGAAGGCAAGGTAGAAACAAAAAAAAAATAGCAAAAAAAGAAACGGAGTCGACATCCCCATCGACCTCCAACGATCCCAAACCCCTAGCGATCGTGATCCAACACGCCACGCGACGGTGAAGATGCCTCTGCAGAGTGGAGCCTCCCTCAAGTGTCATCTTCATTGCTTAGGGCCGCACGCAGCAGTCGTGGGTTTCCCGCACGAGTGGGCGGCCACCGCGGCGTTCGCGCTGGGCGACGCTAGGGGGATCTGACGGAAATGGGACAGTAGAAATCGAAATTCCGGGTGCCTTCTTGCCAGGATGACCATTACAGCCGAAAGATTGCGTCGAGAATTGAGTTTATATGGGTAGGATGGGGGGGGGAGGGCGCGCCAGAGGTGGGGCGATCAGGTGATAAAGGGGAGCTTGGGCGCGACAGTTCGAGCTTGGGGAAATGGGAGGACCTCTTTGGTTTTTTTGACTTTTTGAACACTTTTCGCCATAATAATCAGCAACAACAAGCACGCGATGAGGTGACAACATCCGGGCTCCCCACGCTCAACAGCAGCCGGTTCTCTCCTAATCCGATTATCAACCCCGAGCCCTCATCAACTTACTCGATCCCCCCACCGACCACGCATTCCAGCGCGACAGCAACCGCAACGATGCTCAAAGCAGCACCACACCTGCACATCAGGCGGCCCTCGCCCACAACAGCCGAGTTCACAGTAACAACCCAACCGCCGCCCACCCTCCCGCTCCGCCTCCTCCTCTCCGTCGTCTTCCTCGCCCGCCTCCTCCTGGGCTCCTCAGTCCTCCTCCTCCTCTACGCCAAATACTCCCAGTCCCCCTACTCCGCCCCGCCCACCAGCCCGAACCCGGCCAACCCGCCCCCGCTCTTCTCGCTCGCGACCCTCTTCCTCCTCCTCGACGCGACCCTCTCCTCCACCTCCTCGGGCGCATTCCTCGCCAATGCGGCGACGCAAACGCCGGTCTGGACCCTGCTCCCGCCCTGTCTCGCGGCGCTGTACCTCTGCGTGTGCAGGATCCACACGACGGAGAGCCTGCTGGTGCTGAGGGGCCTGGGCATCCAGACGTCCTCGACGAGCGGGACGTGGCTACGCGGCACGGCGACGCGGTTCATCCCCACGGAGAAGATCTGCGACGTGCTGATCAACGAGGCGTTTAAGGGGTTCGAGGTGCGGTACTACCTCATCGTTGTGGTGGACGGGGAGGAGGACTTGGTTGTTGTCTTTCCGAGGCTGTTGCCCGGTAGGAAGATTGTGGAGGCGGTTTGGAGGGGGGTTAGGGGGTGTTTGTATGAGGGCCAGGCTGGGGAGAATGGGAACGGGGTTAAGTCTTGAGACAGGGAACGGCATTGAGATGGGACGTGTCATGCGAGTGGAGGCATCTCCGAAGCACAGGTATCGGCCTTCGAAGCACAGGTATCGGCATGCGGGAGGTTCAGTGGGTGTGGTTTACTGGCCGACGATCATTGCTGGCTATCATACGGGCTGTCATATCCTACAAAACACCTCGACATACCCTCCCTCCTTCCTCACGACCAGCACAACAACCAACCCTCCGTCCAAACGCCGTCTAAAACTTCTCAACATACGGCCTGGTATCCAACTCGAGCGTAAAGTGGCTCCTCGGCTGCGTATGCAAGTACCAGTAACTATCGGCGATGGCGTCCGGGTCGATCTTGCTGTCCGGCACGCCGCCGTTGACCTCCAACCCCTTGGTGCGCGGGATGTCGATGACGCCGTCCACGATGGTGTGCGCCACGTGCACGCCCTGGGGGCCGAACTCGCGCGCCAGCGACTGCGACAGGGCGCGCACGGCGAACTTGCCGGCCGCGAAGTCGCCGAACTTGGCCGACCCGCGCAGCGAGGCTGTCGCCCCCGTCACGATCAGCGTCGGCGGGTGGGGGGAGTCCGACACCGAGGAGAGGAGGAGGGGGATGGTGGACTGGGCGAAGTTGAAGAGGCCCAGGCTGTTGTATTGTTAACATCTCTTTGTCACTCACATATGAGCTGAGCTATAGGAGTAACATCAACTCACCCATTCCCCTTCAAACTCCCCAAAAAGTCCTCCGGGTTCTGCTCCAGGAACGGCTTGCGCGATATCCCGGCGCCCACGTTGAAGACGGCGGCCGCGAGTTTGTGGGAGGGAAACGCCTTCTTGATCTGCTCGAAGGCGGAGTCGACGGACTTGCGGTCCGCCGTGTCGGTGCTGATGCCGATCGCCTTCCCGCCGGAGCCGTTGATCTCATCAACTATGGAGGCGTAGCTCTCGGGTTTCCGGGCCAGCAGGACGACCGGGTAGGACTCCCTTGCGAACTTCAGGGCTACGGAGCGGCCGGTTCCCGCGCCCACGCCCGCTACTATGGCGAAAAATTTGGACATTTTCTCCTTGGCTAGATATGGTGTTAAAAGGAGGGAGTGTTTTGTTATTTTTCAGATGTGATATCTGCTTTATGCCATCGAAGTCGAAGTTCGAATGTGAGAAGGGAAGCCCGATACCTATGTATAAGAGTAGCTCCCCGGAACTAGGTTACAGAGAGATGGTGACGCCAACGAGTTGAAGTGCACGAGGCCCCCATTATTAATCGTCCAAGCCGTTAGGCCGTGTCCGACTGGGTGCGGACGATGACAAACCGCACGCACCTCCGCCACAGTATTACTGAACAGTCCGTGGCGCAATATTTGCAGAAGATGGTGTCGTTGGCAATGAACAAATCGGTATCCCAGACTGGTCAAAGGCGCCATTGCTCGGTATTCTGCCCTCACTGACATTCGCGGCACGGTGTGGTGCCCCGCACTCCGATCCAAGACACCCGTACGGCATCCGGCCGGTGCCGGAATGGTGAGTTGCTGCCGTTGCCACGGAGTATATGGACGTTCTTCTGTTATGCCCACGCGGACTGTTGCACGCTCGCGAAAGAAGAATGGCCGTCGGTGGCCTCTTCGGCATCTGAACTATACCGCTTTGTTGATGACGGCTGGGGTGAGTGGTGTACGACATAGTCACCTGTGTACCGACTGAATGCTGCCCTTCCGGAAGCCAACTGTCGGTACCGTTCGTGGCGAGACGCTATGCCATATCGGCGCGGTGCTTCCTGAAGACCCGATCTAGACATAGGTCAGTTCAGCTGTAACCATGTCCCAGGCGCATAGCACTCGCTATGCCATGACCTTGGGAACACCCAGCCGTAAAGAAACACCTAGGCCAATAGACTGAACTGAGGTAAAGATGATTACAGTTTCGTTCAGCGGTGTCTGGGGTAGTGCGAGTTTATGTAGCCGTAGGCGACCTCGGCGCTACAGAGCTGTAAGGAGTTTTGCTCGTCGATATCCCGATGGCACCGTGCAGGTCAAGGAGGGGTCTAGTCACGGCCCTTACTAGGGACGTGCTGTGGTATGGTACAGAGCCTGCATGAAACATCATGTTTTCATTCCTTCAGGGGTAGTGAATATAACTCGAGTTGCCAGATATTCTCGTCACAGGCCCAAGACGACCTCGAGATGGAAGTATGCTACACTTCACCCTCTAACCACAAAGTGATAAGGCGATGCCTGGTTGCTTTGGTTTGAAGAAAACCTGGAAGCGGCTGTTTACATTTAGATGTAGAAAAATGTCCTGCTTGAGACCTGGAAGTGTCGTGAAGTCCAGAAAGGTTTGAAGGAAGGCACGTTTGGCCGGGGATATATTGAATTACAGGTGGTCCGTGCCCGTTCAATAGCTTTGAAGCAACTTCCACATAACATCCAACCTCTCGCACAATGATTCATCGAAGATGCAGACATCCTATATCAAACCAATCAAATAATTAATGGTGAGTGAATGACTGGTCTTTCATCAACACGAAATTTCGGATTTCTAGGCTGCAAAACTGACCAGAATAGCGCCCTTTCTGTCCACCCGATCGGTTAGGACTTCGCCTTCAATACACATCTCTCACAGATATCAACTGACCAGCCGTCAAGATGCCCTACATGCCATATGAACCCGATCAGGGTTCCGACAACAGCCATGGGTCTAGCTCGGAGCAAAGAGAGGGTTCCATGACGGTGTCAGGCAGCGAGCCTGAGAGGCGCGAAGAGCCGAGGGGCATCCACCGTTATTTCCAACCTCAGACAAGGCCCTCACAGCTTCAAACTCCCAGACCCGCGGTGCCGCCTCCTTCACTGCCTTCTCAATTCAGCTGGACTCCATCATCAGGCCCGCCCAGGACTTCATCTTCTCGCCCAAGTACGCCGGCAACACCAACTCTAACTCGGACACCCTCACGGATCGCCGTTGTCATCAACTCTGCTTCGGCACAGCAAACTTCCGCACAGCCGGTATCAAGGGACGCATCTGAGGATTCTATGGAGGGCTTGATGGTAACATCAGACATTAACCCGCGTCGCCGGGCAGCACCTGGACCGGCACCGGCACCGGCACCAGTCCCAACCCCCGCCGCCGCCCTTCAACCATCCCCAATGAAGCCCTCATCAGCAACTCCCAAGCCCCGGGGAAGACCGCCAGGCAGACCGCCTGGCTCAAGCAATAAGACGAGTACCTCAACTCCACGCGCCAAACCGCCCTTTTCCGCAACTCCTCGGACAGCTATCACAACCACCACCATCACCACACAACCCACCACACAAACTCCCACAACCCAACCCACCGTCAAGCGGCGCGGCCGTCCCGTAGGCTGGCGTCCGGGGATGGGCTCATATGCCGCACTAACCAGCGATGGGACCCCCGCTCCTCCCAAATCCTCAACCAAGCACACCGGCCCACCCAAGAAGCGCGGCCGCCCCGCCGGTCGCCCGGGTGTTAAGCCCACCCGCGCCATCTGGGAGAAGCTGAACCCGACCTACTTCCCCTTCATCTGCGAGTGGGCCGGCTGCCCCGCCGAGCTGCAGAACATCGACACGCTACGGCAGCACGTGCGCGTCATCCACGGCCACGAGGGCGAGGAAGTCGGCTGTCGGTGGGGGAAGTGCAACGCCCAGGTCAAGACGCTCCAGCTCGAAACGACGAACGGGAGGATGTTCGACTCGGAGAAGGGGTTTCTACTGCACATGGAGGAGAGGCATCTGGTCCCACTTGTGTGGCATGTCGGCGACGGGCCGCGGAATGCGGTTATGGAGTACAAAGTGAAGACGGAGGATGAGGAGGCGGACGAGCTGCCGGCGTATCTCTATGATGAGGAGGGCAACCAGGTCACGCCTAGCGTGCTGGGGCAGGTGTTGGAGAGCGAGGAGGAGCGGAAGGCGCGGAGGACGAGGTTGAGGAGGCTTTTGACGCAGAGGGAGAGGAATGCGCCGGTCGAGGCGGGTAGTGATGAGGAAGACGGGATGAAGGATGCTGACATGCTTTATCAGTGATGGACGAACTGGGGATGGTCGTGACTGTCTAGAGCCGTCTACGATGTTCTACTGAGGATGATGGATGGATGGATATCCGATGATTGGACATGTCTATACGTCTTGAGCCGGAGAGTCGGCCTTCATGCTATCTACCCAAGGTAGTAGGCTGGTATGCATGGACAACTTGAATCTACAGAAGCAGTTGGTTTACAGCGTTCAATGCATACCAAGCGCAGACATAGACATCCACCAACATCTCACAGCCATGAACCGCTATAACAGTGACTGACTAAGCCCTTCCCCCTGAATAACTCTTCTCCACATTCCCAGGATCAAGAGATTCAAGACGGGATGATCCGCTGACAAACTGCCTCTCCCTCGAAAGACAGGGGTACGTCACCGCGAGTCGTATTCCACTTTCCGATGGTTCCAGTCCAACAGGGTCGTGTCCTTTGAAACACGAGCCGAATGTTCCATCGTCGGATTATGTTGACGGGCAGATAGAAAAGTGAATGCCTTGATGCCTAATCCGATTCAAAATATCACGAACCTCCGAGTTATTGCCAGAAGACAGAATTTAAGGTACACCATTTGGGAAGGGGGAACGAAACTGCAAAAGAAGTCCCGAAGAAGGGCCAAGGTCCGGGGTAGACTTGCTTGCTTCGGAAGGTGCTGTGGCGATTGAGGGGGAGGAGGAGGAGGGGCAACTTTCGACTCTTTGCGCTGTTCGGTGTTCGAATCTGGTCGGCGATCCGCCAGCTGTGGTCTGCTGCGCCTCGCCTTGTTTGCTTCCTTCCTTTCTGACATATTTTACATTTCAAAGCAAAAGGGATAAGAGCCGAGTGCGGAACTGGAAGGTACAACCCCCGGAATTGATTATGTCCCTCTTCAGCTCTCAGCTCTCAGCCAAGGCATATCCGCTTCCAGCTGGCAGCTGGGACGGAGGCGCCGTTGAAGCTTTCCATGCAGGAGAAAGGAAGGAAGTATTGCCAACAGAAAGGCTGGAACATGTCAGATATTGGCGGCAGAATTGGAAAATGGGCAGCCACGTTCCTGCTGGCGAGCTAGGGATTTGATAGCTCGCTTCCAGATTTGGGGGTCGAGAGCGGTTCTGTGATTCTAGAACTGCAGGACGTGCGCTGGAGGTGCACATCATCCTGTCGATCTTTCCATCGAGTTGGGACAGGACACGGACGGTAGGTGCACTTGATCGATCCTTCCTTCACTTAAGAAGCATGAGAACGGTCGAGTGAATACCTAACAGTCATACAGTTCGAGTCAATCCAGATAGAAAGTGGGATGCTTTCAACGTTGTTCAGCAGTGAAGGCTGGCGCAGTGTATAAGTGGGCTCACAGTGGACGGTGGTGCTGTGGACCCCTGGCGTTGGGAATCTTGGCACCTGTTGGTGGGAATTCCGTCAACGCTAGGGAAGCCATTCAAGCCATTTAACCCGCAGCCATCCTTGCCTGAGGCCGCACTCTTTGACCGAACTGCTTGTCTGGACCGAAACCATAGCATTACCCCGACTGATTCACTCTCGGCTATCATAATCAAGCTACACTGCAACTGCAGTCGAACATTATCTCTGCTTGTCTACTACCTCTACCACCCAGACACAGCAAACAACCACTCACAATACTGAATCATGGCCGTGGCCGAATAAATGCATCTCCACGTCACCATGCCACATTCACAAACCAAGAACGCCGCCAATGGAGGCGAGTCCCCTCACTTCCCACAGCGCCTGAAGGCCTTCTTCCGGATCAACAGCCACGGCAAGGAAGGGAGGGAGAAGGACACCAACCCCGGCGCCGCATCGCCAGACTCGTCCATACGCACCGAGCAGAAGTCGTCGAGCAACCCGTTCCAGAAGGGCAAGTTCTTCGTCGGCCGGCTGCGTAGCACCACGGTCGCCAGCGAAGGGAATGTCCTCGACGAGACCATGAGCCCGACGGCCAACGCCAACCCGTACTTCGTCCACCAGGGCCAGCCGGGACTACGACACCACAACGAGGGGTCCGTACCTCCGAGCCCGCCGGACACGCCGACGCTCAAAGTCGATGGGCCGAACGGCACCGCCGCCGAGCAGCCGACGGCCGCGACGAAGGAGGAGCTGGCGAGAAAGCTGAGGCGGGTGGCTAGCGCGCCCAACGCCCAGGGACTCTTTAGTAAAGGCAGTGGGAACGGCGGCACAAACGGCGCGAAGGACAGCGGGGAGCGTCCCGCGACGGCGGAGCTGAGCAAGGAGCCGCTCGTCCACGGGAAGCACACGAACTCGCTCGGCCTCGTCGAGACGGACAAGACGGGCATGTTCGACCCCGCGAACGCGCTGACGGTGCCCGAGCACGACGACCTCGCGCCGCTGCAGCCGGTCCGGTCCAACCTGGCGTTTAGGAGGACGTACAGCTCCAACTCGATCAAGGTGCGCGACGTCGAGGTTGGGCCGCAGAGTTTCGACAAGATCAAGTTGATCGGTAAGGGGGACGTGGGCAAAGTCTATCTCGTCAAAGAGAAGAAGAGCAATCGGTTGTACGCCATGAAAGGTTCGTGATGGTTCTGCGACTCTCTGGCGATGTTTCGGGCGTGGGGCTGACAAATGCAACCTTCCAGTGCTAAGTAAGAAGGAAATGATCAAGCGCAACAAGATCAAGAGGGCGCTCGCCGAGCAGGAGATCCTTGCTACGAGCAATCACCCGTTTATCGTTACGTTATACCACTCGTTCCAGTCGGAGGACTACCTCTACCTGTGTATGGAGTACTGCAGCGGAGGCGAGTTCTTCAGAGCGCTGCAGACACGGCCCGGGAAGTGCATCCCAGAGGACGATGCGAGGTTCTATGCGGCAGAAGTGACTGCTGCGCTGGAGTACCTGCATCTGATGGGCTTCATCTACCGGGATTTGAAGCCAGAAAGTATGTCGTCTCCGTCCCGACTTCACACAGCACAAGCTAACCCCAAGCCCAGATATCCTCCTACATCAGTCCGGACACATCATGCTGTCAGACTTCGACCTCTCAAAACAGTCCGACCCAGGCGGCAAGCCGACCATGATCATCGGCAAGAACGGCACTTCCACGTCCTCCCTCCCTACGATCGACACAAAGTCCTGCATAGCCAACTTCCGCACCAACTCGTTCGTCGGCACGGAGGAGTACATCGCGCCCGAGGTTATAAAGGGAAGCGGGCACACCAGCGCCGTGGACTGGTGGACGCTCGGCATCCTGATCTACGAGATGCTGTACGGCACCACGCCCTTCAAGGGCAAGAACCGCAACGCCACATTTGCAAACATCCTACGGGAGGACATCCCCTTTCCCGACCACGCGGGGGCGCCGCAGGTTTCCAAGTACGTTCCCTCCCCCCCAATCTCCACTCCCTATCATACTGACTTGTGTACCTACCAGCCTCTGCAAATCCCTAATCCGCAAACTCCTAATCAAAGACGAGAACCGCCGGCTCGGCGCCCGCGCCGGAGCGTCGGACATCAAGTCCCACCCCTTCTTCCGAACCACGCAGTGGGCGCTGATCCGGCACATGAAGCCGCCCATCATCCCCAACCAAGGGCGGGGCACGGACACGATCAACTTCCGCAACGTCAAGGAGAGCGAGAGCGTCGACATCTCCGGCAGCCGGCCCATGCCCGGCGCCTTACCCAAGGGCGTGCCGCTGGACTCCGGGCTGGCCACGCCCGGAGGGGAGGTGACGGATCCGTTCGAGGAGTTCAACAGCGTCACGCTGCATCACGACGGGGACGAGGGGTTTCACGAGCCGCAGCACCTGAACGGGTATGATTCGGGGAAGTCGTAGGGGGGGTTATAACCCGTCACTACTGAAGAAAGGATTGGTGAGAAACGGAGGAGGTGGTAAGCGAGAAGTTGGTATTTCTTCTCGTCAACCTGCGTGCGAGGGGTTGGTTGTTTATATCGACGTGCTTTGAAGGGGAGGTACAGAGGCCTACAGCGAGAAGGCCTTGCGTGGCCTTACAGAGGGGAGGCGACCTGAATTCTGGGGCTGCGGAGAGAACAGCAGCGGCCTCATGACGAAGTGAGAGGCACAGAACACTCCTTTTTTTTTTTTTATCCCCAGCGGAGTGATGGACGGGTCGACCGATTCAAAGACCGACATGACTCGATGTAGCATTTGTTGTATTCACTTCATATTTGGTCGGAGTTGGGGAGTTAGATATGGCGTTTTATGGCAACCTGAACGAGAGTTAGGGGCAAACCAGTTTTTTGACAGTTTTGGGAGTTTGCACGGATTTTTGGGAGTGTACATATCCGATAGTGAGAGGTGGAATGAAGATATCTTTTTGACTTGAAGACTCTCGTCTGTATTTGGCACCGTTTGTCAGGTTCTTGACCGTCGCTCGGACAAGGAGGCGATGGCAGCAGCAACCGGTCCAGCTTGATCTTCATATCATATGAGCATAGCGACACCACCATGAAGCCGGGCACATAACCCAGAGGATGTTAACCAAACTCGGGCGCCTCAAGATCGAGTAACTTTAGGAGACGACTAGAGCGAACCTCGTTCTCAGAAGAAGCAGACCAGTGACGGTCATCATATATTGCACCGCAACCTAGGTCCATCACCAGTTGCGGTCCTATCGAACATACCAGTTCGTTGCTGTCCTCGTGACCACAGCAACCCTCGAGAGGCAATCAATCAAACCAAACCCACACCAACGCCAAACGCCTTAACCCAACCATCATTACCACACCCAAGTCAACCAGGACCAGTCTCAGCCTCACCCTCACCCTCGGTCCTAACTCCGCAGCGCCTCCAACCGATTCCTCATCTGATCCATCATAGCCTCCGTATCCTCCTCCTCCTCTTCCTTCTCTTCCGCCTTCTGCACCGGCACGCTGGGCAACTGCCCCGTCTTCTCCATCCGATCCTTCAATATCTCGCCCAACACCTTCTCCACCTCCCCCTCCGCCTCCTCCTCCTCCTCTCCCCCTAGTTCAGTATCAGGCATCATATCCTCGCTCATCTCCTCGATAATCCCCGCCTTCATCAGCTCCGTCCCCAACTCCCTCATGGTAACCCCCATCTCGGGCAAGCTCACGAGGCTCCGGACGTCCTTCATGATCCCCACGCTGGCTTTTATCGAACCCTCGATCTTGCGCAAGGCGAAGGCCTCGTTGACCTGCATCTGCACGCTCGCGAGCTGCGCCTTGGCCGTGACGAGCCGCGCCGAGTGCTTGCGCGCGCGGATGAGCTCCTGGGCAAACCCGCGGATTTCCTTCTGCGCCTGGGGCTGGCGCGCCGGGTCGCGGGCGGCGCGCCGGTCGGCGGCGAGGATGAGGTTTTTGGTTTTGGACTCGACTTGCTTGACGGAGGCGATGTCGCGGTCGAGTTTGCGGATGTTGGAGCGGATTAGGGTGTTGCATTTTCGGACCTGGGAGGGAATGTCAGTATGGCGTGGAGAGATGGGGGGTTGGCCACAAGGAGAGGGGACAAGGCTATGCAATTGCGACAAGGACGGGATAATGAGAGTGAGGCATTGCCGACGTACCTGCGCCTGAGGGTCGGGCTTGACGAAGAGGGCTTTTAGTGACTCCATTGTCTGATAAGTATGGAGCGAGAGGGCCGTAGCCTCTCTGCTTTCGAGGGACGTAGGAAACCCAAAAGGTTGGGCTGGCTGAGTGTTTGTGGTTGTTGATTGTTGTTTCCAGGAAGGCGGTGACGTATTCGGTATTGCTCGGCCAGTGGTCCTTAGTGAGGCTCAAGGCTGCGATGTCAGTGCCCCGGATTTCTAGCGGTTGCTGAGGCAGTTACAGCGGGGGAGCTTCTTTCCTTCAATGAGGGGTCCGTGTTCTGGAAGGAGCTGCGGGAAAGCCGCACAGACCAAATGGCAATGAGGGGACTTCTTTCAGCCCTGTCACAGGCTGCAGCGGGGTCCTGCCGGCTTGGATCCCAAACTTCCAACGAATCTTCGCGCTTCTCACACCTTCTATCATCGACGTAAAGAGCGACAAGTCAAGGCAGTGCAAGAAGAACCCACTTGATAGCCTCACCCAAACTCCCGCTAAGTAAGCCATTCCACCCTGCAGCTTTCTTTCAACTCTTTACTGTTTTCTCCCTTTTCTCAACTACAATTGTATCCACCATAGAAACAAGAAGACATCGTTCTAACATTCAACTCTACTTTCTCCCCATAGACACAGCTTAGGCCATCAGCTACTTAAGCTCTATTTCCCCCCGCTTACTCACCGACTTCGCAACCGCCAACCAAACACACACAACAACCATCAAAATGGCTGAACAGACACAGACTCCCGAGGGTAAGTCCTACTGAACCGCCAGCACTGTAGCCTCTGGAGCCAATTCGATCAATGCGAATGCGAAAGAGGCCAGACCAAGCAGCAACAGCTAGCAATCAAGCAACCGTACGGATAGCTAACACTGCTCCGTCCCTCAGTCCTCTGGGCCCAGCGCTCCTCCGCGTCCGACCCCGAGAAGAACTTCGTCTACCTCACCATCAGCGTGCCCGACGTCCCCGCCAGCAACCTCAAGCTCGACCTCAAGCCCCAAGGACTCACCTTCACCGGCCGCTCTGACTCGCTCAAGCGGACCTACCACCTCGAGATCGAGTTCTTCGCCGAGATCGACGACGCCAACAGCAAGGTCAACCACACCGGCAAGAACGTCGAGCTGAAGCTGCGCAAGAAGGAGCTCAAGGCCGAGTACTGGCCCCGCCTGCTCAAGGACGCCAAGAAGGTGCACTACCTCAAGACCGATTTCGACAAGTGGGTTGATGAGGACGAGCAGAACGAGGCTGCCGAGGAGGACTTCTCGCAGTTCGGCGGAATGGGTACGTGACTCTTCCTCCCTTTTTTGGCTCTTCCTGAAACATGTCTCCAACTTCTTGTCTCTCCTCCCGTTCTATTCCTATCATGTCATTCTCCCCTTCTTGCCTGTACCCTTACCCTTGACAATTACTAAGACACACAGAAGGAGGAATGCCTGGCATGGGTGGTATGGGTGGTATGGGCGGTATGGGCGGTATGGGTGGTACGTAACACACAGCACGCACGCAGACCTAACACACGAATTTCGAAAATAACGACCCTACACATTCTCCCCCCACACTCCTATCTTGCTCCTCACATGGCTAAGTTATGCATAACCGGAATGACGCTAACACGATGTTTCTCACAGGCGGTGGCGGCGACTTCGGCGGCATCGACTTCTCCAAGCTTGGCGGCGGCATGCCTGACATGAGCGGCATGGGTGGTGAGGAGGATGACGACGATGAGGATGACGAGGACATGCCCCCATTGGAAGGCGAGGAGGAGGAGGAGGGCGGCAAGGCCGAGGAGAAGAAGGCTGAGTCATCCTAGATGCGTGACCAGTTGGTCAAACCTCTAGTAGCGGAGGTGGCTTGAGCAAAATCCCGCCACGACAAGAAACGACATGAGACAATGCAGTCTTAGAGCCGTCGAGTGTCTCCCTTTCGACTATTCGTACGACTTGACGCACAAACCGGGCTGGAAAGACGGAACCGAAAAGCTTGGGAGAAGAGACCTTTGTATCGGGGCATTTTCTTGAAAGACAGCTAGGCGACTTTGGCTGGAATTGGCAGGCTGGGGTTTTCTGAAATACAATATCCCTTTACGAAGCAAACAGGCAGGAAATTCCCAAGATCCTGAATCATCGCTCCGCTTGGTGCCATCGGCGACAAGACGAGAGAAGTGCTGGTGACTGTGGCCGGGCACTGTGTGCATGCATGCCGTGAACGCCATCACCACAGAACTGAGGATGTGATCTGCGCGTTACACAAATCGATCTCCGAGGCCATCGACCTGCCTCATCTCCACGCCCCGATTCGCCAGACCGACTGCAGCATCTGAGACAGGGTCTTAGCCTCGATGGTTAGATTCCGAGAAGCTGGGACGATTGGTGAGCACGGCAGGCTGTTCGGCCCTCCCCGTCATGCGGGCGTCGACAAATATTGGACGTAGATCTTGGTTTCCCCCCCATTCTCAAATGTCGCTTTCTCGCATGCAATGCCGTATCTTGCTTAGTCCCTTGCAAACAAACTCGAAAAGTCTCGGAGCAAATGCTAGCTACCCTTTAGTCCTCTCTCACCGGCTGAAGAACCAACACCAACACAGGAGAACAAACACGCTAAAGCGTGAGGCAATCTAGGACCAACAGCCACACCACTTGTTACCCGCCCTCTCCAATCATACGCCCCAAATGCCATGATTCCATTCCGATGTTGCTGATCCTCCAGATCTGATGAAGCTAGGGAGACAAGATCATGCTGGCTTACGATCCCCGTTGTCGGGCTGAGAATGGCTTGAGTCAGACAAAATCACCCGCCCTTAGCACCGAGTCTCGTCTAGGGGTAGGCTTCCAAGTTCTTGGTGTAAGTCTAAGTTGAGTGAGCTGAGGCAGGATCGTGTTGTATATATAAATAAGACCCCTTCCCACTGTATCCCTCCCCAGGCCTTCCCCCGTAAGACTTGGTATTGACATGCCAGTTCAGTAATCTCTCTGCCAAGATCAAGACATCGAGCTCACACTCATATAAGACGGGAGCCTGACATACCACACAACCAACATACACACATACCTTGATATCACAGACACAGATAAAAGAGACGACCTACATCAAGGGGACCAACATGGAGAACAAGACACCAGCCTACATCACCACCTCCTCCTCTTACCAGCAGGCCTCCTCCTCTGCGGACCACACGCCTCCGTCATCACCTACGTCTTCTACCTACTTCCAGTCTTCGTCGTCGTCACCCCGGTCGAGCATCTGCTCTTGCCCGCACCCACAAGGCTCGATAACGGGATACACCAACAACAACAACAACATCTACTCGTCTGCAGACGCTGCCCGGGATGCCAGTAGGGGGCCGTCTATGACTGCTTGGCCGGCGGATGAACCATATCGTGCGCCCCAGTTGTGAGAAACATTGGAGCGAGGGAGCAAGGGCGGTTGGTTTTAAGGCATGAATATGTTGGTAGGGAAGGAGGGAGATATATGTACAGTGTGGTCAGCAAGGACAGTAAGGATAGATGTATACCCCAAGAGGTTTGGGAACAAGGACACTTGTAAGACAATCCCCTGAATAGGGAGAAGGAGTAATGGGAGGTTGCCAAACCATCCAATGTCATGTAAGACCTCGCAAGGGGGTTTGGTTCGACTCAGCAAATCAACACCACGGCCTCAGTTCAAGTGGATAGACAGTTCATTCAAGAAACAGTAACTCTTATACCTGCCTGCTAGACCATCCCGGATATCATGTTCGTCAGTTTGCCTGCTTCAACCAAAACCGCCACATAAAATCAAGCCGCTCGCGCACGTCATGTCAAACCCACCCCAAACTGAGTCAGCCCTTACGGTTCACCAAACCCCATCCATACATATCCCCATCCTTCCCCATCTTCTCCTCAAATAGCAATAAAGAAGTTCTTCTCCCCCTCCTTAGGCAACACCCTCGCCCTTTCCATAATAGGATCGACGCAAGCCAACCTGATCCTCTCGGGCGTAGCCGGGCTCTCAAGCCTCAACAGTCCATCATCGTCCCCCTTGTCCTCGTCCCCATCCTCCTTACCAACGACCACTCTCGCCTCGACCCCGTACTGCCGCCTAGCAGCCTTCAATGCCTCCCGAATGGCGAAAAACACGGCACTCCCCATAAACAGCGGCGGCTCGCCCACCCCCCTGCTCCGCTGTATCGTCCGCAGGTCCTCCCACTCGACGTCCTTCAGCAGGCCCACGTTGAACACCTGCGGTATGTCCCGAAACCCGGGGATCTTGTACGCCCCGGGGCCCCTGGTGAAAAGGTTGCCCGCCATCGGCCCGCCGCGGAGCCACAGGCTTTCTTCCATCGTGAAAAGCCCGACGCCCTGGATGAAAGCGCCCTGGATCTGCCCGTAGTCGATGGCCGGGTTGATGGAGCGCCCGACGTCCATCTTGATGTCCGCGCGAAGACAAGTCCAGGTTCCCGTGAGGCAGTCGATTTCGACCTCCGCGGCCGTGACGCCCTGGGTGAAGTAGAAGAACATTTTCCCGCTGTTGGCGCCCCACGTGTACCCTATCTCGGGCGTCTTGTAGAACCCCTGCGCAGACAGGTTGACGCGGTCGAAGTACGCCGCGTGGGCGAGGTCCTTCATCGTCGCGCCCGGGCCGAGTTTTTCTCGGTACGGCGCGAGGCGGGCGTTGAGCTGCTCGCAGGCGTTGGCGATGGCGTAGCCGTTGAGGTCGGAGGAGGCGGAGGCCGCCGTCGCGCTGGCGTTGGCGACGGTGTTGGTCGCCGTTTCCGAGATGAACACAGAGTCCAAGGGAACGTCGAGGGCTTGTGCTGCTATTTGTGTCATTTTGGTGTGTAAGCCCTGCCCCATCTCCGTCCCGCCGTGGGCGACGAGGACGCTGCCGTCGTGGTAGATGTGCACGAGCGCGCCGGCCTGGTTGAACCACAGCGCCGTGAAGGAGATGCCGAACTTGGTCGGGATGAGGGCGAGGCCGCGCTTGCGCCACTTGTGGGAGGCGTTGTACGCCTCTGCCGCCTGCTTGCGCTGGTTGTAGGAGGACTCGGCGATGACCTGGTCGTACATGAGGGGCACGTGCCAGTCCGTCAAGGGCTGGTTGAAGTGCGTCTCCTCGAGGGGTTGGTAGAGGTTGATCCGCCGGAACTCCTCCACGGGCATCCCCAGCCGGTCGGCGACCTCGGACATGTAGCTCTCGGCGATGAACATGCCCTGCGGCCCGCCGAACCCCCGGAAGGCCGTGTTGGACATGGTGTTGGTCTTGCAGATGCGGCCCCTCACAAAAACGTTGGGGATCCTGTAGCACCCGTCGATGTGGCTCATGGACCGCTCGCACACGGCCGCCGACAGGTCCCAGGACCAGCCGCCGTTGTTGAAGACGTCGACGTCGAGGGCCTGGATCTTGCCGTCCCTGTTGACGCCCACCTTCCACTTGCCCATGAAGGGGTGCCGCTGGCCCGAGGTGACCATGTCTTCCTCGCGCGTGAGCATGGCGCGCACGGGGCGGCGCGTCTTCTGGGCCGCGAGCGCGAGGATGGACGAGAGCTGGATGGAGCGGGACTCCTTCCCGCCGAAGCCGCCCCCCAGGCGCTTGACGCGCACGACGACCTTGTTGGCTGCCACGTTGCAGACGCGGGCGGCGTAGACTTGGCTGTTTTACTTTGTCAGTCACGCTGTTTGGGAAGGGTAGGAAGGGTAGGAAAGAGAAAGGGAAAATTTACGCTTCGTTGGGGTTCTGCGTGCTGGAAAAAATCTCAATCTCCCCATCCTCCGGCTTGGGGATGACGACGCTCGCATTCGTCTCGAGGTAGAAGTGCTCCTGCCCACCCATCCTCGCCACACCGGTAAAGACGTAGTCGCACTTCTTGAACGCCTCCTCGACGTCGCCCTTCTTGATCTCCCGATAAAAATCAAAGAAGCTCTCCGCCTGGATCGCCTCCTCAATGCTAAAGATAGCAGGCAGCTCCTCGTACTCGACCTTGACCGCCCTCGCGCCCTCGGCGGCCCTCGCCGCCGACGTCGCCAGCACGAGACCGATCGTCTGCCCCGCCGTGTGGATCTCGTCCTCGGCGAAGAAGACCTCTTGGAAATGCGGCGCGCCGAACCGGTTCGCCGCCTCGTTTGGCATGTCGTGCCTGTCGACGTAGTCCACCACACCCGGCACCTCGAGGGCGGGGGAGTAGTTGACCGACTTGAGTTTGGCGTGGGCTTTCGTCGAGAGCACGAGGCAGCCGTACAGCTCGTTCCGGGCGACGGGGATGTCGTCCGTGTACTGCGCCTCGCCGGTGACCTGCTTCAGGGCTGCGAGGTGCGGGTTGGCCTTGCCTACTATTTCCTGCTGGTAGGCGGCCGCGGCGTCGTGGTCTTCCGATCCGGTGGAGATGTCGCGCTCGAGCTCGGGCACGGCTTCTTTGTCTGCCGCTTCTTCCTGTCCGAGGAGCAGCATCACCTCGTGGTAGAAGCGGTAGAAGAAGCTCAGCGCCAGGGACTTGCGGTAGCTGGCCATCCCGCCGGGGACGCCGAAGGAGAGGTTGAAGTCCTGCTCCAGCGCGTTCATGGCCCCTTCCAAGGTCTCGAGCTCGGCGAGCTTCTTGCCCGTGAGGTAGTCGTTGGCCTTTTTGGCTGCCACTGTGAAGGGAGCCATGCCGCCGTAGACGAGGTTGGCCTTCTCCACTACCCCGGCGTCATCGAGGCGGATGCTGAGAGCGGCGGTGACGATGGCGATGTCGTCGTCTTTCCGCTTGGCTTGCTTGTAGGCGCGGAGGAACTCGCCTTTCTCCTTTGTGAGGGGAATGCGAATCGAGGCTAGCACGGCGTCGGCTGGTAGGGCTGTCTTGCGGTAGCCGGTGAAGAAGTTGGCCATGGGGATCTCAATTGTTTTGTCGAGGGACTTGGCGACGAGGACGGCGTCGGCGGCCATGAGCACCGGGTTCAGGTCGGATATCGGCGAGGCGGTCACCAGGTTTCCGGCTGGTGTGCCGACGTTGCGGATCTGTCTGCCTGCGAAGTACTTGAGCTGCTTGTGGATGGCTTGGAAGACTTGTCCCCTAGCCTCGCCGTAATGCTCGATCGCCTTGAGGGATATGTTCTCCAGGTCCGTCAGGACCACGTTACCGCCGATCTCGACGTGGTCGTCCTCGAAGCTGTACTGCCTCAGCTCGGCAATATCCCCGACAAAGATGGACACCGGGTACTGCAGCGCTTTGAACTTGATCTCGATCTGCGTCTCGGTGCTGCCGCCGATGATCTTGGCGGATGGGTACGCGCTCTTGATCTCCAGCAGCTGGTTGAGAGTCACGGGCCGGTACCACTTCTTCCTTTTGTTACCGAACGACAGCGGCTTGAACTCATGCTTCTTCAGCGCCGGCGGGAAGATGAGCTCCGTGTCGGGGTTATACTCGATGAACCCCGGCGGCGTGAACCTCTTTATCGGTTGTCCATCGTCGAGACTCTTGCCGCAGCCACCACCACCGCCATTTCCGTTCTCCATGCAACACCCACTACCTCCGTTGACAGTGCTCTTCCCGCACCCGCCCTTGGTACTAAACGTCTGCGCGGCATCGAGAATAGGCCGATACCCCGTGCACCGACACAGATTACCGTCAAACGCCTCCTCGACGTCGTGCTCGGTGGGACTCTGATTGTTCCTCAGCAGGGCATACAGACTCATCACAATCCCGGGCGTGCAGAAGCCGCACTGGCTGCCATTCCCTTTAGCCACCCGCTCCTGGGCGGGGTGCGGCTTCTTGACGTTGCCGATGCCCTCGACGGTGATGACGTGCTTCCCGTCCACGCTCGCCAAGGGGGCGAGGCAGGCGTTGACGCTGGCGTGGTAGATCTGCTTGGTGGTCGGGTTGTACTGCGACACCACGACGGTGCAGGCTCCGCATCCTCCTTCGCCACATCCACTTTATGTCACAGGTGGTCAGCTATGCCAAGCTCATGTCAGCTAGGTTGGTGGGTGTCTACGAACAGTTTCGTGCCTGTTAGGCCTATGCCCCTGAGGTATTCTAGGAGTGTGGTCTCCGGGTCGACTTCGTCCAGCACGACGCGCGTGCCGTTGAGGTAGAAGCGGAGGGTGTCGTCGAAGGTGGTGGTGAGGGAGAGGGTCGCGACCGAGGCGACGGGGTCCTCTGCCGGAGGGGATTCCGCGTGTGGAGCCATAGCTGTCACGGTGCTTTTGTCTGTCTGTCTACCTTCGCTCTGGCAGGTTGAAGCAGACAACAGACACTTGTGGGACAGCTTAGTCTGGGGTAGACATCCGCAGTTTTCTTCCACCAGGAAAGAGATGTGTTCAAGGTAGGAAGATCCAAGGTGAGAAAGATATGATCACTGACAAGAGATCCGGCAGGTATAATCGAGAAACAAGGGTAGGACGTGGAGCGGAGCTTGCTTCTTATTGATAGCTGTTAGTCTTGTAGGTGGCGACCTACCTGAACTAGCCACCAGCCAGCATCAGAGCTTAACAAGGTGCCAACCAGTGCACTCAAGGGTCAAACACCAGACTGTACCAAACACCTTGTCACTCTCCTCTTTTTCGCCGTCCGCCGGTCCAACGATTCCCAGTCTCCTCTCTTTTAGTCCGCCCTACTAGACGGTCGTCTAGTCACCGTCCCGTCACAGGTGCGTACTGATAATGCCTCGCGTGAGTCCTTGACATGGACAAGGCGACAATTCACGGTGCGGCGAAATCGTAATGGTGTACGTTTCGTTTGCAACTCCTTATCTGATACACAAGAGGCGAGAGAGCTGTACTGTGGATCGTGATCTGGTGGGTTTTGCGGGGTGGATCATCACCTGCCTTCGGCTTAAGGCGGAGGAAGCTCAGAAGTGGGGGGTGGGATGGGTTCGGCCGGCTCCGCGACTGGGAGCCGGAGCTCCCCCCGCCGGAGAGACCTCCCCATTATTTTGCTCGATGACTAAGCACGGACTGGAGCACGTGACCACCCTACAGCAAACACATTCAACCCCTGCGCAACACGCTCACTGGCTGAACAGTCTTGAACAGTCAGATGGAGTAGCGGTATGCAAGCACAGGTGTTCGTGCCGTCTTCCAGAATGTTGAGCTGATGAATCGAACTGGACGGAGTCGAAAGATAGCTATCGATAGTGAATATCGACTGGACAGGAAGTCGATGTCGTACTCCGCCATCACTCCTTGATCTGTGTCGTACTGCTTGTTCGTAGATTGGGGTAGAACGGCACTTTTCCGTCGGAATGATCGACGACGAAAGGCGGCCGACTACCAGGGCCAGTCGATTGTGAATCGCCCGGATGTCGCTGTTGACTTTGTTCATCATAGGTGTGCCTGCCACGCTGGCGCTCTCATTCTTGCCAAGGAAGACTGAGATAACCTCTGGCAAGTCATTCTGACCGGGAAGGTGCGCCGTGTCCGGGTCGTGTCGTTAAACAAGTCGAAGACGACAAACGTTCGTAGATCCCACCTCTCCTTCGCTAGGACCTTGATTGTCGACGACGGGCAATTTTATAAGTCATCAGGCGGAATCAGCTGCTTCTCTCGCATAAGCCTGAGGGCAATGGTAACCATCTCTTCGTCCGCAAGCCATGCATTTTGCCAGTGAGGGCTTCTTTTGGAGACGATGACGACGATCCTCTTCGCAGTCCTCCGGCCGTCCGTGTGGGTCCATCGCTATGTCGGCGGCGTTAAGATGGCATCGAGAATCGACTGGTGTAGGATGTGTTCCTATTAACTGGCGGAACACGTTGTATCTGGTAACCCAGCCGCCTACGTGACTTGAGTCTGTTCCAGAGCAACGACACGCCGTTGGTTTGATTTCCAGTTGATTGCAAGCGCTGAAAACCAAAGGTTCAAAGCCGTGGCGGTATATATAGACCTAGGTGGCTGTATGGAGTCTTTTCCGTACAGTATGGCAAGGGGGGACCAATTAGCGCATGCACAGGGCTTTCCATGCAGTACTGGGCAAGCCAGTTACTATTGTGTGCACGCCGATCGGCGATAAGAGGTGGTCAATTCTTAGGATAACACCCATTTTGCGAGCAACTTTTTCGAATGAGCCATACTGCATCTGCACTCCCGTTTCTAGGGTTAGGGTCTTATTTCTGCACCTCCAGCCCCCCATTGCATCTTGAGTCCACTGCATTACTGACTTCTTTGCGCAGGCTCCCTCGAGAACCGGCTGCAAGTGGTGGCTTAACTAAGGCAGTGTAAGTTAAGCCATAGCTATAGAGGTAGGCTGTGAGCAGTCTTTCGGTAGTCTGATAAGACAGCTATTACAAGAAAGGAGTATGGACTCCGCATATGAATCTGGCTGTAAAGTATGTCTGCCTCAGCAAATTTCGTTCTCTGGAAGACCTTCATACAAATATCTGGCATAAGGGGTGGCAGAAATAGACCCTGATCCTGAAAAATATAGAAGCCTTCGGCTTAGATGGTTACTACTACTAACCGTGCCACCGTGCCCGTTCGATCACCTTTCTGTATGGCACACGCACCACCCTACTCCTGGATATACCTCCTCAACCCCCTCAACCTCTCCTTCGCCAAATCCAGCACGTCGTCCGGCTTGCACACCGCGAACCTCAGGTAATCCTCCACGATGGGCGCGTTGGCGTCGGTATAAAACTCCGTCGGCGGGATGGCGGCCACGCCGACCTCCTGGATCAGGAACCAGGCCAGCTTGAAATCTCGGGGCCTGTCGGCCACGTGCGGGGGGAAGGGGTAGTCCTCCGGTAGTTTGACCTTGTGCAGGTTCACCATGACGAAGTAGCCGCCCTCCGGCTCCGAGTAGGGCAGGTCGAGCTCCTTCCAGATCTCGTTGAAGCTGTTCATGCGGCGCTGCATGTCCTTGATGGACTCTTCCCAGAAGTTGTTTGCGTCTGCTTGTTCGAAGCCTGTGATGGCGTGTCAGTAACACGCAAAGGGATTGGGGAAGGGAGGTGGAAGGGGGAAAAGACGAACCGACTGCGCAGGCTTCTTGTAAAGGAGAGACGGAGGAGTAGCAGATGCGGGTGTGGGCGGCCGAGACGTATTGGATTAGGTTGGCCGGGCCCATCAGCCAGCCTACTCGCCAGCCGGTGGCGTAGAAGTTCTTGCCCGCCGATCCAACGGTGAGGGTGATGGCCTCCACTTCAGGCGAAAGCGTGGCAATTCGTGTGAAGGGGACGTAGTATAACCTGTCGTAGACCTCGTCCGACAAGATGATGATCTGGTGCTTGACGCAGAGAGCTGCGATCTTCTCGAGCTCGTCTTTCCTGTAGACCTTGCCGACGGGGTTGTCTGTGTACATGTTAGTCAGCCGATTTGGTATCTCTGGTCTGAGACACAGTATGGGATTGTTCATTACGAGGTGTGTTGAGAACAAGCATCTTTGTCTTCGGAGTTATGGCCCTCTCCAGCTCGTCATAGTCAATCGTCCACTCGCCAGCAGAGGAAGTCTCTGTTGCGCCGGACTCGGGAGGGTGCATGGGCACGTAGACAATCTTGCCACCGGGCATCTCAATGTTGCTGATGTACCTGGGATTGATGTTAGTCGTGTTTCTTCCAGGGGTAATGTCTCGCTTACTGGTCAAAGAAGGGCTCAAAGACAATGACCTCATCACCCGGCTCAATGAATGCCATGAAGGCACTCAACATGCCTAAATGTCAAGTCAGCACGGCGAATATGGCCGTCAGGGGGGGTCTGGCGCACATACCCTCATTTGCTCCAGTTGTGATCGTCACCTCCGTGTCCGGGTTGATCTTGCGGCCCCAGTGAGGAGAGTAGGCATCGGCAATGGCCTTCTTCAGACGCGGCCGTCCCTTGGTAGGGCTGTACTGGTTACACTCGACGCGATTGAGGGCCTCCTTTGCCGCATTCAAGATAAAGTCAGGCGGGTTGTAGCCAAAGAAGCCCTGGCCCATGTTCACGATGGGCTGGATGGGAGAGGCATTGGCTGCCTCGTTGATGATTGTCCTTCCTTAGCATTAGCAAAACTCATTTGATACTGAGAGAAATATGGCTCGACTTACCAGACATCGAGTTTCTGGCCAGATACCCTGGCTGCCGGCTTCAGTTTGTTGCTCAGCGCCATGGTCGATGCGTGGAAGGTCCGCGATTGGAGTGGTTTGGGGGGAATGATAGATTGCCTGAATAGTGGCAGAAGCGCAGTTCTACTCCGGGACATGACACTGAGGAAATTTCTATGTAGTTTTACTCATCTCACCTCGGTGGTGGTGACTCCCTGCTTCGTAAGTCCGTAACCGGGGTTGATTCGGTCAATGGTGTACCGGGAATAGCGCTTTGCGTCATATTGCGCAATCACTGCTTTCCGCACTTGCAGCTAACAGGGGGCTGTTCAGTAATATGCGTGTATACGGACGACGTGTCATGTTACATGAATATTCGCGATTTGTATGCGCTAAAGCAATGTTTAGACCAATTCAGGGACTGAGCACTAAGGTTTAACATGTAGACGTTCAAAGAACTTTATCCCATTTGCTATGAATTGTGTGAACTTGGAAAGGAGAAACTCGGCCAGATCTCTTTCACCCAAAGTATCATCTGTAGGTCCCTAGCATTGAAGCTCACTCAGCCCATGGGGGACGAGACAAGGAATAGCTTTCTTGGATCAGCCAAGTCTAACAGACTGACGCAAACCTCTTTATACTTCCATCCCTGAGTACTGCTGGGCAGCTCGAAGTCATGAACATTGCCATCGAGTTCAAACTGCCCTATACAGCAAGATGTGTCTGCTTGGACTCGATTCCTGGATTGCCCACTTCCTGTTCGTTCATTCTCTTATGTCTGTTTCGACTGCCTGGATCAACACCAAGTCCTTGACACCGTGCATTGACACAGCCGCATATACACTTCATAATATGCCCAGTAAGAACGATCGAGGCTGAAGCCTCGAGCCCTGGTCCCGTCTTTGGAAATTTCTGTCGTGTGCACGTCCAAGAAGACCTGTGAAGAGGTTCCAGTCCTCACAAAGGTAAAAGTGTCGAGGTGAAGCGCCCGTCATCCAGCAGCCTAGTGAAGCGGCGACAAGTTAAGCCCTTATCGACCGATAAGAGGCATTCACCCAGACGCATTGACCAGCCTCGAGGCCATCATCAAGGTGCCTGTCCTTCAGTGCCTAAGGCGCCTAGCGGGTTTCAGCGCTAGAGCCTTCGGTAGTCCCCAATTCTCACCACCGCCGCCTCACCTTGCTCGTACCTGTTTCGCGGGGTCAATTCAACACTCTGCAACCATCAGGCACGTCTTTCGCACCATTCACTTGAAGACCCGTCAAGTCGTTCCCCTTTACTTACTCCCACATCCACTCCCCATTTCCTCTCCCACATTCCCTACCCACTACACATACCTTTCCTAGCATCACACTCTCTTCCCTCTCCCGTGAAGGTGTCGCCGTTCCCTTCTTTACCACTGCAAATCATCTTCTTTTCCTTCATCTCATCGTCGCGGCGATAACTTCGTTTACTTCCCCTGCGCTGAACAGTCCGACGGTAACCCCGTCACTTCTCTCCGACAGGACAGCCAGGCGGAACGACCACAAAGTCGACGTCGGTAAGACAGTCATCTCTAAGGGCATTGCCAACTTGGCTTTAACCACCAGTCTTAACAAGAAGGTAATTCCATCTCCACTGATCTTGAATATCGTCGCAGTGGTAGGCAATACTGACTTAATTGATTTCGCAAGACGCCAGTCGATCAACTCTCGTTGTTGAGTCGTCGGGTCCGAAAATACCACCATAGCTCTTGAACGACGAGCTTCCGACAATAACCTCATCTCGACATAGACCTCTCAGCTCCTCAAAGCATCAATATCGTCGCTCAGACCACTTAGTCCTTGAGACAACGACAAACGCAGTCACCAATCGACAACTTCTTGCAAGAACTCATCTCTCCCGCCAGTCTTGCACTAGACTCAAGCTTAATAGCAAAGCCAGATCTTGGACAGGTAAGCACTCACCTACCCTCCCATCTTCATCGTCTCCAATGGCCACCACATTCCCCCCCTACCCCGCAGTCGTTCACATCGCTCTCTTCGCACCTGTCCGTCACCAGCACTTGCTTGTTCACCCATCTTCATCTTCTCCTATATCGACCACCTTTCCCTCCATACCCCGCAGTCGTCTGGCTTTCCCTGCTCGTACCATTCCCTCACCAGCACTCGCTTGTTCTTCCAATCTTATTATGCCCCAGTGTAACGACCATATCTTTGAGTCCTTTCAGTCCGGTCACTTGACTCCACCATTCCCTTCATGTCCGTTACAGCGGCCATCCCTCTCTTCACCAACATGTCGTTGAGCGGCACTAACACAGCAACAGAGAAAGCATTCTTTGACCTTCATCCTTGACTCCATAGCCACATCGCAATGTCTCAGCCTCCACCTAAGAAAGGCGACAAGATGGCCGGACAGAGTGATCGGAGCAACACGTCTGGGCAGCAGACTGGACGCCAGCATGGGCGACAACCATTCCAGCACGCCAGCCAACAGGGCAGCCAGTCCCATAGTCAGCAGCATGGACAGCAGAACAGCCAGCCAGCCACCCACCAGGCCAGTCAGAGATCTCAATCCCAACAACGTGGACAGCAGGGCAACCAACCGTCCCGTCCATCCCATGCCCACCCAGCCAGAATTGAGGACCAGGAGTCCACCCCAAGGCAGCCAGTCAATGTGTGGGAAGCGTTCATCAAGAATGACACTCCGCCTTACATCCGTGAGCAAGAGGCCGCTGAGCGTGCCCGCCTGCCACAGGCACCGACTCCTCCGCAGAGAGACCTAACCGCCTTCATCGACGAAGCAATCAATGGTCGTCCGTTCCAGGCCACCCCCCATGCGGGTCCGACTGACAGCGTCGACCACAATGGCAATGCCGTGCGCGTCTATAAGCACTGCCAGCCCAGGCACGTCTCATTCGCTCCAGGTACTGCAGCCCAGCGACCGGCAAGGACCGCAGGGACTGCCACGCCTAGCTTGCCGCGCCTGCCTACTCCTCATCCCAACGCACCAGCTCGGGGACCAATGCCAGACAGCCAGCGTCGTCCGAGCCCATTCCCAGAGCTCCGTCCTCGGCGTCCTACCGGCCCGCATGCAAACGAGGAGGAGAGGCACCGGTATGAAGCGTATGCGCGCTATGTCGAGAGGCATGGGCGCGAGACGCAGGAGGAATACCGCAACAAGGAATCGCCTTTCACCTTCTGTCCGCCGCAATCAGGGTATGAGGTCCAGCAGTATGGTCCGTCTCAGCAGCTTGGTCCACCTCAGCAGTACGGTCCGCCCCAGCAGGGTTATGGCTGTCAGCAGCCAGGCCCTTACGGCGGCAATCCACCAGGAGTCGGCTATATTCCACAACCCCCTATGCAGTACCATGTGCCCGGACCGATCCTGCATGGACCGCCCTGGCAGCAACCCTTCAATGGGCACGGGCATCCACCCAGGGGCCAGCAGCAACAAGGTCCTCCCCGGCAGACACGGAATCCTCACAATGGTCGCTATCCTGCCATAGTCGGCGAGCAGCGAGGTACGGGCCCTCCTCAGCAGCAGCGTCAGTACCATGTCCCAGGGCAAACCCCCGGTGAATACCATGTTCCAATTCTGTGTCCCCGTGGCGGCGACATGCGCAACACGGGAGCACCGTCTCAACAGCGCCCTGGACAAGTGCCCCCCGGCGACGACTCAAACTCGGTGAAGCAAGAACGGTCGAAGCACGGTCGATCAGACGAGGAGACCATCCCTCCGCCGCGCCGGTTGACAGTCCGGAACCCTGACCCTGAGATGGAGCAACTAGAATGGATGACCCGGCCGGCTGCGATCTTGCATGGCAAGGTGGACTCCTCGCCGCTGTATGGCAACACGCACATGGCGGACGACGACGCGACAGGCTGCCGGAGGTTGGTGTACGATCCCACATCGCGGTTCGACGCCTGGCTGCAACAGACAACCGAGATTCAGTATCCTCGTGACGACTATTTCCATGGCTGGCTCCGCGCGAAGGAGGAACAGGATCGTCGGGACGCCCAGAGTGGCCAGGCCGGGAGCGGACACAGCGGTGGTGGGCAGATGGGCCCATTGCCTTTCGACAACCCGCCAGCGAACCGTCCTGGACCCCCTCAGCAGCCTCAGCCGTTGAGCGGCAACCCTACCAGCGACCCGCCTCGTCCTCAGCACTTCCCGGTCTCGTCTTCGAATGCGGATGCGCACAAAGTCCGCAAGCGCAGGGCAGTGAGTTGTCTCTACCAACCCGATTATTCATACGCCCCAACCAGCTCAAGCTTCTGACTGATCTCCTTCTCATAGCCCGACGACAAGTCCGAGGAGGGAGGAGGCAACGACAACCACCGTCCCAGTAAGCGCAGTCGTCTCGCGCGCACTTTCCGGCGCAAGCTCAGCCTGAGTACTGACAAGACGACGGCGAAGGGTAGTTATGGTTCTTCGGGTGACATCCTGTCCGTCACCAAGAGGAGGCGGGTGAGCGGCATCGACGTTTTCAACCCGCGCAGTTTTTCCAGTTTGCGTGCTTTTTCCACCAGTCTCAGTCGCGCTTCCAACCACGGTCCCACGAGGGTGAGGATCGCTGTCATTGGCGATACGGGCGCTGGCAAGACGACTATGCTGAAGTGAGTTGTCCGTCTCGGTGGGTTTGCTGGAGTGTTTTGCTGACAATTCGTTTTCGACAGTCGTCTCTATACCGGCATGTACCAGCCCGCAGCGAAGTCTGATTTTTACCGCAACAATGATTTCCCCATGACGGTCGAGGGCCATCCCATCATCCTCGAGGCGTGGGATATACCAGGCGAGGTCCCAGCCGATGAGACGCATCCGCTCAACCGTTCTTTTTTTGATGCAGTTTTAATTTGCTTTTCTGTCGAAGATGTCAACAACGCCGGCAGGACGCCTCATGTGAGTTTCTACTTACCATCCCTGTTGTGCTGTTGTGATACATACTGACAGGTGGTTGGAAAAAGTGGGTGACTATTCTTCAGTCTTGCCTGGTCGTTGACATTCCGTTTTACCTGGTTGGTTTGAAATCCGACGCCCGGCCGTCCTTTCCCATGTTGCGTCTTGGCTTTATGTTTGAGGCGACTCCCACCACAAGGGAGCAGGTACGTTCCAACCCCATCGCTCTTTCCTCTTTTGACTGCCAACTGACTCCTTCCGTTTTAGTGCGAATCCATCGCACACCAGATTGGAGCGGTGGAGTACTTCGAGTGCTCTGCCAAATCCGGGGAAGGCGTGACCCACATGTTCACGGCCGTAATCGAGCAGGTGCGGGAGAAGAAGGACGACGAGGAGCTGAAGCGGGCTTCTCGCCTGAGGAAGGAGCGGCTGCGGCGGGGTGTCCAGGACACCGGCAGGCGCATGTCGCAGATGTTTTGTTTGGCTCCTGGTATGGAGCTCTAGGGTGGTTCTTTCCTTTTGTGAGCGGAGGGAGAGGGGAGGAAGGGGTTGGTTTGTGCTTTCCGTCGTGCGTTGCTTTTTTTGTCTTTTTTATACCTGGTTTTAATGGAGTGTTGACGGAGGGAAGGAGCTGGTCTGGTTTTGCGGTCTTTCCTTTTTTCTTTTTCTTTTTCTCTTTTCTTTTGTCTTTTGTCTTTATATACCCAGCTAGAAGGAGCGGCGAGAAAACCCAGAAAATCACAAAAAAACTATATATATAAAATTGCGGTCCCAAGCACGTGAATTTCAACAGGAGGTTAAGGGGCCTGTTTAGATAAGGGTATTACAATGAAGGTGTTGGTTGTAAGTCGCTCTTTCCCTGACGTTGAGATTGATACGACTCACATGCCAAGCCCTCGTTAACTGCATACATGCCAAGCAACCACCCCAGCTCATCCCTGCCGCTTGCCGATCCACACACATCGGCCGTCATCCGATGCCCATCCACAACGTCGGGACGAAGCCGAACCTCCGTCTGCATTATCACAGCCGTACAAGGCCGCCAACAATGCCAACCCCCCCACCGCTCTAACCACCACCATGTCCCTCCCCTTCTCCTCCTCACCCCCCAAACCGCTGCGCCCTTCCCTCTCTGTCCCCATCAATAATCCCTCCCGCCCATCCTCCCCCTCGCCTTCATTCAACCCTCCCCCTCCTCCCCTCCACCTAACAATCCGCTTCTCGACCTCCCTCCCAGACCTGCAGCTCGACATCCTCACCCCGCACCAAACCACCATCGCGTCCCTCAAATCCCTCATCCGCTCCCGCCTCCCCGACCCGCACCGCAACCGCCGCCTGCGCTTCATCCACGGCGGCAAGATCCTCCCCGACGGCGCCGTCCTCTCGTCCGTCCTCAAGGCGCCGCCGCCCCCACCCCGGGATAAGAATGATAAAGCCGGCGGCAGCAGTAAAGGCAAGGGCAAGGGCGTGGAGGGCCGAGACGCGACGCGCGTCTACGTAAACTGCAGCATAGGCGATGTCCTGACGGACAAGGAGATCGAGGACGAGAAGGCGGCGGCGGCGGAACCCACACCAACACCCACCAACAATGCCCTGTCTACGGCCGCCGGTACCAGGAGTCCGAGTGCGGACGGACGGGGGATAACGTCGACTGAGACGCGTCCAGCGCCCGCGCCCCGTGGGTTCGACCGGCTGTTACAGGTGGGCTTCACGCCCGCGGAAGTGAACCAGCTGCGCCTGCAGTTCCGGTCTATCCAAGCGGCGCGTTACACGCCCGACACGATGCCCGACGCCGACACGTTGCGAGGGATGGAGGATGCGTGGATAGACAACAACAACGGCAATCCTGCTGCTGGTGCGGTGGGGGGCGCGCAAGGGCAGGGGTGGGGGGACGAGGAGGCGGTGACGGACGAGACGGGCGCCGGCGTGGCGGGACTGCTGGACACGCTTGTCAAGGGCATGTTTGTCGGGTTCATGTTCCCGCTGGGCAGCGTGGGGTGGTTGATCAGGGAGGAAGGGCTGTGGAGCCGGCGGTGGCAGGTGTTTGCGAGCTTTGGGTTTTTGTTTAGCTTTAGTATTGGGCTGATTAGGGCGTTGGGTGGTGATAATGAGCAGTAAGGGTTGCTGTAGGATGCGGGGGGTTGTATGGTATGGGGTGAGAGGGATTGTGTAGGATAGGCTGTTAATGATACCCAGACGAGACCACGAATAAGTGTGTGCAATGGAGTTTCTCCAAGTCAATTGACACTGCTAACTACCCTGCGTGAACTCCTATGTCAGGGGTATCTATCAACCATCCATTTTCCCCTGCTCAGACCCGGCCCCAGCATCGGCCATATCCACATCCTCCCCACCGCCAGCAGCAGCCCTCCTAGCCAGCTTACCGGCCTTAACATGGCCCCTCCAGTTCTTCGTCTCCGTCATCGTCTTGCCATCAGCAAACCCGTACTTCTGCGCATAAGCATCATTCAGCTCCTCTGGCTCCGGCAGCAGCACCTTCTTGAAGACAGGCAGATACTTCCCCATATTCGCGCCCTCGTTACCGCCCAGGAATATCTTCTGCGTATTATTTGCCTTCGGGACGTATCCCCGTTCCGTCCGCCGCGTCAGGTCCGCCTGTCGTGAGATCATATCGAACAGCCGGTTGGCCAGCAGCTCGTCGATCTTCTTCTCGCGCCAATACTTCCACATCTCGTTCGCCAGCCCCACGGCACCGTGCAAATTGGGGGGGTTGTCCTCGCCCACCCAGATCCAGTCGATGTCGTCTTTCATGTCCGGCTGCAGGGTTTCCAGGGTGTAGTTGGGGCCCGGGAAGATGCAGTCCCAGAGCACGAGGGGCACTTCGTCTGCTAGGTGGTAGTTTGGTCGGCGCGGGTTTGCGTTGATGTCGAGGAGCTCGGTTATGATGCTGGGCTTTTCGAGACCCTGGCCGACGAGGAAGAGGATTGCTACCATGTGCCGGATTTGGTGCCAGAGAAAGGCGGAGCCGCGGACGTGGAAGTAGTACACCTTGGGATGCTTCCCTGCAGGGACATTGTCCGGCCTGATGTCGGTGCCGTTAAGGTACGGTAGGACAGAGCCGGTGTCCTCCACCTCGACGACACCGGCCTCAAATACCCTTCTCACAAAGTTGGTGATCTGCTTGCTGGCTTCGACCTTGCAGAAGTTTCTGAAGTCGTGCGATCCTTCGAACAGCTTGGCTGCTTCCCTCATGGCATCGATATCAAGCCAACCCTCCTTTACTCCGCTGGGCCTGGCAATGCTGCCAACACCTTCTGGCAGAGGCGGGAATGCGGGTTGCGTGAAGAAGTACCGGTACTGCCTCTCTCTGCATGAAAACCTCGCGTCGAACCCCTCTGGCGGGTTAGGGCACCACGCCAGCACCCGGATTTCTGGCGGCAGCAGCCTGTTCAGTATCCTGGGATAATTCATCTCATCCGCGACGGGGTCCCATTCCGGCTTCTCCTTTGGCAACTTCTGCACCTTCTGCTGTTTCTTCTTCTTCGTCCCCGTGATCTCTTCTTCCACGAACTCTTCCTTCATCGCGACCACCTCTTCTCCCTCAGGTTTCGGCTCTTGAGGCATCGGGCGGTTACTCCTGACCCTCAACCCTATAACCTGCCCAAAAGCACTGACGCCCCTGTCCGTGCGCCCGCACTTGCTGTACTCCAGCCCAGCCATGTTGAAGTCGACCTTCTCCGGTCCATTGGTAGGGTATATCAGGCAGCTCTTGACAAGGGCCTTCCATAGCTCCTCTTCGATGGTCGGCACGCTGGCGCTGACCTGGTGCTCGAAGCCGTTGAAGTTCTTGCCTAGGTAGGCGAGCTTGAGTGCAATCAGCCGGGTGGCGTGCCTGCTCGGATCGAAGGGTTTGTTGGTCCTCCTTTGCTTCTTGTATTGCTTGCGCGGCGCATCTTCAGCGGCGTTTGGCTGCGGGACTGCAGGTGCGGATTGGAGGGCTTCGTCGCCGGGGACTGCTATAAAATCCTTAGACTTGATTTGTGCTTCGAGGTATTTCACTCGCTTTACTAGACTCTCGCGCGTCCAGTTGCGGTAGTCTCGGTCGTCGGCCATGATGACGGATGCGCTGAAGGGGCGCGAGTGAAGGATGGAGAATAGGGAGTGTCGGGAGGAACAGCGCACAGAGGAGGCAGCTATTGTGAGCTCATAAGCCTGAGATGACCACCGAAAGACAGAGCGGGACAGCATGCGTCTCCAACATTGGACGAGTTCTTTCCCCAGGAAATGCCCCAGATCGTGAGAGTCAGTCACGATGCCAGTGCGAAGGGGACTTTTTGACATCCTTATCGATAAGACTCATCCGATAAGGTACCTGATTCTTATCGCCGCCAAGCACATGCTCGTGGCTCAATTCGGCTATCGCGCCATTACGTAGGTCATGACCAGCCACACCTCAGGCACCCTGTTTCAATCACGAAGCGTCCAACATCAGCCAACCATCCCGCCTTCATCCTCATTTACTGCCCCGAGAAGAGACGAGCGGTAACATTCCACTCTTTTACAATCACCAGCGACCGTCAACATGTCGTTCGACCAGTTATCATCCCTCGAAGCGGGCCGCAGGGGCAGTCCGAGCTTCTCCGACGACCCCGAGTTCCAGCGCCTGTCACAGGACCTCCGCAACAAGCTCTTTAAACTATCCGGCAACAACCAGCGGCTGAAGGGCGAGCTAGGCCATCTCGGCACACGCCGCGACACCCCCAGAGTCAGAGAACGGGTTCACGAGCTACTCCAAGAGTCGAGAGACCTCTTCAAAGATGTCGGCGAGGGCGTCAAGAAGGTGCAGACCTGGGATGATGTTACGGTATGCCCCTTTTCCTTTCCCCCAGCCCATGGCTCCTCTACCTCCCATTCTATACTAATCTTTTCCTCTCAAGCCAACCCAAAAACTAACCCAACAAAAACTCTCCCGCGAATTCCAAACCTCCCTCTCCACCTTCCAAGACCTCCAGCGACAAGCCCTCGAGAAGCAAAAGGCCTCCGTCTCCGCCGCCCGCGCGGCGGTCGATGTCGAATCCCCTTCCGGCGCCGCCGGCGCCATCTCCCCGCAGCTCCTCGAGCAGCAGCAGCAGCAGGAACTCGAGCACCTGGCGCCGCAGGACGAGGTCGATTTTCAGGAGGCGCTGATCATCGAGCGCGAGGAGGAGATCCGCAACATCGAGCAGGGCGTGGGCGACCTCAACGTGCTGTTCCAGCAGGTGGCGCAGATCGTGAGCGAGCAGGGGGAGCAGATCGACACCATCGCGTACAACGCGCAGAACGTGCAGACGGACACGCGCGCCGCTGACCTGGAGCTGAGGAGCGCGGCAAGGTATCAGAAGAATGCGAGGGGGAAGGCGTGTTGCTTGCTTGTGATACTGGCGGTTATTCTGACGATTATACTGCTGGCTATCTTCCTCGGGTAGAGGAAGTGGTATGAGAAGAAGGTGGGGGATGGGCCATTGATATTGGTATTGGTATCTAGTTGCGCCTTGTGGCTTGTTTGGTCTTTATTCGGTATATCCTACGGTACGGCGTTGAAGGAGTTTATCTCTTGCTCAGGCAAGGTTCTATGTACGGTTTCATGAGTACCCTCTACTGAACGCCCAGCGCGCACATTTCTAACCCAATCCTCCTAGACCGGTTCTCTGTGTCATGGTTGAGGCGGTGATGGCGGTGGTGGCGGTGGTGGCAGAACGAAGGACACATCTCTCCCCTTCGGAGGCTGGTAGTCATTTTTAGGCAATGGCATAAGCTTGTTGACAATATTCCGCTGTGCCGTCGCCATCACGGTGGACGATATCCAGTATAAATGCAGGGCAGCGGGCAGATGCATCGTCACCGGCCCGATCACCAGCGAGATGACGAGCAGAGCCCTGTGGAACCGCGTCCGCCAGGTGAGGTTGGTGGCGCTTGGATCGAGAAGCTGCCGTGTCTGTGCCAATGTCCTGGGCATGACAACCCATACCATAGCTGCTGATAGCACGAGAGGTAGAACATGCGTCGGGTCGGGGACTGTCAGGTCTGTAAACCAGAGGCAGCCCCCGGTCGATAGTGATGGGTCGTAGCCCAGTAGGTCGGTGTCGAGCGGTGTCTGGGTTGTCGGGGGTACTGTTGTCGTGACAGTCGTGCCGCTGACTTCTGGTGCATCCGAAGTCCACGGCGGCTGATCAACAGGTTGTTCTGTGGGAACTGGTACTTTTGAGGGACCTTCTGCTGCCGCAACGTCCTTCCCGCTCACCCAGCCAGCAACCTGGGGCAAAGGGTTGCTAAACAGCGAAAATATCCCGCCCCCAGCACCGCACAACCTCCTCACACCTTGGATAGTCGTGATGAAGAACGGGAAGGCAGTAATAGAGCCGAGATAGTGTATCTTCCACGTCTGCACCCCATGGTTCTTCGATATCCTCCTCTCCGAAGCAGCGGACCGTTTGCGTATAATCGCTTGCACGTAGGTATGTGGCTTGTCCTTGTGATCCCGCATCACGCTCTCAGTGTGCCGCGAGTTCCATGCCCAGAACAGGGGGCGAAGGTGCGCCCTCTTTTGCTCAAGACGACGGCTGTAGATTGTGACTGGCACCCGGACGGTAAGGTTGACTGCTAGGGCGGCGAGGGGGATGGTGATGTACCAGGGGGTGCCGGTTGTGGTGTGGATGGTGGTTATGAGCTGGGTTGCTTCTAAAACGGCCGTCTCGAGACCGTTGGCGATGGAGAAGTTTCGTGTTTGTCCTGGGATGTTTCTCCTGAGCCTTAAAGATGAGGGTAGGGGAGGTTCGTTTCTCATTAGACTGCCTTGTGATATCCTGAGCAGCCGTGGCCGTGAGCTGCCCAAGGCAGGGCCTAGTCGACTTAGAACCACCATACTGAAGCAAATAGGGGTAAAGAGGTGTTCATAAAGGCTTCATCACCGCTGTGTCTTCTTCTATCCTCGCAAAGACACTACCCTTACCATGAGACTGGTCTCACGATGAGAGCAGCTTCATCCAAAGCTTGAAGCCGCTAAAACCTAAGCGAAACAAGGACCCAGGCGACATCAAAGGCCCGTGCCCTCGCGGGATCCGCGCTAGCCCCACGCTAACGCGCCGGAGCGTCGTACAACAGCTCCATACGACCCTAGCGACGTCACAAGCACCGTGGCACTTTCCCCAAATCGCCAGTTGACAGCCAGACTTCAACTGAATACTTCGGTAGAAGCCAGATACCAACAAGACCGAACAAACTTTCAACCAAGTCATTCGTTATCTTGACCCCCTCCATTCCTATCCATTCCTCTCCGATTCTCCAACCTCGTCGCCCGCGGCAGCTCCAAGTCTCCCAGCTCTCACAATTGTCGGACCACCGAAGGGCTTGGCAGTCATCCTCACTTCAGGCCAGCCTGGCCGGTCCCTCCGATAGAGATGGTAGACTTCACGTCCCCCAGCGTCCTTGCCGTATCCGTCGTCGCCCTTGCCCCCTTCGCGTGGCTTTTCTTTCTGCCATTTGTGTACAAGACTGTGGGGTCGCTGCTAGGATGGTACCTCCGCAGAAAGACAGAGGGCCGTCGGGCACGCATCCTCGAAGTCATGGATGCCGACCTGAAGAACTACCGAGAGAAGAAGCAACAGCAGAGCAGAGAGAGCAGCAGCGATGACGACTGGGAGAGGTTGGACTCCCAAGCTGCAGCTTCATCCAAGAATGGTGACAAGGCGGACAAGGACTGGGATGGCATTGTCGGTTTCTTCCACCCTTTTTGTAATGCTGGAGGTGGAGGTGAAAGGGTCCTTTGGGCGGCTATCCGGGCAACGCAGAATAGGTGGCCGAATGCGAAGTGTGTTGTGTATACTGGCGATCACGAAGTGAACAAGGAGGACATCCTGAAGAGGGTGGAGGTTAGTGTGCCACAACAACCACCACCAACGTCGGTGTAACTCACAGCTAACAAAGACACTCACAACAGACTCGGTTCAACATCCGCCTCCACGCACCGACCGTAGCCTTCCTCTACCTCTCCACCCGCCACTGGGTCCTCGCCTCGACCTGGCCACACTTCACCCTCGGGGGCCAGTCCCTGGGATCCGTCATCCTAGCCTGGGACGCCTTCTCCCTGCTCGTACCGGACGTCTTCGTAGACACGATGGGCTATGCCTTCGCCCTCGGCCTCTCCAAGTTCCTCTTCCGTGACGTACCGACGGGCGCCTACGTCCACTACCCCACAATATCGACCGACATGCTTGACTCCCTCGACCCCACCTCCGCCGTGGGCGGCCAAGGTGTCAACGCGGGCAAGGGCACAGGCACGCGAGGCTACGTGAAGAAGCTATATTGGAAGCTTTTCGCACTCTTCTACTCCTGGGCCGGGGCAGGCATCGATATCGTCATGACCAACTCAAGCTGGACGCAGGCGCACATCCAGAAACTCTGGGGTCCCTTGCGCAAGTCCAAGCAAGGCGCCAGCCCTATCGCCGTCGTCTACCCTCCCGTCGCCGTGAAAGTGATGGAGCAGGAAATCGAGGTGTCTGAAGCCAGCGAGAAGCTCCGCGAGGACATAATCCTCTACATCGCGCAGTTCAGGCCGGAGAAGAACCACCAGCTCATCATCCAGTCCTTCGCCGAGTTCCTCAAGACGGGGACGGAGGCGGCCAAGAAGGCGAGGCTGGTGCTGATCGGCAGCGTGCGGGACGACCACGACTCCAAGCGCGTGTACAAGCTCCGCTTGCTGGTCAACGAGCTGCACATCAAGGAGCGGGTCGAGTTCCACCTCGACGCCTCCTGGCCCGAGATCCTGGAGTGGTTGAGGCGGGCAAGCGTGGGCGTCAACGGCATGTGGAACGAGCATTTCGGCATTGGCGTTGTTGAGTACCAGGCTGCCGGGTTGGTTTCGGTGGTGCATGATAGCGGTGGCCCGAAGCTGGATATCGTTACTGAGGTTGATGGGGGCCCGACTGGTACGTTTCTTCTTTTTCCTGTCCCGTGTCCCCCCCACGTTCACGCTAACATCACGCACCCAGGTTTCCACGCCACGACATCCGCCGAGTTCGCAGAGGGGTACGAGAAGGCGCTCTCGCTGCCCGACCCGCTGGCGGTGCGGAAGCGTGCGCGGGCGTCGGCCAAGCGGTTCACGGAGGAAGAGTTCGTCAAGAAGTGGACGGCCGAGATGGAGAAGCTGGTGGCTATGAGATCATGAAGGACACTTTGGGCTTTTTCCGCAACGCATTCAATGTGTATCTATAAACAGCATGGGATACCCCCCTTTTTCCCCTTGGCTCCAGGATTTGTTCAAGGAGTTCCGGAGCAAGTTCAGTCAGAGTATTGGCAACATTTCATCCATCCGCTAGATCCATAGTCTGATATAGTCTATGCTCTCAGTTGCTGCGTTGTGTTCGTTATGGATTGTCAAGATGTTTGCCTTTGCCAAAACTAGAGACGACTGACGTTGATGTGCAATTCTATTTCTCTTTCCTGACCTACTCTCTAGGGTATAGGTGTTTAGGCACCACAAGCAGGCGATCTATGCAAATCTAAAGGTATCGCGGAAACCCAATGCAAACCCATCCAGTTTCGTTGCTCAGGATAAACAACCCAAGCAGCCATACAGGCCGTGTCATCGTGATAGCCTCAAAAGCCATCTCTAAGCACCTCCCACCGCCTCATCGTACAATAGCCCCTCCCCTCTCTGATCACTGAGTCCTAATCTTCCGCCCACCCCGAATAACCACATTCGCCTCCGGCGTCCGGCTCATGACGCACACCGGCGCCCTCTCCGCCGAACTCATGCTCGCGAGCGCAAAGCTGTCCGTATTATGCGCAAAATAGAAGTAATACCCGTGCCGGCTCTTCTTGACGGCCATGACCCCGATCGCGCCGGCGCTCGGTTGATTTCTCACCCCCGGGTGGCCCATGAAGTCGTGCGTCACGAAGCTCTCCATCACGGCGTCCTCGTCGTCCTCGGCCACGTCCCTGCCGCCCCTCCCGCGGCGGGTGGAGTGGTACAGCCGCTCGGCGCACTTGTGGCTCGCCATGGTGGTGGCCATGTGCTCGCCCGTGCCCGAGGTCACGGCCGCGACGGACACGACATCCTCGTCTTCCGGGTCCGTGGGGATGACGGCCGTGCCGACGCCCACGAGGGCGGCGGGGCCGACGCGCCCGCGGTGCTTCATGCCGATGCCGCCCGAGGAGGAGCCCGCTGCTATGCGGCCGCGGAGGTCGATCGCGATGGCGCCTACCGTGTCGGTTATGAGGTCTCTATCCTCACGTGCGTGGGCGGCGTAGGAGAAGTCTACTGGCTCCTGGTCGGGGAGATGGAGGCTGGTTGGCTGTCGGCGCTTGTGGTCGATGAAGCGGGGGAGGGACTCCATGGGGATGAGTATTGTTGGCTCCTTGGTGACGGGGTGGATGGCTCGGGCGGCGAAGGGGTTGAATATTGTCGGCTCGTCGTCTGGGGCGGTGTCGACGCCATTTGGTGCTGTGTCGGTCTCCTGGTCCTCGCTCCCGTGGCTATCGTGAGCCGAGACCGCGGTTGGTCGCGTACGTTTCGAGGCTGGGACGGCGGGGAGGGAGGCAGATAGGTTGAATGATGAGCTGGAGGCTGATTCGGTACGGGGCCGTTTCAGGGCCGGCATGAAGTTGTAAGGACTCCTGAGGGGTGCTTGAGTGGGCACGAGTTTCGGTGTAGCGCTCCCAGAAGGTGGCTGTGAAGTCTCACTTGTAGGGGTGCTGTTGTAAGGCGAGTCGGGTTGGCCCTCGTTCCAGGTTGCGTTGAGGATAGCGGCTTGATGGTCTCGCTTGATAGGGATATTGGGAGCCTCATACTCGTTGGGGGGCGTCAAGGACCTCTGCTCGGTTTGATACTGGCAGATGGAACTCTGGGCGGCAGCGAGCTTGGCCTCTGCCTTTTCAAGGTCTTCGAACCAGTGCTCGAAGCGCTCCTGGGCGGCCCCCGAGACCAGCTTTTCGTTGTCAAAAATCTCCATACCCTGTTCTTTGGCGAATAGCTGAGCGCCGAACCCGACCAGGATGTTGGGAGGAACGCGGCGGAGTGAGAGCTTTCGGCTGCTCGCGTCCAGGATGATTTTGGCCAGAGTGATGGGATTCTTGATGCCTGTGAAATTGGTTAGACTTGTGGCTGCCGGCAATTCCAGTGAGCTTGGGCGCACGTACCTGCAACGGCACCACACGCGCCACTCCGGCCCAGATGGTCGACAATGGTGGCATCTCCCTCGACGATACCGTCAATGCTCAGGTTGCTCCCGATCCCAGCATTCGTGATCTCCTTATCCTCGAGACACTTGATGGCTTGTTCCACGGCGACGGTAGCATCTGCTCCGGCTTTGAGAAACCGCATGGCCACTTGGGCCGCACTTCTATGGTCAGCCCCTTCCAACACTCTAACTCAGGACGGACGAACTTACTCGTTGCAAGCCTGTAGATGTATCTTCTCGTTGGTGGTGCTGTGGTAACCGGCTCCGGCATGTATGAAGATTGCAGCCACAGGTCTCCTCACAGAGCTGCGGCGCAGTCCTAGTCCAAGGGAGCCGTCCATCGGTATCCAGGAGGCAGACAGCCTCGGTTGGGGACGCGATGCTGGAGATGCCCTGTTTGGTGTTGCCTCAAGCCGAGCAGTGGATGTCGGGGGCAAGGTTGCGTTGAGGACCGCCGAGACTCGACGATTCCATGAGAAAACAGAGAATGAACGATGCCACGTGATTGTAGGTGATATCCTCCCTTCCACAAAGTAAGTCCTTGAAAGGTTCTGGGAGTGTTCAGCGAGCTCAGTCGAGCATCCAGGAACTAGGTTTCAAAGGAGACGTCGAAGAAAACGGGTGGCAACCAGTGCCGCAAGTGTTGAAACCAAGTGAATATATGATGAGCAGTAAGACTGGCAGTAGTACTGCTTCACGTATATCCGGAAACCGAGTTGGGAGTGTAAGTGGTTGAAGGCCTTTAGAAAGGTGGAATAGGTCGAGGTTCTGAAGATGGATGCCGAAGATAAGGTAACCTGGAATGGATTCGGTTGAAGGATACAGGTGCTGGCGGCTCCAGTTGACTTCCAAACTGTCATGGATTAATGGAACGATGCGATTAGAGGGCAGTGGCTTTGCTCTTGGTCGCCATCGAGGCTTCAACTTGAAGTGTTTGAATCAGGTTCGAATTGGAATATGGAGTCGGGAAAGAGGACCTCGTTGCCGTCCATAGCTCCTTCTAATCTGGAGATACGAGATACAGTACAGCTATGAGTTGTGCATCCAGAAAAGGAAGCAACTACCTACCTTGAGCTTCTAAGCCAGTATTTGAAGTACCATCCATGTCTTAACAGATCAGACAGCCCAAGAGGCATCAAGTTGTGAAGATGCACGAACTGAAGTGCTCGTGAATCTACGGGAAGGCACGAAGCAACAATGATTAATCCAAGAACTGCACACATGGAGAAGCAACCAACCGTAAAAATGGCGGGGTGCCCCACCACGCAGCCGCGAGGTGGGGCAGGCTTTCAGTCAGGTCCAAGCAGGCACGTAATATTGCCCAAACGTCACCTCCCAGCCACAGCTGCCCATATCACTCTCCTTTTTGTTGACTTTGAAGCTATCTGCAGTCCGCCAAAGCAACACCACCCGCTTCTGAGCCATTGTCCAAGCTGCGCGCCGCCTCAGCTCCGCAAACATGGCCAACCAAACGCCCGCCGTTGTCATGGACAAGTATGTCAACCCCGGAGAGCTCCGTCTCCTCCCCGAACCAGCCCGCCCCCTGCATCCGCATCGGCCGTGATATGTCTCTTGGGTCTCATAGCTAACCAACATCTTCTCTCAGCGGCACGGGTTTCTCCAAGCTAGGTATGGCCCTACTTTTGATAGCCCACCCGATGACATGGCCGATAGCTAACAGTTATACCGCTCTATAGGTTTCGCCGGCAACGACTCCCCCTCATTCGTCTTCCCGACAGCGATTGCGACAAAAGCACAAGCAGGAGGCGCCGGCGGCTCCGGGTCTGGGCGACCTGCGGTCGCGAATAAGCCTTCTTTTCTGACTGGCGGAGCTGGCCCCGGCGGACATCTGTCCGGGAAGCGCGGAACCGAGGATCTCGACTTCTTCATCGGCGACGAGGCGATAGCAGCCTCCAATGGGCCTGGTTAGTAACTCCACGAGCGGAAGCATACGGCATCAGCTAACGGAGATAGGATATGGGCTACACTACCCGATCCGCCACGGCCAAATAGAGAACTGGGTGCGTCCGTGGCGTCAGGGGTTGCGAAGTGGACTGAGCTGACAGGACACAGGATCATATGGAGAGGTTCTGGTCAAACTCGATATTCAAATACCTTCGAGTCGAGCCTGAAGATCACCACTTCCTGCTCACCGAACCGGTAGGCGCACTTCAATAAGGAAAGCACGTTTTTTCGGCGCATAACTAACCCCAACCGTAGCCCCTGAACCCTCCCGAGAACAGAGAAAACACGGCCGAGATCTTCTTCGAATCCTTCAACTGCGCCGGCCTCTACATCGCCGTACAAGCCGTGCTCGCCCTCGCAGCCTCGTGGACATCCTCCAAAGTGACCGACAGGTCCCTCACAGGAACGGTCATCGACTCTGGTGACGGTGTCACCCACGTCATCCCGGTCGCAGAAGGCTATGTGATCGGCTCCTCGATCAAGTCCATCCCCATCGCCGGCCGCGACCTCACCTATTTTGTCCAGTCCATGCTCCGTGACCGAGGTGAGCCCGACTCGTCGCTGAAGACGGCCCAGGAGATCAAGGAGGAGTACTGCTACGTGTGCCCGGACATCGTCAAGGAGTTCGCCCGCTTCGACCGCGACCGGTCTCGGTTCATCCAGCACGTCGTCACACACCCCAACGGCCGCCAGGTCAGCGTCGACGTCGGATACGAGCGCTTCCTCGCCCCGGAGATCTTCTTCAACCCCGAGATCTACTCGTCTGATTTCCTCACCCCCCTGCCCACCGTCGTCGACACCGTCATCCAGTCCTCGCCCATCGACGTCCGTCGCGGTCTGTACAAGAACATCGTGCTCTCCGGAGGCAGCACGCTGTACAAGGACTTCGGGCGCAGGTTACAGCGCGACATCAAGAAGCTGGTCGACGCCCGCATCCACGCCAGCGAGGCGCGTAGCGGCGGTGCGAAGAGCGGCGGCCTGGACGTGCAAGTCATCACGCACAAGAGGCAACGACATGGTCCGTGGTTCGGAGGTAGTCTGCTGGGCCAGACGCCGGAGTTCCGGTCGTACTGCCACACCAAGGCCGAGGTAAGTCCTGTTTATCCCTCTCTTTCCTAATCCTCCCGTTGATGCGAGGTGCTAACGTGGTCCGTGATATTAGTACCAGGAATACGGACCCGGAATCGTGAGGAGATTCGCACTGCTGGGCGGACCGGGCGGGTCGTGAGGAGTTGGCTTGCGCTGTCCAGTGATTCTTGCCTACATGCGTGCTATGGGTTGTTGGGATTGGTAAGGAGTTGCGTGCAGTGTGTCTAAAGCGTCATAGGGGAAGAATCAAAAGATGGATATTATCTGTTGAAGCATCTGCCTCTCGCCATTCGCCCGATGCAAGCCAATGCCGGACGTTGGCGGTGTAACCCCAATATTGTCTGTCCTCTGGCATTCGGGAACATGACACCGAGTAGACCGAAGCTGTTTCGGCAGGTGATCACTCGAGATCTCTCTGGACAGACACAAGCGCCCAGACCTGTTGTTTCGGACCCCTAGATCTCTCGTGCATGAAGAGGGCTGAAGGGAGGAGGACATCGAAACATCCCGTCGCCCGGCCGTTGCTTCGATCGCGCGGCCGGGGGGGGGCCTACGGAATCCTACTCAACCAACCCCTTACGTGCGTTCTCCATATTCCCCCGCGTTCCGCTAGTTAGCGTGCTGGCCGAGACTGTGGTTGGATCAGCTTGCTTGATTCGGCCTTGTTATAGCGACGGGCAGAATTGTGAAGCTATCCCTAGATTCGGGTGGGGGACTCTGGACTAAACTAGGGTGTCTTCTCCGCAATCCTGACGCCTTGGCGAGGTTGGAAGTGAGGAGCTGCCTGAGACCCCAACCATGTTGCTTTGATTATTTTCGCTTCAACGGAACTTCTGGAACTGGTAAGTCGTTGCGGAAGGGGTTCGACGTGACAGGTCGTCAACTTACACGCGAATAGGGATTGCGTACACGCAGCCGGTATTGGCGGGCTGTACCCCCAAAGACGCAACGGCTGCGATAAGATAGGAGTAGGAGTAAGCTTCCAGAACCAGATCTTTCACAGCGGACTGACCCGAGATTTTCTTGGGGATTTCTCGAACGAGGCCAGACAAGCGAAAGCACGTATGATGCTTTGTGGCTGTGGCGTTCTAGAGCGTTGAGCTACCGTCCTTTCTCCTGATTGGCTGTGACACAACGACTGCTACGCTGGAGCTCGCCGTTACAGCGGCGTTGAATTCTTACTCCCCGTCCCTTTCGACTTTCTTACACCTCACGCTCTTCTTTCCGATTGCAGGTTTTGAGTCTCGAGATGTTACGGGACTTCGGCTTCAATCTGTTTGTCTCGCATCCTGAACGTTCTAACGGTCCGAACAAGGCTAGAACAACGCGGACGTGGATACGAAGGATACAGCTGCAGGTGACGATTTGTCTCAAACTTCCACAAGCCGGAGAGATGCCGCTTCGCTGTGGTGCCAAGCTGTTCGTTCAATACCAAGTGCGTGCATCGAGCATGCCGGGGAAGAGGAACAATCGAGATCTATCCCAAGTCCGGATAGGCCATGTGTTGTTTCGTGCGTGGAAGGATATGGAAGCGGAGCCGGACGAAAGGTGAGGTGTGTATCGTGTCGTCAGGACCAATGCCTGAGAGCGCGAGATCATACGTTTTTTCTGCTGCAGCAAAACAGTTCGAGACCCGCATATCACTCCATGATCCATCAGGAACCATCACCAGACATTTGGTCTGTCTGAACCCAGAACAAGCGCAAGGTACACGGGCCGATCGTTTCGCTTGGCCTAGTTTCTTCATGATTCCTCGTCTGTTGGTCGAGTGACGAGCAGAACGGATCATTGAGATATGTATTTAAAGCTTTGGCTGTCCTGGTTCCATTGGGAATGTTGTCTCGCCTCTCACTCGTCTTGTATATCAACCATCCACAACAACTTCAAACACATCATTCAATTGGGATATAAGTTATATCCTACACTCTAATTGAAGCATCTCATCTTTCGTCTTACTTCCGACGCAAATCAACAATCACAAATCAACCAATATGTCGCCGCCAGAAATTCCATCTGAGCAATGGGCCCAGGTCGTTGAGAAGACCGGCTGTAAGTCAAACCCTCCCCCCCCCCCCCCTTGACTACCTACGTTACAGACCATGTAACTGACGCCGTTGTCAGCCCTCGTCTACAAGCGCATCCCCGTCCAGAAGCCCGGGCCCGACGAAGTCCTCATCAACGTCAAGTACTCGGGCGTCTGCCACACCGACCTGCACGCCATGATGGGCGACTGGCCCCTCGACGTCAAGCTGCCCCTCGTCGGCGGGCACGAGGGCGCCGGAGTCGTGGTCGCCAAGGGCGAGCTCGTGGGCGACGACATCGCCATCGGCGACTACGCCGGCATCAAGTGGCTCAACGGCTCGTGCCTCGCCTGCTCCTTCTGCCGGCAGGCCGACGAGCCCTTGTGCGGGAAGGCCCTGCTGTCGGGTTACACCGTCGACGGTTCCTTCCAGGAGTACGCCATCGCCAAGGCCGCGCACGTGGCCCACATCCCCAAGACGGCCAACCTCGAGGAGATCGCGCCCGTTCTCTGTGCCGGTATTACCGTGTACAAGGGCCTGAAGGAGAGCGGTGTCCGGCCCGGACAGTGGGTCGCCATTGTCGGTGCCGGTGGCGGTCTGGGTAGCATGGCGCTGCAGTACGCAAAGGCGATGGGGATGAAGACGGTCGCCATCGACGGCGGCGACGAGAAGGCCGCGAGCTGCAAGGCCCTGGGCGCGAGCGCGTACGTCGACTTCATGACCTCCAAGGACATCGTCGCCGAGGTCAAGGCGGCGACGCCCGACAACGAAGGGCCCCACGCCGTCCTCCTGCTGGCCGTGAACGAGAAGCCCTTCCAGCAGGCGACGGAGTACGTCCGCAGCCGCGGGTCCGTGGTGTGCATCGGCCTGCCCGCCAACGCGTACCTCAAGGCGCCCGTGTTCTGGACCGTCGTCCGCATGGTGACCATCAAGGGCAGCTACGTCGGCAACAGGCAGGACACGGCCGAGGCGCTCGACTTCTACAACCAGGGCCTCATCAAGGTGCCGTACAAGACGGTCGGGCTCAGCGAGCTGCAGAACGTGTACGGGCTGATGAAGGAGGGGAAGATTGTGGGGCGGATTGTGGTTGATTGCAGCCGCTAAATGGAGTTGATAGATGGCAGACACGAAAAGTGGTTTTTGGGACAGGTGGTGATACCTTGGTGGGAGTTGGAATGTCTGATGTTCTTTTTTATTGTTTCAATGAGTTATGGAATGAGATATGGACTGGGGAGCCAAGATGCTCGGGTTGAATTTATAGGTTAAATGAGATAATACTATTTTCACGAGACTCCTCTATGTATCCCGCTTTATCTCTTATGTTACAGATGGCTATCCAACCAATCCGACTGACTCCTGCCTGCTCACTCGTCGACCCGGTTCAAGATGGCAACACCCTCCACATGCGACGTCTGCGGGAAGAAGTCGAAGCCCCGGATACTCTCGATTGCATACCGCGTCTTCTTCTTCTTCTCCGCCCCCCTAACAGCCTCCGCAATTGCATCTCCCACCGTGTCCGCAACAGCCTTCACGCCCTCAACAGTCTTCTCAACCGTCCCCTTCTCCGCCGTCTGCCCCTCAGGCCTCAGCTCGACCTCGGACCCGTCAACCTCACCCCTGACCAAGATGCCCACATCCCGCGCCTGCGTGTGCACATTGCAGCTCACGTACACGACCCTCCTCGGCCTGAACTCGAGCAGCTGCTTCAGGAACCCCTTGTCGCACCCCCTCCGCGGCGGGTCGAGCACGACGACCGTCTCGTCCGGGTCGTACGCCCTGACGCTCTCGAACAGCTGGTTCGCGTCGGCGGCGATGAACTTGCACTTGTCCCCCGCCTGGAGGCCGTTCAGCCGCGCGTTGGCCCTGGCGAAGGAGATGGACTTCTCGTCGATGTCGATGCCCACGCTCGTGCCGCCCTTGGGGAAGAGGGTGGGCGACAGGGTGATGGTGAAGAGGCCCGAGCCGGAGTAGGCGTCGATCAGGTACTTGACTTCTTTGCCGGTTGCGGAGCGGGGGGGTAGCATGTGGTCCCTGACGTAGGCGGTGAAGGGGGAGAGGATGGAGTTGTTGTTCTGGAAGAAGGAGCCGGCCGGGTTGGTGAAGACGAAGTCGTCGATGTACTCCGTCGTGGTGGCGTTGTTGTCCGTCTCGCACGTCTTGTAGTCCGTGTACCCCTCGCCTTCGATCTTGACGCTGTCCGATTCCGGGGGAGGGATGTCCTGCGAACCATCCTTGATGCGGACCGTGTTCTCGCGGAGCAGGATGGTGGCGCCCTTGCTGTACTTGGAGTACTCCGTCTCCATCCTCTTGCGCTCGCGCTTGAGGCCCAGGCGCACGGCTGAGGTGCCGATGGGGCAGTCCTCTATGTCCAGCATCTTTTTCGAGCCTTTGGTCGTGAAGCCTACGACGGGCACCTCCTGCAAGTACTTTTTCACCTTGCGAGGGCCGTTCGGGCCGTCAAAGTGAGGCGTGAGTTTGGTGCGGTAGCCGTACTGCAGGGGCGATCCCATGGTGTCCAGGATGGAGGGGACGAGCTCCTTTGGCAGGTTGGAGAAGTTCTTGTACGCCTTCTCGACGACCGTCCGCTTGATCTTGAGCTGCTCGTCGTAGTCGACCATCTGGAACTGGCAGCCCGCGCACTTGGCGAAGTAGGGGCACTGGACCCTGGCATCGTCGCGGAGCGGGGAGGCCTTGACAACCGAGACGAAGTCGGCAACGGAGTACGGCTCCTTGTCCATGTGGCGGTAGACTCGAGCCTTGACCACGTCGCCGGGCACGGTGAAGGGGACGGTGTAGATCCTGTCCGAGCCCTGTTGGCGGGCGAGGCCGTCGCCGGTGGAGGAGAGCTCGATGACTTCCAGTTCAATCTCGGTGAAACGCTCCGGGAGGGCTGTCGCTGCCGGTTGCTGCCGCTCCGAGGTGCCGTTGGTGGCACCCTCCTCCGCTTCATTCCCATTTGAGATCCGAGTCCTGGCCAGCAGGGACCGGATATCGTGCATTAGCACTTCCTCGTGCGATCCCTCCACGACCGGCTTTGCTGCTTTACGCGGCCTCTTTTTGTCGTGATGTGGCTTCCGAGGGGGCGCATCCTCCCGTTTCCTCTTCGCCTGTGGCTCCTTCACGTCCTTTGCCGCCTCCTTCACCTCCGACTGAACCCTCCGAATAATAGACGGCTGGGGTGTTTCCGTCATCTTTCCGTGGACCTGATTGCCCGCGAGGAGTGCTGAGAAGTCCTCCGCTGTGAAGACCTTTAACGGTTCCTTTTGCTTCTTTTTTGCAGCAAACGACGGGACAAGAGTGGAAAGGGATCTCGTCAGGGAAGACCGAGATGCAGTGATGAGTGCGAACCTTGACAGCGGTGGAAGGTGCATGGGGTATTGCCTGCTGTCCGGACTTCCAGGTTGGCCTTAGGTTCAAGTCATTCCTTCTTGTCCAGATGTTTAATGTTGATATGAGATGAATCGCATTTGAGCCTCAAAAATGTTTGAACATTTAATTTCTGCTGACTTTTTGCGATTGAATGTAAGCGGATTGGCTAGAAAGTCAAGAAATTTTTGACCAATCAGAATTAAACTTGTTCATTATTGGCCACTTCCCTCGATATTTCTCTTATCGGGAAGGGGCGACCGACACCCAACTTATACAGCGCCGAGACCCGGTGACTGTTTATAGTCTTATCTCTCCAACGCTCTTCATTCATAAGTTCCACGTCACCTATAAGTTTCTTGCAAGTGAGAGCATCGTGGTATAGGCGTGCAATAGTATCAGTAAACTGCATCACCAATGTCTAGAATAATGGGTAAGAGGAATCTCACTGTCCGAGTCTCACTATGACGTCCGCCACTCACACCCGCACAGGGAACCGACGGAGACTCCGCGGCGGCGCCACCCTGCTCTCACTAGCCGCCCTTGTCGCCAGCTCACCGATACAAGAACAAGTCACGTTTCAGCACACTAAGGGACTTCGAGGCGCAGTAGCAAGCGAGAGCAAGATATGCTCCCAAGTCGGCATTGACCTGCTGGAGCGCGGTGTAAGCATTAGCACCTTCTTTTAGCGGTCCGCCCCAGGACCCGTAACTGTCAGAACTAGCACTGATCATCCACTGTAGGGTAACGCGGCGGATGCCTTTGTGGCGGCTCAGCTATGTGTCGGCGTGATCGGGATGTACCACTCCGGCATCGGTGGCGGCGGGTTCATGCTGGTACGGGACAAAGATGGCAACTATGAGTCCATCGATTACCGGGAGACGGCACCCGCTGCGGCGCATAGGGATATGTTCCAGGGTAACGTTGAGGGGAGCATATTTGGTGGCCTGTCTGCCGGTGTACCTGGTGAGCTCAGGGGGTTGGAGTACGTGCATACGAAATACGGCGTGAGTACCGAAAGTCGTTTGATGTTGCCTGCTCCATTAACTGACAACGACGTATAGGTATTACCGTGGAAAGCAGTCGTCATGCCGGCAGCCCACGTCGCACGGGACGGGTTCCCAGGTTTGTTGACAACGGCCCCTTGATACCGTCATAACAAGCGCTAACCTGTGGCACACCAGTTACCGACGACCTAATACGATATATGAAGTTTGCCAAAGATGAAGGTGCCGACTTCCTAGACACGGACCCTGTATGGGCTCAGGATTTTGCCCCTAATGGTTAGTGTCCCCTCTCAGAGAGACCCAATGGTGTACTGACTTTTATATTGTAGGTACACTGGTCAAGCTCGGGGATACCATGACCAGGGAACGACTAGCAGAGTAAGTATATCCCATCGTCCATCCAGCCGGCACTCGCTGACTATCAGCACAGCACGCTTGAAACAATCGCCATCCACGGCCCAGACGTCTTCTACACCGGCCCAATGGCCCAATCAATGGTCGACACCATCCAAGCCACCAACGGCACCATGACCATGCAAGACCTAGCGGACTACAAGATCCTTGTCCGCGACCCCCTAAGCATCGACTACCGAGGCTACCGCGTCTTCGCCAACACTGCCCCCTCCAGCGGGTCCGTAACCCTCAGCATGCTCAAGACCATGGAACAATACCCCTTGTCCGACAGGTCCGACGCGAACTTGACCACCCACCGCTTCGACGAGGCAATGCGCTTCGCTTACGGTGCTCGGGTGGAGCTCGGCGACCCGAACTACATCCGCAACATCGAGCAGTACGAGAACAACCTCATCTCGAACGCAAAGGCCGAGGAGATATCCCGCCGGATCAAGGATAACGAGACCCAGCCGGTCGAGGCGTACGATCCCAATGGAACCTACAGCGAGGAAGGCTTCGGAACGAGCCACATCGTTGCCGCCGATGGGAGCGGGATGGCCATCAGTTCGACCACGACGCTGAATCTGCTGTTTGGCGCGCAGATCATGACCCCCGACACGGGTATCATACTGAACGATCAGATGAATGACTTTTCCATTCCAGGCGTACGGAACGCCTTTGTAAGTTCTCCCCACCCCCCCCCCCCCCCCAAAAAACTCTCTCATCTTATTAACTCTCACAGGGGTACGTCCCGTCTCCCAGCAACTTCATCTCCCCCGGCAAACGCCCCCTCTCCTCCTGCACCCCCGTGATAGTCGAGCACGGCAACGGCACCCTCTTCTTCACGACGGGCGGGGCGGGCGGGTCGCGCATCATCAGCGCCACGGCCCAGACGGTGTGGCGCGTCGTCGAGCACGGCATGAACATGACGCAGGCCGTGGCGGAGCCGCGGCTGCACGACCAGCTCATGCCGAACCAGGTCACGTTCGAGTGGACGTTCGACAACGCCACCGTGGCGAGTATGGAAGGGAAGGGACATAACGTCACGTGGGTTCGGTTGGGGGTTAGTGCCGTCCAGGCCATACGTATGTTGTGGGATGGCGGGTTTGAGAGTGTCGGCGAGCCGAGACAGAGGAATAGCGGGGGTTTGAGTCTGTAAAGTTTGGTTGGTTGGTACGGGGGGGTCGCGTACGGTGAGATGGCTCCTGTTAAGCTAGCAAGTACACAGAGACACACACACCATGGCTGTGGCTTGGGACAGGGTAGAGTTAGCCACACGTCGTCATGGAGGCGGTCACGACGCGGTGTAGGCGTGAACGTACAGACTTCAGATTATGACCTGACAGATAGAACGTGCCAGTCCTTGCTGGAAAGTTCCTTGATGAATCCGGCTCCGGAACAGGGGTATCCCCTTGCCGTCTCTAGATGGCTCATGTTGAAGTAGACCTAGCTCAGGTCTCAATACAACCCAGTTCCCCGATCCAACCACTCAAACTCGGCACAGCCAGGGCTAAGCCCGCCGTCACGTTAATCACCAACCTCACTACGACCTACAGCCTCGCAGCTTTCTCGTGCCATGCTAGAAAATAAGGAGCCAAGCAAGATCCGACCACCCAGCAGGTCACCAAGAACGCATACACATTCATTCAGCCGCCACACATGATAACCTTGATAAAGGAATTCGCATGGCTTGAAGCCCACCGCTTGGCGGAGGTTGACAAGGCTCTGAATGCAGAAGTTGTTATATACTGCGGTTGAATGAATGTGTATGCGTCCTTGATGACCTGCCAGGTAGACGGAACTTACTAGGTTCCCTTCTAGCAGGGGAAACTGAGACAAGTATACGCCGTATGGCTTGGTGGTGATTCACAATTCCCGAAGCGAGACCTTGGAATATCAAACTAGCAACGCCATGACCTTGCCATTGTCCCTATCCGGTATGACCAACGCCAGTGACCATGCTTATACACAATCCTACCCGTCCCTGAGATGCTACCTCATCGGGGTTCCCGTGGCGCTACCAGTCTCCTCCCTAACCTCTCCATTCGCACCCAACTTCCTCTTCTTCTTCCTCCTCATCCGCGGCACAACAGCCGGCTTAGCCCCATAACTTCCGAGCGCCAGCTTCGTCCCGCACGTCAAGCACTCCCCCCCCTCCGGCACCTCGCAGAAGATACTCAGACAAACACTGCATACGAACCCGGTATCTATGACCTTGCGATGGCAAAAACACGCCGCCCGGAAATCCACGCTATCCGCTGCCGGTGGGACGAGCATATCCCCCGCCGCAATCTCCTGCCCCTGGTTCTTCCCCTTGTTTCGCGAGTTGGTTGCCCCCGACGGGACGGAAACGTCCTTGCCCGCGCCCCTGCCCGCGCCGAGGCCGAACATGAGGTACATGAGCAGGCCCTGGGGGTTGTCCACGGCCCTGACGAAGGCGCCGCGCGTGATGAAGGCCGCTTGCTGGAGGAAGGACGCGCTCTCGCCCCGGAGGGAGAGGGTGTCGATCGGTATGCCCGCGTGGCTGGCGGCGAAGACGGCGTTCATGGTGGGGATGTATTGCTCCGGCGCCGAGTCGGAGACACAGATTACTAGGATGCGGGCATGGAGGCCTGCTATTGCGCCTGATAATTGGGGGACGATGACTCGTTGCGTTGTCATGGGGGTGGAGGACTCGAAGGCTGCTTTCGAAGGGGCGAGGTTTATGGAGGTCTTGTTTATGTGTGTGAGAGCTAGTGTAAGGGCGCCGGAGATGAGGGTTGTCGGCGTGGCTAGATCGGTTGGGTCGGTGGACTCGATTAGGTTGCGGAGGGAGGTGATGAGGGACGACTCGATTGCGGCAAACTGGGGGTATTTGTTGGCGCTGTTTCTTTGGGTTGGTGGTGGTTTGTTGGAGGCATCGGTCATCTCAACGTCTTCGGACGGAGGAGGGGAGGGTTTGGGCGGCGGAGGGTAGAGCCATACTGCCCGGTTGGTGTGGGCGGCTATTATGGCGACTTGGTTGGCGTTGCTAAAGGCTAGGTGGGAGTTGATGAAGACGAGGAAGTTGGCTATCGCTTTGGAGAGAGGGAGGGTGTTGGCGAGGGCTGCCCAGGCGCGGGGGTTGGTGTCGATCACGATGGTTAGGAGGGAGGGTATGTCCTCCGTGTTGTAGACTTCGTAGTGCTCTGAGGCGTCAACTGCGTCTACGGCATTGGGTCGACCCCTGCCGATCGTTGAGGTCATGGTTGCTGTGTATGGCCGGGCAGCAGTCCCGGCTCTGTTGTGCTTGTTCTTGGAACTTGAGGCCCAGGTAGCTTCAAATCAGCGATGACATGGTGCAGGTGCCCCTGTTTGTGTTGCAGTCCACCGGGCTCGGTTATACTTCTTGAGCGCTTATGGACATGCCGTTGGCCCTTCTCCGATAAGGATCCGAAACTGGAGTCGCTGGTAAGCTGTTGGTTGAGGAGTAGGTAGAGGTACGAGTTGTCATGTCCCGAAAGAAACATTGAAGTCAAAGAAAGAGCGTCATAGCGCCGATGCGCCAATACACGTGCCTGACCCACTGGCTAAGGCAGATTTGGCGCTAAACACGGAAGCTACGATAGCGCCATCCCAGAATAAGGTTTTGGAGGGGCAGCTCTCCCTTCATTTCTCCCACGGCGGGGCCATCACCTGCCGCATTTCTCAATGTCACGATAAGCTCCATGCTTGGTAAAAAAGATAAAAAGGACAAGAACGACCTTAATTTCCAGCTGTGTTACGCCACCCTTCAATCTCGCATACTGTCAAATAAGTCCTCGACCCCCAATAACTTCTTGTCTTAATCCCTTTCTTTACCTACCTAGTCGAATCATAGCCACCAAAGGACAAGGTAGGGGTGAGAAAACATACCATGTCCTCCGCAGCGGCCATGGGTCCGCCAGACCCAGCGACTATGAGTCGCGAGGACCAGACACTGATCCTCCTTGCGCGATTAATGGAGGGCGGCCAAGAGGACGACGAAACCATCAGAGACCTGGACGCCCTCACCAAGCTCTTCCACGATGACCTCGAAGCAGTCAAGAAGGGAGAGACGTCAATATGCACCGTCATCGACGGCGACTGCGTCGACACGCTGGTATGCTACCTCGACATGCGCCAAGAGGAGAAGCTCCGCGGCCATGCGACACTCACAACCTCGGCCTATCTCAAGGCCGCCGGTGAGGACGGAAACCAGAAGCTGGACCAGTTCTTCCGGGAGCGGATCCGGAGAGGCACCTACGACGATTACATCGTTGCCTTCTGCGTCGCCGCCGTCATATTCCCTATCGTTCCGGACCTCACCTCGGGTCTCTTCCTCAGCGAAGGCTTCCTGTCCAATCTCGGTCCTCTGATGCGACGGAAGTGGAAGAGTAGGAAGGTCGAGACGGCGTGTTTGGAGATGCTCAACGCAGCTTGCATGAACGCCGCGTGCCGGGAAGCTGTGCAGAAGTACTGCGCTGACTGGCTGGAGGAGATTGTCGACCAGGACCCCGAAGAGGCGGTCAAGGAGATGCGCGCCGGCGAAGTCCAGGAGGGATCAGTCTCCATGCGAAGGCACTCGGTGCACGTGCAGAACCTCGCGGCAGTTGTTCTCGCAAAGCTGAGGGTAAGTTCGATCCACGGCCCAGCGTTGCTTGATTCCACCCCCGGCCTGCTAATGATAACCTGACTGACTTCAGTCGTGAAGGTAGTGCAACCACTCACCAAGCAAGCCACGGAAACCGAACCGAGGATACAAGCGGCGAATACGAGCCTTGAGGACCTGACCAAGATGTTTACCAACATGCTTATCAAGAACCCGGACGACAGCAAGCAGAACTCTATTGAGGGACTGGCGTATGCGTCACTACATGCGAAGATCAAGGAGGACATTGCGAAGAACAGTGAGCTATTGAAGAAGCTCGTGAAGACCTTGGAGGAGGCACCACCTAAATCAACCCTAACATACGGAGCGTTGAGCATATTTGTCAACCTTACACGATACCAACCTACACAATCGGAGGAGGAAAAGAAGATGTCTCAGCTGAAGGCATACGCAAACGCGGCAGGCAAGCTGCAACCGGACCCCCTGAATGACGATAAGCATGTCTCAGAGAGGTGCAAGCGCGTCTTCGACTCCGGCATCACACCAGTGCTCGTGTCCCACAGCAAAAACGGCTCAGTCGCATCATTATCCCTCATTATCTCCATTATATACTCCCTGTCAGTGACGACCAGCATACGAGGTCAACTGGCACAGCAAGGCGCTGTGCGTCTACTCATAGGCGCCTGGACAGCTCTTCCCACCACCGAAGCCGTTGCCCGCAGGACGGCCGCCCAAGCATTGGCTCGCATCCTAATATCGACCAACCCATCACTGGTCTTTGGCGGCACCAGACCTACCCCTCAGAGCGCAGCCATCCGACCACTGGTATCGATCATTGCACCCGACCCAGATACGGAAACGCGGGACCTACTACCTACCTTCGAAGCACTCATGGCGCTCACCAACCTAGCATCTACCGACGACGACACACGCCAAACCATCATCCGAACAGCCTGGAATGACATCGAGGAGGCCCTCCTGTCCTCCAACGCACGGGTATCCAAGGCCGCCGTGGAGCTGATCTGTAACCTCGTTCAGAGCCCCGAAGCCGTAGCTCTGTATGCAGATTACAACAACCCGCAGACCAAGAACCGGTTACACATTCTCCTGGCACTAGCAGACGCGCAAGACGAAGGGACTCGTAGTGGTGCCGGGGGCGCCTTGGCAAGTCTGACTGGATATGAGGGCGTCATCAAGGGGATCTTGGCGAGAGAGAGGGGCGTCAATGTCATTCTTGGACTGTGCCAGGAGGAGAGTGAGGACCTGAGACATCGTGGTGCGTTTGTCGTTTATAATATGATTTCTGCTGAGGGCGAGCTGGGGCAACAGGCGAGGGAGAAGATCAAGGACGCGGGCGGGGTGGAGGTTCTCATGGAGAGTGCGAAGAAGAGTCGGCGGTCGGAGGTAGTTGAGGTTACTGTGCAGGCGTTGAAGGTTTTGCTTGAAGGAACTGCATAGCATCACATTGCATGGTTGACATAGATGGTTTCGAGACTGACTTTCGGAGGACTGGGATAGACTGATAGAGAGACGACCTTGAATGATGATACATGTTTTCCTGTAACATCCCAGGTCTTACAACGTGTTAACCATTAGTGAATGTCATGTTAGTTAGTCTTCAAACTGTCCCTTTCAAAGAAGAGTGTGTCGTTAGGGGGGCGGCAAGGTGAAGCCTACAGTGTCCACAGTGCCGTATCCACACCGTGTTCGGACGAAGCGTACCCAACCAATTTTCACCTGCCATCTCGAACTCTCATCGCAGATGGACTCACTCACACAAATAGCAACGTACAACCGAAAACCTCACACGTTATTGCTCGTCTTTTGAGCTCTAGCACTCTCCTAAAGCTTCTAAACTATTACGGACAGTGTTCGTGAAATTTTGGGAGGGAAAGCTACGCCTCGACTTGACCTTCCTCTAAGATGAAGATCCTCGAGTCACAAAATGCGGCCCTCTCCAACTACGAGGTGTACCAGCATCTAGTCGACCACCAGAAGAATCTTAAGCAAAAGCAGCGCAAGGGACCTGGCAACCTCGCTACGCTCATCAAGGAGGTGTGTCATTTCATTCTCCATTTAGCACAATATTTCCATATACATGTCCGACGAGCTAACATCCCCAAAAGGTCCTCGCCTACCTCAAGACTGCTCCCAGCCCCTTAGCTAAGCAAGAAGAAACCCGCCACTACGACGCAGAGGTCGTGACGCGGCTACTGGAAGGTTTAAGCAATGCGAACCTGAACCAGGACTTGGCGAAGGGCGAGGTGCTGATGATCCTCAACCTGCGGCCGAGCACTATCGCTGTCCTAAGCACGGTGATTGAAGACATGGAAGATCGCTTCAGCGACGATGAGCAGGCTGCTATACTGGAGGTTATTGCCGCTGTCCTCGGGCGGGAGGAGTCCCACGCCGACGCGGGAGGGGAGGAGGCGATGGAATCCGTCGAGGGCGGGGCTTAGGTGGCCTCGTCCGCGCAACAGGAGAAGATTGTTTCGAGTTCGGGCACGGTGCGTGGGGAAGAGGAGAGGGGGCATAATTGTTGAAGGGTGGCCCGGCAGGGAGGTCACATCACGCAGCAGCCGCCCTCGCTCTGTCCGCCTTCTGAGGAGGCGGTCTTCATCGCCCGCCGGCAGATGTCTTCGAAAACTTGCGGGAGGAGCTCGCCTGTCACGGCGGAACACTCCATGTACATGTCCGCCCGCATCTCCTGGGCGACCTGGTGCGCTTCTTGGGGGTAGATTATGCCGTTTGGGTCCGACTCGGAGCGGAGGTCGCGCTTGAGGCCTAGGACTAGCACGGGGAGGATTGATTCGGTTGCTTGGAAGGTCTGACGGACTTGTTTTATCCACTTTTTTTTTTTTGTAACGGTGTTAGGAGTTTTACAGCCCAGGGGATTAGGAGTTATACAGGGCACGGGAAAGGGGGAAATGGTAACGGGGGTACGAACCATTCTCTGCATGTTTATGAGGGAAAGACGCTTGCTGATGTCGTAGCAGATTATGACTATGTCCGGGCGGAGGAGCTGCCAATTCTCTGGGCTGGAGGTGTCGGAGAATTCGAGGCGGTATTGGCCAACGCGCCCTCGCAGCTCGAAGGTGAAGGGCTGGTCTAGGTCGCGGAGGAGATGGATGGCTTGTTGTGGCCCTTTGTGGTCGCCTTGGCTGATTCTCCTATGCGGATATCAGCACTGGTGGAGATACATGAGACTCATGAGTGAGATAGTCAGGGAGCACCAACGATAGAAAGGTCGACTTTCCGCATTTCTCATCCCCAAGTAGCAGAATTGAGACCTTGTGAGGCTCCATTGTAGATGCTTATGCCTTTACATATCCAACATAATGTGAATAAACATTTCATAACGGTCTGAATGGAGGATAAATAACGCAAGCCACAGCTGTTGAAGTGAAGTGTGAGAGCATCAGCCACATCCTCAGTTCTGCATAAGTGGCCCGAGCTTCATCGAAGTGGAGACCTCGTCGTGCAGCCTTGGCAGCTTGTTTCCACCGCGACGTTCCTTTTTCGAGCTTTGATATTTCCCACTATTTACATTGCCAACGTCACAGAAAACAGTGTACAGCAGAGCATATAGGCTTTGCCCGACGATGCCTTGAAGATGCCTCCCGCTACAGTCCGGCGGGCGCCATACAAGGACTTTCTACAGCCTGCGCTACATCGACGATTTTCTACTACGGCTTCGATCCTGCTGGCCATCGCATACCTGCAAGCTATTCTATTTGGACTTCCTGGGTCTGGTAGGTGCAGCTCCGGCTTGTGTCAAAAACTCGACAGGAACTAACGTTTGTGATAGCCTTCTGGTCCTGGTTCCCCATCGGCCCGGCCGGGGTACGCACCCTCTTCCTCTCCCTCTGCGGCCTCTCCGTCATCGTCCTGCGGATAGCGCAGTACCACGTCGGCGCGCGCACCTCGAACTCGGGCCTCCAGAGCTTCGCCCAAAACGTCTTCCAAATCCAGACCCTCGAGGCGCTCTTCACGTACATCTTCTCCGGCTGGCTCTTCAGCCAGATATGGCTGTGGTCGTGCGGCCCCGACAGCGGGCTCGGCTGGATAACGTACTTCAGCGGGGACAGGGCGCGACTGAACGAGAAGCCGCTGTTCTTCACGTGCTACTTTGTCATACTCGGCATCGTGGAGGCCGTGCTGCACCTGTTTTACGACAATGACCGCCTGTCGCTGGGCGTGGTCAAGCCGACGAATGGGCAGAAGCAGGGGGGTGATACGGCGAGCCAGTTTAAGCAGTTCTACGCGCAGATTCCGAGCATATTTATCGGCTCGATAGGACGGGCTGTTGGGACTGTGTTCTTGAGCTTGGTGGTGTATCCCATCTTTTTCCGGGGTATTGTCTGGCGCACCAGCCTGTTCTTCCTTAGGCCTTTCTACAATCTGCCCAAGACGAACATGCTGCCCACGGCGTGGCCGTTTGCCTTCTGGGTGCTGGGGTGGTGCATTGTTGCAGGTGCACTTCTATCGATAGTGTGGACTGCGGGAAATGCTGCGTTCTCGATCTTCTTGGTCCGAGAGCCCCTGAAGCATGGGAAACCGCTCACTACCGAGTCCAAGGACCCTAACGGGAGCCTGCTCAATGGGTTAAAGAGCAAGAAGCTCGCAATCAAGGTAACTACTACCACCGAAGCCAGCATAATGAGGCGATTGCTAACGGATTTCAGTGCTTCGCCATGTGGGAACTAGCCTTCATCGCCCGCGACTACGAAGCAAGGCGCAAGGCCATCTACGAGGACATCGACAGAAAAGAGGGACCTATGTGGTCGCAAGTCTACCTCCTCTGCCTCGAAGCCATCAAGAGCATCGAAACCAGGATCGACAACTATGGTCGAGCTCCGGCCCCAGTGGCGTCTACAGCCCTGACAACCGTCGACGAGAAGAAGCGCACTACGCAACCTCCGCGACAAGACGAGATCATCCAAACAACACCCAAGAAGAAGCAGCCCTTCCGCCAAGAAGTAGAGAAACTCGTCGGCCAAGTCGCTACCGCACCCGGGCAACCGTCGCAGCTTAGCCCACTGGCGAAGAAGGCCATGGATACGGCAAAAACAAAGTTCCTCGAGCTGCAGAAGGAAGCCACCGGCACGGACGACACGCAGAGCCTCTTCCGTGACCTCGCCCTCAAGGTACTCGACACACCCGTTGGCTGGCCCTTCAGGCAGGAGTTCAACCGCTGCCTCACCGTAGTCGTACTGGGCACTCCCTACGGCGAGCCTAGTCTTTACATCAACGCTATCAACGCGCTGAGCCTCCTGGCCGTGCACAGTCTGAAGGAAGACAAGTACGGTAACGTCCAGAGAGACGTGGCAACTATCCTGCGGACCCTGACGACAGTAACTTCCAAACTGGAGAGGTTCAAGAACGCGTTCCCCGTGCATTGGACGGATGTGGAGAAGGATAAGAGTAGTGCGGAGGTGGATGCTATCTTGGAAGCGCTGAGGGAGGGGTTGAAAGAGCTAGTACAGGCTTTTGGACCGTATGCTAGGGATTTGAGACTTAGTCTTACGGATATGAGGCTCGCGAAGGAGGCGGCCGGTATTGAGAGGGACGAGCAGGTTGTCCGGCGGGACGAGGAGATGAGGGAGATTCGGTGATGGACGACATCGGGTATCATCGTAGGAGAATATTTGGTCGAGTCTGGCTCCGTGGCATAAATACGAAGTCTAACAAGGAGCTTCATGTGTATGAATAAAACCACTTGTAATATCATCAAGCAATGCAAAGCTACCTTATCATCGAGACCGGATTGTGGGAATCACGTCTCTTGTCACACCCGTTAGTACACGTAGTGCACAGGCTGAGACCCTAACCCTGGACTTAGGCGAGCTCAGTAGAGAAGTGGAGAACTCAGCCCTGCGGGAAGCTACGTAATTAATCTACTGTGTACGGCTAACTTCTCTTAATCCAACCTCACTGCCTAACGCGAGGCACTCGTGACAGCTTCACGCCCGCCCAGCGATGATACAAGCGGCTTGTAAATATCATTTCGCGATATTGGACTTATATACCGCGCCATGAGGACCCTCCTTCCACTGTCCATCGTCACGAGTCGGTAGTCGAGAAGCAGATTGGGCGTCATGGCCGCCAAAAAGAGGTCAGCCGTGGCGGTAGCCTTCCGCGTGCTGTACAACTCCATCTACCTCATCCTCTACACCATCCTCGCGGCCCTCCTCCTCGCGCTCGCCGCAGACGTCATCCGCCAGGCCGTCCTCCGCAACCAGACCTTCAACATCCTCGTCATTGCGATCGCCTACATCGTCACCATCCTGGTTCTCGCGTTCATCTACGCGATCCGCCTCTACATCAACCGCTCCGTCCTCGCGTCGATCCCGAAGTCGTACCTCCCCATCGAGAAGGGCGATCTGATGAAACACGTGCGCAAGATGATCATCGCTGGTCTGAGCAGGAGTGCGGCGATTGCGTATGCTGCGCGGCCGAGGGTTGCGCCAAACGACGACTTCCCGGCGCATCTGCTGGGAGGTGAGGGTGAAATGGCGGAGGTTGGACAGGCGAGAAAGGAGAGGAGGTCTATTCCCCCGTTTAAGCTGAAGAAAACGGTTACGGTGGAGGATGAGATGGGTATCAGCCTGCCTCCTGTCCGGGCTGTCTGGGGCGAGATCGAGCATGCGGGATGGGGTTCGCCGACTTCACCAGATCTACCCGATCTTCAATACGCGTCCGTCATCTCTGAGCTGCCCAACCTCATAGAGGCGAAAGCTATCACCCTCGCGCCTCCGGACCCAGAGTCTCAAACCGACCCTCCCACGCTAGACCCCGACGCCGTGTCCCTCCTCCAAAGAACAGAAGAGATGGGCCTCCGCGACTACCTCGCCCACCTAAGCGACCTCGGCGTGCTAGAAACAACCCAAAACACAACCAACTTCACAGCCAAGTACGAATACGCCCGCTTCTCCACCCGGCCCCTCCCCAACACCCGCTTCCGCGAGTTAATGCACCTCTTCGCCGAGGTCCTACGCGCAATGAAACCTCTCGACCCGGACGTCCTATCCTCCCTCCTCGACCCAGCCGAATCCTTCTCTTCCCACCCGGCTGAAAGCGACATAGACAACAACGCGCCCCTCTCGCACACGGGCAACAACCGCACACCCGAATCCAGCATCGCGCGCTCCCCGAGCTCGAGCACGGCCAGCTCCTCCAGGTCGCGCGTGGTGCGCCAACAACAGCAGCAGCAGCGAACGCCGCCTGGTATAGGGGCGGTGCGAAATTCCTCGGCTAACACGTGGGGGCAGTCGTTCCGCACCGCGCCGACGACGCCGAAGAGCAGGAGGACGGTGACGGGGGTGTCTATGACGAGCAGCGTGAACAGCTTCGCGCAGACGAGGAATCCGTATCTTGTCGGTGGTGCGGGTTCGAGTGCGAGCGCGAGCGTGAGGAGCTCGGATGCGGGCAGCGTGATTGTTAGGCCTGTGGAGGATGATGGGGAGGGGGAGGGGATGCCGTATGTGTTGACGCTGACGGATACGAGGAGTAGTGCTGGCTGAGGAATGGACGGGAGAGAAACCTGTCGTCCTTCCAGAGGGGGTTTTATGGCCGGGTGGCGCCCTGTGCTGGTGCTTTCCGATCAAGATGGACGATATGCATAAGCCCTCCGAGAGACGGCCGGACGGCGTCTCTGCGCCGACTACGAAGACACGAATTATGAACGGGAAGGAAAACAATCGAGCCTCGATCTTCGACCGCCGATCAACAATGTATACTCTAATCAATAATCTAATAAACAACCGACTTATCAACCACCAAACCAAGTTTACCCCATTACCGTCACCGTTGCTTTTTCCGACACCACCATCAGCAGCAGCATCGTGGCGATATGCGAAGGTACAAGCGACGGGCGAGCGTCATCTGTGGCTCGATCGCCAGGTATGATCTGGCCTGCACGGTTGCCTTTTGAGGCGAGCCTGCAATGGGGGTGTCAGCGGGGGATTTTCTTAAGGAACACCCGCCGCTCGGATTGAACGACAGAACGGTACGTTTAATGTTTTGGGGAGGGGTGGACCTGGCCTCTGTCGAGCCAGGGTGTGAGTCCCTGTTGACCAGCGGCATGATACCGTCTGGTCGTGTGATGTGGTGTGGGGGTGGAGACCATGTCTGTGTAACACACATCTCGAGCAGGGCCAATCGGAAAGAAGAAGTGACAGCTTACCAGGTACCTTGACACGTGACCTCACGGGCGACTTAGGTGGATGACGGAGGGAGGCATCTCAGGATGTCGTCGAGCTTGTTGCTCATATCCTGAGCTCTCTGTTCGGCGGTGACGGTCGTTGACGGGAGAGGGTCGACAAGGATGTTGCCGTTGCCGGCCGGCTCCTCGACGAAGGCCTTGAGTTGCTGCTGCCTGAGCTGCTTGCGCTCCTGGCGCTTGAGGTTGGGGTTGGATGCCGTTGGTCTATGGTACAGTGGAATGTCAGAGGGGGGCCTTAGCAGACCGGGAGTTGACAAGGGGGGCATGACGGGAGAGGTGGAAGGACAGAGGGGGGACATACTCAGCCATGGCAAGGTAAGGTTCTCACGGCTCTCGGTGAAAGTCAAGTCCCGTTACAGATTACTGACAGAGTGTAGTAGATGTGTTTGCAGCTTGGGTGTAGAGAATTGGTCTAGAGAATATCCAAAGAACAGAGTCAAGAGAGGGCGGCCCTTCCTGCCTTATATGTGCGTTCATCGTGAGCGTCCAAGATGTTATTCTTCCTGTAATGGACAATTACCAGATCCGTCCCCTCGGGCGTGTAAGCACTGGACAAGCGCATGTCATTAGGACCAGGGCCGGAACCGACACCTATCAACTGCAGTTGGGTACGCGGGAACAAGCTGCAGGATGGTCATAAAGTGCAGGTTTCGTCATTCGGAGTCCAAATCGATCGAAATTCATGAAGTTCATGAGTTCGACCCCTCCAGCCCATGCAGAAGTCAGCCATACAAACGACGGGGTTTGGGCTATCTGCTTGCACTTGCATGCCGTTACCGAACCTAGAACCACATCGCATTTGTCTTCTTTCCGCGGCAGTAAGTCTACGTGCCACATACTCGATTACTAGCGTTGCTGGTCTGGATGACATCCGTCAAACATGCATATGTGTGGTAGCCGGTCGAGGCCATGGACCGGGGGGGGCATTGGCTGCATGAGATGGTGGCGCTCGTAAGGCGCTGCAAGGCGTCCACTCTGCCGCCGCGGCGCGCTGCTATGTGCCTGCAGAGACATCCTTTCCACCACGATCGGTGCCCTTTGCCCTTTTTCACCTCCGATGAAGGCGGGAGGGGGGACCTCCAATGAAGGCGGGAGGGGGGACCTCCAATGAAGGCGGGAGGGGGGACCTCCAATGAAGGCGGGAGGGGGGGGGGAGTCCATGTCCCTAAGGTGCCCACAATAAATTGGGACGGAGTCCCAGCCCACAAGAAAAATGGACTGCGTCTCGAATTCACACGACATGGCTCGCCTGCGTGGCAGGCATGGTTCCCTTCCCGGTTTCCCACCACTGCCCATCATATTGGATGAAAAGAGTTCCTGCCCACAACAAATCGGGACTGAGTTCCAATTCTCAGGAATGGGGCCGTGTCCCTATTCTCATGAAATGGGGACGTGTCCCTATCTCCAGAATTTGGGACTGTGTCCCAATCCACCAATGATTGGATTTTGGAACTCTGTCCCCCCCCCTGCCTTGGGCTGTGTTCCTAGGTGGGCAAGCTGTCCAGCTCGCGCATCATGAGACGCTTCATCTTCGAGAGTGAGGGTCCGTTGATCGTGTCTTTCCCTGCGATAGCGGGCTGCTTGTGTGAACACACCTCCACATCGCATGCAGAATGGTTGCTCACAGTCTTCGATACCCTTGGCCTGGGAAGGGAAGCGCAACAGCCAACCCTGTCTCGACTTGCTCACCAACGAACAATATCCCTCCTGACCTCCATGGGCCCAACTTCATGTCATCGGTCCGAGAGGCTCGGTCCCATCCTCCAACCCCCGGTTCCCTGCGCCCGATCAAAGTCACTGAACATGATCACTGTCGGCGAGCGCCAACGCTTCACCGTGCCCCGGTGAGCAACGGATTGGTCGTCGAGATGTACAACAAACCCGGCACAGATGATAGCGTTGGCTGCATACCCGAACCGGCGGATAGTCTCAGCATGCCGGATCCTTTGGCTCTCTCCGCCGTGACCTTCTCCATATAGCAGGCTGACCTACAAACATCAATGTGCGATTACCTATACGCCAGACCCTGAAGCCCCCTGTTACTGAGGCAACACCGAGCGAGCTGGACGTCAGAAAGGACATACACAATCCAACGCTCCAACACGACATCAACTTCGACCCTGAGCTGCACTTCCGACCGAACCTGGATGGCGAGAGGGCTGGGTGAAGCAATCCAGACGCCGTATGATACCCAGCGTCCGTCTTGCATCTTTTCGTCGGTGCCCCCAGTATACAACGGTTCTGCCCGCGACTACGCAGCAACCACTTGATGGCCGGCCTGCTCAGACTGACCATAGGCCCGCTGCGCCAGCAGGCAATTGGAGGGGGCTTGTCACACAGTGGCGTCCTAGCTGTCGGATGTATATCAGCAACCCTTCACCTACACCTGGATTAGGATTACGCATGGGAGCGCGGTACCTAGGTCCATGACTGGATGAACACACGATTGGGTGACGAAACGACGATCGGCATGGTCATCCTACCACAGGTGTATTCTATCCCTGATGATGGCTCGTCCATACGACATTGTTTGGTTGTCGAAACTGGTCCGCCCTAGGTGCTGGCTCTTCTGGATGGAAAGATGGACCCTGGTTCTCGACATCAGCACCTCGACACCGTCATGACTCGATCATCACCCACCTCCATGAGATCCGATACCAGCCGGGCTCTCCGGCGATCCACGCCCGCTCGGATCAACAGCTTATCGCCCGGTTAGCTCAATCGGTAGAGCGTGAGACTCTTACGAGAGACATATCTCAAGGTTGCGGGTTCGACTCCCGCATCGGGCTCAATTCCCGATGGACGACCATCACGATTTTTTTGATTTTTTTCTGTTTTGGGGGTCTTCGATTGAAGGGTCGAAGTTGGAGCGTGCGTTGTGGCATAAGGGTCTCAAAATTTTGGACTGACTCGAGTCATGCATTATCCCGAAAGACTGGACTGTCGCGCCTTTTCTATTCCGCACAAACATGAGACAAACAACGACGACTTGGAAGCATCCACATCGGGACCATCCGTTCTCCATCCAACGGGTCCAGGGGGTGTAGCTCATCTGGTAGAGCGCGTGCTTAGCATACACTCGATGAGCAATCATCGGCTACATGTTCCTGCACGAGGTACTGGGTTCGACTCCCAGCTCCTCCACGGTTTCTTTTTTTGCTCGTTGTGACAAGTTTGGCTCCCCGAGTCGATATCTGTCTGTGACACGACAGTTTTTCACCCCTGAGCACTCGGATGTCAAATTGTGAGGCCTCTCGAGTCCAAGGTAACAAGACCATGCAAAAGATATCTGTCATTTACCACGTATTCCTTCCTCCATGCACGAGTTACTCCAGGGTCAGCACTCCCGTCTGTCTTCGACTCTTCGGGAATGACGTTTGTACGACGCGACATGCAAGGCAATGCAGGTCCTGCGCATCCAGCAACCAACCGCGTTTATTGGTAGATCAATATTTACCAGGCCAGCTCTTTTACTGGCCCGTCATTGTGCAGAATGTGAAAATTGTTTTCTCACTACCAGGTAGTTGGGAGATGGAGCCGTCGGCGACGGCACCGCATGGATCATCCCACGGTGCCACGACTTGCAGTGCCCTTTGACAAATGAGGGAATGAGGGCTTGCATGTGGATGTTACCACAGGAGGGAGCGAGTGTATTCTAAAGTGACGAGGTCAGAGCTCACTCGTCATCATCTCAAGATCTTCACAAGCATTGTTGTCCCTATCAAGGCCATCGGAGGTCGACGGATGATGGTAACAGCAAGTCTGATGTGCACCAGCAGCCAGCTTGGACGGCAGTATCCGCGGATCACGCTGCGCGACTACCAGTTAGCCCTGTGGCTTGTTGCCTCGCGGTGTTTCGAGCATGAAGCAGACTTTGAACGGTTTGGGTATTCCCGGGTCGGACTTGAGATGGGTAACGGAACTAAGAAGCACGCTTATGATTAGACTTCCAAGTGGGACGTATTAGTATATCTACCAACCCTCCAGAACAACAAGACCATATACTCGATAACGTCATACATACTCACCCCTTCTGTATCGGAGGGGGTTGGCTTCAATTGCAAACGCGCTTGATGTGTCGTGGCCCTGTGCTTGTCCAAGCCCCCTTCCAGAACTCCTGGGTCTCAGCGAAAAGAGACCAGACATTAGTCTAGATCTCTGTTATGGATTTCAACCGAGTGTAGGTCGGGATCATTGTAGGTCATTGGAGAGCCCCGACGGGACTGCATATCGCGCGTGTTATCATATGTCTATGACCCCGGGACGCGACATTCGTATGGCTAATCACGTATTGGCCGGCAAAGGTTGCAATAGTTGCAGAGTCAAAGGCCAATAGCCACCAGATTCATGGTGACACACCAGAACCCGGCCGGCAGCACACCTATTGTTTGATGTTTCCCTCCTGGCTGTCTGTTTATGTTATGGAAGCGGTCATGGTGTGGGAAGTGATAGGTCTTCGCGTCAATTCCCGAGTCGCACTTCTATGCAAGACAGAACTGACAGGCTGTGGGAGACCTGTCTGGCCAGTAGGCATGCCCCTCCACCCCGACTTATCGTGTGCGGAGCCCTGGGTTTGTCTCGGCGCTGACCAGCGCTCAAACACTGACCTCCCCTTGCTCACGGAGTACATATTTATACCGTTCTTCACCAGAAACTGATGAGACGCGGCTTTGGGCTTTGACACGCGTTGGCACTCCAACCTACTCTTCGCTTCATATGGGCATTCAAAGCAGCTACCTCCGCCGTATAAGTGTGTTCTCTCCCCCCTCGACGGCCATGGACTCTATACCGAAGCTCCTTTCTCCGAAATTACGATTCTAACCTCGGATAGTGGACCATCTTACCACTCTCCACGTACCCGATAGCCACATACGGCTTGCACCATGTCGTCGATACCTAGCACCAGTGCATCACTGTTCCAAGGGTAGGATCTTACCAAATATATCCGACCTGAGCCGGCATCTTATCATCTGTCATTCTGTCTAACTCCGTCTCTACAGGTCCGCGCCACCCAAGCCCGACCACTCCCTGACGTGTATCAACCAAGATTCCTCGTCTCTACGTGCTTCCCGGATCGCCTCCTTTATCAGCGAGCCTCCTTCGGCAGGCAACACTCTTGTTCGTCTCGTCTGTACATTCGGCTCCAAAGCTAGCATGCCTACTCCATCAATGGACTGTGCGCTTAGGCCGAGCGTGCAAGAGAACACCAACTCTACTCCCGACGACCTCGGGAAAGTCACCCTGTCCAAACGATCTTCGGGTCCTTCGTCATTCCCTATGACTGGTGCTTAACTCGTAAGTCCCATGATCTGTACTTACTCTGTTCCCTTGATTCCAAGAGTCTAAGAACCTGAGCTGACCATCGTCCATCGATGCGGTGAAAGGATAAACCACTACATGGCACGTCCATGTTTGCGGTGACAAGGACCATATCCACCACGCAGAGAACATTCCCAGAAGCTCAGAGCAACGTATAGCGTATTACCTTTCTCAACATCACCATTCTCCAACGATTGAACGAATTCCACGCCCCTTTCGCAAATAGACAACCTCTGCCCGGCACGCTTCATCACCTCAACGGCCGACATCAACAATATCCTGACAACATCAAAGCATCATTCGCACTCTTGTTCTATAGTAGTTAAAAGTGTCTCAGTCCTACGCCAGCGACTTGACTCAAGACTCTTCCATCTTCGGGGTGAACAATTCCGGTTACGTCAGGAAAGGGGTTCAGGGGATAGTAAACAATGGATCATCGCACGAGGATCAAGGAAGGACAAGGTCAGACAAGCTGGCATTCACATGGCGGAAACACTCGATTGTCAAAGATCCACCGTCATGCACAATCTTCTTCATATACGGAGGGTCGCGGATGAACCCTTGTGATATCGCATGTCCGTCATCTGTCACCTACCCTATACCTCTTCGCAGCCGAGCTTCTCTTGATCTGAAGATAGACAACGTGCATAACAACCTTTGACGAGGGGATACGATGAGGCTGTAAGTACAGACAAAGCTCGATTACGGTCGCTATTTGCTCCTAGTCACTGTCCCTGAATTTCGGGTGGTCCTGTCTCCATGTATTTGCGAGCCACAACTATAGCACAGAGTCTTCCAATCTCAATCATAAAACAAGTATACCAGCGTCCAATAATATCAACTGGCCGCTTTAATCTGCATGGCCGATAACAATCACCATTCCCCCGAGTGAAGCCAGATCAGTATGCGTGCGTAGCAATACACATATCCAACCTCCACCACGACCGCCACCGCCTCATCCCGCATCCACACCCCAACACTCGTCAAGCCCCCTAACGACTCGGTCATCATACAACAAACCCCCGGGTCTTGTGGCTCAATGGCAGAGCGTCTGACTACGAATCAGGAGGTTGCAGGTTCGACCCCTGCCAAGATCATCATCATAGGACGTCGAAGTCCAAAATCCAATATTTTTTTTTGCTTTCGTGGGGTGGAGGTGGACATGACTCGTTGACATGCAGCGCCGAGTTAGGGGTCGCTCATCACAGCTAGAGCACTGCTGCCAGGAAGAGGGCTATGAAGGCAAACATGCTGCTGGGCGTCACAAAACTGGCTGTCTGCAGCTAAACGGGACGCATCACAGGTAAGGAGTTAAAGGCATGGGATAGGGTAGGTGAGATGGGACGATGGGAAGATCACGAGCAACTCGTTTGCGGCCCCGACAACCGACGTGATCAATTAGGGAGATACGGACCAAGTGCGAAGATAATTGTAGATCCCACCACTGAAGTGGTACAAGATACATAATAGAAGAGAAACCGAAGTATCACTCACAAGCGCCTGAACCTGATACTGATCAATGTTGTTGTGGGTCTGGAAGAAAAGAAGATCATAAAAGGTAGTCTTGGCGTTGGTATTATACAGCCTCCAATCACAGAGGCGGCGTCATACCATCTTTGTTGGAGTCTTACCACAGGGGAAGTGCTCCGACCTCTTGGCACCACTCGACAGCAACGACATATGCTGCCCTGCGATGCCGTGAGAAGTCGTCTTGCAAAGGTCCATCGCACATGACCAAACCGGCTGCTTAGACGATTGGACGATCAGGGCAGGGAACGAACGGCCGGGCTGGAGGGCTCGATAATGACGACCAGCGATATGTGACGAGTCTTAGACGCATACAGTTGAATATTCGTTGGTATCTCAGGCCAAGGTGAAATAGAGATTTTGCAAACTTATGAGGTGTTCTGGTGATCGCAGCGGACCGGTATCTAGGAGAGAATGGTTAGATGATGGCTACGGGCGTACCAGGGAATATGGTCGAGTTCACGACAGATTTACAAAGGCAAGTCAGAACCCATACCCTGTGGAAGCAACAATCATCACAAACAAAAGGGATTTCGACAGATTTTGTCTATTTTCCTTTGTAGTCCAGGTCTCACCGAAACAGATTCCAGTGCCGAAAGCGGGATAACGATCAAGTCCACCCCTTAGTTGACCACACAGGGCTTTCCCTCTCCCCGTAACTAGCTAGCCACGGTTGCGAGTATCTTTCCCTCATAAGTGCGGTGCAACGTTGACCCTCGACAAACCGGGAAAATCCATCAGGTATAAGAGAAACCAAGAACCCACAACGCGGAGAAGTTGATGGAGACCGAAAAAGAGAAAAGGGCAATCGTTCGGATAGTTTTTCCTCCCTCCAGATACCACGCCGACCAAATACGCCTGATGATGTGATCCCATTTCACGCCTCAACCAAGCATAACAACCCCTTGTCGACAGACCCTGCAGCTTCCCATACTGGCGACCACCCGTCTCCAAATCCACTCAAGGAGAGCGAATTTACCACTGAGCGGGAGTCTCCTTGGGAGCCTCAGCACCCCACTCGGCAGTGGTGGTAGCGGCACCGGCGGCGTCCCAGTTGCTGTTGCCAGTCTGGACGGCGTCACCCCACTCACCACCAGCGGCAGCACCGGCGAAACCGGCAGGGGCAGCCTCCCAGTCACCACCAGCGGTAGCGAAGCCGGACTCGATGGCGGCAACACCCTCCTCCTCAACGCCGGGGAGCTTCTCCTCCTCGAGCTTCTCCTCGGCCTCAGCCTCGGGGTCGCGGTCTGGATACATGTTAGCATAGTGTCGCGGAAGTTGACATGGTGCGAATACGTACAGAAGTAGAGATCGGGCATGACGTCCCAGGGAGTCTCGCGGTTGTAGATGGTGCCACGGAGACGGAGGACCTCACGGGCGAGCATCCACCAGATGAGACCGATGGAGTGACGGCCCTTGTTGTTGGTAGGGATGGCAACGTCGACGTACTCAGTGGGGGAGTCCATGTCGCAGAGGGCAATGACGGGGATGTTGACGTAGCTGGCCTCCTTGATAGCCTGGGCATCGGTGCGGGGGTCGGTAACGATGATCAGACGGGGCTCCTTGAACGAACGGGTGATGTAGTTGGTGAACGAGCCGGGGGTGAAGCGACCAGCAATGGCCTGGGCACCAGTGTGGGCGGCGAACTTCAGGACAGCGCGCTGGCCGTAGGGACGAGCGGAGATGACGCAGACGTCGGCGGGGTTGTCGACAGCGGCGATGACTGGGGGAAACTTCGTCAGCGGATGAAGCAACGAGATATGTAGGGCCGGATTTCAAACTCACTGCGCGCAGCCAGCTGAATTTTGGAGAATGTGACTCCGACATTAATCACATTAACTCCGTCGGCTCGGGACTTGAACCTGTACTAAGTGCAAAAATTGGTCAGTTTGCAACCCAAGATGTCGCGATGTCGATGGAAAACACAAAGCTTACGGGCAGCATGTGAGTCTGGAGGCTGTTGAAGAGAATTGTTAGCGGCCGAGCGATCCAAGTTTGCCTGAGAGAGTAATGTACTTCTTGCTGCCGATATGAGCCTGAGAGCTGAGAAGCATCTCAATGTCCTGGCTGGTCGGAGCCATGACCGAAGGGAGTTGAGCGGCGGCCATCTTGAAGGTTGGTGGTGAGGTTGTCGAGAGAAAATTGGTTTTTGGCGAAGTTCGAAAATCAGAAAAATGTTCGAGGTTGAGTTTGTGTGGGCTGCTCCTTCCCGTCCAGGTTCTAAGGTACCCCACCAGGGTTTCCGCATGAGCTTCCAATTACCTATTGTACCTTCCATACATATTTGGCAGAGGGAGACTTACTGTAATTAAAAGTCCGTGCACGAGCTAACGGTGGTCGGTGCACTGCTGGACCGACGAACCGAAGTTCTTCCGGCGCGCTGGCTCAGACTGGTGATCACGCTAACCCCGGAGTGTAGCGGATTCAAAAGTTTGCGAATGGGCTGGCTATCAGACAACAGTGCAGCACCTGTATAATCCAACAAGGCACCACCATGCCTCCACGACTGCCAGGCCCGCAAGGGCTGCGGATGTTCAATCGTAAGTACATCGCATCCGCACAGCTTTTGGAATGCCTGAAATGTATTAACATTGCTGTATCAGTGGCCATCCGACCATCAGCTCAACCATCGACCGCGAGCCTCCTCCCCATCATCCAGACCGCCAACCTCTCCCGTAAAGAGAAGAAGAGAAAGATGAAGCAAGACCCCTACGGCTGGGCACAAGCACAACAAAAAAAAGCCGTCAACGTCAAGCGACGGGAGGAGCTCCAGAAGGTCAAGGACGAGGCCTGGGGCAGCCCCGTACACGGCATCACAACCCCGTTCGTCGAGTCCTTCGACTCCGCCGGCCAGGCACCGCTCTCCACACCACAAACAGACGGTGAGGGTAACCCGCTAGAGGAACCCCATTCCCTGCCCACCACACCAAACCTCCGCAACTACCTCCTGAAGGACGAAGAAGTCGAAAAGGCCATCGAGCAGTCCTACCTCCTCACCAAACCCCTAGAACCCGAGGACCGGGCCAAATCCGACCCGGAGCTGGAGAAGAGGCAGCGGGAGGAGCACGAGAGGCACCACGCCAAGGCCGTCGCGGCCCTGCAGCGCATCACGGACCTGGGCAAGGGCAACGCCAAGGACCGCCGGCACGCGAACATCAGCCGCTGCATCGAGACCTTCGGACGGCACAACACCGACCAGGCTCTGCCGAACGCTGCACCACCCCTCGCTCGCGGCGTCAAGGACGTGCCCAAGCCGTTGCGTGCCGGCCCGGACACGGGCAGCAGCGAGGTGCAGATCTCCATCCTGACGGCCAAGATCCGGGCGCTTGCCCTCGCGCTCGAGGGGCCCAAGGGCCACAAGGATAAGAATAACAAGAGGAGTTTGCGGAGGATGTGCCACAAGAGGCAGAGGTTGCTGAAGTACATGGAGAGGAAGGAAAGGGGGAGCGGGAGGTGGCAGCACATGGTTGAGACGTTGGGTTTGTCGCCGGCAACGTGGAAGGAGCAGATTTCCTTGTAGAGCGAGGTTCATGGCGGACTGTAGAGTTGAACAACGGGGATGTAAGAGTTACCATGGCGCACTGTAGAGCATGTAAGACCATGTAATTATCTATGTACAATACAGACGAAGGCAAAGAACTTCAAAAACACCCAATTTCCGAGGTCTACTGCTAGACCCTTTACCAATGACGCCTATGCTCCCGAGATGGATCCATTAAGTAGGATGCGTTTGCGCGCTTGAGTGATGCTACAGAAGAAGAGAGAAACGACAAAGACCGCAACCGGTGGACCTAAAATACACTGATGTAGTTGTTGATGCGGTCCTTCTGGTTTTGTGCTATGCACTCGGCGATCCACGTAATGTTGCGGATTTCCTAGATCGTTGTTAGAACACATCGTGTCGCGGCGGAAGTGCAAAACTCACCTGCTCCCTCAGCCTCACCCAGGCATAAACGATAGCGTATGTGAACTGCCTCGTGAAAGCACCCTTGGAAATCTCCATCTCCTTTTGGTAGAACATGTCCTCCAGACTCCTGCCGTCCGACCCGGTCCCGCCTCCCATATTACCAGGGCCAGACGGGCCGCCGCCGAGACCAGCCGCATCAAAGAAGCTCTTGTAGTCGGCCACTCCATCAACAGCCAGCCTCACACCGTCAAAGTCATCGGCCCGAGACAGCATGAGGGTGCCCTCGGGGTACAACTGCCCAAATGTTGGGTACAGCTTCTTACGGTCCGCCTTGGACAACTCCGTACCAAACGAATTGAGCGTGATGTTGATGGCCCGCCTGTCCGCCTCGAACTCGAGAATCTCGGACATGACCTCCGCCGTCGGTGTGCCGGCCATGTCCGGGTGGTTGTTGACGAAGTGGTAGAACTCCTCGAGGTAGTTCTTGTACAGCGTGTTGCGGACGATCTCGATGTTCAGCTCGTCCAGGTCCTGGTGGCTCAGGCTGCCCTTGAAGAAAGGGGCTAATGGCGTCTCGATAAGAACGCTATTGTATAGCTCCTCGATGTTCGTGGCGACGCAGAGCACGGGCATGGTCTCGAACCAGCCGAGGGGGTGACACCGGTCCAGCAGCTCGCGGGTGTCTCGCTCGTGCAGGGTGCCGGTGATGAGGAGGGCGACGTTGTCGATCATGTAGCCGTATGTGAGGTAGTCCATGAACTTGGCCAGAGACCCCACTGCATTCGCTCGTACGTAGCGGAACTCTGATACCAGCTTGTCTGTGGTCTTTGCTGCTAGACTCGATGTGGATGGGTTGGGAGGTAGGGAGGCGAGAAAGTCGCCGTACGCAGGTCCGAGTTGGAGCTTCAGGTCTGTTGGTGGTCAGTCTACTCCTCTCGTTGTAGCGTTGTATATACAGTCAAGATTTCGTACCGTCGATGGTCTCGCACTGAGTCATGTTGTTGTAGTTGCCTCCTGTGAGAAGAGTGTTCCTGTATCCCCGGACGATGCCCTCGATGTACCTGTGACCATCAGTAAATGTACGTAGTGCATCGGTTGCTGCGAGGCAACATACCCGTTGTTGACATTGAAGAAGAGGCCCTCCATCTTGGGCGAGTCCCGTCTGTTGCAAGCTTCGAGAGAATAGACGAATGTTCTTGAGGTTAATCAAGTTCGAGGTATGTAGACTTAATTCGCGGATGCCTCTATCAAGTGGTTGGAGGTGTCGTCAACTCAGAATGATGATGGCAGCTTGGCAGCTGGCACGTCCGCACAGACCACCCAGCACCGGCCAGACATAGAGCTCCCGATCGGGTTAGCGGCTGCCGCGCCCACTCCAGAGCTTTGCTCGCAGTTGGAAAAAAAATTGTTCTCACACTGGAGCCCAGCTTTCCTTCTGCAACACCAACCATCGCCGGCGACATATATCGAGAGTCCGAACTCAACCGGACGACTAACAACACCACACAGGAAACCGGGGTAACTAATCGCCAAGATGCCTCTGTTTGTTCTCGCCGAGACCAGTGCCGGGTACGTCGATTCACCGTTCAATTGCAGGCAGCATTCCTTCAAGGCGCCTGTCCGTCGCCAAAGTCCTGCTTTGCATTGGACTGCAAATTCAATTGTTACCGAGGGCTAACACACATTCCCCCTTAGTTATGGCCTGTTCAAGGCTACCGATAAGAAGCTGCTCGACTCGGCGGACTACCTCCAGCGTATCTCTACCGCAGAGAACATTGCCAAGGAGTAAGTCTCCTCCCCGACCTCACACGTTGTTTGTGACGGTCCTAACATGGGCACCAGGATTCGCATGAAGGAGTTCGCAAAGTTCGATTCGTCTGCCACCGCCCTCTCTGAGATTTCCGCTCTTCTCGAGGGCAAGGTCACCCCCAAGCTCGCACATCTCCTCGACGAACTGAAGGACGAGAAGAAGGCTTCCCTCATTGTCGCTGAGAAGCTCCTTGGAAACTCCGTCGCCAAGCTCCCCAACCTCAACATCAAGCCCATTACAGACCCCGCTAGCAACGATCTCTTCAGGGCTATCCGCGAACATCTTGCCGAGCTGGTACCGGGCATGCTGCCCGAGAACTTCAAGGAGATGTCGCTTGGTCTCGCCCATACTCTCTCCCGCCACAAGCTCAAGTTCTCTCCCGAGAAGGTCGATGTTATGATCATCCACGCCGTTTCCCTGCTCGACGATATGGACAAGGAGCTCAACACCTATGCCATGCGCGCCCGTGAATGGTACGGATGGCATTTCCCCGAGCTGGCCAAGATCCTGACTGGCAACGTTCTATACGCCAAGGTCATTCTCGAGCTCGGTCTGCGTTCCAACCTCCCCAATGCCGATCTGTCTTTTCTCGAGGAGAGCGTTGAGGGCGCTGTTCGTGCTGCGGCCGATATCAGCATGGGAACCGAGATCGCGGAGGATGACATCAACAACATCAAGAGCCTTGCCGAGGTTGTCGTTGAGTACGCACAGTACCGTGACGACCTTGCTCGGTACCTCGAGAACCGCATGAAGGCCATTGCGCCCAACATGACCGAGCTCATCGGCCACCTTGTCGGTGCCCGCCTTATCTCCCATGCCGGTTCCATCATGGACCTGGCCAAGAAGCCCGCCTCTACCATCCAGATTCTCGGTGCCGAGAAGGCTCTTTTCCGTGCGCTCAAGACCAAGCATGCAACACCCAAGTACGGTATGATCTACCACGCCTCGCTCGTCGGCCAGGCATCGGGCAAGAACAAGGGCAAGATCGCCCGTCAGCTGGCCGCTAAGGTCGCCCTCGGCGTCCGCCACGACGCTCTCGGCGAGGAGGAGGATGCCGAGCAACCTGGTGTTCTCGGCGCTCTCGCCTTCTCCAAGCTTTCAAACAACCTCTCGAGGCTCGAAGGCAAGCCCATCAAGTCCAATATCCTGATCGCCCACCCCCAACCAGAGCAGTTCGACCTGAAGGAAGTGCGCAAGTACAACATCGGTGCCGACGGCCAGGCCGTTGACTCTACCCCTGCCGCCGAGTCCGCCCCTGAGGAGGAGGCCGCCACACCCGCCAAGAAGGATAAGAAGGAGAAGAAAGACAAGAAGGACAAGAAGTCCCGCAAGTCCCTGATCGAGGAGGTCCCCGAGGTCGAGATGGCCGAAGCCGCAGACGAGGAGGAGGCGGCACCCAAGCAGCCCACCGAGGCGGACATCGAGCGTCTCGCCGAAGAGGCCGGCCTTTCGGTCAAGAAGTTCAACAAGAAGCTCGCCAAGGGCGAGATCGTCATCAACGCCGACGGCACCGTGACCAAGAAGAAGGGTGACAAGTCCGAGGACGCCCCCACTCCCGCCAAGAAGGAGCCCACGCCTAAGAAGAAGTCGTCCAAGAGGAAGGCCGAGTCGGACGACGAGGAGGTTGCCGCGCCGGCGAAGGAGGAGCCCAAGAAGAAGAAGAAGAAGCACCACGACTAAACGTTTTAGTCCCGCGTCTTTTTTCTTTTTTCTTCCGTGCTTTACTCGCGCGTCCCGTGGTCGTATCCTGCTCCTGTACCATTAGGGCTGTTTCCGTCTCTCGCGCGCGTCCTCGCATCCCAATCCTGTCATGATATCCGGCGTTTTCAGGGGGGCATAACTGGTTACAAGGGTTCTGAAAAATGGTCGGCAGGCGTCATACGGTTGTTGTTGATTTGCCGACTGACTTTGCTGTGAAGTCGACACCTTGCGAAACGCTTTTAGATAGTTGGTCTAGAAGTTGGTTCTTTTCTTTCGGAATGACATTCGTGCAATCTAGTGTGCTATCTGTTGTGATTCTCTTCAATACGGTACCTGTGTAGGCCCGTAATATCCGAACTGGATACAGTATGGTAAAATGACCTGCCAGACATGGAGATGTGGTCAACCAAGTCTAACTTTGTTGTCCGTTCTTAATGTACTCCTACATGCTCGCTAGCCCTCCCTCACTTCACCCCTACTGCTCCCCTCGGTCTTCCTCCGGCAATCCGGTTTTCGAGAGAAGGATGATGATATGACGATAATGGGTCGTCACACGAACTGGACAGACCGAATCAGACAACTAGGCTTCCCAAACAAAAGCTCCAGAGGACGCGTCGGGTCTTTCTCCTCACCGTTCACCGTTCACCGAGCGTCTCTTCACCTTGTAGTGAAGTCGGGTTGGGCGGTTGCTTGGCTCGAAGACATTAACCAGGACTTGGATCTCGGGCAGAGCTTTCTCTCTACAGTCAGACGACCTGTACCTTTGACATCTGCAGCCGGCCGTACCATACCCGGATCACAAGCATCGCTTCACGAGGAGGTGACCCGAAACGTAGTCATGAACTTAATAGATCGATTTTCTCTTCCCGGCCTCTCCTCAGGCCCCGACCACCTCCCTAACTAAGCTCCTAGACCTACTCCTACTCAGATCCATCACTCCTCTCCGCCGTAGCAGGCGCTTATCATCCTCAAGAACCAGGGGTATTCGATGAAAAACAACAACAACAAGGGGATATCCGCTTTGCTTGTACAGAGATACATCCGAACCCAACCAAGAAAACCGAAAAAAGAGTTAAGAGGAAGAAATTGAAAATGACGTGACCCCTTTGAACTCCGTTCCTGTGTGTACCCCTAGCGTAAATGCCCCCTTCGTAAAAAAAAACCTGTTCTGTTTCCCGTCCCTGCCGCCGCCCGACTTTCTCTTGCCGCAACCGTGAGGAAGCGAGGTTATCTCTAAAAAAGGAAAATTGAGAATGACAAATGCCTGAGTCATATGGGTTCGCTGCCCCTTCTCCGTGTAACGCCGTCGCTTGGAGAATCGCTAAGTTTGTTGAAATGCGGTGCCCGGCTTACACCGGGTGGTTGTGATTAGATGTCGTATTAGTGTGTGGGTTGTGAATATGTTGTAAGGGAAGTTAATGTGTTGTAGGTGAAGTTGTGATCCGAAGGATAGGTATAAGGTTGTATGCTGTGTAGGCCGTGAAATGTTTCGATACGCGATGCTTCCGGCCGTTAGGGTGTTTTGTTCGAAGTCGATGTGGTAATATATACGATGCCAAGTGGTCTTGGGATGTGTGGCATGTGTCCGACCTGGATAGGTTGCCAAGGGCATGCTGATGATCGTTGCTCGTTGAGGCCCGTTACTCAAGCGAATCCGCAAGTCTCCTAATCTCCTCGTCGGAAAGCGCCCCCATCCACAGGCACCGCTCAGTCAACCCCTCGATAGGCTGGAACGTGTAGTTCGTGCTCGCCTCCAGCAGCCTAAGCAGCGTCTTGACCACACCGGCTGCCATCCTGCACCGCTCAAAGTTGACCAGCGGCGCCGTCGTCGGCGAACTGGCAATCTCGCTCGGCCGCTGCGCGTTGAAGAGCAGGTCGTGCATGTAGATCCCCATAAAGGGTATACACCCTATATCCGTGGACGCCGCGCCCGCCGCACCGCCTCCTTCCATCTCCCGCCGGATGTTGTAGAAGTTCCGCGTCGGGCTGATGAGCGCCTCCAGATCGCGCAGGGTCTGGATGTCACTGGGCGGGATGAGAGCCCACGTCTTGGTCAGCCGGCTGACTTCGGGGCTGGTGAGGGCGATGGTGAGCTGGGCCGCTGTCGCGTAGTTGCGGTACCGCCTGCAGTGGCCCGCGATGTGGATGTACTTGATTATGCAGCGTGCGCGCTCCTCGAGGTCTTGTGTCAGGACGCACTCCGAGACGGCCCACTTGACCATGATGTTGAAGCGGGCGATGACGACTTCGACCCCCCGGGCGTCGGTATCGCGCAGGAAGGAGACCCAGCTGCGCGTGTTGGTTCCTGTTTGCTCGGCGTTCTTCCACTTCATCTCGATGAGGTCTTTCCAGTCGATCTCGTTGAGGGCGTCTTTCTCTACGAGGGTGAATTGCTGGGCTAGGATATCGCTCTCGAAGGCGAGGATGAAGGGGAGATGGACTGAGTACTTGTTCCGGGGAGCTGAACTCTGCCGGGGGATCGGATCGGGGATGTCCAGCTTTGGCGCGTTTCGTAACGCTTCTCTGGTTCCGGTTGGGTCATTCTGCGAGCTCAGGCCGATGCTGTATGGCGCTGCCATCGTTGTGGGAGTCGTATCCGGGGTTGGCGGAAGTGGCTTTTCATCCCAGAGTTGATGCTCGTGGACCACAGGGATCTTGGACGTGTCAGACGGTGTGTGTGTTGCCTGAAGCCCCAGCCCCAGCGTCGTAGGGGGTGACGTTGGTCTCTTGGTGACCCCGGACTCTGATGTGGTCTGCGGCGGGTTCTCCGCAAGAGGATGCACAGGCAAGCTCGAGCCGAGGGCCGTCTGCTTGACTGGAGGGAACAGATCATCATCCTCATTTGAGCCAATGAATTCCAGCGACATCTCAGAAGAGAGGTCTGTGTCGTCATCACTCTCGACGTCCAGGAAAGACTGTTCGATGCTCTGACGAGGATCAACATTTGCCGGTAATGTCTGACCAGGGGCGATCCGCTCCATGCTCTCCGTCTTCTTGACAAAGTCGTACGATGGGTGCTGAGAATCGAGCGGATTTCGTTCCATTGGCGTGGGAGCCTGGAGAACGGACCTGTTGGTCCACTCTTGCGCGCTTCGTCCATCATCAGTCAAGCCTCGTTCAAGCAGAGGGATTGACGAATACGAAGCGTGTGAATCGTCCGACAAGAAAGACTGGCCATCGTCATTCGACCGCTGAACAGATGGAACGGCAAGGGAAGCTTGGCCGCGCCCTGAAGCTGAAGTAGGACTGAGCAATGGCGGAGCAGTCAGAAGGTGTTCGTCTTCGACCTGAACATGGCGATGCTCCAGCTTCTCCTCCTGAGAGACCTCTGCATGATTCGTCATCTCCTCAGTTGACGGCGCGGCAGGAACACTCTTCGCCTCCACGAAGGATATCACAGGCTTCTTCTCGTACTTGCCCTCCAGTTTCAGCAGAGCTGCCTCAACACCGCCGTCATCGTCTGGGTTATCAGGAATCTGCGCTAGCTTTTGCGCCTCGGCTTCGAACGAGGGCCGCATGATCGGCTTCGACGAATGCGTGCTGAACAAGGATAGCTCCTTCTCTCGTTTCGGATTCTGCTCAGCTATTGCACCGAGGGAGAAAGGCTTCGTCCCCTCCCGCGAGAAGTCGCTGCTGCCGACATCGACGAACCCGCTCGACTCGGGTTCCGCACTGCGTATGTACGAGCTTCGCATGGAGTCGGTGAAGGTAGACAAGGAACCGACCGACCTCGACCTACGAAGAGGGCCGTTGTCCAAGTCACCCACCTTGGTGACCGCCCTAAGGTCACCGCCCGGCCTTCTCCTGAGGACCCGGAGCGGTTGTGGGATCGGAACATCGGACATGTCGGCGACTGAACCTTCCGAATATGTGGTCGCATCGAAACTCCGGATTGTTGGTCTGAGGCCGGGGGTGAACGAGGCATGCCGTAAATGACGTAGTGATTTGTTGGAGCGCAGAGACCAGCTTGACCGATGCCGTAAGTGACCTCGTCGGCCACTGAGAGGCGGACGCATTGGGGATTGTCGGACGAGGTCAACAGATGAGCGTATGGTATCCTGCGAAGGACGACCTGTTGACTGCCCGTGACCAAGTGTGCTCATATCCGGAACGAACAGAGGCAGCGGATCAGCCGAGAGAGAAGGCTTTGGAGCAGGCTGCCCCAGAATATACGAAGACCGTCTTGGGGTGTCCTCTGGGCGACCAGGAGGAGTATTTGGAGGTGTCGGGTCCGCATTGTTGGGCATGAACGACTCGGCGAATGCTTCTACCGAAGCGTTTGAAGCAGGCATTGCACCTCTCATGAAGGGGAACTCGGGAATTGGAAGCGTATCATCGAATATAACGATGGACTTGCTTCCGGTCGTGACAGCCATGTCACTCATGGGTCGCAAAGCCGAGTCACTGGCCCTGTGAGGGGCTGAATCGTCAGCCTCACCATTGACGGCTTTCGAGGCCTTCAATGACTCTGCTTTGAGCTCCCGCTGCTTCTCTGCCTCAGCTGCGGCATCCTCACGGACAGCCCTCTTGAAGTCTTCCGCGATTTCCGCGCCTAGCAAGTCAATCCGAATGGGCGGTCGTACGCCGTTCGTTCGTGGCCGGGCTTGTGGTACAATCGCTGTCCCGGGTAACCTGTTCGTCGTTGCGCCTCGAGGTCCGATAGGCGAGATGTTGAAGAAGTTGCCCTGAGTGGGAGACACGGTCTCACCCTTCGTGCTCAAGGCACGTCGCACACTTCCCAAGAGGCGCCTCATACCCTGAGATGACATAGCAGAGGCCGGGAGCTTCAGCTTCTGGCTTTCGGTCGGGGACTGTTCGAACACAGTCGTTTGCCTGTTTGCCCCGACCACATCGCCAGATGACGTAACGTCCACGAACGCCTGACCAGGCGGCAGAAGATTACCTCGGACGAGGCTGCCGGCATATGGAAGAGTCAACAAGAACTCGGCATTCTTGTACACAAGCTTCTCTGTCGCTGAAGTAGGCTCCCTGAGGGAATCAGAGAGACTCCCGTTTCGCTTATGGCGGGGTCTGACCCTTTTACCCATCAGTGCTTGAGGGGTCGTTGCGATTCGATCCGTGTGCGGGAGAACAGAAGTGGTGTCGACGGGATGCGCCGCCAGATGGTGCGCCCCTGGGTGTGCCAACCGCATATTCTTGGTAGGGAAGGAACAGGAGATCACGTCAACACTCGTGATGCTGATTGGCGACGTCTGGTTTCGGTCGGGCACTCCAGGCTCTTCGTTCTCCGGCGTCGCTGGCCGCTCATCCTGCACAATTGCATCGATATATCCGGCCCGCGACACTTCCCCATACAGGCTTCCGTCCTCTCGTGCCGTAGAGGGCATCAAAATTCCGTCCAGCTGCGGAGGTCGTGATTCGACCTTCTCCCAAAAGCTCGGGTCGAGCTGAGCATTCCGGTGTCCCGCTAGTCCGCCTGGTGATATCGGCTTCTCAGGGCCTAGGCTCACATCGAAGTCGGATCCGTCCCAGAATTGAGCGCAGACTCGCCGCCAACACCGCTTGAGCTCCACGAGAATTTTCAACCATGCCTTGTTCGCATTCGGATCTTGCGAGAGCTCATCCATAAAGTCGTTAAGGAGATCACAGAAAGTGACCCGCAGCTTGTAATCAATGACAAAGTCGTCCATGAAGTAGTTCAAAATCCAGTGCCGGATGGCCACGAAGGTTCGTACACGCACGACTGTCCCGGTCTCTCGGTCCCCTTGAGCCCTTGCCCATCTCAGGCGTGCAATGAGCATACGAAGAAGGTCTGAGGAGTCCAAAAACGCACGGTAAGTCAGGAAGAAGTCTGATAACAGGTCATAGTCCAAGAAGCTGGGCGAGGTAATTTCAGCGACAAGTCGAGGTGGCGTTGCAGCTGTCACGGCGCCGGTGGCTGCCGAATACCGGACTATGGAGCGATCATCACATGCCGGTTTGAATGTGAGGGCGTCGAACATGGCTGGTTCTATGCTCAGGTTCGTGGACAAGTAAGTTGAACGGAATGGCGGGGTGAGACGAGATGTAGTCGGCGAGCGCGGTGGCTGGGGCGAAAGCAGCGGGCTAGGCCTAGCTGTAGACAGGCCGGGTGTAAGGTCGCCTGGGGTAGTGTTGAGAACGGATGCGCTGCTTGAACGGACGTCTTCAGTCGGCGCATATGATGAACCTCGTAGAAACGGAGTGCCTCTAACACTGAACCGCGGGGTGCCGAGTTTCCAGGACGGTATCGAGATCTCCAGTAGAGACGGCTTTGTCAGGTCCATATCCTCCACCGTCCTCGGCCGTTGATCCTCACCAGGCTGCGTGATGACGATCTTGAACCCTCCGACGTCTGATTCACGAGCAATACTGGTGTCAGGCACAGTTGAGTCCGACACGGCACGCCTGTGCCTAGGCCGTAGAAATGTATCCCTCTCTGAAAGGTACGTCGTGTCCAGCGAAGAAGGTAGGTGGGCTGAAGTTAGTTTGTCCCCCAAGAACATGAGCGACGTGTCCTCCTCCCCATAGGCGTCGTGTGCGAGAGAATCCAGACCTGCAGTGCCAGGCGGGGTCATGGGGAACACGAACTGTGGTTGGGGGTACCGTTGATGTGGAGGTCGAACAGTTGGCCTATGTCACACGTCAATAAGGCTGGCCTCCAGGAACGTGTCTGTTTCCCTCTTCTAACCAACGACATACCTCAAGTATATACGTCCGTTATTCCCTACGTTCCACACGGCGAAATTTCGACCCTCGCGACCGGCCGATCCTCCGTCCGGAGTTATATCCAACCTGGATTCATCGTTTGTGAACTTCCTGTGCGGAGTGTCGTCTTCCTGGGATCGTCGCTCTGCAAGGGGCAGAAGAGGCTTCGGCTGTGCGGCCAAGGGCGGATACAGTTTGGTCGTCGCGCTCCTGGAAAGTGGTGATGCGTCATCTTTCGCATTATGCGCGTTCGAACCATCCACAACCGACCTCGGCGTTGCGCGCCTCAGTTTCTGGTCCTTCGGGGTCCTCCCTGGACGCAAAGTTGGGCTCCGGCCATTCTGATCGCGCTGGAGCGGTTGCTGTCGTTGGCGTAGGCGACTCGGGGGTTGACCTATTGGGGGAGTTGCATGGAGGGGGTCGGGCTCCATGTCCATGGCGTCGACCTCGCTCAAGATCGAGCGAAGGACGTATTTCTGCTGCTGCAGCTCGTGCGGGTGCTCAACGCGACTGGTGCTGTGACGGAAGACATGAGCGTTAAATCGGCGTCCTGCAACGGGTGTTTGCACGTTCAAATGGCACAATGCGATAGGTGACAAGACCAGAGTGCAGGGAAGTTTGCGCCGTGGATGTGTTGTTTGCTTCCACTTGCTTGCTACGTGCGAAAGGGACCAAGCTTGAAAAGAGCGAGGTCATGGGGACTGGAGGGTCTCGACCGTGAGGGGACATTGGAGCAGATGCAAACCAACAGGGACATTATGACAATGGGAATGCCACTTACCAGTGTTATGCGACGCCATAAAGCTTAGACGTGTAGGAATCCACACACCGCCAACACACAAGAGAGAAACACGACGAGCAAGAACCGTGATCCTGTCGTCGAGTCACACAATTGACGACAATGCACAGAGAAAGGAAAGAAGACGTTCTGGAGAGTGGCCCGTGTGGGAGGAAGATGCGATTGATTGATGCGAAGGTACGAAGTAAGGTGGAAGCATTGGGCTAGTTACCGGGCCAGGCGACCGGGAAGGCCTGGTCGCAAATGACAGACCTGACAAGGCAAGAGCAGGTAATTTGCTTGTGGCTGGCTCGACTTGCAGGGATGTCGCCCTGCCCGCCAAATGAAGAAATGAGGGGCGGAACGTACCGGATTGGCAGGCAATGCGATCATCAATCACACACCAGCCGCCCTCACGTACCTCTTTTTGCTTTTTTCGCTGCAATTGATGGGGACAATTCATGTGAAAAGCAACTTATGAATCGTAACTCGAATATATGAGAATAATACACTCAAGCTGGAAGTGACGACATGAGTGGTTTCTCAATCGAAGGGAAGGAGCTTCTTCAGACAAAATCCAGAGCGGGAAGGAGCTACCGGGACCACTGAAGCGGGCCGTTAGAGAGGTCTCAGAGAAGGAGCGACCGTTTCGATTTTCCTGGCTGATCAACTTTTTGACATGATTCCTAGGTCGCTCGAGCCAACTTCAACCTCGTCAACACAACATGCCAAACCCTGCAACTACCGAGTCTCAGGAACCGAGATCTCGCATTGTTATTAGACAACAGTTGGCCCGTTCTCCAACATGGATGTCGACAACTTCCTCAAGGACGACTCCTGAAGTCAGGTCAAGCCGTCGACAAAGATGGAAAACTGGGGAGGACCCTTGTGCTTTTCTTCCCGTCTCCCGCTCCCACCATTTGAGCCACCTTTTCACCGGTTTCTGCCAACCACCCTATCTTCAACAATCTGCGCTTCGTCCAAAATTGTTACAAGGACATCTCGCTCCCCCGGTACTTGGGATGCATGGGATGATACCAAAGGTGCCTTGCGTGAGATCACATCTCATCAAGACCCGACTTTCAGACGAACTTCAAGCGCCTGACGCGATACCGCCTCGATGCACGGCAGAGAGGACAGCATCGAACCTCACAGGACTCGCTTGCGGTGCAGCGCTGCAGGCAGCCTGCAGCCTGCAGCACGCGCATTGTCCAATCAGCCAGCTGAAGTCACTTACCGGGACCTGCTCCCCAGTGTGATTGATCAGACGCAGTGTTGCTGAACACTCAGGGCACTGCACATAACCCTCATGAGGTTCGTGAACGACATCATCTGGCGCAACACACCGACTAGCCCTTAGCTGTCGATCCGGTGCCTGAACTCCACGTGCTCGACAGTCGAACGGTGGCCAACCGTGAAAGCCGGAGGGGCAGATCACAGTCAATCATTGCCCATCCCTTCGTCCCGGTGGGCATCCCAATTGCGACATTTCCTGAAAAAGTCGCCTTGTCTTGCCTGTCAATTCAACGTCTTGACTGGCTTGTCGGGTCGACCGAGGCGGTCGATTGCCTGAGCACTTTGACTCTCAATTCAACCCCACCATCACGTCTCGCGACCGGTGCGCGAACCCTCCAATATCGCTTTGTGGGAACGAGTACAGACAAGGCGGCGCTCGGAAATTACGCCTGCGCGTTTGGATGCGTGGGAACAGAGGGGACACCCCGGCTTCACAAACCCGGCCACAGCTCGCTGGCCGCCTTGCTCCTTGATGGCGCTTTTCATCGAGTCTGGCGGAACGATTACCGCGAAGAGAGTCCTGAAGGAGTATGAACGGTGGACGTTCAAACGCTCAAAGATAACGTCGCTTGGCTAACCAAGCAGATGCAGCGAGGGGACCGTTCAACGGCGCATCACCAATACAACGCTAGCCTCGGTGTATGGTACGATATTCCACGATTTAGCGCAACTCACGGTGACAACGCTCACGAAAGTCAATGATCACATCCCACCAACAAGCATCAGTATTCCAGCAGGAGGCTGGAGATCATGGAGAATAACGACTGCCGCCGTCATTTCGTCGGCGCAGGTTGCAATCACATGACCGCAATCGGGACCACTTTCGTCTTCGGCCTCTCCCGCTCGCACGCTGCTAACTCCTGAGCATTATCAGTCCATGCCGATCTTGTTGGTTGTTGGTTCTGAACGCTATTACTATGTGCAGGGACGACGGACTATTACTTGCGACGATAAATCGTACAATATAGCAAGCATACCGGGTTCTCGAGACTCGGCTCTCGTGTCATTCATTTACTCACTGGCGATCTCTCATCCTACCGTCAAAGCATGAGGCGTCTAGATAGAGGCATTCGACGAAGACAAACGGACGTTGCACAACGAGGGCTTCCGGGACTTGCAAAGACCAATCTCTGACCCTCCGTTTTCTCAGACATCCTTCTCTGTCCGCCGAGCTCTTAACACGGAGCAGATGTCGTCCGAACCCTCCCGGCTTGCTTTCCCAGGTTATTCCCCGTCAGATCTCACAATCTGGGCGTCGCCCTGAGACGAAGCTAAATTTCCCTGCTCGTCCAGATTGCTGGGAATTACGAACTCCCCCCTAAAAAGAACCCCCACTCACATTCACCCTCCCCTCGGTGACCAATGATGGAAATTGGGTCGTGGTTCCTGGAAGATTGGACTTATTCATGCGCTGTTCTGAAGGCAGATACCTAACGCTGGGTTCGACAACATTCAGATCATGAGGGTAAAGCAGACTTCATCTCAGCGAGGTGGACTGACGGTCCCTGGTTGCTAATTGACAGTTCTTCTTCCCTTGAATTGATTTCCAAGCAAAAGTCGCTCATGCTCGAGCAACAGCCTGCAAGTGCAAGTTCAATGGCATCATCCATTCCCCCCCAAACGGGGTCCGGCCCCTGACAAGCGAGGGACATGACATGGGAAACGCCCCAACCAATAACCATCGACCCGACCCAGCGGATTAGTGGGATTACTAGCGCAACCGCGGCTTCGCTTCCGGAGCCCACCAGGCCTCCTTTTAGCGCAACACTCCTCCTGTTCTGGGGAGATGGACTGGCTGGGAGTGAACGCACTCGACTGAGCAGCTGGGAAGCTAGAAGCAAAAGAAGCAACGATGGTAGTCGCGGGAGGAGATGTGACTGGCTGGTTCTCTTTCTGTCCTTTTTTTTCTGCGGTCGTTTGATGTTTCTCTCGGGGGGAAGATGGGAGGCAAGAAAGCTGTTGAGCTCGTCGTGGCGAGACGGTGGCTGGAGTTGTGAGTCGTCGTTTGCGCTGACTTCAAGTCTTGGAGAGAGAAAGAAGGGGGCAAGAAGAGATTCAACTGGTTGCGGCAAAGGCAATGTCCTGGCTTGTGAGTCGTTGACTGTCTTTTGGTTTTGGAGCCTGCTGGCTCGGCATACCCACAGCTACTAGAGTCGACGGGACAAGGAGAGACATGAGATCTACTGTGGAAGCTGCCAAATTGCAGCATGACGGTGAACCATGCTGTCGGAGAACATATTAGTAGCGAGACACATCTCTGCATAGTGGTTCGGAAATCTTAGAGTTGGGAGTTGGACATGATGCAATCCAACGGGAACACATGCCCGCAAACCAGAGTTCGGTGATGAAGTCAAGCAAAGCGAAAAAATCAAATTTCCAAGGGGCAGCTTGAAGCAAGCAGAGAAATCTATCTATCCTCGTCAAGCAACAACTCTCCAACTCCCAACACCGGCAGCACCCTTTTCTTTCAAGCTCTATAAAGCCCGCCCCCAAAATATCAAACTTTCTCAACCGCCCGCGTTGCGGTCCTAGTCTACATCCTAGGATTACTCCTCTGGATCTGCTCCCCCAGCTGCTCGGCGAACCACTGGCCCGGCTCGGCGCCGGCCAGCCTGCTCGACTCGGCAATCGTGAGCACAGTCTTGATGCCCACCCCGACCTGGGGCCCGTTGCTGTACTCCTGGATCGTGTTGATGGCCTCGTTGACGTCGACGGGCGAGTCGAACGCGTTGGCCTCCCTCAGCACGTTGGACAGCTCCTGGATGTCGCGCACCGCCGGGACGGGGATCTCGCGGTCGAAGGCGGATGTCAGGTCCAACTGCTCCATTACGCCGCGCTGGGAGGTCGTGGCGAGGATTAGGAGGCGGTGGCCCTGGGAGGTGACGTTAGTAGGTGTTGGTAAGATGAGGAGGGGAGAGGGGGATAGTTACCTTTGGTGGAGGAGCCTGTAGCAGGGTGAGCAGTGCTTGCAGGATGGTGTTGGACAGCCGTGGCCCGACGGGGTTCCACTCAATCAACCGCTCGATGTTGTCCAGAATCAAGATACTCAGAGGCGACTTGTACGCGTCCGTAAATACCTTGTGCAGGTAGTCCTTCTTGCCGACCTCATCCCTGAACCCGACCAGCGCCTGCGGCGTGACGAGCTTGATGAACGGGAACTCGGACTTCATCGCGATGTGCGCCGCCAGCGCCGTCTTTCCCGACCCGGGCGGGCCGTGGAACAGCACCGACATGCGCTTCAGCCGCTCCGCCTGCCGAACGTTCTCGACGTACGTCATGCCGTTGCTGATGATGGTCTGGATCAACGGGCTGAAGTGCACGATGCCGTACATGATGGCCTCGTCGAGCTCCTCGTCCGACACGCCGAAGGCGGGCTTGACCTCGGCCAGGGCGTTCATGAAGTCCTCGCGGTTGACCTTCATGTTGGTCACGTCCTCGCTGACGCCCGCCATGGTGCCGACCTTGATGTGCCGGTTGAACGCGAACGAGGTGGCCGACTTGACGAGGCCAGCTATCTCGGCGCCCGAGAAGTTCTTGGTCAGGGCCGCTAGTTCGGCAATGTCGACGTCCTCTTGCATCACCTTGTTCTCCTTCATCTTGGCGGTGTGGATCTTGAGGATCTGCTGTCGGCCGAACTCGTCGGGCAAACTGATCTCGATCTGGACCTCCAGACGACCAGGACGTAAGAGGGCGTCGTCGATCATGTCCTTCCGGTTCGTCATTCCGATGAGGAGGATGTTGTTGAGCTGGTCTACACCGTCGAGCTTCGAGAGCAGCTGGTTGACCACGCTGTCACCCACGCCTGTACCGCCGCCAGTACCGGATCCTCTCTGTTTGCAGACGGCATCCAGCTCGTCGAAGATGATGATGTGCAGGCCGCTCTCGTCGCCCTTCTCCTTGTACTCCTTCTCAGCATCCGCGAAGAGCTTCCGGATGTTCTCCTCGGACTGACCGACAAACTTGTTGAGCACCTCGGGACCGTTGATAATCTTGGGCTCCCGAGCGTTCAGCATCTTTCCGATCTGCCGAGCAATCAAAGTCTTTCCTGTACCCGGTGGACCGTATAGCAGCATTCCCTTGACGTGCATGATACCGAGCTTCTCGATGAGACCCGGCGGGAAGATGCGCGACGCGAAAGCCCTTCGGAAAATGGTGCTGAACTCGGCGTCCAGACCACCAATACCCATGTCCTCAAACTTGAAGTCGGGGGCAATAATCGCATTCGCAGCCGCCCGCTTTGTTGAGCCCTTGAGCTTTATCGGCGACGAGGCGTCCTTGTAGAAGCTGATACCGGTCTGGTTCGTAAGGATACCCCTCGCGCCACCATCACTACGCGTAGGTGCGTCTCCCATACTCCCAAGGTCAATCAAGGTCACCGTCTTGACCTTGATCAGCAAGGGGATGTTGCTCACATCCATCAGGATCCTCTGGCCGGGGGAGAAGATTTGATTCTGGAAGTTGCCGACGAATATCTCCGCCAACTTGTCCTGGTCGTACTGAATATCCGATATCTTCTTCGTCGAGGCGAATCCGATCTCGACGTCCATTGAGCCAACGTATGGCGGGCTCCCCGCGCGGAAGGGATCGTATACCTCGCCCAAAACCTCGTCCAGCATACCGATCCCACACCATGTTCGCTGCGGGTCGGACATGCTTATGCAGTTGTCTGGGAAGCCTGGGGTCGGTCTGGCTGTCACCACGTAGTCTCCCTTCATCATGCTCCCTGTAAGGCGGACGTAGATGTCGGTGCCGTCGCGGCTCGGGAAGTCGTTCGGCGACACGGCGCAACTGCATGATCATGTTAGCTCTCATCTCCTACTGTGACCTCTGATGCGTGTAGAGAAGGTGACTTACACATTGCCAAAGATATACCTGTCCTGCAGGGTCTTGTCCTGGAGCTTCATCAGGCGGAGGGGCACCTGCCGGCCGCGCGCCGGAGTGGGAGGCGGTTTCTCCGCATATCCGCTGGGCGTCCTCTGGTGAGGCGGGGGAGCAGACGGCGCTCCGTAGTTCCCGTATCCACCGCTGGGGCTGTCGTAGCCCGGCCTCGGGGGCATGGCCGGCGAGGCCTGTGGGCGAGGGCTACCGTAGCCAGCACCTCCGTCAGGAAGCGGACCGCCGGGGTTGCGCTGTACCTGCCGTCCTGGAAGTCCCGGGACCGGGCGGCTCTGCTGTCCTCGAGAAAATAGGCTGTTCCTTTGATCCATCTTTGAGTCGTGGGTTTTGTGAAGGAGGTCGTTGAGGAGTGTAGATGTGTGTAAATGTTGAAAGGACACTGGACACTTGTTGGGTCGAGATCTGCCAAGACTTAGTGGGGCCGTCCCTGAAACGGGTGCGTCATGGTCAGAGCTCCGGGTCTTGGCAGCTGAGTCAGGTTTGTTAGGCAGATGGAAGTTGCTTGTTGGTTCTGTCAGAGGCCAGACTTGAACTTGTGTCTTTTATTCCTGTCATGTAAACATTGGGGAGTTTTGGAGACTCGTTACCGAAGCAGAGCCTGTCTGAATATCGCCGTTGCTGGCTGAAGTCTCAATAACATCGACAACAACCTGGTGACTTGCATTTCCAACTGCAACCATGTTGTGCCAGTCTCGACTCATCGTGGCATGTCTCCCATGATATGTGGTCATGGTCATATTCGATCGCTGAGGTGTTATCCTTCTCTCCCCAGAGCTCAGAAGGAGGATTATGCTTATATCTTTCACTGTGATTCGGCAGCTGTCGTCGACGCCATCCGCGGACTATCCTTCGTCGGGTCCGTCGACGTCTAGCATCCTCGCCAAAAACTCAGAACGACTTCCCGCACAACAGTATGCTCACATCGACCGATCCTATTTAGGGTTCTATCGGCCTCCACCGCAGGGCGTAGGCGAAGGCGACGGATCCAGAAAATCATCTTGCCGAGTCCGCCGTCATATCGATGGAGAGCACGCACATCATATCGCCCACCCATATCGCTACGGAAGTCGTGCCCGTTAACCTGCACAAGGTTGCCGCTGTGGACAGTGTTTACATGATCCACACAGGTTGGAAGAGGAGAGCAAGAAGGTCAACATCGCACGCACTACCCTCCGGACGGACTGAGCTACGGTCCTGAATCTAGTTGACAATGAGCACCGAATATACGGGCGCAGGCCAAGTTATTGGTTATCCGGAATGAAAGATACGCATTACGACCTCACGAAATCAACGGGACAATGACAATTACGCCGTGGTTACGGGATGCCTATGCGTGACGTCTTTCACATCTTTTAAGCAAGCTCGCATAGCGTCCCCAAGGGTGGCGGTTCGCCAACGAACCGAAGATGATCGCCAACGGGGGTAGTGCTGTGCTTCGGCGTTAGGCTAGCAAGGAGGAACTCGGCATGTTTGAAGGCTGATGGGAGCAATGTCGGAGGCCTGGGGATGAAGGACGGAGACGACTACGACAGAGGCCTAATACTACAGGACGCCGAGGAGGGCAACGACGGAGGCATAACACCGGAGGACCGCGACGATGCGGATCTAATACGGGGGATTCAACGATGACGAGGTACTGGCAGTCGACTCTTGGGAGGATGAAGGTATAGAAGACTCAATGGTAAGGTGATTACGGCTCTATGCAGCTTAAGGGAACGGAGGATGGTAGGATAGCCGTATGATGGGAGCCAGTGGGAACGGAGAACCGCCATCTTGAGGTTTTGAGGTGCTTCAGGCAGGCCCCTGGGGATGTCCATGTGCGCCTACATGTCCCGTCGCCTTATGTAGACATCTATTTACGTGGTATTGGTTGTCAAACAAACACAGGGTACGGCAATGTACTAAGTACTGCTACGGTACGAACTATGGGATCGTTTGTTTCCCTACTCATCTTCTCCTTCAATCGTCCAATCGCGGCATCGTCCTCATTCGCCCTTTAGGTATCAGCTATTAAAAGTATTATCGTAGGTGATTAATCATGCCGACAAGTATACAAGCAGCGAATTGTTATTCTAAAAGCAACGAACGATTGTGGTATCACTAGACCGAAACCCCCTGAAGCCGTGGTATCCCTAACAAGCAAGAGCCGTTCCTATGAAATCATCGTTCCAGTATCCGTCCATTTCGTTCCAGGGGTATCCTTCACACACGTCCGAGTTCCTCATTATAGCGCTTTCCCGCGTAGCG